>OU015754.1:4708560-4727650 GCA_907169655.1 Acomys percivali | reverse complement strand
CATCCATCCATCCATCCATCCATATACCTACCCATTCATCTATCTACCATGCATGCATGCATCCATCCATCTATCTACCTACTTATCTGTCCATCCATCCATCCATCCATCCATCCATCATCCATCCACCCACCCACCCATCTACCCATCCATCCACTCACCCACCCACCCATCCATCCATCCATTCATTCACCCATCCATCTACCCATCCATCCATCTACCTACCCATCCACCTACCCATCCATCTATCCATCCACCCACCCAGGATTTGGTTATGCCCTTTGCCTCTACAGCAGTAATTCTCAGCTTTCCTAACTCTGTGACCCTTTAATACAGTTCCTCATAACCTGGTGACCCCAACCATAAAACTATTTGGTTGCTACTTTATAGCTGTAATTTTGCCACTGTTATGAATCATAGCATAAATATCTGATATCCAGGGTATCTGATATGTGACCCCAAAGAGTCGAGAACCTATCTCTGCTCTAAGGCCTTCAGTGGCCCTGTTCCCACAGATCAACTCTAACTTTGCTGCCTGAGTCTAGGGCAGCTGATAGCCACAGCAGCCTCCCCAGCAGACCTCCCCTCAGAGAGGTTTGTTAGCTTCTCCCACATAGACCCCATCAGCTTCCCTGTCTCTCAGGCCTCCATGATCTTTAACCTTCTATAGCCGGTCTGCAATCTACATATACAGTAAGTAAGGAGGTAGATTTACTGTGCGATGTGTGCTGCATGATGAAGAGTTAATGTTAATGAAGATAGAAATGTAGCAGCAGGTGCTTCCTCTGGCCACCTTGTGACTTTTCCCCCTGGGCACCATTTAATTTTTTTTTTTTTTTTTTTTTTTTTTTTACTTCTCAGTAAGTTCTAGCATTGTGGGAAGGCACAGACAGGTTGTCTGTGTTTCTGACGTGGTGTGCTCACGACAAGAGGTGAGGATAATCTGAGAGAAGAAGGTAGAATGACAGGTGTCGTGGGGGTGGGGGTAATGAGCAAATATCAGCGCAACCCAGCTTCTCCTGGCCTGAGCCCAGCTTCTCCCAGGCTAAGCCCAGCTTCTCCCGGCTGAGCCCAGCTTCTCCCGGGCTGAGCAGTGTTTAGGGAGAGGGGGTAAGGAGGCTATAAATAGCTGAGCAAATGAGTTCAGGACTATTTAACGACATGAGCCTACCTGGCCAGCAGACACTCAAACAGTTAAGGCAATTTCCTTTAGTTGGCTTTTCCCTAAGGTCAAATTTGTGTATGGATAATTCCCAAATCCCTCCTGAAGACATCTGCCAAACATCTCAGAGCTCAAGGCCCCTGCCCTTCTTCTCGTTGTGGAAGGTGTTAGAGGCCAGGGTACTGAGAACTTTTCTGCCCAGATTCCAGTACGTACCCCTTTGTGGATGGGGCTGTGCAGGGCCCAGGTAGGGTGTACCTTCTGTGCAGATACATAGGGCCTTAGGATTCTAGTCCTATAGGGAAAGCAGCTAGGAGTTTGCCGGAACAGGGTAGTGAGTGTCACAGTCACAAGGACTATCAAAGCAAACAAATGCCTTGATCCCTCAGCAGCTTTCATCCGTGCTGATCAAAAGGCTCTCTATCCTACACAGTCACCCCCAAGACTAAGAAAGAATAGCCCCTCAGGCCTGAGGAAAGCTGTCAGGTGGGAGGGGCTGTGTCCCTGCTGTAAACAGCTGTGACTGTGGAATAGCTGCCTCAGAGCTGGGGCAGGTCTGAGCTTACAGATGCCTCTAGACAAAAGAAATTAATTAACTTGTCAAACCCTTCCTCCCAGCATAAATGCCACCAATTCCTGCCCCACAAACCTCATTTCCTGGGGGTGGACACCTGCCTCTTCCCTCTTCCTTGCTTTACAATCCCTGGGCCCAAAGCTCTCACAGCAGACCTGCAGGAAAGGGACAGGACACACTCACACATCTCTGTGTCTAAAGGCTGCAACTTGGTCTGAGTCAAGCTGAGGCTCAGCCTTTGGCCCTTCTGGATGGATGCTGAGTTCTGGAGTTTTAAACGGCTTTATGTTTAGGAAAACATTTAATAAGGCATTCACTCCCTCAGAGATGTAAATTAAACCCAAAGCCTTATTTAAGTAGCTTTGACTTATGGTTTTCATATTCATAAACGTCATAAATGGTAACCTATTTGCTTTTGGATTTTTATAGGGGGCTTTGTATGTTTTAGAAGGAAAAAATAGCCTTTTTGAAAACTTCAATTCATCGTCATTTATATTTCTGATGAAAATACAAAAAGGTTGTACACTTTCAGTATAGTTGCATGTTTCCCAGCCCCTTTCAATCATTGCATTTGAGGGCCCCTAAGGCTGTTACACAAAGAAAATATATAAACATAGAACGAGAGAGAGAGACAGAGACAGAGATGGCATAGGGGTTAAGAACATATACTGCTCTTCTAGAGGACTCAAAGTAAGTTCCCAGCACTCACGCTAGGCAGCTAACAACTTCCTGTGACTTCAGCTCCGGGGCCACTGTGGAAACCTATGTTTCTGAGCTCACATCCAGACACATGTACACATACATAGCTCAAAATAGAGAGGGCACAGGAAAGGCCATCCTCGGGGGGCCCTATGCTCACACCTGGAAAAACCAGAATCGGTGGGATTCAGCACACACCTGGGGATTCTGGGCCTTTTAGCAATTACAGGAAGATGTAGCTCAGTGCCTGTGGTCAGCATTGCTCCTAAGCTGTTTGCATGACATCACCTCCCCCAAGGCAAGCCCTGTATAATTTCTCTGACCTTGGTAGTCCTTTCAAAGAGACCTGGCTTGTCTGTTGCACCTTATATACAACACTTTGAAATTTGCTCTTGAGTTATTTTTGTGCACTTGAAATCTTCCCTATTCACCTCGCGCTTCTCCCCAGGACACACTGCAGACTTCCATATGCACAAATTCCTGCCTCGGAAAGGGGTATTAGAAGCCTTCGTGTTGAGCCCATGCTGTGACCTGGAGTGTTTATTCGTACTGCTCTGAACATAGCTGGGCATGAGAAGGCCACGGGGGGGGGGGGGGGGGGGGCCGCAGGGAGAGGAGCCTGTTGTCACACCAGGCCCCACACCCTCACCTTGACACCATCACAGCCAGGGAGGCCACAGAGCTCAGCTCTAGTCAGAACACAAGCTGGCTGTAGAAGTCGAACAGCACGATGGTGAGCCCCTCACTGTGTCACTCCACGGTGGGTAACACTGTGGTGGTAAATGCATGGCGGGGGAGAGAGATCAGGTGATAAAACAGTCAAGGCACAGTGGGACAGGCTCACTTTGGAACAGCTCACATTGGCCACACCAACTCATGGTCCCAGGAGATGTGCATCAATTCCTGCAAGACACATTCCTCAATGACCTAATTACCTCAGTGTGAAGGACCCCACCGCCTCTCAGTGTCGACACACTGGAAATCAAGCTCCTAGCACTTGAGTTTCTGTGGGATGCTGGCACCATACAGGAACCCTAGCAAACAAGCAGTCAAGAATCTGAGAAATCTGAGAAACTTCCTTAGCCCTGGGGGACCAGCTCGCATGTACCCAGGTCCCTGTTGCCTCTCAGCACCAATTTTAAGGAATAGCTCAATTTCACGTGAAGCTCTGTCTCGCAGGACTCAGGGTTATTGGTATCTGGTGCAGAGTGACCCTTCTCACAACAATAGGTGCCTATGCAAGACCTGAGCTCATCAGTGACTAACAGGGACAAGCAGCGCCTGCTCCCCAGGGGACTTCAGCGCAATAGAGAGAGGCCAAGAGCATCTGGACCTTTGGTCCTCGCCCTGTGGGTCTTCACCTCTTTGGAGTCAAACAGCTTTCTCCCAAGGATCGCATACCAGATACTGACATCACTATTCATAACAGTAGCAGCATTAAAGCAGTGAAGTAGCAATGAAAATAACTTTATGGTTGCTGGGGGAGGGGGTGTCACCACAACATGAGGAGCCATATTAAAGGGTTGCAGCAGCGTTAGGAAGGAGGAGGACCCCTGATCTATATGGGGGGCTCTAAGAAGGCCCTGCCACAGTCAGCCCAGGGAAAGGAGTCAGGACCTGAGCTGCTGGTCCCCGGCAGGGAGAAGCAGAGATGGGAATAAGAGCCCGGAGACTTGGCCGAACCTTTTAAAAGGGCCGAGAACTCAGTTTCTCTTCAGTGTAGCTTCTAGCTCAGGCCCCAGAGACACTTATTCTAAAGCCACAAGGAAGCAGAGGAAGTCTGGGGGGGGGGGTGTTTACAAATTAGGGACTATTCTTTCTGAAAGATGAAAACCGCTGTTGGTCTAGCGTGAGCTTTACTCGAGAATCTAGAGAAATGTGGAGGGCTGTTTGGGACGGAGGATACACGATTCGGGGGAGCGTGGATGCATTTGGCTCTGTTGTCCGCAAGCCAGGGATTTGACACGTGTCTCCAGGAGCCACTGTGAGGATTCGACAAAAACCAGACGTGTTTCTCACAGCGCCTCGTGCAGAGTGATTTTCAAAAAATTCATTGCTCTCGTTTAAAAGCCAATGTAATGAGTACATAGGAAATGGCATGACTCACTGAGAATATTATACTAATTTAACTAGTTGGGTTATTGGTTTGGTTTGTTTGTTTGTTTTTCTCGCTTGCTTTGAGACAGGCTCTCTCACTCTGTAGCCCAGGCTGGCCTTGAACTTGCAACAATCTTCCTGCCTCTGCCTCCAGAGTGCTATGAGTACAGAAGTTTGTGGTATCATAGATATAGCCACGGTGTACAAGGATTTTATCTTAGACATTGACTAAATCACTAGCGATATCTTTATGCTCATGGTGGGAATTCTAGGTCTGTTTAATTATCTCCGGGGAGGAGCAGGTTTGAATGAATGGCCAAGGACCCAGAGGACTGACTTTGCAGTGAGTTAGTAATTAAGTAAATCTGAACAAAATGTTTCGGGAAAGGAAAGCCTTTTCTTTTTCTTTTTTTCCAATAGTTTTCCTTTGAAAATTCTTCAATAGACTGTAGGTCTATGAAGTTGCTTGGGGTTGAAACCATCGCCTGAGCAAGCCCGAGTCTTTGGTGATGGATACTGGCTTTTGAACTCTGTGTTAAAATTGCAAGCAAGAGTGATTCAGCACACAGAGCCACAGAGTGAGCAGTCAGCCTGGAAACAAAAGCGGCAATGAAATACGACATCTTTCATCCATCCTGTGCCCCAGATTCCTTGCAGGAAAATGTAGTTTCTGAGACTCTTATCAAATGCACCAAAAGCATGTGAGGACACCCTGGGCCCGGCCTGCCAGGCTTGGTTGAGATGCCTGTGAGCAAAGTCCTTCCAAAGAAGATGACGGAGGAGATCTCAGAACACTGCTTTTTCCAACTATTTAACTCTGGCATTTTTAAATTCTGCTTAGACAGTGAAGTCAATTTGTTTTAGCGACTGTTTGATTTGGAGCAACCACAGCAAACTGACTCTCAGCTTTTTCTTTAGAGTAAATGCTATGCAGGCTAAAGAGATTACGATTATACGAACTCTAACACTGGCTAGCAAAACACTAGAATTTTGCTTTACTATGCCATGAGCAGTAACGCTGCAAATCTAGCTAATATCTTTTTTGATTTGGTGTAGCTGAAAGTTTCCCCCCAGAAGACCTTACTATAGTTTGGAAGGTGAATGCCCCCTAAAGGTGCACATGTTTAAAGCTCAGGCCTCACGGTGGCATTACGAGGTGATGGGCTTTTAAGGCAGTGGGGCCTAGGGTGAGGTCATCAAGTCACTGGAGACATGTGCAGGAAGGGGACTTGTAGGAACCTGACCCCTCCCTCCCCTACCTTCCGCGACCCTGTGAGATGAGTATGGGTACCCGCCCTGGTGCCCTGCTCACCACAGGCCTGAGCCAACAGGGCCAAACAGCCGTGAGCTGAAACCTCCAAAGCCATAAGCCGCAACCGATCTTTCTCTCTTTGAGCTGGTCACCTCAGGCTTTCAGAAAGAGTGATGGAAAGCTCACTAACTGAGGCCCACTGTCAGCACGACTAAGGACAATGTCTGTGGTGGAGGTGGGCTCCAGGGAGGTGGTGCTGACAAAGCACCCCAAAACTCAGCGGCTTTATGGAGCAGAGGAGGCGGCTCAGTGGTTAGAGCACTGCTGCTCTTCCAGAGGACCTGGGTTCGGTTCCTAACATCCACATGGTGGCTCACAACTGTCTGTAACTCCAGTTTCAGGGGATCTGATGCCCTCTTCTGGCCTCTTTGGACACCAGACACACCTATGTGGTGCGTAGACATCCATACAGGCAAAACATTCATATGGCCAAATAAATAAAAATTCGTAAACCTTAACAACTCAATAGCTTTAAAAGTATATTTTGTAGAAGTATAATTTTTTATGTAAATTCTTGTTCATGGGTCTGAGAGTCAGCTCAGCACTTCTGCTACCTCAGCTGGGCTTCTCCTTCTGTGTTCTCCACAGGCTGGAAACTGGAGGGAACAGCCATTTGGACTACGATGACGTCATGCCCGTGACCAGGGGTTGCTTGTCAGCCAGCTGCAATGCTGGGATACATACAGTTAGGTCACAAGCTTCACCTTCAGGCTGACCTGAGATTGCTCCTCGTAGCCAAGTGAGGGTCTGAAGACTGTGTTAAGGTGAGGCTTGCAGCTAGGTGACCAACCCAGTCACACTCTCTCCAGTGACCACCGTGGCTAAGCAGAGCATAGATTCCAGGAGGAATGGAGCCCATCATTGCTGCAGGAGCAGCACCTTGGTGGAGAGTGTCTTTTGGTCTGTTTTATCTTCCTCTAGGATGCGTCATCTCTAAATGGCCTTATATCTTTTTTTTTTTTTTTGTCTTTTTGTTATTTTGTCTCCCCCCACTCACCCACCCAGAGCTGAGGACCAAACCCAGGACCTTGCACTTGCCAGGTAAGCACTCTACCACTGAGCTAAATACCCACCCCCTTTATCTCATTTCTGTTAGTGATATATCACGGGACGCTTGAGAGTCTAGAAGTCACAGGATGACCTCTCCTCCATAAATGGTTTTTGATGGGACTGAGGTTACGAATGCAAGATGTCACATGGCCTTTTGGGGAAAAAAAAAAGGTTTGGTGGCCTCTAAGCAAACATGTGCTTGGGGTTTAGCCACCAACACATGACTGCTGAGGTTTGGGTCACTGCTTATGATCAGAGAGCACAGAGAAGAGTGGCCGCTGAAGTGTTTTTGTGGCTTTATCAATCCAGCCTTGTGAAGTCATATAAAAGTAGCCATGTGTGTCTGGGTGGGGGTGGGCATGGATACGTGCCACAAGTAGAGGAGGGAGATGGAGGGTGTGTGATAGACACAAGTGTCATGAACTGGGGGTGTGCAAGCGGGTTACCGGTGGTAGGGAGTCAGAGTCACCTCCAGGGTCGAGAAGCCTCGTACATGGGACAGAGGGAGGCTACTAAGTGTGACTTCATGTTTTCACCTGTCATCTTGGCCCTGTTCTCCGGGTAGGAGATCCCCCTGGGAAATGAGAGTCTACGTTAAAACCGAGATTTGACAGAAGATGCTAAACTTTATAAACTTAGTGTCTTTATCACCAAAGTGAGGGCGATGATGTCTGCTTACCATGAGGTCATGGTGTAAGGTTAACTGGTGTCATAACATGTGACATCACTTGGCATGGTCCCTGACACAAAAGATGTGCTCAGGGAATGGAAGTACTCATTCAATTTTTAAAAAATGTTTTAAACATTTAATTGAACCCTTGACCTGGACTAGGAAGGAGAACCATGGGAAAATCAGAAAGACGCCTCTTACCCATCCACCCCCAGTGAGGACAAGTTCTTTCTTTCTTCTGCCCATGATGTGATCTCAGGTGGGAGGGAGCCCACATTCTGCTCATAAAATGACAGGCAAAAGAAAAGGAGGGCTCTGCTAAAGGGCTCTCGACATGGGCCGCAGCACTGACCCCTCAGCACCGGGAGTGGAGCTTAGCCATGCCTGCTCATGGCCGTGATGCTAGGAGTGGCCGACTCCTGCTCATATCCACAGGCTCTGCCTGGCCATTTAGAGCAGAGGGCTTGGCAGGCGTGGAAGGCATCGTCCTCAGCTGAACCCAGAGGCTGCATCTTCCTTCCCTTCTTGGTGTTGGTGATCCCCACTTCTCTGTTTCATACTGAGAGCCCAGGGAGACTGTGCTTCAGACCCATCACCAGAGTAAATGTAGCACTGGACACCTTATATACTGGTGTGGTGTTTGTGTGTAGTGTGTGTGTGGTATATGTCTGTGTGTGACATAAACATTGAACACAATAATGTACTGGAAAACCACACTGACAAGATCTGCCTGGAAAACAATCATGTGCATGTGTGCATACACATACTTATATACTCACCACACACACACATACCACACATACACACTCATACATATATACACACTACACACACATAACACACATATACACACACCACACACACATATATACACATGCATACACACACACCACACATACCACATGCACATACACACACACCACACACAGAGACATGCACCACACACACATATACACACACCACACACATACCACACACCACATACACACACACACACACAGTATACCAACATTGCTGGATCAAACTCCTGAGACAATGGTCCCAGTGTTTACCACTTCCTGGCAAATGTACCATTCACCCTCAAAGGCTCTACTAGCAGCAGTGTACTTCTGGGGTTCCTCAGGCAGCTCATTTCATCTGGAAACCGGTGGTAAAATGGATCTGTCTCATGCCCCTCACAATGATAACGGAGGGACCCTCAAGTCAGATATCAGAACCGGAAGAGCCACCCCATGTCCTCAGTTGTCCATGAGTGAGATCACGGGTGCGCGCACACTGCCCAGGATGTCCGTGTGGCACCAGCTCTGTCACTGAGCAGGTGCCCTGAGAGCTGTGAGTACACAGCAGATTGGGGTTTATTTTTAAACATCCTTGCTGGGAGGCAGCGGCGACCTTAAAGTAGGTTGTTTCTCTTTTTCTGGCATTTCAGTCTTATTATAACGAGCATTTATTTGTAGAAACAGAGAAGTCTAAGCTGTAAAAACACACACGTTAGGCAAATGGCAGATGTTGGATGTTTCCTGTCTCAGCCAAGGCAAGTAGGAGGCTAGCCCTGGCCCTCCCCTGGGGTGCAGGAGAGCGGCAGTTTGGTAAGAGCGGTTCTCATGAAGTGTGCCCCTTCTGGTGCAGGGACCCTGGGAGGACCCGCAGACTCCCACAGGCAGGAAAACAGTGAGTGCTGCTGGTGGGATAGCACTGTTCACTCTCCATCAGCACCTCCATGGTTGCTATGGTTACAGGAGAAAGCCAGGGTGTATCCTGCCTCCCTTAGGTAAAGTGAACCCTATTGTCTACCACTTTGCTCTGACCCATCCAGAGAGAAGAAATAGTTCTCAAAGGAGCCAAGATGTCTGACGGGTGCTGTGTGGTTAGTTAGCATTTTCGGGAGCTGAACCTCCAAAATAAGGATGATTATCGTGCGAGTTCAAGGCCAGCCTGGTCTATACCCCAGGAGAGCCAGGGTTGTTACACAGAGAAAGCATGCCTCAAAAGCAAACAAGCAAAACAAAACAAAAACAAAAATCCTCATGCTTATGGTGTGTATATATTATACAAATACATTATTAATATAGTAATTATCTAGTAGATGGCTTAAATCACGCTGGCAAAATATGACACATACATTGTCTTAATAATCACTTCTGCAAATACCTGTTACACATCTTACGTATAGAAACCCCATGTGACACACTTGGGAGCTCAAAGCCTTCAGGGGCTTAGAGTTCAAAAAAGAAAGATGCAAAACAGATCATTGCAATAAAAGTGCAGTGCAGGGATGTAAGTGGGTAACCTAGGGGAGCAAAGCCTGGTACAGTTAGAGTTAGAGGCGGGCAGCAGGTCTCAGAGTCCCTCCACCTCCTGCGCGGATAGTGAGAGGTCTAGGGACTGCTGTGGTTCCCAGCCTATATAGCCCGGGGATGCTAAGGCCTGGTTGCCAGCCTACGGAATCTCGGGAATGCAGGACCCAGTGGAAGGAAATTAGCATTGGAATCAGCGCACGCCTGTAATCCCAGCACTCGGGAGGCAGAGGCAGGCGGAGCACTGTGAGTTTGAGGCCAGCCTGGTCTGCACAGTGAGTTCCAGGACAGCCAGGGCTACAGTCGTTGGGGGGTGTGCTGTGTTACTCAAATAGAGGAGAGGACAACACGCTGAAGCACAACGTGCCTCCAGTCCTTCTGGTTTAGCCAGATAAAGACCCAGGTTTTCACACACCCCGCCCCACCCCACCCCACCCCACTCCCATCCGCCCCACCCTACCCTCATGTTACAAACACATGGCCAAGTTATTCGCTTTCAGGAGCAAAATAAGGCAAGCAAGGCATCAAGTGACTGGTGATGTGGTGGGGACAGCTCTCCCTTACGTGGGAGGTGTGTTGGTCAGAGGACCTCACCGACCTCCACTCTTAAGCACAGATGATGTCTGTGAAAACAGAGACAGATGAGCTTTGCACAAGCCCTTCTGCGGTTGTGTCTCTCTTTCTGACTTCAGTAAAAAAGGAGTTGGGGAGGAAGGACCTGCACCAAGATGACCTTTAGAAAAGTCACGAAACCTGAACTGCAGTCCAGTCATTTAGTATTTCAATTGGTTCCCAGAAGATGGCCATCAGGCATGGACACGGTGCACATATGTATATACACTCAAAACACTCATAGACGTAAAATAACGCAAATGAATCTAAAACTTTTCAAATCAAATAAATGAAAAAAAAATGAGGAGAGAGCAAAGAAGAAATGGGTGTGTGTGATAAATCATATCATAAAAATAAGAGGCCTGAATCTAACGTAATTAGGGTAACCATTAATTTTCCAAACATGCAAAATGCAAAAATAGCTTTACAGAGTGGACTGAAAGGCAAGAATCCACTGCATACAAATGCCACCTTCTCTTTTTTAAGCAAAGTCTGGCTATGAAATTCAGATTGTCCTTAAATTCATATCCTCCCCAGCTAAGTGCTGGCATCGCAGGTATAGCCCACCGTAGATGGCCCCGGTCCTCTGCATGTAATAGTACAAACAGGTTAAAGCTAAAACACCCTGCAGACAGTGGGCCTGCCTTGCTATGAAGCAAAATAGATCCCTAAGAAAGGATTATCAGCAAACACGGACCACTGCTGATGGCCAAAGGGAAGCGCGTTAGAAAGCAGCAGCTGTGATGTGAACACCACTGTGGTAGCTACACTCATGCTGCTTGTGGGAACCTCAGCTCACATTAAGCATAGAGAAACCAGCACGGTCGATCATGCGGGCCCGTGTTCACACGAATCCCCCAAGATCCTGAGCAGTGTGTAAACCCGAATCCTGAGTGCAGTCTCTCAGTGAATAGAACCCATCCTATGAAAGGGGCGTGTACTTGGCTCCCTCCACCAATAGACCCCATCCTTATGCTCATTACAGGCCCTTCCTCCACAGGCCCCACCCTGACCTCTGTTTATCAGTCAGTACAACTCATTTTTATTGTAAAGGTCGCAGGTGCTTTGTTCCTTTGCTGGGGAGTTTCTATGCAGCTATCCCTAAAGCTTTCTTGTGATACTGTTGCTTTTGTTTGGTCAGAATGCTTTCTGCGGGGACGTGGTTGGCTTGTGTCCCAGAAATGGCGACTCTCCAAGCAATTTTCAAGCAAACGGCCTATTCTGGAACAAGGGTTCCTGGCCCCCACAGAATCTGTTTCTTACTTGAGAATGACTAACTTAATAACCAAGCAGAGTCCGAGTTTGACAGCAGAGGAAAGACCCTTCCGAGGGCTCCTCCGAACAACAGCTGCGTTGCCGAATCACAAGGAATCGCGTTTGCTTGCTTGCTTACTTATTTATACATTCTTCTGGGCTGCCAACCCTGGAAAGCACGGGTTGCTCCTCATTAAGGGTGGTGCTGGATGGCTGCCGATAAGACTTGCCAAGCAAACAAAATTGGAATTGGAGAATCGTTAGCTGTGTAGCCGCTTGTGGGCGTGGACTGGGATGTGCATCCCCAAAGCGCAGCTCGGAGGAGCATCGGGAAAGGTCTGGGTAGAGGTGGGCAGCTGGGATTGCACTGGTAGGCTCTTGAGGGCTGTTCCACACCCACATCTACCCTCTCCTGGGATTTCTTCATGATTCTCTCATGACTCGTGTTTCTGAGAAACCCTGACCTGAGGAGATGCCGTCCAAGGGCTGGGTGAATGAGATGGCTGCCTTGTCCTGGCATTCTCTGAGTTAAGTGCGCACAGCATCCATTAAGCAGATCGCTTGAAAGGAAAATGGATGCTCAGATTCAGATCAAGAGCCGTAGCCTGACACTCAAATTCTAATTTTTTAAAAAATTTATTTTGTCAATTAGGATTCTATGCTTAGGAAAACCTTCCTTAGTCTTAGATAAAAATCCTTCAAAACCTTCCAGCAGTGGCCCACCAGCCTACACAGAGGCACAAAGGCAGTTTTCCTGAGTCTCTTATCCTCTGAAGTATCTGCCAGGAGCTGGAGTTGTGCCACAAAGGAATCAGTTTTCAAAAGTGGGTCTCTGAGCCGAGACGATGGCTCATGAGGTAAAAGTGTTATGCAAGCATGAGGAGCTGAGTTCGAATCCCCAGTGCCCATGTGAAAAGTCAGGCATGGTAGTGTGGTCCCTGTGGTTCCAGCACTATGGGCGTCAAAGACAGGAAGATCTCTGGGCCTTGCTGGTTGGCAGCCTAGCTGCAGGGGGGGATGTCGTGAACTCACTCATGTCTCAAAAGAATAAAGGTGTGGTGAGGCTTGTCCTCGGAAGCATGTGTTTGGGACCTGAGACTCTGGAGAGTGGTCACCTCTTCTGGTGGTTCTGTCTCCAACCAGGCTAAAGGAGGCTTGCTTTTGGTCTCTTGTCCCAGGAGCAGCACACCACAAACACTTCTCTGGGGAGCATCACGTAAAGGGAAGAACACGCATAAGAGATGAAAAAAAAAAAAAAAAAAAAAAAAAGAATTCTCACACACGTGTGCGTCAGAAATTCCAAACAGAAAAACCTCAAACTGAGAACCTTCAGCCTTCACCTGAGGACACCAAGCTGTGGCTGCCCCAACTCAAGTCTCTTTGACCGGGAGAATTTCTGTGATTTGCATGAGTGTAAATTACGTGCTTGGTGGCTTACATCACCTCCCCGGACTGTCCAGTGACTAATTGGGACTGCCATCACTCATGTGCTGTGAATCCCCTGCCAGCAAACTGCACACTGGGAAATCTGAAACGCACACACATACTGTACACTGGGAAATCCTGATCTCTCTCTCTCTCTCTCTCACATACACACACACACACACACACACACACACACACACACACACACACTGGGAAATCCTGAACACACACACACACTGCACACTGGGAAATCCTGAAAACACACACACACACACACACACACACACACACACGCTCATGTGAAATGAAAACACCCCTCCTTCCACTGCAGCCCACTGCCCAGTGCTGCAGTGCACACTGTAGCTGCTGCCCAGTCACTGCCCCCTGGTGGCGCATTCAATCACCTATTCTCCCTGTGCAGTCTAAAGGGTGAGCTCCTTTACCACTGCTTCCCGGCTAATCTTCTTACACTTCAGGACCCTCCAGATCCACTTCCCATGGAGGCATGTCAGCACACCCTTCTGCCTTCACCCTGGGCCATCTCTGCATTCCCTCCTCCTGGTGAGGTTCTAACTACTGCGTCCCAGCCGTGCACCTGTCTCAGGACTCACTGTAGAGTTCTCCCAGGCCCAGTACTCACTCACTAACTATTGCAGACAGTGCCTACCTGAGCACAGAGCTCCATGCCTCTCCCTTCTGAGGACAAATCTGCTTTATCAACCTCCCCAACTCATGTGAACCTGCTGGCCTAGCCTGGTTCGAATTCATCTCCTGCAGACTATTTTATAGTATTTCCTCTCTCTTATGTCACCTTAAAGTGCTGTTTAAATTTTTCTTTCTTTTTTCTTTTTTCTTTTGTTTTGTTTTGATACAGGATTTCTATGTAGCCTCGGCTGTCCTGGACTTGCTTTGTAGACCAGGCTGGCCTAGAACTCACAGAGATCCGCCTACAAGTGTGCGCTACTGCACCCAGTTTAAAAATATCCTTGAACAAAAATAACACTTGAACAAAGCAACAATAACTGGACAAGGTGGTTTTTTTGTTTTGTTTTGTTTTGTAAAAAGCATATGTACAGACCTGGCCAAAGTGGTCTGTATATTTTATCCCTGACATAGGTGGTGAGTAAATCACAACCCATTGGTTAGTTGGGGTTTTGTTTTGGTTTTTGGTTTCTCGAGACAGGGTTTCTCTGTGTAGCCTTGGCTGTCCTGGACTCACTTTGTAGACCAGGCTGGCCTCAAACTCACGGCAATCTACCTGCCTCTGCCTCCCGAGTGCTGGGATTAAAGGCGTGCGCC
The DNA here is from genome assembly GCA_907169655.1 of Acomys percivali. NCBI lineage: Eukaryota > Metazoa > Chordata > Mammalia > Rodentia > Muridae > Acomys > Acomys percivali. The sequence continues at coordinate 4,713,199 of OU015754.1, read as the reverse complement.
ACCACGCCTGGCTCAGCCGATTGGGGTTTTGACTTCACAATCTGATGTGATCAGATAATCAGTGCAAAGTGAAAGGGGGCTCCTGGGGAGGCGGTGAGGGTGGGTGGATTCAGGAAATAAGGGCTAACTACCTTCAGTGTACACTAACACTGCATTCACCTTTGTCATTTTCCACGTCAACATGCCACCCTGCCTAGTGGCACCCACTGCTTCGGGGGGTTGGGGGATGGGATCCTCTCTCATGTTTGCTGTCTTAGCATGTGTAGCATGTTTAAGGGTGGACTGTGTTCAGGATGCAGGAACCTGAGGGAAAGGCTCTTAAAGATTCCCTGCTTGAGGAAGAATGGTTTGGAGCTCCTAGGGTGAAGCCAGGGCCTGAGGGGATTTTGTAACTCAGGGTCAAAGAAAAGGTGGGAGGTGGGGAATGGGGCAGGGTTACCTGAGGGAAGCCAGGGGCTCACAGAAGCCCAGGATGAACTGATAGGTCCTAGCAAATCTTTCCGCCTTGTAGTAAAGAAACCTTGGAAAGAGCAGCGGAGATGGGTGCTGTGACCCAGGTGGTACGATGCCTCAGGCTGTAGCCCCACTTTCCCCAAGTCCAGAGCAGTCCCCAGCGGTCCAAGCAAAAAGATGTCATCAGGCTTTGAACCGAAGCCTGCCTTTGCCCTCTAAGCAAGCCGCTCTGCGTGCCTCCAGATGGATAATTTGTTAATGTCCTGCCCAGATCTGTTTATAGTTGGGTGCTGTTTCAGAGCAAGGAAATCACAGCTTACTCCACTGTAAACCTCTGGGGCCTTGTGGTCCAGTTCTCCAATGCTGGCTTATAGACGTCCAAGGACAGCGGGAAGGGACGCGCCCTCCTGGTCATGACCATAAGGTCCACAGAGGCATGAACCACAGAATTAACTGCTCCCCATGCCCTTCTGGTTTACGACTCAGAGAAAACTCATGGAGGAAGCGAGAGCTCCGTGTCCTTTTGTGCGGCTGCATCTGGATGCTTCTGGCAGTTAGGTACAGGCCTTGCTCATCCTCATCTTTTTAATTATGTGGGGGCGGGGGGAGCTCATGGGTACAGTGCTTGAGGAGGCCAGAAACAGGTGTCCGCTGGAGTTGGAGTTACAGGCAGTTGTGAGCCACCCAACATGGGTGCTGGGATCTGAACTTGGTTCCTCTAGAACTGCACACTTAACTGCTGAGCCATCTCTCCAGCCCACTCTTCTTATTTTTAGAAAGAAGAGTGAAGTGAGCTGATGTATACAGACCCACAGTGCTCTGATTGTTAACGCGTGATTTCCTGCCTTCTCTTTCAGGCAGGCTGCCCTGACTCTGCCAGCGGCCTCTATAATTTGCATATTCATTCAATTCTTCCTACTTTACAATCTCAAAATAGCCATTTCACGTTGACTGAGGTATTGGCTCCAAGCAGAGGCAGAAAGAGAAAGAAAGAAAAAAAATATTTAATGGGAAGAAAAGGCTATTGACCAACCAACACTGCCTGGAGAGAAAACAGTAAGATTTTGGAATCCATAGAAATAAGGATGAAAATCTCCATTTTAGTCTCAGAACAGGAGTGGCAGATCAGCAAGGCTTGAATCCACAGGGAGGAGCAAGTAAAAATCATAATTAAGACACCATGAGATTGGGTACATCTACAGAACAACGAAATCACAGAATAATGATAAGTAATTCAGTTTTTTTTAAATCTTGAGAACTCCAGAAAAGCTATATGCCACCAATTTCTGAGGACCCAAGAAAGAAATAGAATTTCATCTTCCTTAAAAAGTCAATTACTTGGCAAAGCAGTCTGACAAGATGAGTGACAGGGTCTGTGTTCTGGCTACCAGGGCTGAGCACCGGCCATGAGAGATTCTGCCTCTTGATTTTCTCCACAGGAAACTTGATCCATAGTCTTTGTCAAGGCTGGCTGACCCAAGCTGTCTCATGAGGCATGCTAAGGCAAAGATGAACCTGGGCAGGGACAGTGTAGGGCCTAGAGTGTGGAGCTGGCCGCAGACAAAAATGGACACATCAGTGGACCCCTCTCTAGGCTCGGCTCCGCCATCTGCATTGGCTGAAAAGGGGTTAAACATGGCACCAGGTACCAGGCAAGTAGACGGTCCATCACAGTGTGCTTTGGGCTCCACTTCATGGACTGGTCCTTTCCACTCAGAGGCGTTTTCTCCGATGACTTGGGGTTTTCTACACAACACCATGGCTGCCTTCCCTTTATATGTTGAGGTGAAAGGAATGGAGAAAAAGAGTAGCAAAGAAGTGAGGCGGAGAGCAGTGTTGTCTGGGGTTATATTGTCACTTCACCGCTGTTGTGTGACACCATTCCTGGGGAGCGAGGAGCACACATCTATTCACCCCAGATAAGGAACCATTGACAGAACAAAGTACAGATACCACCAAAATTCAAGTGGTGAACCAATGAGTTTATCATGGCTACTGACAGGACGAGAAATAGTTGCATCCCCAATCCCGCTCGCCCCAGCCTAGGTGACAGCATACAAAAGCTGGGGACCGGGAGTACATTGCACAGCCTGCGGGTACCACGACTGGTTAGAAAGTGTCCTCGCCAGGCAGTTTGGCTGGTCTGAGTCTCTTCCTGGCAGCTGAGCAGGTCTGAAAAACATATCTCAACAGTCTTTATTGCTCATATACACTTAGGGAAGGAGAAACCTAGTGAATCTGGTAAGTTTCAGGGACTTCCTGATGCCTTTGAGTTGTGTCCTTCCCCGGGCATCCATCCTGCAGGAGTTTCCCTCAGGATGGAGTGTTCTACCTCCCTTCAGAATGTTTTAGGAGCTGGAAGGTTTTATCTTGGAGGAAATTGCTACAGCCACTGTGGCTGTGTGTCTGGGTTAGACACCTATTTCGGGTTATTTTTTACCCTACCCCAAAACAATTTTAATGATATCTACCACATACAAGGAGCTTGATGCGTTCAGCATAGGGGCTGGAATCCAGATGTGGTCTTTGTTATGACTCTGTGTATACCTGTGGCCACAATAAAGACTTATTGAAAAGTGGGTTCCTTAAGTGCAGGCATGTGTGGCATAACAATGAGGGGACAATCTGAGAACAGAGTTTCCAGGTGACTTTTGTCATAGTGTAAATATGACTGTGTTTCCACAAGCCAAGATGGTCACTGGGCAAGATAATCTTATGGTACCATCATCATGTACGTCCTCCACCGCTGACCAAAACATCCTACGGAAGCCAGGAGGTGGTGGGGGCACGCCTCTAATCCCAGCACTCGGGAGGCAGAGGTAGGCGGATCTCCATGAGTTCAAGGCCAGCCTGGTCTATAAAGTGAGTCCAGGGACCGCACAAAGAAACTCTGTCTCGAAAAATAAAAAAATAAAAATAAAACAAACCCATCTTGCTGCGCTGAAGGACAATAGTAATGAAAGACCGGAACAGAGACATCTGCAGCGGAAGCAAGTCCCTCCCACAAATGTCTGAACGTATCAATGGAAACCTGCAGGAAGTGACCAGGAACATATCACGCCTCTTGAGGTTGTGACCGCAGTAACCCACAACTAGGCTCCATCTCTTAAAGACTCCATGTCCCCCCTCACCCCAAGCCACCACTCTGCTGCTCAAGCTTTTGACACATTGGCCTTTGGGGACATTCAAAAGCCAAATTACGCAGCATGGCTTGGCCTCAAATGGCCTTCCAGTCCCACTTACTTCATCTCACCACCCACCCCGCTCCAACCAGACTTACAGGCTGCTTTTCAAGAACTGTGTGCCTCTCTCTGTGATTCACGATTCTGGCTTTGAGCAGTGTAAATCCCTTGGCTCACTACCTGGAATCCTGATACATCCAGACTACGCGTTAGGGGAATTAGGGCAGCGCATGAGCATCAGGCGGCCCAAGCCCGGAGAAGCGCGTCCTCTTTTGACAGAGACGCATGCGCACTTTTGCCGAGGGCTCTTTGTAGCGGTATTGAATATAGGCACAGACCACGGTTTCCGCTTGTCTGTGTGGAGTGAAGGATTCACACTCAGCATTCCAAGGCTTTCAAAGCTGCTGTTGAGCTACACAATGCCCCTGCAGAGACTAGTGGCGACCCATCTTCACAGTCCCGACACTAAAGCTCTGTAAGCAAACAGCTCTTCTCTCCCTCTTAACATGCCCACCAAGTCCACAACTCCTCTCCTATGTCGATCTTCACCGCCCTCCCCCCGCCCCAGTGCTGTCTGGAGAGGCACTCCGGCATCACGCTTCAAGGCTCATGCAAGCGTTTGTACCGATGAAGGGGGTGCAGGAAAAACAATAAATTCCATCCCCTGGCAGCACCCTTTCTCTCCATTGTCTAAACAAAGCATTGGGCATTTATCAATAGTAGGAACCCTATCTAATGCGCTCCCTCCAAAGCCCAGGCATTACTGCAGAAGAGAAGAAGAAGCAAATGGTGGGTTACCACAAGGAGACAGTGTCTTCCGGACACAGCAGGGCATATATGAGCTCTGTGTGGTTGTGACAGCAGGCACACGACCTGTGCAAGCCCAAGCTACACCTGTGCAAGCCCAAGGTGGACCTGTGTAAGCTCAAGCTACACCTGTGTAAGCCCAAGCTAGATCTGTGCAAGCCCAAGCTACACCTGTGCAAGCCCAAGCTACACCTGTG
>OU015754.1:4697700-4708550 GCA_907169655.1 Acomys percivali | reverse complement strand
CTGGACCTGTGTAAGCCCAAGATACACCTGTGCAAGCCCAAGATACACCTGTGTAAACCCAAGATACACCTGTGTAAGCCCAAGCTACACCTGTGTAAGCTCAAGCTACACCTGTGCAAGCCCATGATACACCTGTGCAAGCCCAAGATACACCTGTGTAAGCCCAAGCTAGACCAAATTCCAGCACAATGAGGGGAGTTGGGCGTTAAATCTCACATGTATCCAGGGAACTTTGTGTGAAGGAGACAGTTTTCTCTAAGAGTACAGCCCCTAGTAACTTAACTACGCTCCAGTGGAAGACCATATATGCAAGAATATATAGGGAACGCAACTGGCTTTGAAGCATGAGAGAGAGAGAGAGAGACAGAGAGAGAGAGAGAGAGAGAGAGAGAGAGAGAGAGAGAGAGAGTTGGGGGAGGGGAATATGATCAAAGAATCAATAAATTATAAATCCTTTCAGAGATAGAACAATGACCATGGTCAAGTTCATTTCCACTCTGTAGATTTTTTTATATGATAAAATGCCACTTTATTAGACCAGGGAGGTGGTTTTGATTACACGGGCACGAAGGGAGAAGTGACGATTGAGGTACAGGATGAAATTCAATCTCTGTGTTACTGTTCTAAGCCTCCTAGCTCCAGGACCCAGTGATGCTCTCCGGCTTTCTGCGTGGTGTTCTGTAACCACTGCTTTGGACTAATTATAATTCACTTGGCTAATTCGAATGCCCTGACTTCAGCATTCTGTAACTAAGCTGCATTGGGCGGGGGAGATTTAGCCACAGAAGGAAAATATTCCCTTTCCTACTGTGAGAATTGGTTGAGCATGGCGAAGAATGGCAGATGCATCACTGAGTGAGCCAGGCCCCCCCCCCCCCCCCCCGGCCAAGGCTGCTGCTGCTGCTGCTGCTGCTTGTGGCGATTACGATGACGACAACAATGACAACAGTGATGATGGTGGTGATGATGACAATGATGATTACGACGACGACGAGGATGACGATGATGATGATAAAATGCTGTTTCTGATTCCTCCACACACTGGTTTACAAGCACCATCATATTCCATCGTGTTTTCCTCCAGACCAGCTACGATTCAAGACTAATTCAGGCCTTTTCTCTCCTAAGACTCTACCAGTGTCCTCCGTACACACCACAGCTCTCTGTAGAGTTGCCTGTGTCACTCTCTGCTGTGAGGCCCACAGAAGACAAGGACCCATTACTATTTGAACACCTCCCATAGTAACAGGAGCTGAACATGAGCAAGATGTAGCTATTAGGAGGTGGCGGCGCTGTCCAAGGTCCTGAAATAGCACCTGGGGCTGAGCAAGCACAGGCTACAGGGCCCTGAATCCAAACCCTCTAGTCCAAACCAGGTTATAGGATGTGTTATGGTGAAAGGGAGAATTTCTGATGAGATAAAGTGGAGCAAGGCAGCATGGGGCAGGCACAGAGATGGAGAGAGGGGGAGGAGGGGGAAGGAGGAGGGAGGAGGGAGGAGGGGAGGGAGGAGGAGGAAGAGGAGGAAGAGGAAGGAGGAGGGGGTGGCACACAGATGGAGGAGGAGGGGGAAGAGGGAGAGGAGAAGGGAGGAGAAGGAGGGTGCCCCCCCTCCTCCCCCTCCCAGGTGTCCTCCCCCCTACCCCACTCGGGTGTCCCCCTCCTCCCCCTCCCAGGTGTCCTCCCCCCTACCCCACTCGGGTGCCCCACCCTCCCCTTCCCAGGGGCCCCCCCTCCTCCCCCGCCCAGGTGCTAGGCCTACAACAAGATGCTCCCTTTAGGCTGAATGGCTGGTTGACATTCTTGTTTTCCCAAGAAGTTGAAATCAATAAGAAAAGAAGCAGGGCCTGACAGCACGTGCCTGCAATACTCCTAGTACTTGGGAGGTGGAGCTAAGGGAAGAGAGTTCAAGGCCAGCCTTGGCTACAAAGCAAGTTCAAGGAAAGAAAGGTCTTCCTTCTGTCCTTAGAGGGCCAAGGAGAGGAGATAAAGTCAGGCTGCCTTCTTGCCCTTCCGTCCCTACACGCCCATCCAAACCACATTTGCTTTGTTCTGGACACTGTCCACACTCATTAATTCAAGGTTTTTGCTCCAGCAAATACTTTCTCTCTACAGTTCCCCACCCCTCACTCCCCGACTCTGGATCACGCCCTGCCTCACAAATGTCCTAGCATTTCTCATCTTTTATAACCCATCCCAAAGCTTACATCCTGTTATCAGTCAGCACGACTTTACTCTAATACACCCCTGGTGGGGGAGGGGGTAGCCGACTTATAAAGAGAAAGTGGTTGTCCTGATTCACTGGAGGGAAACCAAGATGGCACCACTACTCAACTTCTGTCCATGGGGGAAAAAAAAAAGCAAAAGGGGGCGGAGTCCCACAGTCTCTCTCTAGGCCCCACCCCTTAAAGGTTCTATGGTCTTCCAACAGCACTTAATGTTTGGACCTTCAGGTAGACTTACCCCAAACTCTGACCACTCACTTTTCTGTTCTGACTTAGAGCAAATCTTGAGAGGGCTATGCATTCCTTCTTCATTTCATCCCACCCTTCCTTGCAGGCTTTGGCCTGCTCCCCACACCTCCCCCATGGAGGTCGCCATGGAGGGTCAGCACCTCTCAAACTCAATGACCTGTTCTTATTGTTTCTTCTTCCTTTACCTAGCTCTTCCCGGCACTGATGCAAATGTTCACTTCCGCCTTCTTGAACAGCTCTCCCCTCCCTGGTTTGTTCATCCATTGTCTGCTCTCCCTTCTACCCCAATAGCTAGACTTCCTTCATTTTCTCTCCCGAATGTTCCTTTTCTCCCAACAGGAACAAGAGCAACCCACAGCTACTACCTGTGGTCACAGCAGGCACGGCTGACCTACCTGCTCTGTGCTTTGAGCTGTTCACGTCTGCGGGAGACGCCTGGTGCAGGGTGACAGGTCTCGCCTTCTCTTGGATGGATTATCCCATCTGACTCAATGAGAAAGATTTCTTCAGCCCTCACACTCCCCAATATCTGCACCCTGTAGCCCACCATGATAGGCACATATTAGGCCAACAAAGCAGAGGTGGGGGAAGGTCCAGGATCTGGTGAGAGCATCTAAGAATGAAGCTCTTTGTATTTAATTTTTTTTTTAATACCCAAGAATAAAATGCTATTAAGTCCTGGCTCATTTTTTCTGGGCTTTGTGGAATAAGCCATCAGCCACCCAGTGGGGCAATTCTATGCCTGAGCTTTAGAGGGCACTAAAGCCTGGTAGTAGAAAGGTTTAATAATAGCCTATGCTCTGGGCCCAGGGGATCCCTGGCAGCCTCAATTACTGCAGCTCCTATTTTTCTTGTGTCCTGTGTTATCTGCAGTTGCCCTTGAGTGCAGGGGCATTTTTTTTTTAATGGAGAATTTGGATTTCCTATCTGGAACGTGCCACAGAAGGCTCCCCTCCCCCCCCTCTCCTCCCACTGTGCATACAGTGCATATGGTATCTTCAGTGGCTCTGTTTGCTTAATTATTGTTTTCCCCCCTCGTAATTGCTAGCAGTAATCTAGCTGTGTGTGCTCGCTAATGAGCACAGCTTTGAAGCTCCGTGTGTAAAGACCTAGTAGAGGTGCTCCTTCGCCATTGCTGAGTGTGGCCATGTACACCATCACTTGTCTCACACAGAGAGCAAAATGGAGGCACACACACAGTGCCCAGGCCTGTATGCAGACAATACATTCACACCCATAAATAAAATCTTAGCACACAGTAGAGTTTTTTTTTTCTTACATTGGCAAACTGATGGGTTTCCGTGGTAACTAGCTTACAAGGAAGATATTGATTTTTAGAAAATATGGGGGCGGGGGAACCCCATCGTCACATTTCAACATAATTAACTATGCTCATTTCTACAAGTTGCTAAGTGACTCTCCAATGAGCTGATTCTAAGCACACAGAATAAGCCGGCCTGTAGCAAACAAACTCAGCACAGCGTCCATGGTTACGGCATAAGGCGAGGTGGTGGCACTCCTTAACAAAGGAGAGTGTCACTTATGGGACTGTGACACTGCTGAGCAGGCGGTGCCCAGCAGTAAAAATTACCGGGTGTCCCAGATCCTGGGACCGTATCATAGCCCTAAGGGTGGGATCCTTCCAAAGCAGAGATTTCTCTCTTTTATTGTACCATTCTGAGAAGATTAGACTTAACTCAGAAATGGTTTGAAGTGTGACTCACAGTGACTTCAGCTGCAAAGAAAAAGGGCACAAGGCTCCCTTTCCCAGGGGACACACTATCTGACATATTTGTCATGGCTGATTCACCACTGTAGAACAAAGAGAAAAGATGAGTGAGGATGTGCCCCTTTTGGCTTGGGGGGGGGGCCTGGAGGGTGCATGGGCCACGTGAGCGGTGTTCTGAGAACATCAGGCAGAGCCAACCCGTGATGGAGGGAGGCAAAGCTGAGCTCAGTAGCCACAGGGACCCACTTATGTAACTGGAGGCTCTTTCCTCACTCCGCTATGCCCGGCTGGGACATCCATGGCTCTCTGGATCGTTTGCTGACCTCTAACAGCTCAGGAAGGGCCATCCTTTAATCCCCTAAACTCTGGGGCGGTGATTTGAACCTGGTAGGACAGCAGACACGGTTACCCCGTTACCCGGCGTTTCAGCACGGGATTCGGACAGTGTGCCTTTTGTTAATCTTCCCCTCACCCCTGGGAACGCTCGGGTTGAAACTGCCCTAAATCCAGGTTCTGCTTGGAACAAGGATGTCTCCTGTGGCTCCTCTGATTTGACAATGCAGTCTCAAGGGTTGCCGTGTGGCTCAGTGATAAAGTATTGCCTAGCATGCTCTCAGTTCCATCAACTCACACCCCATAGAAATCACACTCCCAGGCAGGCTCAGACCTGTCAAGCCCTCGCCTGAATGGCTCCACCAGAGCAGGCCTATCTAATGCTGTCAGCAACCCTTCTGGCTGCCCCCAACCCCATTCATAGTTCCCTCAAACACACTCTCATGTAATCAATCCAACTTTAATAAAGTTTTTTTTTTAAGCATCGCAATTGCCCGAAGAGATGTGAGGCCTTTGGTGTTAAAGGGGCCCGAATTCCTAACCCTTTCTCAAATAAAAGATAAGTGCAAATCCCAGGCTCCAATGCAGATCAATCCTGTTTGGATAACTGAAATAATTAAAAATAATATTCTTAGCAGGGCGTGGTGGCACACGTCTTTAATCCCAGCACTTGGGAGGCAGAGGCAGGCAGATCGCTGTGAGTTCCGGGCCAGCCTGGTCTACAAAGCAAGTCCAGGACAGCCAAGGCTACACAGAGAAACCCTGTCTTGAAAAAAAAACTAATAGTAATAACAATAACAACAACAACAACAGAACTATTTTCGTATGTTGGGGTTGTTGCTGAGTGGGTAGTCTTTGCCTAGCACAGGTGAGGCCTGTGGTTTAAGCCCCAACACCTCATGACCAGGTGAGGTTGTGCACGCCTGCACTGACAGCACCGGGAGAGGAAACTGGAGGACCAGAAATTCCAAATAACCTTTTCCTGGGGGCACAGCAAGTTCAAGACCAGCCTGGGCTACACAAGCCTGTCACAGGAGGAAAAGAGTGGCAATAGCTCTCCTAGCTTGCTTCCCCTGGCTATGACAAATACCACAACCAAAGCAAGGCGGATAGAAAAGGGTTTGTTTGGCTTACACGTCCCAGGTCACAGTCCATCACTGAGGGAAGTCAAGGCATGAACTTGAAGCGTGAACCTGGAGGCAGGCGATGATGCAGAGGCCGTGGAGGGGTGTTACTTACAGGCTTGCTCCCCATAGCTTGCCCCGCCTGCTTTCTTACAGAACCTAGGACCGCCGGCCAGCCTAGGGATGGCACCGCCCACAGTGGACTCAACCTTCCCATATCAATCATTAATTAAGAAAATATTCTACAGCCCTGCCTACACACCAGTCTGATGGAGACGTTTGCTCAATTGTTTTCATCTTTGAGCCAGTTAGATAAAGCTGATAGAACCCAGCAGAGGTCCTCAAGTCAAATTAGGACCAGTTTCTCAAAGACACGGGAACAGACAAATCCTATGGCCGGAGAGGAGCCAGAGGAATCTGCAGAGAGCTAGTCAGCCTCAAGAACCAGGAGGACCAGCCTTGGCACGGCGATGACCTGACAGCACAGAGACAGTAAGGCCATCTGACTCTTCACTTCAAGGCCAGCTTTGTTCTTTTGGCTGCAGAGTGATGAGGGAGCGTGTGAGGCCGTGGGCAGGTCCTGCCGATCCTGTCAGTCCTTGTCTTATTGTGCTAGTGATGGGACGGCCCCCAGATGCCACAAGTGGCCATAATGCCCTGACCTCACAGGACTATGTGACCCCTCAGGTTGAGATGGTCTGAATGGTGACGAGAGGGAAGAGACAGCTGGAGAGGCTTCGGGCTTGACAAATAGGTCTGAAACTCAAAGAGCCTATTCTACTTAGCTGATCCGCCCCCCCCCCCCCCCCAGTTTAGAAAGTATTTTTCAGAATTACAGAGAAGTAGGAAGACTAATTGAAAAACTACCTGGGTGTCTTTCACCCCAGTTCACAAAATCTAACATTTTTGGTGATAGACTAGTTTTTAATGCACATTTTTTTCCTGGGCTTTCCAGTAACTTTGATGTCCACTTATAATTCAATTATTTTTAAGTAAGCGTTTACTTGATAACAATGGAGAATGCCCAGCATCCACACAAGGAAACATAGCCTTGAACTCATAAAATTATGTGTTATGTATGTTAGTTAACTTCCTGCCGCTGCAACGTAACACCTGAGGTGATCAACTTGTCGAGAAAAAAGTGTAGATTTAGCTCCCAGGCTTGGAGGTTGCTTGACAAGACAGCACTACACTTTCCCCTTCAAGGGTCTCCAGTGACCTACAGACCTCTCACTAGATCCTACCTCATAGAACCACCTCCTAACAGCACCACTAAAGGGGCCAAAGCATCAGTCAAGACACAACACTGGTGAGGGTCAGGCAATCAGCATCCAAATTACAGCATTAATCCCCACCGTGCATTCACGGCCAGGGAATGGTGGGTGGTGTGTTAAGTGGTGCCTCCTTTCCGAAGGGCAGATGGTAGGTAAGCTAGGGCCCTTGCAAGAGCCACTCACTGCCAAGTCACACACTTAACTGCACTAGTGCAGCGGCAGTGGAGAACTGGAGCAGGGAGTGGAGGCCTCTAGACCCAAGCCCCAAGCTAAGTGACAAAGTGAGAGGCACTAGAGGCCAGAGCCAGGCAGAGACACCAGCCTCAGCAGGAAAGGGCTCCACACCTCCTCTCTAAAGATTTATTTTATGTATAAGTGCATGTACTCCCGCAAGCCAAAAGGGGGCATCAGATTACATTATAGATGGTTGTGAGCCACCATGTGGTTGCTGAGAATTGAACTCAGGACCTCTGGAAGAGCAGACAGCGCTCTTAACCACTGAGCCATCTCTCCAGCCCCACACACCTCCTCTCTTGAGGCTGTGGGCGCAGCAGCTGACGGATTCAGCTGTTCACTCCACAGCCTCAGTGATTGCAGGGCCAAAGGCTCCAAGTGAGGTAGGATAGTGGCCTGCCCATTTTGGCGGGGGGGCGGGGGTAGAACTCAGGAGCGCAGCGAGGAGACTGCTGGGGCTGACACTCAAAAACTCTGCAAGTGTCATTTTGGAAACTCCCACCTGCATCGTAAGCGAAGGAATTGAAAATAGAAAGAAGGCACCACCCTCTCTCCCACCTGCCTCCCACCTCCCTCAGGAGTTGACATGCAAGGCTCCTGTTGGTGGGTATCTTTCTGGAGGCCTTGGGGCCACCCGGGGGAGCAGGGCTAGGTGGCTGGATTCACCAGAGGGCAGGCCAGTGCAAGTCCCTGCTGCTGGCTGCAAACCCAGGGTCTGGACAATAACTCCTGTTTTTATTGTGGAACAGTGGGGCCCTGAAAGCTGGGACTCGGAAAAGACCTGATGGATGTCAAGTAGATGGGGGGGGGGGTGGGGGGGTGTCACTGCTTGACTGGCGAGTGCTTTGAAGTTCTTCTGTGGCCGTTGCCTCAAAAGTACCAACAAGCCTGTATTTATCCTTCCCCGCTATAGATCCAGAAAGCCCATTCAAAGAAAATAAAAGGCTGTAAAGTTTAACAGCCTTTCCTTCAGCCACATCTGCAGACTGACCACTCAAGGCATTTCCTTCCCAACGGAAAGGTTTTTCCCAGCAGCCCTATGAGGGAGGATGGAGTAACTGGGCAGCCGGCCAACAGCACCAGCGTCTGTCGGGGTGCGTGATAAAGGGAAGAACTGGGCTGCTTTCTGTTGAGCTCTGACTGACACTTCATTTACCCATCTCACGTTATCCTAACACCAACTCTAGACCACCAGCATGTCTCCTTCGGCCCCTCCCTCGGATCCAGGAAGGCAGAACACTTGGGTGAACGCTTGAAGACCCAGAGTTTACAAGAGAGGGCTCCTGTACTTCCCAAATCAATTAGTTTCCAGGCAGCTTTATCCAAGGAACGTCCAAGGTGAGAAGACGTTTTTAAAGACCATCTGGGTAAACCCAACACCCGGGTTCATGTGGAAGGGAAGTCCCCTCAGTCAGTAGCGACACATTCAGTACCACTCTGTTTCTCTTCCCGATCTGTGGGAGGCCACTAATCCCACTAGATATGTCTAGTACCTTAGTTCTGTTGAAATTGGGCCATAGTGGCAACTGTTGTGCTTCTAAAACCTGCCAGGCAAGCTGCTTGGCAAGGCACAGGCACAGACCTTGAAAGCCAGCCTGAGCCAAGTCTCCCAGCACGGAGGACGGAGGGCGTCACAGAACCCCAGCAGAGAGTCCAGGAACCACAAAAGCGGTGGACTTTATAATGGCGGAACTAATTTCCCTTCCCTGAGAGTGTTTGGGTTTCTAGGACTCATCATATTGGCATCCTAACTGGGGCAAGCCAACTCTCACTGTACTTGTTACTTGCAAGTTTGCAGTGACTCAGCCCTTCTTTTCTGTAGATTACCTCTCAAGAAGCCCAGCAGCCCAGCGCCGTGGCGCCTGCCTGTGATGCCAGCACTTGGGAGGCAGAGGCAGGCGGATCGCTGTGAGTTGGGGGCCAGCCTGGTCTACAAAGTGAGTCCAAGACAGCCAAGGCTACACAGAGAAACCCTGTCTCGAAAAACCAAAAAAAAAAAAAAAAAAGACAGCAAGGGACAGAGCCTGTGTCAAGGTCACTTTCCAGGGAGAAGGCCCTCGAGAGGAGGCTCCTCACAAGGAGCCCTCTCTGAGGGTGATGTTCATCCTGTGGCCCTGCTGCCAGACAGTGAGTTTCTCAGACTCTGAGTCGCCTTGTCACGCTGTGTGAGCCTCTGCTATTTTAAAAACACTTATTTTCTGTGCCCTTTTCATCTGACAGGTGAAGAACTGCCAAAAATTTGGCTCTAAATAACTCTCATTATCCATTACCTGTGATGAAAGACTTTACTTACTACCTGGGAGCTCCTTCAAAGCCGGTCCAAGGCAACCTCTTTAACACCAGGAGGGCATCGGCCTAATAGAAATACAGACTATAGGTGAGAGCCAGGCTCTGCCCACAAAGGCTCACACAGTTGCAGACCTGAGTCGGTGTGTGCCAGCCGGCTCTCAGAGTTGTCTGCGGCTGTCCTGGTGGAGTTCTCACCCAAGGGGCATGGTTCCACAGGCGTGCAGAGGCCATTACGCTTAGTAGGCAAAGTTTATGAAACATCCACCAGTCATATCCACCAGTCACGGGTGCAGCCACGCATTCACAAGTGGCTGGTTTCCCTTGGTGGCTAAGAGGCCACAAACCTAGTAACTATGTGAAGACTGCAAGAGACCATGGGACCAGATCCAAGGGGAGATACCCTGGGGGAGGGGGAGGGGGAACCACAGACCTCTTGTGGCCACCATGACCACACCGGAGGAGCACTGACCATCGCCACTTAGGAGCAGTCATCTAAACTCTAGACCCCACTTCTAAAGATAGGTCTCAGCACCCAGTCTCCCCACCCCCACCCTGGATTCACTCGCATACTAATTATATTAGCTATTTCTCTCTTCTATGACCAAATGCCTGGCAAAGGGCAACGGCAGGAGGATTGACTTGTTTCAGTTCATAGTGTCAGGAAATGCCAAGACACAGCAGCCGTGTGCGCCTGGGGTAAATCCTCAACACCCACACCCAGCGGTCCACTTTCTCGAGCGAGGCACCACCTTCTAAAAGTTTCCCAATCCCAAATAACAGTGCTATTGGGGAAATAGTGCATGTGCCACTACCGTCTGGTTATATTTTTCTAAGTCACATGTGTGAGTAGAGTTGTACCAATGGGTGTGGCACCGTTAGAGGCAATGAGAGGGCTTCAGATCCCAGGAGCTGGAGTGTTACAAGTGGGTGTGATGCATGCTGGGAGCTGAACTCTGGCCCTCCGCAAGAGCAGTACACACTCTTAATAGAAAGAGATTCCTCAGGGTTCCAACAGCTGGTCAGACTTCTGCTGTACAGACAAGACTGAAGCCGGACAAGGACGGTCACACCTCGGCTGGGACTGCTGCATGTCTTTGACCAACTAGGTAAACACTGACCCCGAAGACAGACTTGGGGGTTCACTGTAGCTCTTTGTCCCTCTTTCCAATGTGTCCATGCATGCTTCTGGTTTCCACTATTGATTTGGCGTTCTTGGTTTACTGAGGGCATGCGATCAAAAGTGATTTGGGCCACAAGCTGTGTGGCCCCAACTTCAATAGCAGGTGGAAACTACTGAGTGGCTGCCTTCAGACTAGCTCTTCAAGAAAAGAGGGAGAGGGCCGGCCATGGTGGCGCACTCCTTTAATCCCAGCACTCAGGAGGCAGAGGCAGG
>OU015754.1:4671486-4697690 GCA_907169655.1 Acomys percivali | reverse complement strand
CTTCTTCTTCTTCTTCTTTTCAAGACACGGTTTCTCTATATATAACAGCTCTGGCTGTCCTGGAACTCCAGGCTGGCCTTGAACTCATGGAGATCCACCTACCTTTGCTTCCCAAATTCTGGGATTAAAGGCTTGCACCACCACTGCCCGGCCAAGTGGTGGTTCTTAAAAGTGGTTGCCTGACACTGAATGTATTCTAATCCCATCTCCTACTTGTATTCTCTTTGTGGGGGGGATTGTTTGTTTGGTTTTGTTTTTTGTTTTTGTTTTCCAAACACAGGCAACATTCACCTTGAAACTGAGGCATAAAAACAGGGTGGAACCTTGGAAACACTTGGTAGAAATGGAAAAGTTCTGAAGAGATGTATGGCCCTCCTTTCTGCTGCCAGACTATTAAAACATCATATGCGTGCCCCAAATTGAATGTCCCTAGGAATATCATGTTAGAATGAAAAAGAAATCAGTAGCCTGGTGCCAGGCAGAGGAGGAACCTGTCTCTAAGAAAGAGATTTCACACAGTCCTGACAATTGGTCAGACTGTCAGTGGTGGTAAAAAAAAAGAGGCTCGGACCCTTGGAGTTCTTCTCTGAATTCTTTTCCTGGAAGCTTCTTTCCAGAGCTATTTTCTTTTTCTTTTCTTTCTTTTTTTTTAGGATATTTATTTATTTATTATGTATATGAGTATGCTGTCTTCATGTACACCAGAAGAGGGCATCTGATCATAATACAGATGGTTGTGAGCCACCATGTGGGTGCTGGGAATTGAACTCAGGACCTCTGGAAGAGCAGCCAGTGCTCTTAACCACTGAGCCATCTCTCCAGCCCCCAGAGCTACTTTCCTTGCAGCAAGAGCCACTCTTAGATATATATATAGAGAGAGATTTCAGACAAGGCCAGGATTCTTGAATTCATCACAGAAAAGAATTTTGGTACCAAGAAGAGACTTGATACCCTATGAGCATATACAGGGGGAAGAAGTCCCCCTCAGTCACAGTCATAGGGGAGGGGAGTAAGGGGGAAATGGGAGGGAGGGAGGAATGGGAGGATACAAGGGATGGGATAACAATTTAGATGTAATATGAATAAATTAATAAAATATATTTTTAAAAAAGAATTTCAAAAAATAAAATAAAATAAAATAAGAATTTCGGGACACAACAATAGGAAGCAAGGTTGGAGTTTATGAAGGTGGATTGTGAGAAAGTGGAGTGTGGGGCTTCTCAAACAGGGAGGGTATCTTGCTGTCTTTATAGCAGACACACATATATATGAATGACCCTGTGACGACGTTACGGAGCATAGCGTAATTTACAAAAGGGTTGAAAAGTTCATCAATTTCCTTCCAGAAACGAAGCCGGTTCTCTCCTCTGCCTTATGGGTTCTGGGGATCAAACTCTAGCTGTCAGGCTTGGCAGCAAGCATTCCCACCCCCACCCCCACCCCCCAACCCCCAACCCCCAACCCCCAACCCCCAACCCCTGGAAGGAAGCCACCTCAGCAGCCCAAAGCCATTTTTACAACAGAGTCATAAGGTTCTAGAATGTAAAGATATATCTAAGAGTGGCTCTTGCTAGAAGGAAAGTAGCTCCTGATTGAAAGAAACCAGCTATTGGGGGTGAAGAGATGGCTCAGTGGTTAAGAGCACTAGCTGCTCTTCCAAAGGACTCCAGCTCAATTCCCAGTCAACCACATGGTGGCTCACAACCATCTATAATGAGATCTGGTGCCCTCTTCTGGTGTATATGCAGGCAAAACACTATGCATATATGATAAATAAATTTTTAAAAATGTTTTTAAAGGAAAGAAACCAGCTATAAGTTTCACTTTGCTCCTACCCCTAGAGGCGTTGCAGGTGTGGCTGCTGTGCATCAGTAGGTGACAGAGAGGAGAGGCCTCGTCGACACTCAGTGTTCTACCTGTGGACATCTGAATGACTAGTAGCCTGACACTCTCTGAGAAAAGTGAGCCTGAACCGACCACCAGTCCAGTACCAAGCAGGTCTGGGGGAGTGGGCGGGGCGGGGGCGGGAATGGGCGAGGCGGGGAGGGGTGGGGGCGTGGCAGATCGTGCCCAAGATGACCCTGCCTAGCACCATAATGCACAAATAGAGTACAGCACTCCTGAGGCCCCAGACACTCAGACACCCCGTTCCACTAAGAGGAACAAGCAAGTGGAGGAGAAATGGAAGAGAAAGAGAAGTGGAAAGGTGTAGGCAGGACAGAGAGAGGGTAGTGAGGAGCAGCCTGAGGTGAGCAGCTGGTGATGCCACCTGGGACCACGGTGGGGGCCTGGCCTGTGCTCCAGACTGAGAGCCATGTCTGGGTCGCAGCTCTTCAGCAGCAGGGTCTGTTACCACCAAAAGCGAGGTGGATGTCCCTGGTCTGGTCTGCCACCCAGGGACATGTTTTTTGTTTGTTTTGTTTGTTTGTTTTCAAGACAGGGTTTCTCTGTGTCATCCTGGCTGTCCTGGACTCGCTTTGTGGACTCACAGAGATCCACCTCCTCTGCCTCCCTGTTAATGTCTGCTGGCTGGGCAGAGCCGGCCCCGCCCCTCTCTGGGCAACTTGAGTCTCTACTAGAAGGTCTTCACTCACTTCACTCACTGCAGTGTGGTATCTTTATGGGAGACGTCATTTTCTAAGATAACTACCAAGTGATGATTGCCAAGAACAAAGAAGTCCAACAGGGCGACAGGCTAGAGAGTGAGAAACCAGCTGCCGACATTAAGGGTCTGCGTTCTCCCCCCTGCACCCTCACTTCCCTGTGCACTTAAAACCAGTTCCTTCAAAAACAAAAACACAAAACGAAACAAAACAAAAAACAAGCAACAGTAAAGAAAGAAGAAGCCAACGGGGTGTGGTGGCGCACGCCTTTCATCCCAGCACTCGGGAGGCAGACACAGGTGGATCTTTGTGAGTTCGAGGCCAGCCTGGTCTACAGGGCGAGTCCAGGACAGCCAAGGCTACACAGAGAAACCTTCTCTCGGAAAACCAAAAAAAGAAGAAGAGGAAGAAGAAGAGGAGGGGAGGAAGAGGAGGAAGAAGAAGAGGAAGAAGTGGCAGAACCACTTAAAACTACCTTCCCCACACACCACCACTAATTGTTAGCCTTTAGCATTTCTTGAAGCTGGAGAGACAGCTCCTTGGCTTAAAAGCACTTGCTCTTCCAGAGGAACCCAGTTCAGTTCCCAGCACCCACTTCTGGCAGCTCAGAATCACCTGTAACTCCAGCTCCAGGGGATCAGACGCCGCACCCTCTCCCTCATGTGGATTAGGGTGTCAGGCAGCATCTGGTATACCCAGGCAGCCCTCTGTACCCACAAACATTCCCTTCTGATATCCACGGGAAGGGAGAGATCTCACAACAAACCCTGCGGGTATCAGAACGAGCCTGAGAACGGGACCAATACGGTATTGATATGGCCGCTGTGGGAGTCAGGGAAGATCCATAAGGCTGAACACAAGGCAAAGAATATAGTGGGGCGTCCATAATTGCTGCAGCTGTTACTTCATTCGGTGGCGTCTAGAAGTGTGGTTCAGCGCCTTCTAGTGGTAGCGGGAGGCAACTTCTCCATCGGTTTCCAGAATTGTTTGGGGTTCCCAGCACAGGTAGCCTTCCTGGTGCTGACCACCACTGTGTAAAACAATTCAGAGCATCGCTGCGTGGCAGAGAACATGTGGTGGTTTACAGAGAAAAAGTTCTAGATAAATTGCTTTTTTTTTTTTTTTTGGAAATGTAGCATTAAAGAATCCTTGCCGTTAGCTCGGGTATGGCTCTGTCCTGTACTCACAAGCCGGTCGGCCACCATCCCCTGTCTTAGAGTTTCTATTGCTGTGATAAAACGCCACAACCAAAGCCACTTGGGAAGGGAAGGGTCTATGTCCCTTAAGTTTCCACATCACTGTTCATCATCAAAGGATGTCAGAGCAGGAACTCAAACAAAACAGGGACCAGGAGGCAGGAGCTGAAGCAGAGCCCATGGAGGAGGAATGTTGCGACTCATGGCTTGCTCAGCCTGCTTTGTTTGTTTGTTTTTGTTTTTTGAGACAGGGTCTCTCTGTGTAGCCTTGGCTGTCCTGAACTCGCTTTGTAGACCAGGCTGGCCTCGAACTCACAGAGATCCGCCTGCTTCTGCCTCCCACCCACACCACCCACAATCCACTGTGACCTCCCCCGTCAATCACTAATTAAGAAAATGCCCTATAGGCTTGCCCACAACCAGATTTTATGGGACATTTTCTCAACTGAGGCTCCATCCTCTCCCTACCTTGTGTCAAGTTGACAGGAAACCAGCCAGTACATCCGCCTGTCCCACCCTCACTCGAGCACCAGGGGTCACAGGCTGCTCAGAGCTGAGTGAGAGGGGGCTGAAACAATGGGACCTGTTGACTCTCTAGTGTATTGTCCAAATCCTCCCTACAGACCTTCCCATGATTCCTCGCAGCAACCATATCAATACATTATGCATTCCATCCTCCGGATGAGCAAACTGAGGCAGGAAGAAATAACTTACTCAAGATGGTCTATTTTCACGTCTGACCTGGCACCTGAGCTCAGTTAGCTCCCTTTGGTTTGAGGCAGTTGTTAGGACTGGTGTTTTCTTCTCTAATTGAGACTTCCTACTCAAAGTATCCCGTCCTCCTTTTTAAAGTTCATCCTGAAATGCTCAGTGACAATGGTCACAATGTCAAGTGGATGTCGGGGTTGGAAGTACAGCGTGGGGCTGGCCTTTAACACAGGGTTTCTAAGACTGAGCCTTGGGCCATGGGACAAGTGGTTAAGACTTTCTGGATCGCAATTTGCTTACAAATAAGCAGATCCTCCTTTGAGGGGCCACAACCCCACGCCCCTTGAAGCCCACAGCTCTCAGGATTTCTGGAAACTCCTGGGAGACCTTAATTTTTTTCCCTTTTTAATACCTGATTTATTGTATTTTATGTATATGGGTGTCTTGCCTACATGCATGTCTGTGAACCGTGTGCATGTCTGGTACCTGTGGCGCTCAGAAGAGGGCGTCACATCCTTTGAACTGGAGTTACCTGTAGTTAGTTGTGAGCCGCATGCTGTGGGCACTGAGAACCAAGCCTGGGTCTTCTGCAAGGACAGCGAGCCCTCTCCCCAGCCCTGGGGATGTTTGGTTTTTAAAGGCTTTGAACTCTAGTGCCCACCTTCTCTGCAGTCAGGCCACTGCACGGGAGCCACTAAGGAAGCTGACACGGTCCATGGAGAAGCCCAGAGAGCAGTGAGCTGCGCAGAAGAGTCTTCAAGGGAAGGGCTTTAGGAAAAGAGGGGAGGGGCTGGAGAGATGGCTCAGTGGTTAAGAGCACTGTCTGCTTCTGCAGAGGGCCCAGGTTCAGTTCCCAGCACCACATAGAGACTTACAACCATCTATAATGAGATCTAATGCCCTCTTCTGGCCTGCAGGTGCACATGCAGACAGCACTGTATACATAATAATAAATAAATCTTAAAAAAGAAAGAAAGAAAGAAAAGAGGTGAGGTTAGGTATGATGGCCACCCAGCACTCAGGAGGCAGAGGCAGGCAGATCTCTGAGTTCAAGGCCAGTCTGGGCTACAGAGAAGTTTCCAAGCCAGCCAGGGCTACATAGGATCGGGCCACAGAACTCAGGTCATCTTGGCCCAGTGGGTGGTAGCTACTATGGTCTAAGAGACTTCATCTTTTAGAACATTTACACAGAGCTGCAGAGGTGGCTCAGTGGTTAAGAGCACTGGCTGCTCCTGCAGAGGACCCAGGTTCAGTTCCCAGCACCACATAGAGACTTACAATCATCTGGGATTCAATGGCGGGTTTTGGCCTCTGCAGGCACAAAGCACACGCGTGGTGTACATACATACATACATACATACATACATACATATATACATATATACATACATACATACATACATACATACATACGTACATACATACAGGCCAACATCATACACATAAAGTAAAAAAATGGAGCCCCGCCCTCCTAGGGCCGGCAAATTCATGTTTTACCAGCAGGAGATGCATGCTGAAGCCTCTGACATGGTCTTTGGGGACACTGGAATAGTGTGGTGCGGGGCATATGGATGATAAAGAAAGGAAGGAGGGGAGGAGGTGACGTCAGGGAAAGAAAGAAGAGAGGCGGCAGAGGGAGGTGGGAGGGAAGGAGAGAGGAAAGGAAGAAAAAAGCCTGCCTATTAAAAGTAATGACTGGCCAGGTGTGGTGGCGCACACATTTAATCCCAGCACTCGGGAGGCAGAGGCAGGAGAGTCGCTGTGAGTTTAAGGCCAGCCTAGTCTACAAAGTGAGTTCCAGGACAGCCAGGGCTACACAGAGAAACCCTGTCTCAAAGAAGAAGAAGAAGGAGAAGGAGAAGAAGAGGAGGAGGAGGAGGAGGAGGAGGAGGAGGAGGAGGAAAAGGAAAGAAAAAAGAAAAGTAATGACTGAGCGCGATGCAATGCCTCTGGATTCCTGGTCCCTGTGGTTGCAGATGCGGTTGGAGATGAGGTTGCCATGCCCTCTCACCAGCGTCCAGTGGCTCCTGCCACAACTTCTGAGCAAGGGTCTCCCGGTGGCAAAGGGAGCAGGATCTGTGTGTGCCCTGGACTCCCTGAGGCCTCTAGCAGGAGAGGACTGGTTTGAAGCTGAGCCTGAGCTTTCGCCTGACCTTGCCGGAATGGCTATTCCAGGCCGCCACAGGATGGCAGTCTTGTCACGGGTAACACAACAGACGAGTCCTGGGAAACAGCTTTTGCGGTCCTGCACCTCAGGAAACACACAGGCTGGAATTGTATTTCAATAAAGTATTATAAAATAACCATGGAGCTGTTCGTTTAAAATAACTGTGATCGCATAGATTAAACAACCTCTCTTTATTAACCTCCTTAATGTGAAAAAAAAAAAAATGTAACTCCGGGGTCTCATGACACTTTCCCTTGAAGAGGATGCACCACAAAGCACCAGGAGGTGGGGTGTCTGATTTCTGACTGTGAGAATGACCGCGGGCCCCACTTCACTGAGCTGTGAGGAGCCACTGAGCAAACACCCGCTAGGTACTGTGAACCGTGCCCAGTGGTGCACCACACGTGCTCAGGAGCCAGGACCTGCAGCCATCCTCAACTTGCTTCCATCTCAAGCAGTTCCTTCGCGATCCTCAACTCCCTTTCCAGGCTTTCACTCTGACAGTGGTCGGCCCCAGCTTGAAAATACTACGTGGAAAATTTCACAAATAACTACTTCACACATTGTAAACTGCACGTCGTTCTGAGGGGCCACAGTGTCCCGCGTCAGTCCACGCCTCCCCGCCCAGGGGGCGCCATCCTTTTGTGCAGCGTACCCACGGGTGTATATGCTACTTGCTTTTTACTCACTTAGTAGCTAGCTCAGCCGTCAGGCTGACTGTCGCCAATACACGGCTTGTGAACAAGAACCCTGCAGTTTCCCGCATCATTGCGGGCGGGGGAGGGGCGGAGGAATGTATCCCTAGCAAGGAGGATGAATTAAGGGCTCCTAGTCACCTGCATTAATCACAACATTCCTAACAGGCTGAGTACCGCGCAGCCTCTGCGTCCATTGGGAAGCCGGCGCAGCCTTAATGGGAATGGATCGTGACTCAGGCTACAACACGCTAAAACTTGAGGACCTGACGCTAGCCGAAACAAGCCAGACCCAAAAGGAAAATTCCTGCGTGAGAAGAAGAGAAGGGCGTCGGTTGCCGGGAGCCCGCAGGAGGCTGGCGGGGAGTTAATGTTTAGTGAGATTGCCTAGAGTTTCTTTCAGTTCTGCTGATGGGGAGTGGGGGAGGCAGATGGCGGGGCTTGCCCAAGGATTGGAAGAGACTTAACGCCCCTGAACTGCACTCACAATAATGGCTGATGTGGTCGGTTTTATGGCATTACGCTTAAAGAGCATTTTTTTTTCCTTTTCTTGTTTTAAATTTGTATTTATTTACTTATTACATATACAATATTCTGCCTGCATGTATGTCTGCCCACCAGAAGAGGGCACCAGATCTCATTATAGACAGCTATATGAGCCACCATGTGGTTGCTGGAAATTGAACTCAGGACCTTTGGAAGAACAGTCAGTGCTCTTAACCTCTTGAGCCATCTCTCCAGCCGGAGCATTTTTCTTAAAATTAAAAAAGAAAAAAGAGGAGCGGGGAGGAGAGATGGATAACGAGGAGTTAGGGGAGAAATGGGAATGAATATGACCAGAATATAATTGAATGAAATCCTCTCTCTCTCTCTCTCTCTCTCTCTCTCTCTCTCTCTCTCTCTCTCTCTCTGTGTGTGTGTGTGTGTGTGTGTGTGTGTGTGTGTGTCTGTGTCTGTGTGTCTGTGTGTCTGTGTGTCTGTGTTTTCGAGATAGGGTTTCTCTGTGTAGCTGTAGCTCTGCCTGTACTGGATCTCACTCTGTAGACCAGGCTGGGCTTGAACTCACAGAGATTTACCTGCCTCTGCCTCCTGAGTCCTGCAGTTAAAGGCGTGCACCACCACTGCCCTGAAACTCTCAAAGAATTAAAATATTATGTTCAGAAAGAAGTGTTTTCCTTTTATAGGTCCACATGGTCGAGAGCCTGTGGCTCTCCGTAAGACATAAAAGTAAAATTCAAATTAAAGTAGTGGTTTAATTAAATCAAAAGGGATCCTCCCATCCAACAGCGGCTCAAACTCAGCCGTCTCCTCCACCTCCAAAGGGTGACTGCAGCCAGAGGCTTGACTTTCCTCAGAGCCCTCTCTAAGCACTTGCCTTCTATGGCCCTGTCACTTGAGGCAGCTGAGAGGGTGGGGACTGTGGTCTCTGAGCCCCAGAGCCATACACTGATTGCCACATTCCCTAGGCTCTTTGTTCTCCTTGGTCCCCCAAAGAAGAGAAGAGAACCTTGGGTGACAGTGGGTTACACCCCATCCCTAGCTGGCAACAGAACAGATGCCTGACTTAGAAGTCGTCCTTTGCCAGGAGGCGAGTTGGCAGCCCAGCCGGAGGTTCTGACCAAGCGGGCGAGAAAGCAAGCCCTTCAATAGCAGAAGTAAAGCCACCTGTACGACTCACCATCCCATGTCACACACATGGAAGCATGCGGCATCTACATCCTTAAGACATGAGTGGGCAATAGGGCAAACACCCAAAGAGGTGTTCATAAGTCTCAGTGAAACTACTCAAAATGAGCAGGCTGGGGAGATGGCTCAGTGGTGAGAGCACTGCCTGCTCTTCCAAAGGACCTGGGTTTGAGTCCTGGCCCCCACAACCATCTGTAATTCTACTTCCAGGGGATCCAATGCCCTCTTCCGGCCTCCTTAGGTACCAGACACACAAAGTGGCCTGCACATGTAGGCAAGACACCCATATATATAAACTAAACTGACAAACTGCCCACTCCACAGAAACACCCCAGCAGAAGCACAGCCAGGGGCAGGGGACACCAGGCACATGCTCCTTTGCCGTCTGGGGCATACCTAGGTGCAGGCTCCTGCTCACCCGAAAACACAGCAGAAAGACCTATATAACCCCACCGGTTGATTAAGTCACAGTTTTACCACGCCCACAATTAGCTCTACTGATAACCTAAATGCTCCCAGCCTCCTGGGGTCTTCTCGCTGGTCTTTTTTTGTTCGGCTCGCGAGCGTCAGATCGGAGCTGTGGTGACAGATAAAGGGAAACCTAGCGGTCTGACCGTGATTGCAGCTTTTCTCCTTGATATCTTTATGCTGTGCTATAAAAAGCCTATTATACTTAATTTAAAGAGTGAGGCCTGTTGACACCTCTTTCAATTGTTAATCTTTAGGAAGCAATGAGCAGAATATTATTTGAAAGGAATAAAGTGCTCGCTTTATTGGAGCGTAGTAAAGATCTAATAGTTGGCACAACAGGATGCTGTTTGCTCTTCAAGATAGCTGGGTTTATTAGCTTAAGCCACCCAAGGCAGTGTCACAGTCAGCCTCAGCCCCACCAGGCTTTGACCTGGGTGACCGGGACAGACCGAGGTCTGCAGGGAAGCTGGACAAGTCAGAGGGCACGCTAGGCCCAGGTATTCCCCCCAGAGCCCACTCCACTCCAGCCCACACTGTCACGTGATAGCACACCCTCTATCAGGGGGGTAAAGGGACAGTGGGCTGTCTGTCACTACGCTCTTGTACACCAACCAGGCCATGTCTGTCTCTTACAAGCTTCAGGCGGTCCCAGGCCTGGGGCTTAACTATATCTGAGATCCTGAAAGCCTCTAGGCTCTGGGAAGCAAATGGCAAACAGATTCCCAACCAAAGACAGGAAGGCATTTCTCTGTTGTGACTGAGACGTACAGTATCTGCTCAAAGGGTCAGCTCAGGGCCTGCCAGGGCCTCCCAGCTTGGGGGTATAAATGGCAGGCCCCTGAGAGAGGTCCAGAATGCACTTTTGTTTTGTTTTGTTTTGTTTTGTTTTGTTTTTTGAGACAGGGTTTCTCTGTGTAGCCTTGGCTTTCCTAGACTCACCTTGTAGACCAGGCTGGCCTTGAACTCACAGCTATCCACCTGCCTCTTCCTCCCAAGTGCTGGGATGACAGGCATGCACCACCACACCCAGCTCAGAATGTACACTTTTAAGCTAGCAGTTGCACTCAAGAACATCACTCCAATATGGCTGTCCCCCTCCCCTTCCCCTGCACCCAAGAACCACACAAACAGAAGGGTGACCTACAGGTCTGACACTCCACCCCACTTTGGCTTTCCTGACAAGAGGCCTGGGAAGGCTCCAAAGCCAAGAAGCCCATGTTAGGCCTGTAAATATTGTCTACTCTCCTCTCTAGCAGCCAGCTCTGCTCGCAATCAGTAGGAAAATGGCTCCACCCAAGTACACTGAGGTGAGAGGGTGCTGGCCGGCCAGCCATCCCCTCTGCTCACAACCATGCTGCTAGGACGAAGCAGGCCAAGGGAGCAGGCTCCATACCCAACCCACACCCAGTTCAAAAGGTGAGCATGCCCCAGTCAGGGCCTCCTGACAAGCCTCAAGCTGGCCCCACTGATCCTCCTGGCCCCAAGAAGCATTTATCACTTGAACTTTCAACCTACTAATTCCAAGCAAGGTCCATATCGCTCAGCTTCAGGCAATAAAATAAGAGAGAGAGAAAAAAAAAGTATGTTTATCTTTTGGAGTCAAATCCTGTCTCTCCCAGATGACTCTTCTACCAGGCTACTTCCTTGTTCTCTGTGTCCTAATTCCTGGTCAAGGCCAGTCATGCAGCTCTCCCAGCAAGCAGGAGAACCTAGCCTCTCACTGGAGGCAGGGGGAGGCTTCCCCTGAGGCCCAGTTCAAGGTCACAGTCAAGGTCAGGAGCTGACAGGAGAAAGAATTCTGGCCTCCAGGTTCTCTGTTCTATAAATAATGGGGTGCTAGTCAGCCAGGTTTGAAAGTATCTAAGTGAATAAAACCTTTCTTAAAGCCAAAGTGGAATTCTGGAAAGCCAAGGGAAGCTAGCAGCTACAGAAGACAGTATCTGGGGCCCCAATAAGACGAACTAGGCCCACTGTAAGGTCAGAGAACCAATGACCCCCATGTCACCTACTGCACCTTCTCCCTGCCATGTGCTGCTAGTGAGTGTTAGGGACCTAGAGAGAAGGAACCAGATGAAGGGTGAGCCTCCTTTGGCAGATACGTGGATGCCTTGTTGGCAAGCACTGACTGGCTCCTGACTGAGAGTCGGGCCTGGGTAGCATTCCTTGACTGAGTTTCATTGAATCATCCTGTGCATATGGATGGGACAGATGGGGTAGGGTTGGGGGTCAGCCACCAGGAATGCCTAAGCAGGCAGCCCTGGAGATGTGTCCTCAAAGAGGGGCCATTCCGGGACTCCACGATGCCAACCAAACTGCTCTGCCCTTGATTCAACACTGAATCCTGTCTAAAGGCAGAGAAAGCCACTGTTGCCCCAGTGTAAGGGAAACCTGTCAGGACCGGGTCATTTGGACTGCACAGTCTCAGGGCCACCCCTTTCAGTGGCACCATCTGTAGCACACCTTTGTTTATGGACCCTCCACTTCATCATGACTTGGCAATTTTATTGTCACTAGACCCAGCATGATTGGACCACACATGAAACCATCTCTGTAGCAAGCAGAGGCCTCAGATGGCTGTCTGGAAAATTGTCCCAGTTTAAGCATTGGATATAGTCGTGTTTACTCACCCAGGGCTCCCTGAGGAAGCCTGGGGATCTGAGTGAGTTATAACGGGGAGATGCTCTTGAGTTGCCTCTGCCTGGCAGGAAGCACTAGGTAATCCCCCAGCGTGTGCAGAGCACCGCCGCAAAGCCGAAAGGAAAGGAGGCAGCAGTCCACAGGGCTTTGTGTATCCACGTGGGCCATCCCACCATCTCCTCGCTCGGCTGTCAGCAGCATCCATGTAAGATGCTGGTACTGCCAAGGCATTAATGATGCTGTAAAATAATAAGCGAGAGACTGCTCCCGCACGAGCGAGCACTTGATAAAAGGGAGATTTACAGCCACATCCATCAACTTAATTATCTTTTACTAGGGTTTAAACTCAGCTGTAATAGTGATCTGCATTCAGTACGGTTTACAGGACCTGTGGGCACTTTACAATCTTCCTGCGTTCACAAGTGTCAAATTATGGCAATATTGATAAAATGGTAGAGACGGTGGGAGGGAAAGCAACTCCAGCACCAGCTCATATGCTTTTTACAGCTCTGTTTAAAAAAAAAAAATAAAGACTATTACTCTCTGATTTAAGGATGAAAACTTGTGGCCAATAATCTGGACTGATAGCGTTTCGGAAACAATTTCATAGATAATAAAAGTGCCTTTCCTAGCCTTCCTCAGCACTCACCCCACCCATGCAAGAGCAGGCTCCATACATGGCGCCACACCATAGGAAGCCAGTCCTGTGAAGACTGAGCTTGCCTTCCTATGCTCCTGCCTGCTCCTTCCCTCAGGCCAGGACACTACCTACCGCCTGAGTGGGTGACGGTCCAGGCCAGGGGTTCTCAACCTGTGGGTCTCGACTCCTTTCAGGGTTCAAATAACCCTTTCCCAGGGGGTGTGTGATTCAGATATCCTGCAAGTCAGATATTTATATTACGATTCATAACAATAGCAAAAGTACAGCTTTGATGTAGCAGCAAAAATAATTTTATGGCTGGCTTGGGGGGAGGGGTCACCACAACATCAGGAAGGTTGAGAGCCACTGGTCCAGGGAACCCTAAAGGGAAGTGTCTCCAGGGACCCTGCCTTCGGCAGCCATGTGTGGACGGGGCCTCAGGGCCGAGGTTGAGGTCCTGAGCTCAACACACTCCTGCAAGGAGTCATGGTGCTTACCTAGGAGCTTGATTCATAATTTAGTATTATTCATTTTCCTCTTCTTCCTCCTTCCTCCTCTCTCCCCTCTTCATCCCTTCCTCTCTCCTCATCCTCATCCTCTCTCCTCCTCCTTCTTTCTTCTTTTGATTGCTTTTCTTTTGTTTTATCTGGACATAGGGACCCATGTCATTCATGTGGCCTTGAACTCACTATGTAGTTGAGGCTGGCTTTGAACACCTGGTCCTCCAGTCTCCACCTCCTAAGTGCTGGGGTTGCACGTGTGTGTGTGTGTGTGTGTGTGTGTGTGTGTGTGTGTGTGTGCCACCACACCCAGCTCCTATTTCTTTCAGGGGCACTGACCTCTCACTATCTTGTCCCGACACTCTCTGAGCAGTGACCAGTGTGCAAGAGACTCTACCTGGAACACAAAGTCAGTATTGACACTCTCTCACTGGTGTCACTTGGCGCTGAGACCACAGTGCTGAGATGGTGCTGTTTTTAGGGGGAAGAAAAGGAGCCAGTGGCCCCCTCAGCTCCTAAGACTTGCTTGAGAGTCCTGTTATCACTCAAAGACTTCCAGACAGAGGTTGAGCCTGAACAGCAAACAGAGCGGAGCGGAGCGGAGCATGGTGTTCCAAGTATCACCTATGTGATAATTTCACTGCTCAGAAGAAAGGGCTCCGTTCCTGAGGTAGATGCCACTCTGGGGTCTGCCTGGGCTGAGTTCAGCGACACTCACAGCTTCACCCACAGTCAGTCTGCGGCAATGTGCAGTCTCTGTGCAGGAAGGCTACATGAAGTTGCCTGCCCTCCGCTCCCCATCAGTCCACACATGGTCCCAGTAGGGATACAGGCAGAGGGATGGAGGAGAAAGAGATGCCCTCACTCCACTCAATAGCAGCTGTAGCGATATTTCCCAGCATCCTGCTGAGGACAGAGGGACAGTGCGATGCCTGTGTGGGCAACAGCCCCCTAAACAACTGCGCGCACAAAGCACCTTTAGACCAGGAACTCGAAGCCTTTCAAAGCAGAGGATCACCCGCCACAAACAAGAGAGTCCTCCTGCATCGGAAAACCCTGGGCTCAGAGGCCAAAGAGTTCAACACACGAGCAACAGTTTCTCTGTGGAGCTCACCCACCGCCTCCATCCAAAAGGCCCTGTGGAGGAAAAGATCACAGGAAACAGGAAATGCTGACAGACACTCTTTGTAAACTGTAAAGTGCATAAGGATGACAAAAGTAAGTTGTGCTAAGAAGTCACATCATGTCGGGCACCCAACTAAGCATTGTATATCTATTAGTGCCTTTAGGTATATCCTCCTGTGCTAGAGATGTCTCCATAGTTAACAGTGTTGGCTGCTCTTCCAGATGACCTGGGCATCACTGTATAACTCCAGTTCCAGAGGTTGTGACACCCTCATGTGGTCTCTGTGGCACCAAGCACGCATGTGGGACACAAACACACACACACACACACACGCGCGCGCGCACACACACACGCACGCACACGCAAGCATTAAAAAATTAAATATTAATTCTCCCAAATCTATGAGAAAATTACTACCATCACCACCATCACCACCATAACCTTCTCCATTTTAATGCTGCAGAAACTGAGGCTGGGGAATGATTTGGGATTTGCTCAAGGCTACGTAAATAGAAAGGCCCTGAGTGAGGTTCCTCATGACATGCTGGAGATGAGGCCTCTACGGCTCAGAAAACTGAAACGCAGTCAGTACAGATGGTGGGCCCTGCGCACAACCTGGCCAGACTGGCATTCGGAGCCCCTGAGGAGAGCCAGAACATTCTTCTGCTAACCCAGCCAGTCACCACTCAGGTGTGAAGCTACCGTCTCCTCTGAGGTCCAGAGCATGGTGCTTTGGAACCCAAGAAAACTGAGTACAAAACTGAGCTAACCCGAACTGACAACCTTGGAGCTGTGGCTGGGACGGCAGCCTCTGCAGTGGGAATGGGCTGTGGCTTCCAAGTGCCTTGTCCCAAGTCATTGCCGACTAGAGGACAGCAGGAGACCAGAAGGTGCCTGGACTGTTTGTCCCAGCAGGTAAATTCTGAGGTGCCAACTAATGTCCTGTATCAGAGGGACAGTATGATGTCTGGGTAGACAGCAGCCGCCCCCTTCCAAAAAACAAAAAACAAAAAAAAACAACTGAAAGCCTGTATCCTGAGGCAGACTGACAGCCAGGCCAGCTCGCTTCCTATGAGCTGGGAAATCAGCGTTTTTAATAGACACGCGTAGCCTTTAATACACCTAACCCACGGAGTGGAGGAGATGAGGCCGGTGTCTTTGGACACCTTCTTTTGCTATGGACAATGGCGGGGGTGGGGAGTGTCTGGGCTCTCGTGGGAATGTTTGGGGAGAGGGTCCTAAGCACACAGGGATGCTTCTGAGGGTCCTCACGGGTCTTTAAAAAAATAAAACAAAAGCCAGGCAGAGGTGGCTGAGGCTTGTAATCCCAGCACTTGGGAGGCAGAGGCAGGGGTATCTCTGTGAGTTCAAGGCCAGCCTGGTCTACAGAGTGAGCTCCAGGACAGGCGGGGCTACACAGAGAAACCCTGTCTCAAAAGCAAGCAAGCTAGCAAACAAAATAAACAAAAAGCCGTTACTTTTATCGGTCTCTGGCCCCCAACCTTTTCTAAGAACCTTTTGCTTTATAAGGATTCCCAGGCTCGACTCAGTTCGAGGCTGGACCTGCAGCCGTTAGGAGGGAGAGTTGACAGAACAAGGGTATGTGTCTCACCTCCCAGATATGAACTAAACAGTGGCATCCTGGCCTATTTCTAAGCCCACAGCATCACTATTGTGCATGTGTTAACTGCACCTAAGTGCTGCAGCATGGAGGTCGAAGATGCAGCTCGGGAGATGAGCACACCACATACACAGGAGTCCCGGTATGTGCCCATGGGGAGGGCCTGTGAGGAAGACCCATGGGGAGGGCTGTGGGATGAGCACGTGGGGAAAGCGTGTGGGATTCTCCTTGGCTGAAATGTCACTGAATCCTCCATTCTCTGTGAAACTGAAAATGTGAGGGAAGGAGGATGTATAAGTGTGTCATCCGACATTCTCACCTTTATATGGACTAGCTTATCAACAGCCTTCCCAGGGGGCCTCAGAACAGGTGCATTGAAAGGGTGCAGAGGGGGACGGAGCCAGCCTAGGTGAGGGTCAAGGGAGACAGAGCGCCACAGCAAAGGGCACAGGGCACAGGGAGACCCTGGGGTGGGGAGAAGAGAGCAGAGCGTAGGTCTCACAATGCAAAGAAATCTACAGGGCTCCTGGGCACCTACTCTGGCCTTCCTAGACAGCAGCCATTATAAAGGAGAGCCTTGGAGGTGCTGAGCTGCCTGGACGCCTGTCTTATCTTAGTAAAAACACCCCCTCAGCAGGCAGATGGCTCAGGGTCTACAGGCTGCGTCCTGTCTGTACTGTACTGTGCTCTCCAGCCCCCTCCCCAGCCCCCTCCCTTTCTCTGCAATCCAAGCAGGCCAACAAGAGGTTAAACAAAAAAAAAAGATGGCCAGGTGGGTGTACGCTTTTTCTCTTAAAACAAAGAAAAGAAAATAATAATAAAACCATTATTTTTAATCCTTCAAGTGATAAAGGGAGTCTCCAGTATTCAACTGTAATAAGATGAATTAAAAGAACACTGTCAAAGATTGTTAGGGCAGTTGTGGTGAAAAGTCAACAACCCTAGAAATAAAGTCAATACAATTTCTCTACCTGAAAATATAAACACACTTGAGATGATTTATTTGGCCATAAATTATTTCCATGCACTCTTTCTGCTTCTGCCTTCCCGCCCATCCACCCCCGCCAAACCCCCCCTCACACTTTCAAACTAATATCATCTGCCCAGCAGAGCAGAGAGTGGCTGAAGAGCTGAGGTACGTCCAGTGTCATAAAATCACTAAACACACTATAGGTATGTTTGGGTCTTGAAAATATATTTTGTTGTTTTATGTTCGAAAAAGTGTTGACACGGGGGTGGGGTTGGGGGGGTGGGGGGTGGAATTCACTGTCAGCTTTGAGGGGCCAGAACTTCCAGGCAGGCCCAGTGCTCTCTCAGGATGATGACAGGACTGCAGGCGAGGGATCTGGTCAGTTTTGTTTGAGGGCGTGAGGGGAGAAGGATGGGCTGCGCCTTGTCCACCTATCTTATCAGGTGGTAAATCTGTCCTTTGATCTTGGCAACAATGTGGAAAGTTGGGGGCAGCTGCCACCGCCCCTGTCAGCAGTGCCTCCGCATCCCCTCATAAAACATTTATGAAACCTGTAATAAACCTGGCAGATAAGGAAGAGGGTTTGAGATTTCAGAAGTCAGCAGATCCACAGAAAATGCCCTTCGCCTACCTCTGAGTTCCTTTATTTGAAAAGCAAACACAAACCACCAATTCCCCACTGGCCATAAAGGCCTCTAAGCAAAGAGTCTCACCAAACCCTGAGATTAGCACAGTGTGTTTGGATTCTTTACCTAGATTCAGAACGACCCCCCCCCTGCGCCCCCTCCACCCACCCAAATTCTCAGCATGGAGGCCACAACTGAGAGCCCCAGGCACGATCAAGAGCAAGGGTGACATAAACACAAGTCCCGAAGAAATAAAGTGTCATTTACTGAAGTAAGTGTATACAGCAGAACTGCGTTTAGAAGAAGGAGTCAGGGCGAGAGATGTCAGCCTTGGCTCCGTAGACTGTAACTTAGGAAGTGTTTGCTCTCATCTCTTAAACAGGGAAATGAATGAAGCTCCCAGTGAGTGCTGACTATCTGGGACTTTCCGTAGTTGGCTTTTCTGGGAAAGTCTCAGAGTTGAGCTGCCTGGACACAGCTGGTCTTGGAAGCAAGCAGAGCAAGCCAGAAGCCACGTGTGGCGAGGGGGAAAGGCCAGAACAAGCAGCCCGGGGCATGCCGGGAAGGCTGGTGCACCCAGTGATGAGAGGATGAAGGGAAAAGAGAGTGATGCTCCAGGGACAAACAGCGCACCAGAGGACAGAGCTGTGGGGGAGGCTTGTGCACATGTGGGCACACCTGCGTTACAGATGATTAAAAAGCAACAAACAAACAAACCATAGTAGAACTGATCGGAGGACAGGTATGTGGATTTGAGGGTCTTGCATCCCCCCCTATCCCCCCACCCCCAGCCCCAGTCAGTGTAGCCAAGCAGAGAACTAGAAGATTCAGAGGCCTCATGACAGTGCCCGGCCAAGCAACTCCTCTCAGCAGAAAGGCTGTCTCTCCCACACATCCCCGGGCTAGCCAGTGCTTCCCCTTGTAGCTTCATCTGCTGGGTCTCCGCTCCCCGTCTCCTGCCTCTCATCCTTTTTCACACTTGCCTGCTTGTGTAACACAGAGTAAACCCTTAGGGATCCTTGCACGTCTGTCCTTGATCTAGTTGCTATGTCAGTTTTCCTGGATTGGGGTAGGATGACAATGACGATGATGATGATGATGAAGAGCACCATTTGGTTAAACTTGTGAAATACCTGCCCCGGCATTCTCTGGGTACCTAGAGCTGACCAGGATGTAGATGTGGGGAGGGAGACCCACTCACTCCACCAACAGGCCCCGCCTTTCTGTGGTGCAGCACCTCCATGCCAGGTGCCGTGGGCTCCATGGACAAGTGGAACCTCCTGGGCTTTAGTGTCCTGGTCACAGGAATAAGGGCTTCTAAGTAGTAAAAATAGAAATGGAATTGGGGCTCAGCTGTCACTAGGTAGTGAGGACATGTGGCATGCTGGCTCTGCCCAAAATGCCCCTACGCGCTGGTTGAAAACACTGGTCAATAGCTGGGCAGTGGTGGCCACGCCTTTAATCCCAGCACTCGGGAGGCAGAGGCAGGTGGATCACTGTGAGTTCGAGGCCAGCCTGGTCTTCAGAGTGAGTCCAGGACAGCTATGGCTACCCAGAGAAACCTTGTCTCGAAAAACCAAAACCAAAACAAAACAAAACAAAACAGGTCAATAGTGGTTTGCCCAAAAGCCATTAAAGTAGCCCCCCAAAAAAATGTATCTTTAAAGACACCCGATGCTTTTAGCTAGAAGGCAGTGGCTCACCCCTGAAAAAGGTCCAGCGGAAGCTGTGTGCATGAGGAAGGCAGCTCAAGGGAGCAGAGCTCTCCAGGCAACCACAGTGCGATGAGCCTCCTCCTGTCCACTGCCATCTCTAGGCAGCCCAGGGAGGGCCAGATGGGAGACAGAGGAATCAACAGCTCTGAGGAAGGTGGCCCTCGTCACTGGTGCACAGGACGGGAACTCGCCCAGTATCTTCCCTAAGTCAAGACTCCGTGGAGTGACGTGGCTGGGGCCTCACACTCAGGCCTGGAACAAGGCACACACATGCCTGGTGTGGGCAGGCCCTGGGTTCTGTCCTTCTGTCAGCTGCCCCGTCCTCCGCTGTCCCCTCCCCTCCCGCAAAGCAATGCCTTGAGCCTCAAGCTCTGAGGCCCAGACTTTTCACATGTAAATACCGAGGCACCTTTGATTATCAATGGCTCAGAATGAATCGCTAGTAGCCCTCACATCTTTCCGAAGTCCACTGCCTGCTCTTCAGTGTGAGGCTTGGATTTCTCCCAAATGTTGTCAGTCCCCGTTTCCTCTCGTCAGGTCTTACATTTTGACAGGAGCTTTCTTTTTCACAGTCTCTCAACTTCCCTGACTACCAGCCATACATGAAATGAGTACAACTAATATCTATGGTTTTTTTTTTAAGATTTATTTATTTATTTATTATGTATACAGTGCACATTCGGTCACATTTATAGATGGCTGTGAGCCACCATATGGTTGCTGGGAATTGAACGCAGACCCTCGGGAAGAGCAGTCAGTGCTCTCGATCGCTGAGCCATCTCTCCAGCCCCGTGTCTATGTTTTACAGACAAGGCAGTGGACGTTGTCAAGGCCCAAGGTTTCTGAGCCTGGCTGGTCAGGGCATGGAGGCTGGCATGAATTACTTCTGAGCACTGCCTCTAGCTGTGGGCCTGGATGCCTCAGACCCACGGAAAGTATGAGCAAAGAGGACCTAAAGGCAAGGAAAGTGAGGAGTGACACCGGGTGCCGCTTACACCACGTGTCAAGGACAGGAATGGAGGCCAGTCGGCTCTCCATCCCTGTGACAAGGATGCCTGAGACAAATGCCTTTTATTTATTTACTTATTTATTTATTTATGCATACAGTGTTTTGCCTACATGTCACCTGCATGCCAGAAGAGGGAACCAGATCTCTCATTATGGTTGTGAGCCACCATGTGGGTGCTAGGAATTGAACTTGGGACCTTTGGAAGAGCAGCCAATGCTCTTAACCTCTGAGCCATCTCTCCAGCCCCAACAAATGTCTTATAAAGAGGAAAGCTTCGGTTTGTCTCTCGGTTTCAGGCTGTGGTCGTGCTTTGTCGCCTTGGGCCTGTGGCAGTAGAAGAGATGGTGGGATCACACGGCAGAGAAAGCTGTTTTTACCCCTTTGTGGCCAAGAAGCAGCTTGAGGGAAACAAGAGTGGGTCAGAGCCCCAGCGGTCCCTTCAAAAACACACTCCCTCTCCCCTTCCTTCTCCTAGGCCTCACCCTCCCAGGAGCTCTGTCACCTCCTGGTGATACCGCGGGCTGGGAACCAAGCCTTCAGCACGTGGCCTTCAGGGGACTTTGAAAAGTGAAACCGTAGCTATACAATATGGTCCTTTTTTTTTTTTTTTAAAGATTTATTTATTATTATGTATACAGTGCTCTGCTTGCATACACTCCTGCAAGCCGGAAGAGGGCGCCATATCACATTACAGATGGTTGTGAGCCACCATGTGGTTGCTGGGAATTGAACTCAGGACCTTTGGAAGAGCAGGCGGCGCTCTTAACCACTGAGCCATCTCTCCAGCCCCTACAACATGGTCCTTAAGAATAAAAAGACTCAAGCCAGGCATGGTGGCGCACGCCTTTAATTCCAGCACTCGGGAGGCAGAGGCAGGAGGATCGCTGTGAGTTCGAGGCCAACCTAAACTACAAAGGGAGTCCAGGACAATCATGGCTACACAGAGAAACCCTGTCTCGGAAAAAAACCCCAAAAAACAAAAAAATAAAAACAAACAAACAAACAAAAAGAATAAAAAGACTCTGGCTTCAGACCTGCAGGTGGAAGCTGAGGCTGGCAACATGGCCACTAGGTTACCGTGGGATCCTCTCTGCACACAAGATGGAGACAGGCAGGGCCTGGGCAGCCTCAGTCTCCACAGGTCTGGCCACATCTCTCCTGTGCTGCCTCCCATCTCAGCCGGACACTTCTGCACCCGGCTCCTCCGCCCAGCCCCAGCGTGGCAGCCAGGCTGCCCTTCCACATCCCAACAGGAACCTTGAAGGGTTCCAATTTGCTTAAATGTCTGGCCATTGAGTGTTTTCAAATGTCTTAGAGATATTAGTGGAAGGGAAGCCAAGGGCCCTTATGTATGAATAAACAAAATGTGATGGAATGGTTTTCCGAAGAAGAAGAAGAAGAAGAAGAAGAAGAAGAAGAAGAAGAAGAAGAAGAAGAAGAAGAAGAAGAAGAAGAAGAAGAAAAAGAAGAAAACCAGGCCATGTGTCACACTGTGAAAGTTAAATAACCCCGTGACCAAAGGACAAAAGAATTCTGTTTCAATGAGATCCTTAGAGAAGTCCATCCAGACACAGACAGGAAGTGGAATGGTGGCTGCTGAGAACTGGAGGAGGTGGGCGTGAGGCGTGACTGTCTAAGGGGTGCAGTTTCAATTTTGCAAAATGAAACGAGTTCTAGACAGGGCTGCTGGTGACAGCTGCGCAGCTGAGCGAATGTCCGTAAGTGTACATAAGTGCCGGTGGACTGTGCGTTTAAGAGTTAAGACGGTCCACCTCAAGATTTGAAATGTCATTTTCTTTTGTTCTCTTTTTAAAGAAATAGTTAACAATTCAACTCAATTTATAAACATTGTTCACATTTAAAATATTGTTTATTCATTAATGTGTTATTCCTAGAAATTTTCCATCAGATTTCAATGTGATTTACACACTGACTAGGAGCAATTGTATTATAATTCTCTTCTTGGTGCTGTCTTTTCCTGATAAATACAATAGCTTAAGTACCCCTTCAAAAAAAAAAAAATAGAGTTAAGATGGTAAGTTTTATATCAGGCGTATTTTCTCACGGCTTATTTTTCAAATTTGGACGTTAGGTCTTGGCGCCTGTAGGCAAACCAGGCTGCCTCCAAGACACCAGGCTCAGTCCCTGGCCCTCCTGCACAGCCACCTGCTCTCAGCTACTGGCTCCGGCTGCTTCTCTCTAAAGCAGGAGCACCTGCCTGCTCCCCTAGTCCTGATCCCACAGCTGGGGCTCCCCCAGGGACCACTGGCCACCTGTGCTCAGAGGCAGCCCTGCATACTTGGCTCCCTACCAACTGGTGGGAGCTATACACAGCAAACCCCACATGTGTTTTCCTTCTGTGTTCCACACTGACCCTGCAAATATGGCATACACTTGGTGCCTAACAGATGCTCACAGAGGAGAAATGTGAAGGAAGGCGGGAAAAGGAGGAGGGGAGGGCGAGAAAACACAACAGAGGGCTGCACGGGAGACACGCCAGCACCAGACAGACCCCACCTCCATCTCACTTGTACAGGGCTGGCCTCAGAACGGATGGGCAGCGGACTATTGGGTCTGTCCTTTCTGGGCTTGGTTTCTCCTTCCCCTGTCTTACTACCCTGAATTTTGAAAGGCAGGTAACCATAACCCCTGGGGGCCTGTTCAGTGTGAATGTCACCAGGGCCTATAATGAAAGCCACTCACTCACTCACCTTCCCTGCCCCCCCCACCCCCCCACCCCCGCCTTACAACAAGAATCTCAAAGACTCAAAGACCCATTAACCTGCATCACCTGGGCACCCTTTTCTCTCTCCCTCGTCCTCCTGAACCTCCCTGGCTTCCTCAGCCCCAGGGTAGTGTTATCTGCACAAACTGTTCCCAGGAGATAATACAACTCTCCGGTCATGGGGAGGGGAGCTGTGGCCCTCCTGGGCTGAGGAGGTGGGGTGGCGGGGTGGGGGGTGGGGAGTGGGGGGGTGGGGGTCTCTTTGCCTGTGGGACCTTGGCTCTCTTTGCTCCTTGGACCTTGCTGTTTGCTCACCTGTCATTTCAACTTTGTGACAAGGTGACATGAAAAAGGGGGAGAGGGCACATTTTTGGCAGGAGAAGTAATTTATTAGAAGGCTGCTTGGCTATAAACATCTCGTTTCAGTTTTCTATTGCAGGCCTGGCCTGCCACAAGGCTGATCCCTGGTTAATGCATAACTGACTGAGCGCCATTCTTAGGGCAGGCGAGCTTCGTGTGCCCTGGCTCTCCACTTCCGACCCCACCTGACCAGGCCATGTCACCCTCCACCTGAGTACAAACTCACTGCAAAGCCGGAGGCCCGAAGTCCTATGCAGCTTGACGGTGACAGACATGAGATCACTGTTTCTGAATGCTAAGTGTCACGGTTTCCGCCTGTGTGGGATGGCTGTGATGGCCACCTTAGCACAAAGGCAGCCACTGCGCCATTGGATGAGCCTTCTCTTCTCAGACACCCTCCCTGAGGCTGCAAATAGTAAAGGACAGAGGGGGAAGGCCGCCTTTCTGCTCAGCACACTGCAGCTGCGGTGCTCTGGGGTAGAACCCGGCGGGAGAGGAACACTGAAATCAAAGACACACAAAGGGAAGTCCTGGGAGCGGTTGCGGGGTAGTGCACGCCTTTAATCCCAGGCAAACACAAGGCAGACCTCTGTGAGTTCGAGGCCAGCCTGTCCACATAGTGAGTTCTAGGACAGCCAGAGCTACAAGGCCTTATCTCAAAATAAACATAAGAAGAAAGAAAAAGCGGGTCACCCACCAACAGGGAATGAACTGAGGGAACAGGGCCCTAAACATTCAAAGTAAATTTGGAAGCGGAGGCCAAGGGGAGGCTTTTTCCAGAGAATACAGAGGTGCTGGGAGGTTGCAGCTCGGTAAATCCCCACCAGCGAGTCTGCCTACCTAACTTGAACAGATTCAAAACAGCTTGGCCAGCACCCCAGGTGCCCCTTCTCATCCAAACCAGAATGACCATCACCCTGGCCACCACCCAAGGCCATGTTTCCTGTCTGTTCTATTGGATCTGGCTTCTCTCAGCCACATGGCACGTGTGGTCGTTTATTTCACTCCCTCCAAACAGTTTATTTCCCCCAGGGAAAGTGGGCTGGGTATAGTTTCGGCTAGTATATGTCAAAAATACAGGTGCTGTGGCTGGAGGGATGATGGCTCAGTGGTTAAGCACACTGGCTGTTCTTCCAGAGGACCCCAGTTCGAATCCCAGCACCCACACAGTGGCTCACACCCTATCAGTGACTTCAGTTCCAGGGGATCCAATGGGCCTTCTTAGTCTCTGCAGGCAGCAGGTAGGCACATGGGGCATTGACACACATGCAGGCAAAACATTCATACACATTAAAATCACATTTTCTAAATACAGGTGAATATATTTTTAGTAGGTTGGTTTCTGCATGTGCCGGCTCAACCATATTTGGTTGAAAATAATAAGAGAAAGTATGCCTGTGCTGACTGCGTAT
Organism: Acomys percivali; assembly: GCA_907169655.1. Classification (NCBI taxonomy): domain Eukaryota; kingdom Metazoa; phylum Chordata; class Mammalia; order Rodentia; family Muridae; genus Acomys; species Acomys percivali. The sequence continues at coordinate 4,672,823 of OU015754.1, read as the reverse complement.
AGATTAAAGGAAAGTCCTTGCCACCTTTCCCTAAGCAAGGCAATACACTAACTGTTTGCATAGGTTTTACATCGTATTAGGTATTAAAGTGTGTGCCCTCATTTATTTATTATTATGTATACAGTGCTCTGTCTGCATGTTCACCTGCAGGCCAGAAGAGGGCATCAGATCACATTACAGATGGCTGTGAGTCACCGTATGGTTGCCGGGAATTGAACTCAGGACCTTTGGAAGAGCAGTCAGTGCTCTTAACCTCTGAGCCATCTCTCCAGCCCCTCTGTGTGTTCTTGTAAGCCTTGTTAGACGAAGAAGGGATATCTCTGGGTGGTCCAGCAGCCAGTGTCCTGCAGATGACAGGAGATGCCAGTCTGTGCTGTGTTTCCATTTCACAAAGACAGCAGGGCCTTGGCGGAGCCTTTGTGAGGTGGGAAGGTCTTAAGACGTAGCACAGTTTGATACACACACACGGAGAATCTTGTGCTGTTTCCTGGTCTGATGTTTGCTGTTGGGCTGGCTGCCCCGGAAGAGCCCAGTGCACAACGTGCTGGGAAAGTCGCAATGGAGGAATGTGCATTGGGGACAAATGGGTACAGGTGAGGGGGACTGAAAGAGGGCCAGGTTTGCAAGGCACTTTTTTTTCTGAGTTGGCCAGCCCAGAGTCAGAGAAGGGACTGTCCGTGTAGTGTTGGCTTCTAGCTAATGTAAGCAGCCATATAGGAAGAGAGAGGCTGAGAGGCCAGTGGCTCTTTAAAACCCAATCCTGCCAGGAGTGGTGGCGCACGCCTTTAATCCCAGCACTCACTCTGTGACTTTGAGGCCAGCCTGGTCTACAAAGAGAGTTCTACAACAGCCAGAGCTGTTTCAAAAACCCTATTTCAAAAACAAACCACAAAACCAAATGAAAAACCCACAAGTCCCGACTATTGGGTCACAAACATGGCTTGGACAAGAGGTTACGCGTGCAGAAGCACGTGGAAGGCAATGGTGTGGAAAGAGTGTCCAGTGTGGGAGGCGGGGGGAAGTGCCTGCCACACAAGCCTAACAACCTGCGATCTCATCCCTGGGAAACCACATCAGAAGCTGGAGGCGTGTGTGTCTGTAACCCCAGCACTCTATAGCAGGATGAGAAGCAGTGACCGGAGAGGCCCACAGCCAAGGCCCACAGCCAGCTGGCCTGGACCACTGTGCAGTGGCAAACAACTGAGGAATCCCTCCCCTGTCCCCCAAACAAGGTGAAAACTGACACCCATGGTTGTGCTGTGCAGTCCTGCACTCACACACATAGATCTGTCTTCTTCTTCTTCTTCTTCTTCTTCTTCTTCTTCTTCTTCTTCTTC
>OU015754.1:4642081-4652311 GCA_907169655.1 Acomys percivali | reverse complement strand
CCCAGGCTATATCCCAGTGTTTCACTATGTACCCCAGGCTATATCCCTGACTGAAATCAAAATAGCTAAGGAGTCCACGGTAAGTGCTGGCAGTACAGGTGTGCACAGGGCATCCAGCTAAAGTAGGAACAAATGACACTGGGGCATGGCATTGGAATGGTATGTCCCATTACCCATTCACTCAGTTGTTCAGCCGCTATTTAAGATGTCACACGGTGCATCAGGCACTTCTCCAGACACCATGGCTATGAAACAGTGGACTTCTCACCCTTGGGATATTTACTACACAGACCACATCTGACCCCGGATACAGTGAGGGATCTGGTGCTACCTTAGAGGTCATGGATGAGCTGCCTTTCATTTTTCGATGTTCTCTTCAGGGCCGATGTGGAGGCAGAAAGCGAGTGAAAGCTCATGCAATAACTTACGTCAGAAAGGATCAGATGGGAAAAATGGAAACTGCATGCAGGAGGCAGAGTCCATAGCATTTCCCAATTTCACTAATGATCTAGTATCCGAGCATAAGGGAGCGGAGACTCAACAGAGATCCACCCGCCCCTGACAGGAATAGCAGGAGGGGCACCAGGCAGAAAACACCTGATGCATCGGATGAGGAGAGCAAGCAAAGCAGGAGGAAGTGCAGAGAAGTAGCCGAGTTAAGTCAACTCAGTAGACTGAGTTCATTTTAAACACACACACACCCATCCCAAGAACACCAGTGATAAACGGAAAAGCCTAGTTTTAAGTATCAATATGCAGCCGGACGGTGGTGGCACACACCTTTAATCCCAGCACTCGGGAGGCAGAGGCAGGCGGATCGCTGTGAGTTTGAGGCCAGCCTGGTCTACAAAGTGACTCCTGGACAGCCAAGGCTACACAGAGAGACCCTGTCTTGAAAAACAAACAAACAAACAAAAAGGTATCAATATGCAAATTTAAACGATACAGCTGGGCTCAGTGATGCACATCTTTAATCCCAGCACTCAGTCTCCATAGTGAGTTCCAGGACTACCAAGGCTACACAGAGAAACCCTGTCTCAAACAAAGTAAAACTGCCTAAGAGGCAGATTGTAAAACTAACTCAGGAAACAGAATAAGAAGCACTGTTGGGACTTGCAAGCACAAATGTGGTAGAAGAAAAGACCAGGAAAAAAAAAAAAATATATATATATATATATATATATACATATATATACACCATGCAAAAAAAATAAAAAGCTTTTTAATAGCAATACAAAGCAAAGGAAATCTAGCATTCTCAATAAAGAGAATGCCATCGGCTGTCAGGGACGTGCAGCGATTGAAAATGCCCACACGCCTGCAGCAGAGCTCCAAACACACACTGAAAGCTGGCAAACGGTTCTCAGGGGGAAAGGCAGGCCAGCTATGAGTTGGAAGGTGCAATTCTGCTTTCGTAGCCACTGACAGAACAATCAGACAGAATCTCAGCCAAGACATAAAAAAACTTTGAAAACAACTACCTCCCAGGACAGAAGAGCCACACGTTCAAGTGCATGCAGTGCGTTCTCCAGAGGAGACCGTGTTTTAGTGCGGGGGGGGGGGGGGGGGGGGGGGGGGGAGGATGTCAAAACTTAAGGGACACTGCATCCTTTCCGGGCAGGCACAGAGAATTTAAAGATCAGCCACGGGCGTGGCCAATAACCAACAATTTGAAAGTTTGTATACTTTTTGTGTTAGTCAGGGTTTCTACTACTGTGACAAAACGCCAGGACCAAAAACAGCGTGGGGAGGAAAGGGTTTCTTCTGTCGTCTTACAGTTTACAGCCCATCACGGAAGGAAGTCAAGCAGGAGCTACAGCAAACAGCATGGAAGACTGCTGCTTACTGGCTGCCTACAGCAGACAGCATGGAAGACTGCTGCTTACTGGCTGCAAACCGATGGCTCACTCACCCAGCTTTCTCATGCCATCCCGGGCCACCTGCCCTGGGGTGACACTGCCCTCAGCGGGATGGACCCTTCCGCATCCATCATCAACCAAGAAAATGTCATGCAGACTTGCCCACAGGCCAATCTTATGGACACTTTTTTTTTTTAATTTTGTCATTTGAGGCCCCCTCTTCTCAGATAACCTTTAGCTTGTGTGAAGTTGGCAAGAAAAACAAAACCAAAAACTAACCGGTACAATTTGCTTAGCTGTATATGTACGGAAGACGGAGAAATAGACAACAGCGACTCAAGTCACGAGTCTAGGTTTCTTCCCAAAGATATTAAAGAAAGTCAAGACAAGCCCAAAGTTAACAGAAAGAAATAGATCAGAATACAAATGAAATCGAGCCAGGCGTAGTGGCGCACGCCTTTAATCCCAGCACTCGGGAGGCAGAGGCAGGTGGATCGTTGTGTGTTCGAGGCCAGCCTGGTCTACAAAGGGAGTCCAGGACAGCCAAGGCTACACAGAGAAACCCTGTCTCGAAAAACCAAAGGGGGAGGGAGGAGGAAGAAATCAAAAACAGAAACCCAAAGAGAAAATCAATGTAATCAAAGCTGGTTCTTTGAAAAGAGTCGATGAGTGAAGCTTCTGCCTCGGTGATCAAGAGGGGAGGCGGTGAGGTTATGTCGTGAGTCGAAGAGGAGGCTGGACATAACGAACCAACCTAAGTGCCTCCCAGTTCATAGACAGATACCGTGTTACGTAAGGTACTCATGGTGGACTCAAAGGGCAAACCCTGTCATTTGTGACGACGAAGACGACTGTGGAGGATGTTAGGAGGCAGGAAGTATGAATGCGTGACTTACTGGCGCCAAGGACGGCTCCCTGATGCCTGGCTCATGGTCACCAAGACTATGTGAAGGCAAGCACGGGCCCCTGCTCTCCAGACCTTCTCACGCACCTTGTGTCTGGGGAAGCACGTGACCCACGAAACCACAGCTCCTTCTTACAGCCCTGGGAAAGCCATCTAGGGATGAGATGAAACCGTCTGTTTAATTGGCCTATGAACTCTCACAACTTGTTTTCCAGCTCTTTTCTGTTTCATAAGCGTCTGGGAAAGCCATCTCCCAGCTGTCACCCTCAGGCCTGGACATGCCGTCTTGCTCTGTCATTTATAAAGGACCACCCCACCCCACCCCCGTGGGAGGCTCTCAGTTTATCACACAAGGCTAAAATGGGTTGTTGGTTTGTACCAGCTAAGAGGCTTAGGCGCTTGATCAGTGTCAAGAAAGATAAGGTTGTTAACAGCCAAGTAAATGCAAGTATAGGAGGCCTCAGGGTTACTGTCTTGCGCCAGTGACTTCAAGTGTCACTCAGTGACAGGAAATGGGAGAATGCTGAGAGAGAGAGAGAGAGAGAGAGAGAGACAGACAGACAGACAGACAGACAGACAGGAGACAACTTGAAAGAGAACAGAAGTTCTTGAGCAGAGATGTGGCTTTGATGAGGCTCAGGAGACCCAGGCTCTCTTTCCCAAAACACACTTTACTAAACATCAACATCTTTATGGACCGCATCAGACTTGAGACCAAAGCACAGAAAGAAAGTCCTGGAAGAGGAAATGGGCTCCTGGAAGAGGAAGTGGGCTCCTGGAAGAGGAAGTGGGCTCCGTGTCCCATTTTCATATGCCCGGACCAGTGACAGAGTTTGCTGATCTCACAGTAAAAATGCTTATTATGCGAAAGGGAACAGTGACTCAAAGACTGTGGGTTTCTCATTTATTTAAAAAAAAAAAAAAAAAGTAGCCAGCACAGTGTCGGAACACAGGCCAGGAATGGAGTGAGAATTCTGCATGTAAGAACATTTTCAAAATCCAAGAGCCGTGTGACCTCCGCATCTTCAGAGCTTGGGGTTGGAATTGTCCTTGGGATGGACTTCTCGGCGCCTCCCAGGAGTGGAGACAATCGGGTCTTCTTCAGATTGCTCCGTACTGCTTGCTGGTGTTACTCAACTGAATGCTGAGGTAGACTGTCCTTTACACCCCTACGGAAGAATATATTTCTGCCGTGTGTGCCTTGTCCTTGTGGCTGTATACAACTCAAACTAATGAGAACTTTACTCATGTAATATTTTTCTCAACCCTCAGAGTCTAAATCGTCAGAGGCTCTGGATAGAGCTGGCTATCGCATGAGGCTTTAGTTGGTTCTGTATTGGCTCCATTCTCCCAAGCCCACTCTACAGCTGTGTGTGACAGCAGGCTATCTTACACCTGTCATTTTAAGGCTCAAGAGATGGAGGCAGAAGGACCATGAAGGCTAAGGCCAATCTGGGCAAAAGAACAAGACCCTATCTCCAAAAAGAGGGGATAGGGGCTGGAGAGATGGTAAGAGCACTGGCTGCTCTTCCAAAGGTCCTGGGTTCAATTCCCAGCAACCACATGGTGGCTCACAACCATCTATAATGAGATCTGGTGCCCTCTTCTGGTGTGCAGGTGTACATGCAAGCAGAACACTATATAATAAATATATCTTTTTAAAAAAAGGGTGGGGGTAGGCTTTAAGTGGGGGGTGCCCCTCCTTGTAAGTGGTCAGCGAGGTCTCTGACGTTCCCAAAATAACACGGGTACGGCCCTTGTTGCACTCCAGAAGTAGGCAGTAAAACCAACCCTCCTGCCAAAGAACTGTATGCTTTGGTTGTAGACTGTCAAGAAATCAAGCTGGGACTAATCTGGAGGTTTCCTCCTTGCTGGATAGTGTTTTAGTCACAGTTCTGTTGCTGTACAGAGGCAATTCTTAGAAAAAGAAAAGAAAGCATTTAATGGGGGCTTGCTTAGTTTCAGATGCTTAGCCCAATATCATCTCGGTGGGGATCACGGTGGCCTGAGATACCTGAAAGCTTTACATCCTGATCCTCAGGCACCCTGAGAAGGAGGCAGGGCCTGGGCCCCATCCCTAGTGTAGTGACACACTTCCTCCAACAGTACCACACCCACCTACTCCCACTAGGCCACACCTATGGAAGCCTGTGGGGTCCATTCTTACTCAAACCCACCACAGATAGAGTTCATAGTGTCAAAAAGTGCCAGACGTTATTCGAACAGCTGGGAGAGAAAAGTCAGCCCTAGTGAGGAAGCTACCACTGCTGTTTCACTAAATGGGCATGCCGTGTCTATCAAACTGCCCCCTAAGTATTTACATTCACACCAAAGACAGATTAGTGCAGCTCTCAGCATTGGTCACTCAGCTGTGGGTGCTGCCGCACACTATATTACAACCCACCCGGCAAGGTATGCTTACAGGTGCAATAGCGGCACAGCTGTTCCGGGGGACATTTGCTACCCTCCGAGTAGACTTGAGGCTCACTCCAACAGAGGGAATTCACGCCTGTTACTATAAGCCCATTCAGAACCAGTAATAGCAGCAGAGGAATACCGTCTGGGCGCCCCATTCAGCTCTGTGCCAAGGGATCAGTGTAGGAACCAGGCCCAACTGGGCTGCCTGCCTGTCTTGTGTTTTATGTCCTGTTTCTAGCAGCTTCCGTGTCCGTGTTTATGTTGGTCAGCTAGTCATGTTTACTGCTCTGAGAATGCACCCCTCCCCTCCTTGGGACTTTTCCTCCTGTGCGCCATCACCTCTTGAGGGATTTCACCTGCGAGTGGCATTCCTGTTTTGCTGCCTATAAGAAGGCTCTTTGAACACTGAATAAAAGCTGCTGCTGCTACTGCTGCTGCTCTCTTAGCAAAAAGAAACCACTGTGTTGTTGTGAGTGTGTGTATGTGTGTGTGTGTTAAATCCACAGTCCCTCGCCCTTGACTCAGTACCACCATGGCGTGGACGCCAGAGATTGGATGCTCTCTTACACTTCACAGCAGTGCAGTCTCTCAACAGAAGAGACGGAGCCATGAAAGAATCCACAAAGACACCTGGAATGTTCAATGTTCTCCTCACTAGGAAAAAGAGAACCAGCAAAGAAAGCAGTAAGAACGCAGGTGAACTAAACAACAGCATCACCCAACTGCATCCAACTGCCAGAGAGCAGAGCCGAGAGCAGCAGAAGAAACAGCCAGCAAGACCGCACATGGGCCATATGAAATCTTAACAAGAAAGGAAAGCCTGAAGCCGTATCAAAGACAACAGAACCATGCCGTAAATAACAGAATAACTGTTCAGTGGGAGCAGACGGCTGGGTTTTGTTGCTGGAGAGCTGAAGAAGTGATGCATGCGCTTGCCGGTGGGGTATGAAGCTGAGCAGAAGTGGGAGCCATTGCTGCAAATATGCCCAGGTGCCTGTGACATCGTTCCTGCGTAGCCATAGGCAACCGGAGGAAGGGGTGAGTCACAAGGCCACATGTGCTTGGAGTTCGGTGGCACTGCCCACGGAAGGATGTTGACAGCAGGTTGTACCAGCCTCATGCCAGCCTTGCAATGGAATCCTCACTCCACTCCTCCTCCTCCTCCTCCTCCTTCTCCTCCTCCTCCTTTTCCCTCTGGTCTGACTACAAGCAGCTAACTCACTAAAGGGTTCAGGCTCTGGCCCCTTCACAGTCCAGCCCAGGTCCCTCTGATGTCCACACACTGTGCTAGTGTCTCTTTAGTGATGTTGTGCCCATCCCTAAGACACCACACACAGAGGCACAGCTGTCTGTGATGATGCTCTCATTCCAGTATCTGCACCATAGCATGAAGGTAGCCTTGGAGATTTTCCCTTATGTCGGATTTCAGCAGAACACCTGCAAAGCTCCCCGCGCAGTCTGGACCTGGAGGAAAAGGCCGGTAGAGTGGGAGGCCGCCAAAGCAGGAAACGGCTTCTTCTTCCTCCTCCTCCTGCGGCTCTTCATAGGACCTCTTCCTCACCCCCGCCCCCACCTTGCTACTTCCCACAGGAAGTTGGCATGAATGGTTCAGTGCTCTTCTCTGCCCTCACGGACGACCAGGAGGCTCTTGGGGGTGCTCTGCACGGTGCTTTTGGAGAAAGGCAAGAACGGGCAGGTGGTTTGGGCACACTCCTGATGGGATGATGGGTGCTGGAGAACCTGGCTTTTCATTAGAGATGTTTCTGAAACAGTCTATTCTGGGATACTCTGTGTATCCCTCTTTGCCCAAGACAGCCTTGGCTTACAGTTGTCTTTTAGCAGACAACTTACCGACACATCCATGACTCTCAAAAGCATCCCACTTCGGCATTAAGATCCCACCATCCTCGTCATCCCAGGTCTTGGAGTGAATGCTAAAGCTTTTGCTCGTAGTATGTCTAGTGATTTGCAACTCCCTGTAACTCCAGAGCCAGGAGATCTGACGCCTTCTTCTGGCCTCTGTTGGTACTGCACTCACGTGCACATACTCTCCACACATACATACAATTTTTAAAACTAGAGCTCAGTAGTTAAGAGTACTTGTTGTAGCCAAGTGTGGTGGCACACGCCTGTAATCCCAGCACTCGGGAGGCAGAGGCAGGCGGATCTCTGTGAGTTCAAGGCCAGCCTGGTCTACAGAGTGAGTTCCAGGACAGCCAGGGCTACACAGAGAGACCCTGTCTAGACAAACAAAAAAGGAAACAAACAAAGCAGGTGAGTTAAAATCAGAGCTTACGAGCAATGCCAGGACAACGGCCTTTTCAAAAGCGCCCAGAAGATTCTCTTACGTGCTGGGAATTGAGAGCCACTGGCTTTATGTGTTTCTTCTGCCAGGATGAAGAAAGAGGCCTTCTACTCTGCGGATGACCCCAAACGTGTCCTGGTCTGCGATACACTAAGTGTCTTCGCCATCAGCTAGCTGCACACTGAGTCTGTGGGTGTATTAAGCACATGTGAACGCCCTGCTGTTTCATTCTGAGCAGGGTCTCAGCCTGTAGCCCAGCCTGGCCTCCGACTCAAGGCAGCTCTCCCGCCTCAGGCATCCAAGTGCCGTGATGACAGGCGCCAGTCACCACGTCTTTTACGTGCACTGTCTGAACAGCCTAAAAACCATCCTGCAAAGCAGCTCCCGCCCCTCAGGTTTCGTGTTATTTCAAACAGACTAAGTGACTTGGTGAAATTTACACAGCTGTTTAGACAGGGAAGTCAGTGTCTGACGGCGAAGCTCCAAGCTTTGTCCTCAGCCCATCTTGTCTTCAGACAACCTTCAGTGGGCAAAGGAGTTACGAATCAGCGTTGGAATCATCATCAGTACTTTCCCACGGATATTTCATGAATAAAAAAAACCCTCGCCAGAAGCCCACTCCCCCAGAGAACACTGTGTCAGAAGAGCTGCCTGTGTGCAGGAGGCTTTGCTCCCTTCTTACTGTAATCTAATTTTGGAGAACAGCAAACCAGAGGATAATTCTGGGCTAAATCGCATTTTCATTTTTAATCAAGTAGCCAATGTAATTGATTATGTAATAATTCCATTCTCTGCTTATTTTTAATCCTCGGGATGGTAGTACCTCCCCCTATTAAACTCCTTTTGACCCTGGTTTTGAAGACTCATTGCAATGCCCGAATCTGACAAGAGTCACATCCAGAACACGGAAGTGAGGCACATCCAATAACTGCAGAAGTGGCTTCCTAGGGAACAAGGGCCCACAGCGCCACCCTAAAAGGGCTGGCCGAGAGACTGGCTCCACCTTATTTCCACACGGGACGGATGGCCTTGTCACTAACAGCCACACGCTAAGAGTTTTGATTCTGTAGCTACTGCTGGGAAACCCAAGGGCTTGGCTGAGTTAGCCAAACACAGCAGCGCCTAGGGACTGATGAACTCACACACTGTTTAGGAGGCTGAGCCCTGTGACGGCCAGCCTCATCTGTCAACCAGACTATGTCGGGAATGACCTAAAACCCAGATGGCTGGACAAACCCGTGAGGGAGGTTTTTTTCTTAATAAACCGTTTTGAGGTGGGAACCCCATTTCTAATCTGGCTCTTCTGAGGTGGGAAGATGCACCTGTAGCCTGGCCTGCACCTTCCGCGGGCAGCCTAGGTAAGGACGTGGGAGAAGGGAGCTGCTCTCGCTTTGCCCACTTGCTCTGTTCACACTACTGTGTCCACTCCTTCACCGGGACTGACATCTGCTGCTTTGGGATTCCACCCTGTGTTGAAGACCAGCTAAGATGTGGATTCTTGGACCTCCTGTGGGTGCACAGCTATTGTTGGACTAGCTGGACCACAGCCTGGAAGCCAGTCTAACCACCACCGCCCCCCCCCCCCCCCCACAGGCACTGTGCACATTGGATTCAAATGCACGTCTCTCCACCTCCACAACTACATAAGTAAAGAACTAAGTAGTGCTCAGCAGTTAATCTTGCAGGGGACCCAGGGTCTGTGTGTGTGTGTGTGTGTGTGTGTGTGTGTGTGTGTGTGTGTGTGTGTGTGTGTGTGTGTGTGTTCTGTCCTCTAGAGAACCCTGACACAATTCCCTTCCACAAAACATGAGCCTTCAGTAGTCATTAGTACAGGGGACGTGGTCGTTCATAGGGCAGGTCAATTAAGAGACCTCCTGGGAACGCAGCTGGCTGACCCCTGCTGACAGTGGCTCTCCAGGTTTGTGACAGTCTGTCGTACTCGGGGTGATCTGGATGGAAACTAGTCATGAGCCCGAGGGTCAACCCTGTCTTCTTCGTGGGAGGCTCATAACTGTTTAATGAGAAAATGAGGGGGTGGGAGAAAGGGCGACCCAGGTCCAACATGTGGGCACGGCTTTTTCTGCATTTACCCTCCTCTTACAACGTCCGCACACACAGGCTGAGCTGTAAGGAGGGGCCAGGTTTCAAACCAGTTCTAATAGGCAGCCGGACTGCTTGTTTACTTTAACTGCCCTGCGGATGCAGAGTATGGGGAAGTCATGGTGTACTGGTTAGGTTTTGTCAGCCGGACACAAACTAGACTCTGCAGCCTTTGTGGCCCTTGCAAGGGAAGACACCAGAGCCCAGTCTTTCCTGGAGCCTGGCAGTCCACTTCACCGCTGTCTAACCTCAAGTCCCCACAGGACAGCTTCGCACATGGCACAAGTAGGGCAGAGGCTAATTGGTGCAGGCCAGACACGGCAAGTCTAGTTAATGGCGTGCCATCATGTCATTAGCATGCCAGGTCTCAGGAAATGATAGGCAAGGTCAGCTTACCAGAAACAAATACTAGTGACCAAACTCTAGCCACCCAGCCCAGGCACAGATGTGGTCCTCTTTCTGCATCTCAGTCTTTTCCATCTCCCTCAATGGGAAGCTGGAGAAAAAGGAATCGCCCTAGTGCCCTCTCCCTTGTCTTACAGCCAAGTCCCATCTGAGTCTCACCACAGGCCACACCCCACACTGTAGCCACCACAGGCCATGCTCCACACTGTAGCCACCACAGGCCATGCTCCACACTGTAG
>OU015754.1:4631440-4642071 GCA_907169655.1 Acomys percivali | reverse complement strand
CACTGTAGCCCAGGAGCACCCTATACAGGGCAAAGCTTTCCGACGCCCACTTTGGCATAGCATCACAAACTCAGTCTGCATAACATCAAGTTAAGCTAATGTAATTTACAATTAGCTCTAACTAGTCAATTAGAACAGAGAACAGACTGTAATGCGCACAGACTGACATCACCATGTTCGCACTACAGTTAAGTGGGCCTTCTTTTCAGTGGGTGTGGCGGGTTTGAAAGAGAATGGCTCCCATAGGCTCAGACAGTTGGATACTTGGCCCCCAGCTGGTAGAACAGTTTGGGAAGGATTAGAGGTGGCCTTATTGGAGATTGGTCACTGCAGATGGGACTTTGAGATTCCCAAAGCCACGTGCCATTCCCACTGTGCCCCTCTCTGCCTCCTATGGATCAAGGATTGAGTCAACTGTTCCACCACACACTTGCTCCACCACCACGGACTCTAACCCTCCCGATCTATATGCCCAAGTTAACACTTTCTTTTACAAGTTGCTGTGGTCATAACTAAGACGGTAGGATTTTAACATTTTTATCCATTCAAAGAATAAATGGGCTCAGAACACAATGGATGGTTTTAAGAACAGCATATATACATACATGGTGGTGGGGGACAGGCCTGGTGTTTACCTGTAGTCCTATTCTCTGAAGTCTCCCTCACAATTTGTTTTTTTTGTTTTTGTTTTTGTTTTTGCATTTACTTTCCACATCATTTGGTCAACATCACACCCCCACCTAAAATATATAAACAACTTTGGCAGCACATATATGCACGCCTGTGTGCATCGCGGGGGCGAGAGAGAGAACAAGAGAGAGAGTTGGGGGGGGAGAGAGCACACTTTTTTTTCTCCCATCTTCAGTGTTCGAGATTTCTCCATGGTCCCCTGCTGCACTAGAGATTTTTCCTGCCTTTTAATTTCTTAACTGGCAGAGAAAATGAAGCCACCAAGACCCCTTCGGCTGCATCACGAGGAGCCATGTCTACTGTGGACAGCACTGGCAGCTGCACATGCTCGGTGCGCCCTGCTGCACTAACTGGACCTGCAAAGGTCAGAACGGCCTTCACTTCATCACAGCGAACACAGTTCTTCAAGGGCAGCTGTGGTCATGAGCTTGGGTAGCAAGTTGTAACTACTTGGAGCCTCGTGTGATCCACTCAGCTGAGTGTTTTGGTAAAGTTCTCGCTTCTGGAAGGTCACACAACTCTTCTGTAAGATGAAGACGTCATGACTGACATCAAAGAAAGTGAAATGTTCAATCCAGGGCTACAGAGACCAGCATTCAAACATGCTTACTTCAGAAGCTCGGGGGCAGGCAGAAGGGACTTGGAGAGAGGTGGGACAGCACAGGGATGGGTACTGACTGGTGCGAAGGGCTTTGAGGGGCGACTTCATCTGCTCACAGTGAAATGGACAATGTGCAACATAGAAAACAAAATCACCCCAGGTTTGTTGTCCTTGCAGTGTGGCTCACTTACTGCCTAGAGCGTTTTCAGAGCCCTAACAAAGTAGGCTTCCAGACAGGGCTCTTGCGAGTGTGAGGTCAGTTCCAGGAACAAAGGGCTGCTGGGAGAGCAAAGGGCAAACCCGGGATGAGAACCGCACATGAAGAGCTCATGTCACTTGGACTGTGGTCCGAGTATGTGCCGAGCACATTACAGGAGCAAAGGCTACACTGCCAAGAGGGACAGACGTACACTGGTCTCTGGGAACTTTTTTTTTTTACTGTTAATCCTACCAATTTATGAGCATGAGAGATCTTTCCATCCTCTAGTATCTTCAATTTCTTTCTACAGACATGAAGTTTCTCTTACACAGGTCTTTGACTAACTTACACCAAGATATTTTGTTATTTGTGGCTATTGTGAAGGCTGTCATTTGTATGTGGAAGGTTTAATTTTTTTTTTTAATGTAACCTTATATGTAGCCTGGCCTTACAGAGTCATTTTCTCCTATGAGGATTCCTGCTCTAGGATGACCTTAGCTTGTATCAAGCTGACAAAAACAAAACAGAAATCATGCACAGATAATGTCCACATATAAGTGAATACGTATCTTCAATGTCAAAATACAAACCAGGGGTTTGTCTTGAAGGGAAGCCAGCACATAAAAGCCAGCCTGAACTGGGGCTCCCCAAAGCCCAAGGAGGCGGCCTTTTAGGGGCAGCGGCGGCAGCTGAGTGTGATGTCCAAGTTGGTGAAGCCCTAGACCCCTCTTTTCTTTGCTCCCAGGCGCTCTGTGCCACCATGCCACAGGCCCAACTCACAGATCCAACTGCTGATGAACTGAGACCCACGGAACTAAATAAACCTTTCTTCCTCGTAAGATGCTCGACTTGGGAGGCGTAGAGAACACGCAGCAGACGGGTGTTCAGTAAGGAGAGCTGTTTTATCCTGTGCAGTTTTCTAGGCTCTCTGGAGAACAAAAGGACCAATAACAATTCCTAAAGTGTGTGCTTCTACTTGCAAATACAGTTTGGGCAAAAAAGAACAAATATATACTTAAAAACCAACAAGCACAAATAAGTCAACTTTAATAGGTATTATTCTGTATTCATATAGCGCCTTCTTTGAGAACCTTTATACTGCTTTACAGACTTCCTCTTTAGTTAATCCCCACAACAACCCTGTGAGGTAGGTGCTGCTCCCACACACAGGAGGGAGACTGAAGCAGACAGGTTGAGCGACCTGCCCAAGGTCACGCCGTTAGTTCACCGGGCCCAGACCCCAGTGTCTGGCCTCCCAGCCACATCCCTCAGCAGAGATTCTTTAATGGAAGGATCGGGAGGATGTTATCAGTGAGGTCTTCCTACGGCCATCACGGAAAGAGAAGCCGACACGTGGCTGAGGCCTCGAGGCCACTACAGCGTATTTCCTTGCCCCATCCGAAGCCATCCGGCTGCTGTTGTAAGTAACCTTCTAAAGGCAAAATCGCTTGCAGCAGCCACACGACTCAGAGTGGGCTTAACTTAGAATATTTACTTTTAGTTATGATAATTCATAGAAACTTTTATTCTAATATACAAAATTTGGGACCGCTGCCCCAGCAAACATGTACATAATTACAATAACTAGCCTTGTCCAAAACTTGCATCTTCCTCATCATGATCACAGGCAAACCACAATCACCTGGAAAGGCGTGCTGGGTGGGTCACCTCTCACATCCTATACCTGTTAGCCTCAGTCCCCAACCCAAACCCTGTATGTTTTTTAAGTTCACTGAGTTTCTGATAAAATTCAAAATGTTTCACTTAGATCCATCTGCACTAAGAAAAGTAAATTTAGAGCCGACAGGCGCTAGTCCTTCCCCCGCAAAGGGTGCAGTGCAGACCTGAGCCAAGCGGAGGACCGGCTGCCTGGGGCCCAACAACGCGGCCGGAACTTAACCAGGCTTGTCTTGTGTTTTAAGTTCAGAAAACCGTGTGCGAGCAAACAGCACGGTAGGTCAGTGCTGCCCGAGGCAGCCTCAAGGACTCAGCCCTATTTTATGCTTTCTCTCTGAGCACAGAGCTGCAAAAAACGCAGTTCTGAATTCTAACAGTTTGGTTTGCGCTCTCACGTGCACGTGTTCCCACGGCTCCGACTCTTCCACGCGCTCAACTGTGGTTCTCTGTGCAATGGTGGCAGATAACAAAACCCAGCCAGGGTAAGGCTTCAGAAACTATAAAAATGAGTGTGTCAAAGGTCATCTTTTTCTCCCAGCACATCTGTCTCTGAAGCCCACTTAGCTAAGTGACCCTCTTACAAATCTGCTTATGGGATGAATACATGAAGTCATTTCCTGAGCTAGAAGGTACAGAAAATAAGTGTTAATCATAGCAGCACAAAAACATTTCTTTTTGCTGTTTGCTTCTCAGTCAACAGTTTTAGTAAAATAACTTTAGAAAATTGGGGGCTTGTCAACAGGCCACCACCAGTGCATGAAGAACAAATGTAGTGACCGGCTACCCCAGGCCTGACCGCTGTGACTCTGCAGGTTATAATGAGCCACAGCCACACTGCCTGATGCTCAGGCACATGTGGAGGCTCCCCGTACTGTTGCTTAACTGCCACGGGGACCACACTGTGAGCAAGCATCTCAACACGGCTCTAACGGGACGGGTCGGGTGGAGTCCGGAGTGGGAGGCTTCACAGGCTCCAGCTGTTCCCTGGCACCCTGCAGCAGGGTGCTGGTGATTCTAGGGGTCCTTCCCAAGGCTAAAAAGAGACTAAAACAACAGAGCTGTGACAGGTTTTGGGGTTCTGGACGACAGTGTGCTGCCATCCATCACACTGGGGTTTCTTTTATCATTCTAGCAACAGAAGCTTTCTACTTTAATGAAATTAAAGCTTTTTTTTTTAAAGTGACAAACTGTGACCGAGAGCAAACACTCAGCCAGACAGTCCCTCCTGACAGTACTGACCTCGCTCACTGCAATCATCTCATGATTATCTTAGTGATTTCAGCTAGAATTTTCAGTTCACCTTAGAAACAGAAACAAACAACAGGACTACTTCTGCTGACAAACTAATAAAAAGGATTTGCTGGCAGAGTCGTCAGCACTGCATACAATGCTTGGACTCCACCAGTTTAAGTAAAATAAATAAGGAAAAATGATCATTACAAAGCCAGTCTTCACCCTGGGGAATCAAGAACACAACCCTGACCAACTGTCCCCTCCATGCGCATACACGGTGTATCATCACACGCTTCTCCACAGAAGCAGAGTATCTCACTTCCTGACACTGGGCTCCGCGGCTGTGGGTTCTGGGCGTCAGGAAGGCAACTGCAAGGATTGGGCCCAAAGGAACTTTCCAGTATGTCTGAAAAGACCACTCAACCACTCCTGTCCACAGCACAGTGTGCTCAACCAACCTAGCACACCCCAGTTCTCCCACTGCCCTCCCAGGAACTCATGACTGGTGTGGTGACTAGAGGAAATGTGTTGGCAGCCACAGCTGCTGTACAAGAGGAGCTGGTTTCTCTGATCCCACTTCCTGGTGTGGAACTGCACGGACAGCATGATTCCTGAGCAAAAAATTCAACTACTGTGATCGGAAGGGCATGTTAATCCATAGTCTTTGCTTTATTGTACGCAAAGTGAGCTACTGCCCCGAGCGTCCTGTGTGTCTCTGTCTTCTTGAACATCAGCGCTATCCTTTCCGAAGCAACCAGAGAAGCTGCAGAAGCTTCCGTCCACTGTGGCCCCTTCAGTCCCGAGACTGATAGAACAGGATGTACCCAGACTCCGAGTTCTTGGAGATATCGGATGTCAACCCGTAGAATTCTTCAATAGCTTGTGCATCTATTTTCTGTGAGGTAGAACAGAAACATTAGCACCTCCAGCTCTGACAACAATGCTTTAAGTACAACGACCAACAGTATCCAGTGTCACTAAGAATGGGGCCTGCGGTGCTCAGCCACGGCTGACGAGAGGCACTACAGTCACGCTGGGAACACTTGAGCAGCAACAGGCACAGCTCATATCCTGAGCCCGCACCTCTCTCTCCAAGTCTCGGCTGAACCACACGAAGCGCGCTGTCATTTATTCTGGAAAACGGTAAACCCTAACAGTCTAGCCTAATGCGGAGTCAAGGAAGGGGAGAGCATCTGTTAATAAAGGCGTGGTAGCGCACGCCTGCAATCCCAGCACTTGGGAGGCAGAGGCAGGTAGATTGCTGTGAGTTCAAGCGCTGACGCCCGAACACCTGACCACACTCGGAACCTGTGAGCCTGGTCTACAAAGTGAGTCCAGGACAGCCAAGGCTACACAGAGAAACCCTGTGTCAAAAAACTAACTAACTAACTAACTAAATTGCCATGTTTCCACTGCTGTATCCACATAGCAGGGAGCAGGAGCTGCGCCCCCCCACTGCCCCCCATCATTCCCGGCATGCTCTCGCTCCATGCCGATCACCATGCGAGCTCTTCCTGCCATCACCATGGACTCTAGCCTTCTGAAACCACAGCTACACTCTTTCTTTTATAAGGTGCCTTGGTGCTGGTGTTTCATCGCAACAATAAATCCTAACTAGTACAACTGTAATTTGTTATATAGCGCAGCACAACACGTCTTTAGAAAAAGAAACATGTTTACAGCGCGACAGTGGTGGAAGCCTCCCCTCTTTGCTTGGGGCTGTTTAAGGCTGGTTGGCAGCTCAAACTCTGGGAGGAAGGAGAGTTCAGACTAACGGAAAGCCCTGACCAACTGCCTACAATTCCCCATCAGTCACCTGCGAATGAGAAGCCACAAAGGAGAAAAGAGGAAAAACACACAACTCCAAAGACATCAGGGAGCTACTTACTTCAACAATGTCGTCATCAAATAACAGCCAAAAGTCATGACTCTTAACTATTGCGATATAATGGCCTCGATTGGGACCACTAGAACAAAAGAAAAAAGAAGAAAAGTTAATTTTTAAAAAATGTTACTTATAAGCCGGGCGTGGCGGCGCACGCCTTTAATCCCAGCACTTGGGAGGCAGAGGGAGGCGGATCACTGTGAGTTCGAGGCCAGCCTGGTCTACAAAGTGAGTCCAGGACAGCCAGGGTTACACAGAGAAACCCTGTCTCGAAAAACCAAAAAAAAAAAAATATGTTACTTATATTACCTTCTTGTCCTAAAAGTCAGAGTTTGAAAAGAAGACATTAAGAGAGAGAGAGAGAGAGAGTGTTGTTTGGGTATGTGGGTGTGTGCAGGTGCCCCTGGAGCCGGAGTCAGAGGCAGCTGTGAGCCTCCTGCAACTCTCAGCCTCTGGAGGAACAGTGTGCACACAGCTCAGTGGTGCAGTGCTTACAGGGCATGTGTACGACTCTGGGCCGGTCCCCTGCAGTAGTGGGATGCAGGCATGTGCATCATCCACACAGGGAGCACACAGGAAAGGATGTTGAGAGTGGGAGTGTCCAACGCCAGTCGCTTAAATGCTGCTCACAGCTGCTGATGCCCAAACACCTGACCACACTCGGAACCATTTACCTTGCAAAATCTACTCAGGCAGCATTGTTTCAACACCAAGACAAAAAGGTGAAGGAACCAAGAGAAAGCCGAGCTCTAGCAACTGCGACATGGGGCCTCCGACTAAGACTTGAGCAGGAATAAAAACAAAGGCATGGGTTTAAAATAGTAACAGTTGTAAGAACGGGTGACAACTAGACTGCTCAAGAATGTCAGTGTCTAGCTAGGTGTTCCAGCGCTCAGGAGGTGGGGCAGGGGGACTGGGCTTCAGGCCACCCTGGGCTTCACAGCAGAGACTTTGTCTTAGAAGGGGGTAGGGTGGGGTGGCTCACGGGTTAAGAGCACTAGCTATTCTTGCAGAGGACGTGGGTTCAGTTCCCAGCACCTACATGTGGCTCACAACCACCTGTAACTCCAGCTCCAGGGCACTGATGCCCTCTTCTGGCCTCTGAGGGCGCTGCACACACATGCAGGACAGGCCTCCCAGAGACAGAGTCCTGAGTCAGTCAGTCCGTCTGTCCGTCCGTCCGTCCGTCCATCCCACTATGAAGGCCCCGAGCACGCCCTCCAGAGTCACCATTACCTTCCGCAGTGAACCACAACAGCAACGAGGTCGTACATCCTGTCAGGGTTGGTTGCATCTCCTGAAGTATTGAACAGCCGAAGTTCTAAGGGAAACACCACCCGGTAGGAAAGCTTTGTGTAGCGATGAAGCTGGTCCATGTACTTAAATCTCTTCAGGTGCAGAGCTAGGATCATGGGGAGTTTCTTAACTTTCATCCTGAACAATAAGATAAAGATAGAACCCAGAGAACAGTCACTGTGAGCTTAAAACTAAACTACTCAGCCGCTGCAATAGGAGCCATGGTTTGGGCCCTGCTGAAATCTGACTTCGTTCTAGAAAAAAATTCTCTTTTCTCTCTTTTCCTCAAGACAGGGTTTCTCTGTCCAGCCCTGGCTGCCCCTGGCCTCAGCCTGGCCTCGAACTCACAGAGATCCATCTGCTTCTGCCTCCTGAGTGCTGGGACTGCAGGTGTGCGCTGCGGCCACCTGCCTGGAATACATTCTTAATGAACCTGCTTCTGCTGCCCATCAGTTCAGTGCACACGTCTCACCTCATGTGTCTGCTAAAGACGTATCTACTTGTTATTTATGTTATACTGCGGCCCTGATGTCAGACAAAAAAGCAATGTGAGACATTAGCTTATTTGAGTCTGAAGTGGGTCATGACCAGCAGAGACCGCTGAAACACCACCAACTCATCCGGCCCAGGAACTACTAAGGGGTGCACAGTGCTGTGCTGGGTGAAGAAGCTTCACAGACGAGAGGGTCCCCGAAGACGGAGAGCATCGTGGTGGCCACAGAGCCAGTCCTCTTACAGCTGCAGGTCGGTCATTTGTCCCTCCGGCAATGAGGAGCTGAGCAGCAGCTCCAGCAACTCCCAGCATATCCCAAAGCCACACTGCATCAGAGGGCCTGCTGCTGACAGTCTGCTGCTCCAGGAGGCACGACAGCTTCCTGGAGTCCAGAGAAGATTTGCATCAGAGACGCAGATGCTGAGCAGCATGCACTGCTGCAGCCAGCATCTGCAGCAGACAGGCTCGCTTCTCGGCCATAACAGAGCCTGATCCCATCTAGCACAGTAATGCCTCCAACAGTAACAAGCCGGCTATGGAGCTTGGTCTCATGCACCACGGTCACCTCCACTTCCCACGCATGTGACGCTTTGCAGGGCAAACACTTCCACAAGCAGCAGGGCACAGAAAACACTTTCGAGGAGCTTGGTGGATCCCAAAGTGCAGGCTTTTACACTACAGGAATAAACAGACCTACTCACTGGCAAAATGTGTTGTTTTGGTTGCTACTGATCGATAGGCATGTGCTTGAGCCCAGTTACAGTGAGTTAAAATCGCTGGGCCCATTTAGCAGAGCAGCAAGAGCAGGTTTTACCTAGTGACCTAGTTTCTGTTCTTAGCTTCACTACAGTGTCAGAGATGGGGTCCATCTCAAGCACAGGACCTTAAATCCAATCCAAACACCCAACACCAATCCTATTGGCTCCCTTCCCTAGAGCACCCTAATTACACTGGGAAAGAGAAGACCCACTGAGAAAGAGAAAGGGAGCTGCCTGCACACTGAGCAGGGAGAGCCAGGGACGTAGATTTCCTGAGTTGTCAGCCATGCTCCAGGGAATCACCCCAACAAACTCAATGCTATTCCAAGCTGGAATTCCCTGTCTGTCTTAAGTACCTGAGCTGAACTGAAAGGTGATCTCCCCAAGAAAACTCCCACAACAGCATTAAACACTAAGTGAGAATAACCCGGTGAGAATAGCGCTGCCATATATTCTAGAAGGGAACAGAGTAACCTGTGAATTAGAGAGTCCAGCTTTTAACTGTGGAACAGTCTAGCATCGTGCTTGCTTTCTTCTTCAACACTCTTTCTCCCAGGGTTACCTGCTTTCCCGTCCTCTTTCAACAATCAACTCTTTCAAACGCAAAGCTCACATACCCTCTTCAACCCCCGTTGGCACTTCACACACTGGCCTTGACCTAGTACTGCTCGATGCCCCATCTCAGCTTTTCCCCCTTTCCCCACCCACCAAGACAGGGTTTCTCTGTGTAGCCTTGACTGACCTGGACTCACTTTGTAGACCAGGCTGGCCTCGAACTCACAGCGATCCACCTGCCTCTGCCTCCCGAGTGCTGGGATTAAAGGCGTGAGGCACCATGCCCAGGATTGCTCTTTTTATGAGCAATCTAGCTGGACTTTAAATGGGGCCAAGAAAGAGCAGTTTATGTAAGGAAGAGAGGAAAGACAGTACAGCCAGCTGAGGGCATTAGCAGGAGGGATGGGAGAGGGTCAGGCTGGGAAAGAGAGACTGGCCACGTACAGGGGTACTAACCAAAAAAATAAAGAAGACTGGCGCCAATCTCCACTATCAGAGAGGGGCACTACAAATGTCACACAGGAGACACGGGAACAAGGCCCACACCGTCAACTGCAACCAGAGCCACCAGCAAATTCACGGTTCTCAGTATAGACGGGTGCAGACACAGGCTTACACAGGACCACACACACCCGCTGCTCAGTTCAGCAAGGGCTCAGAGTCCTAGCTTCCAAATGCCATCCCTGCCCCACCGACAGGAGCACAGCCCATCACAGGAGCAGCTGGCTCCAAGTGCAAGAAGCTCAACTAAGCTTAGGGCGTGCGTTGAAGCACTGGGCAGAGCAGTAACACGGCCACAGCCTGTCACCAGCTGAGCTGTGCACAGCCAGAGCACCAGGAACAGGAACACTGATGGATTACAACCCCCTCAAACAGGAACATCTCAGTGCAGCTTAATGAAAAATGAACTATTTGCAATCTTTAAGTATCTCTATACTACTTAAAAATTACAACAGGGCAACAAAGTGCAGCTTACATGGAGATTTCTAGGAAACAGCCTTTTCCTTTTTTTTTTCTTCTATCTTTTCTTTTCTTTTTCTTTTTTGGAGACAGGGTCTCTCTGTGTAGCTTTGGCTGTCCTGGACTCACTCTGTAGACCGGGCTGGCCTCAAACTCAAAGATTCACCTGCCTCTGCCTCCCAGTACCTGGATCACAGGAGGGGACCACTGCATCCAGGCTCTAGCAAGTGTCTTAACCATAAGTTTGGTGATGGCAGCAGCAGCAGCAGCAGCAGCAGCAGCAG
>OU015754.1:4612425-4631430 GCA_907169655.1 Acomys percivali | reverse complement strand
CTCAGTCCCATTTTCTCTAAGAGGCACTGACTTACCGTTTGTGTGCTTCCTGTTTGCTTCGGCACTCTTCACAGTAGTATTTATATTCACTGCACAGGGTTTCTGTGTTACTAAACCCTCTGTGAAAAATACAAAATGAACTTACGTTAGGTACACTTGAAAACTACTAATTCACTTACAAATACCAAAACCAAAAGTAGGTATTAAATTGCAAGAGAAATAAATTTACACACACCTTAAGCAGTGAGTGATTGATGTGTTTTGTTCCACGTCAACAGAAAGGTCTAAAAAATCTTCATCTTTGCTGCTTATCTGTAAATACAGGTGTTATTTCAATTACCAGGAAGCCAGTTTCCAGCTGCCTGGTTAAACGTATTGTGCTCAAAAGACAACGACTTGCTTGGCCTGAAGCCAAAGGCACCAAGCAAATGCCCACCTCTCACACCTCCTAAATGGGAGGACATCAGACACCAACCATGCATCTCACTGGACTAGACCCTCCTGCCAGGAGCTCACAGGAGACACCCAGGCTGGAGATCTGGATGGGACTTGCTGGGACTCGTGACACTGCAGACATGATGTCCCTGACGCAGAGTGATAACTGCACACAGTGTAACGTGGGGACCACCATATTAAAGGCAAGTGACTGAGCGTCACCTTCAGAGAACAGAGAGAAAAGAGGTGCACCAGCAGCCTGCATCCACCGGCTCCCTTCCGGTCAGCAACACCCCCCTCCCCCCCCCCAACTGCACATGCACTCATGCCAGAACCCATGGAGCCCATCCTGCCCTTATTCTGATAAAGGCAGCAACACAATCCCTTTCTGAGGGTCAGCATAAGGCTTAGGTTTTTCAGGAAACTCTCTGCAATGCACACTGCAGGCCACTGAAGAGCTTGCTGGTAGAAGAGTGGTGCTTGTCTCTTAGGAGCTACAACTGATAAGTATTCACACTCTTGAGCAGGACAGGGCCTGCAGTGCCCTAACATGTCCCCAGAGGCCCAAAGTCTACATAGGAAGCTCACCCCTTACTACATTTCTAAACACATTAAGTAACTATTTTGTTTTATGAAGGCTGAAGTGTGCACGTGTGTACACATGTCTTCTGACAGATCAAAGTCCACTATAATAAACATAAGGACACTCTCTGATCATGTCCACTGCTGCAGTGAGAGCGCTGCCGCAGAAGCAGCAATCCAACACTGTCCTGCAGGGACCTGGCTCCGGCAACCGAAAGGCTCCACCCCAGCTCACACCCCAGCTCACACCCTAGCTCATACCCCAGCTCACACCCCAGCTCACAGCAGCCCTTCTCTAGCTGCAAAGCATCTTCACAGATGCTGCCAAGGGCACCTCCTCCTTGACAGGGTGAGGCCCACTGAGGGCACTGTGTGAGGGCACACAGTACTGTTATATTCCAACACCACTGTGCACAGATGAAGGAAAGAGGAAATAAACTGACGCCCAGTCCTGTGCCACACTGCTGTCGTTAGCAGCCCACACAGAGCATGGTGGCCGTGTGCGACTACTGTGGGACTGGGAAGTCCCCATCACCTAGCCACACTGTGGTGCACACTGTGTAACTCAGGGAGCAGCGATGCTGGTGCCCACAGGCCTACTGTGCTCCAGTCCTGCACGGGCACAATACACCATGCCGCAGGGGGTCTCTGCTTTTGATTGACATCCCTTTGCTGCTCTTTGGCAAGTACTCACTGGAGAAGAGCGCCGCTTCACGTGGCAGCACTGCGCCCTCCTGTGCCAAGAATGCCCCTTGACGGTACCAACATGGAAGGATGGACAGACTCTGGGATGCCCCACAATGACAAACCATGCTTGGCTCGGTGTGTGTCCCTGTGGTTAAGACTTCCGACTACGTTTCCGTGGCCCTTATGTTCCCTAGCACCTCACCTTGCTAAGTTTCACTGGCATGGTTCTAAAGCCTCTTAAACTAAAACAAAATGAAGATATTCAGACCGTAGGACGCACCCTCGCACTGTCATAGGCATGCCCCGCCTGACATGAAATACAGGGGGATACCTTCAGACTGACAAGTGTCCTGATGACTTACAGTTTCACACGTAAGACACCTGGTTTCATTAGTCAGTGTTCCCTGAAAAATCTCGTGGACCCACGTCGGGTCTGGTGTGCTGTTGTTCTCTTCGCTCTCCACGTCACCATTACGTAAACGGCCATTTTGCTTTTCCTGTTTTCTTTCTTCTTGTAGAATATCAGCAATTGTATTGAGTAGATAATTTAAGAATTCATGGGCATCTTGTTGCATGTAGTTGTCAAACAGCTCTAAAAATAAAAGCAGGAAAATGAGTGTATCTGGCATTTTATCAGAAGTAGAAGCACGTGTTAATTATTGATAATATACAAGAAAACAGGAACTCACACCTCTAAACGAATGGCTAACCTAGAGAGAAATAAAGTTAAGATGAAAGAAGCCTTTGAAAAAACTGCACTAACGGACCCACGGGCGCACGATGGGGTGGGGAGGAACAGCTCTTCGTCACCCCGGTTCTTATACAAGCACTTCACCAAGGGCAAAGCTGGCAGCGGGAGCCCGGCTAGCTTACTAATGAGGCGGCCTGCACCGAGAGCCAGTTTACGGAAGGATGTCACCAGGCCACATGCTCCAGTCTGATTTGGGAGAGGGTGAGGCTTTTCAACTCCTGCAGGAGCCTGCCATGCCATGCAGTCGGCTTTAGGTGTGGAGACACGGCTTTTTCACATAGGCCACAGGATCGCCAAAGTCTACTCAGGGTTAGAGCTTCGTGTATGCCCTTCCTCAGAGCCCTGAGCAGATATGACACAACACTGGCAGCCTATCAAGGCTGGGCCTGGCACAGCACGCTGGGCCCTCAGATCCTCAGAGTACACAGGAGTTCTCTGCAGTCAATAAGCTCAGGCCTTGCTTTACTTATCGCCCAGGGACCTTATTTTACAAGGACTGGAGTAAGCAGAATCTCCCTGCCAGGGAAAAACTGGACAAAAAAAAAAACAAACAAAAAGTGCTTCCTGCAGGCAATCGACACACCAGGCCCACTAACTGGAGAGCTGTACTTGGGGAGCTTTGGTTTTTCACTCTCAATGCACAGTAAGGAAAACCACAGTTGTTTCTTTTAAAGCAAAAATGGGGCAGGGACTATCGGTGGAGCGCTCGTCTAGCATCATGAGACCCTAGGTCAACTACTGACACACCCACACAAGCACAGCCACACAGGAACAAATGGAAATACATACTTAGGAAACACGTAGGCAATGTCTAAGGCACACGCCATCTACGTTATGTCGTGAAGAGCTACAGGTGAGTGAGCACATCACGGTGCTCGGTTCCTGCCTCGGGTCATCTCCGAAGCCAGGCCTTGACAGAGCAGCAGCAGCAAGCGCAAGCAGCAAGCCCGAAACTGTCTGGCCAGCCGCATGGCGCTGCCACAGTCGGCATCCTGCACCCTGAGCCTTGGTCCCTGCTCAGCCCCAGGGACGGCAAGGCGCCAGCTCATGCAACTGAGTGAAGATTCAGAGAACACAGCACTGTACATGCCCGAAGGCCACTGCCCTGGCTACTGTGGACGACGACGACGTTAGGGGACACCAGCTACATACACAACAGCGTGAGCAAAGGGACAGAGCAAAGGAGGGTGCACACCGCGCATCCCTAGTGTTCCAGAATTAACACAAACACACCCTCGGCCACCTGAGTGGTCCTACGAGCTCAGGCTCCACCATGGCAAGGTCTAAAGTGAAGGTGAGATGATCGAAGTCAGTGACCTTTAACCTTTGCTCTCAGTAGCAAACCCTCGGCCCTGAAAGAGCGGACTGCCCTGTCCTCTCCCCTGCTCTCTGCCCTCCACTGACACACTATTCCCTAGAGCCAGGGCTCCCCGCACTGTCACCTCCCTGATGCTTCTAGGAGCTGTGTTTCATCCCCTCTGCCACCTCCGCTTGCGGCTACATCTCTACCTTACTGCTGTCTTGCTCGAGTATCAGAGCCGCCACCAAAGGAAACGCAGAAAGATCTAGCTGTGTGGAGGCCTGTGACTCTTTGACTCACACCGTATGCCAACTTCTCCCAGCCCACTGACGGACAGCCTGACTCACGGACCTCCCTTACACGCAGCAACTTTAATATCACAGTCAATTCCTTGATGGGAAGTGGCCTGTGTGGTGCCTGCTTCATTTGACCTCAGCACCCAAGAGGCCAAGGCACAGTGAGCTCGAGGCCAAGCTAAGCTAGAGCTCAAGACCAGCTGAGGCTTCAGGGCAGCTGCGGGGAGGAGGGACTAACTCACTGGGCAGGCAGCCACCATCTATAACACGGTCATTTCCCCCCTTAAAACCACTTTCATATCTGGGTGCGGTGGCACATGCCTGTAATCCCAGCCCTCGGGAGGCAGAGGCAGGTGGACCTATGTGATTTTGAGGCTAGCCTGGTCTACAAAGCGGAGTCCAGGACAGCCAGGGCTATACAAAGAAACACTATCTCAAAAAAACAACAACAACAACAACAACAACAAATCAAACACAAAAATTTCATATATATGTATTTCTTCCAAATTAATGGCTATTTTTATTACCAAACATGCAAATGAGTTTTTAATTAAAATCTCTTTGGGAAGGAGCAAGGGGGTGGCCCACAGAACAGGGCTTCAGGTCCACTGACGAACCCTAAGTATCCTGACCATCGGGAGTCCGCAGGAGTGACCGGCAGGGTAGCAGCCTCTGGAGACTTTGGCTGCAATGTGTTTTTCAGTAAGTGTTATGCTCAATCTGCCAGAAGCTTGCAGTGACTGAGGGATGACGGCTTACAGCTTTAAAACATCAGTGGGAGTACAGAGGGGAGCTGAAGGGCTGCACTGTTTCCTTGTAAGACACTGCTTTTCCTATGGGTGGCTTCCACTCTACTATCAAAATGGGAAAGATGTGCTTCAAAACTGCTTTGGTAAGTTAAGCCAGTTCATTCAAACACTCACTCATATTCAGTGAGCACCTATTACACGACAGCAACACAATAGTGAGAAAAACCTAATGAGCTCCCTCCACCGTGGGCCTGACAGTCTAGTGGGAGAGACAGACAATTTCACTATTAAATAACTTATGAAAAGAAGCTATTAAAGTCCAAACACAGCTGCAATGACATTAATGCAAAAGAGTAAGAATTAGGTCATGGCTTACAATGGTTGACAGCCAGCGCTTTCATGAGAAAACTCTGGGAGGTCCTTGTAGCAGGCCAAGATGGCTACCCCCGCAGCTCGTTGGGGGTAGGGGGTGAGGCTGTCCCTGGGAGTGAGGTGTGCTATCCTGGAACCTTCCAAGGATAACACAGGTGAGGTGTAGCCACTCTGCCGGTAGCGGAACTCACAGAAGAGGAGAACCCTGACCAGGAGCTCCAGAAAACCCAGCTTACCAGAGCTGCCGCTCAGTGTCTGCAGACCCCACCATCAGCAAATTCACCAACTTCACCAACCTGACGATGAGAGGGCGCAACAAAGAACTGGCTAGACCCCCGCCCCCCACGCCCAGACTCTGGAAGCTGGGAAAAGGAGACAGTTTGAGAAGTACCGTGCTGTGTCTGCGGAGGAACAGACCAGCACCGAACGTAACCCTAGACAATCCTCCACCAGGCACGGAAGAGCAGTGAGTCCATGAGTGCTCGGTGCCCAAAGCAGGCCCTCTCTACCACGTCCCTGTGCCTCTAGCCGACGTCGCTGATCCCTGGGTGTGAAATGGCTGATCGCCGAGAGGACAAGCCACGGCAGCCACTGATGGCCCAGAAGCTGTTGAACAAGCTGCTGGAGGCTTTTCATAGCAGGGGTCCCATGATCAAGAGGAAGCGCAGCACATGAGATGGCACAGGCCAACCGAGCCCTGGCCCACTACTGCTGGTGGTAGCACGAAAGACAGGTGGACAAGTCCAGGACACACTGCCACAAAACACCATTCGAGGGCCTGGAGAGACGGCTCAGTAGTTAAGAGCACTGGCTGCTCTTTCTAGAGGACCTGGTTGGATTCCCAGCATCCACATGGCGGCTCACTTATCTTCTGTAACTTTGATTTCAGAGAATTCGACACCTTCTGACCACTGTGGCCACCAGGCATGCACATGGTATACAGACATACATGCAGGCTAAACATCCATATATACTACTACTACTAATAAAGTAATGTTAAAAGGGAAAAGAAAGAAAACTCTGTGCTGATTATAGAGCGAAACAGAACTGGTAAAGTAAATATGGGAAACTTACACCTGTCTACTAGGTGTTATTTGCAAACTACTGGTACCTGCTCACTTGAAGGACACCCAGGCTTAAACAGACGTATTTATGGCTTTATAGACACCCACGGTTTTGTTATCACTCCACAACACCCGAAAAGCTGCTCTTCACAAGCAGCTCTGTATGAACCAAGCCCCTTAGCTCAGCCACAGCTGTGTGGCTAACACAGTGGGCTGGCAGGATTCAGGATGTGTTTAACATTGTTTGGATGAATAAATGAACAACTGAACAAAAGACAGGTGTTCAAACAAGCCATGGTGATATGTGCAAAGGAAATGTGGCTCATAACAACTTGAAAAAATTTATATTTACACACACATACATACTTGTTATACAAAGCATATATAGCTAAGGTTCATAAAGTCAGAGCACAGAGCTACTGATAAAACCTCCAGCCAACCTTAACGTCCATGAACTGCTTGGCTGACTGTGAGCATTAAAACAATTCCATCACTGGCCTGTGCTGAACTTCCTCCACAGTAAAATGGCAAGCCTACAGGAAGCAGCGTGGGCTTTGAGAAGTGCCACAGCCTCTGCACCCACCCTGCCCCGCCCCCCTCTGCCCCAAGCGTGCTGCCCTTGCAAGCCCACGCCCGTCCACAGGGATCTTCCCAAGCTCTGGACCGGCCTGCATCTAATGGTCTTCGTGGTAGCACTCTGTTGCTGAGTGCCCTTTATGGCCATCCTCCAGTGCATCTGCACTGTTTCCCATCACGTTTACCCTAGGCTGTCAATTGGCTTCAACATGTCAAGTCTCTAACAGCACTTGGTCAGGGGCTTCCCAACACCTACACCTTGGACGGCCACTCATGATTCCATGCCACCTCTGCTTTCTTCTTCCTGGCAAAGTCACACCACATATACAGTTAGTGGCACCTGTCCTCCCCTGTGGACACTCAGACATCTAAAGGCTTATTTCTAGATTCCTAGGCCTGCACAGAGCTAGTGCACAACAGGAAATCAGCATGTAATGATCAATGCAAGCCATCACCTAGTGTCCACCTGTCACCACAGACAGGGTACGTGTGGGGCTGGAGCTGTCACACACAAGTCCTTACACTTGCCTAGGTATTAGAGTTAGAAGTCAAGGTCTGATCCTTCTCCAAATACAATGCCAACCAGCCTGAGCAAACACAACTGAAAACGCATGCCGCCTCTAACATCGCATGGAGAAGGCTAAGGCAGGCCGGGTGGTTCAACAGCAGGGACTAGCAACACTGATATAACATGGTGTCCAGAGAGCTAAAATAAAGCACCAGAAGGAAAACATGTGAAGACAGTACAGTAACCGCACTCTCAGCTGTGTGCTCCCACATGAAATCCTCAAAGAAAACACAGAAGCCTGAGGTAAACCTTAGTGTGTTCCAAAACACATTTACAGATGCCAGCAGCACCAGTACTGAGAACTCTCTTCTAGTAACTGACTTCTGTGAAAAGACACAGTTATCATAAATATTTATTCTGGTATCTGCCTCATTGAAACAGTAGTTAGGGGGAAAAAAAACAGTAGTTAGTAGGTCTGGTGCTCTGTCCACTTATTCTTTCTAAATAAAAACAGAACTTTAAAAACCATCTATAAAAATATGTCGGGTTGTGGCAAACAAAGATAGGAAAATTCTTCAATTATGTAACTGAATATGACGTTCAAAACACTGTAAGTTCAGGGCCTGAGCAACAGCTAAGTGTCTGGTGTAAGCTCGGATCCAAAGCTCAGTACTGTAGAAGGCAACTGTGTGTGTCTGCGTGTGTGTGTGTGCGTGTGTGTGCGCGCGCGCGCGCGTGTATGTGTGTCTACACTCAGCCTAACCTGTGTCCAGCACAAGTCAATCAACCTTTAGAAGAACAAGTCATGGTGCATTTAAAAAGCACAGGCATCCAGCTT
This sequence comes from Acomys percivali, assembly GCA_907169655.1. Taxonomy (NCBI): domain Eukaryota; kingdom Metazoa; phylum Chordata; class Mammalia; order Rodentia; family Muridae; genus Acomys; species Acomys percivali. The sequence goes on along the minus strand of OU015754.1, from coordinate 4,623,272 downwards.
AAAAAGCCAGTAAGAACACGCTACTAACCATATGGGAAATGGAGCGACTGTATGAACGCAGAGGCGTGATAAACATGGCGTACCCTGTGCACAAACACTTCCCACCGCATACATCTCCAAAGGCAAGCCTCGACTCAGACAGGATGATCCAACTCCGGTTAGTTTAACCCCAACGGCTTCAGCTGAGCTTCCTTCTTTCCTACAGGTTCCCCTGTGTAGCCCTGGCTGTCCTGGAACGCTCTCTCTGTAGACCAGGCTGGCCTCGAACTGTGAGGTATCCACCATCGCCTGGCTTGAGTTCCTTAAAAATAGAAAACTATGCAGATCTGGCATCTGAACAAGTAAGCACCTCTCATGAGAGGGAAAATGTGGTGTTTGCAGGACTCAAAATGCTCTGTAACTGTAAGTAAAGTGAACGCCTCCTCAGAACACCTGTCAGCTTTAAGAACTGCCTCTAGGCATGCCATGCAGGGTGGGGTCTCTCTCCTCTGTCAGGGATCGCTCACTCTTACCAGTTCGCCCCCACTTACTCATACACAATATAACTGCCCAGCTTAGAGGCACATCATACCCCAGTACACAAACTGCCAATCTCACTGCTGTTTCTCCATGACAGCTGGAGCAGACTAAACAACAATTCAATTTTACTTCTCCAGAAGCCTGGACCCCACAGGCTACCCAGCCGCGGCACATCTTACGAGGCAGAGCTTGCTGATGAATGAATGAGGCCGAACACCAGCTCTGCCACTTCCCAGGAACGCTGCTACCTTGGCCAAATGCTGTACATTCCTCGGCCACAATGTCTAATTTAAAGTCTTGGAAAAATTAAATGAAAAGCATCTCAAAGAAGAAAGAGATGGGGCCAAAGGTTGTTGTGCGTGCCTTTAACTCCGGCACTCGGGAGGCAGAGGCAGGGGGATCTCTGTGAGTTCAAGGCCAGCCTGATCTACAGAGCGAGTTCTTGGACAGCCAAGGGTACACAGAGAAACCCTATCTCAAAACAAATCAAAACAGAAAAGAAAAAAAAGAAAGAGGGAGGGATAGGGAGAGAGAGAGAAGGGAGGGAGAGAGAGAGAGGAGGGAGGGAGGGAGGGAGGGAGGGGGAGAGGGAAGGAGGGCGGGAGGGAAGGAGGGCGAGAGGGCGGGCTGGACGGACTTCACGGTAACAAGGACAGATTAACATTTGTCCATCCTAAACCCTAAATGGCCTCAACTTGTGTGATTTTTTTTTTTGTGGCCAAAGTAAGGGAAACAATGTACTCTCTATCTATGCTTTTTTAAAAGATAAATGAATTAACATAGGAAAGCAATATACAACCAATAAATCACATTCCATGGAAACTTTTGTTTTTGTTTTGTTTTAGGGGATGGGGTGTAGGTATAGGAGCTTGTTGTCCAGGCTACTCACACAAGAGTTATCTCCGTGTCTCTGCCTCCTGAGTGCTGGGACTCCAGGCACATCTACCACACAGGGCAAAAACCTTCATTCTTGATAGAAATGTCAAGTGGGCAAAAAGGCCCAAGGCCTTTACATGAGGAACACACAGCCAACACAGCTCAAGCCCTTGCTGCACTGTGCCCTCCTAACACAGGATCTCACCTCCCCACAGGCTCCTGTGCTAGGGACTCAGGTCCAGCTGCTGATGCTTTGGGGAAGGTTGTGGAACCTTCAGGAAGGGGGCCTTCCTTCAGGAAGCAGTCACGGGAAAAAGCTGGCCCACTTCCTGTTCTTTCTCTGCTTCCTGTGTAGGGCTGAAATGTGATCTCTCTGCTGGGCCACCCTGGAGCCATGCTCCACCCCCCAACAGTATGGACTACACACCCCTCTGGTAACAAACTCTTTCTGCCCTAGCTTGCCTTTGTCAGAATATTCTAGTAAGAAGCAAACACAGTGAGGTATAAGCAGACGTTGTAGTGTGTCTTCCCAGGACATGAGCAATACGGAGGCATTACCGTTTTCTTTTCGCAATCTCGTGATGAATTTCTTGGGCGGGATCACGCCGACCTTCTTCTTCTGGGTGGCTATGCTGTGGAAGAGGTCTGCCAGGCAGGTGAGAAGGTTCTCCTTTTTTCTGGGCTGACTCTTGTATGCCAGAACTTTTTCCCGAAATGGACGACAAAAATAAAGTGCTTGAAGAACTGAGTTGCAATAGCAGGTATTCCCAAACTACAAGAGGAAAGAGGGACGTCAGTAGATGCCAAGAGTGAGGCTGTGAAGAGGGGGCAGCCTGGGAAAGCAGAACACTGCAGGCTCACTGTTCTAAATCCCATTTATATGGCATGCTTAAAAAATCTGGCGCACATCTTGAATCCTAGCACTCAGGAGGCAGAGGCAGGCAGGTCTCTGAGTTGGAGGCCAGCCTGGTCTACAAAGTGAGTGCAGGACAGCCAGGGATACAAGAGAAACCCTGTCTCAAAAAACAAACAAATAGCACAAAATCCTCACACTTCCAAGAAATACACTAAAGTAAAGTTAGTGTATTTATCAAGGTCTCACAGGTGCTACATAGTAAGCAAACGCAAAACATCAAACTAAAAGCGCAGTGGCTGAGAGGGTCAGCCTTGGAGGAGAGCCCATCAAGGCCAGAGCCCAGAGCCCAGTGGCAGTCAGTCCTCCGCAACAGTCGCCTTGCGCTGCTCGCTGGCCGGCCAGCAAGCACTGCTGTGGTACTCCTATATCCTCCCTTCAAAAGGCACAGCGGCCACTGCCTTACAGAATGAACACGCGCTGAGATTCAGTCCCCTTGAGGTAAACAGAACCATCTCAAGTTATGAGCAAAGACAGAATCTGTGTAGAGCAACAGCAGCAAGGCGGAACACGGCACAGAACGCTTCCATGGTAAGAAAGCTTAGAGCCTGGCTGCGGCCATCCTTGTGTTTGCATGTTCGTCTTCCAAGAGACTGAGCAAACAGAGGTCCTCTGACCCACTGCGATGCGCAGCACAGGGAGAATCTCCCCCCCCCCTTTTTGAAGAAATATGAGGGAAAAAAGAAAATATGAGAGCCTTTGAAAAGGTGTGACTTCCCATGTCAGGCCTGCTCAGCAGAGCCAAGCTGGCTTCAGAAAGACACTGTGAAATGAAGACTTCCCAGCATGGTAGCTGAAGACTAGGCCGTGGCTCACTGAAAACCCTGGCTATCTCCAGAGAAGGTGCACCTGCAGGGTACACATGCAGCACCATTTCTCTAGTGGTCAGCATACTCTGCTGCTGGCGAAGAGACACACCATCCATGACCAGGACACCCTCATCAAAGGATGTGTATGTAACCCAAGTTAACAACTTCCACAGAAACAAAAGAAAAACAAAACCACCACCTCACATTACATCAGTAATGTTAGCACGAGGACTCATGGCCCCTGAGAAGACAAGAAGAGACACACAGGCTGAGACAGGAGCGGCGTCTGTAATGTGTACATACAGAGAAGACCGTAAGTAGGCTGCAGTAAAACACCACAACCACGGCAACTTGAGGAGAAAAGGGTTTATTCTGCTTACACTTGCAGGTCACAGTGCATTATTAGGGAAGTCAGGGCAGGACTCAAGGCAGGAGCCTGGAGGCAGGAGTGGACGCAGCCCGGCCTGCTCTAAGCCTGCATGCAGCCTGATCTTAGGGCAATCCCTTAGTTGAGGTTCCTTCCTCTCAGATGACTTTAGCTTGTGTCAGGCTGACTTAAAACTACCCGGCACAAGCCGGGTGTGGTGGCACACACCTTTCATCCCAGCACTCTGGAGGCATGGCAGATAGATTGATGTGAGTTTGAGGCCTGCCTGGTCTACAAAGCAAGTCCAGAACAGACAAGGCTATACAGAGAAACTTTGTCTCGAAAAAACAAAAAACAAAAACTGTCCAGTCAAGCCCCCACTGTGTCAACACAGCCTGTCCATCCTCTGAACACAGCGCGGCAGGCAGAGGAGCCAGTCCTGAAGCCCTGCCCGTTAACAGTTCTCTTTTACTTAACTGCAATTAGTTCCGTTCAGAAACCAAAAGTCGGCATTCTTTCTCAACAGTCAGCTAATCTTCATAATAATTAGTAAACCCCCCTTTCTGGTTTTTCGAGACAGGGTTTCTTTCTCTATGTAGCCCTGGTTGTTCCAGAACTCTCTTTGTAGATTCGCCTGCCTCTGCCTCCAAAGTGCTGGGATTACAAGCGTGTACCACCATACCTGGCTTCAAAACTCTGTCTTTGAGTTGAGCTGTCCAACTCCCTCTTCTAAGCCTTAGTGGGAGTTGGACAGCCTGAAACTGGAGTGACAGGCAGCTGGGAGTCACCGTCTGAGAGCTGGGAACCAGACCCAGATCCTCTGCGAGAGCAGCCAGTGTTCTGAACCACTGAGCCTTCTCTCCAGCCCAGGACCGTGCTGCTGCTGCTAATGGTCCACGGGAGCCTCGCACTGGACTCACTGTGTGTACTGGAGAATGGATGAGAACAGGGCCAGGCACACAAACACAGGAGGCCATGCGTGGAGCAGCGAAGGGACAGAGCTGTACTCAGTGTGTGAGAAGCCTGTTGAACTTGCAAGTTCCTTACCAGCAAACACTACAGATGAACTTATACAACCACAGGATCAAAGTTTAAAACAATGCTTTCAAAGAACTTAGCTAATAAAAATTTTAAAACACATAAAAAACCCATCCAAAACTGAAAATATATTAACCAGGTGGTAATGAACAATCATGAGAATAATCCTGTTTGTTTCCTGTAGGGTAATTAAACTGGTTATCTCATGGTTCAGCCAGCACAAGATGCCAGACTCCCACAGGTGACTGCCTGGTGGTGGCCCAAAACGGATGCCCATAAGGCGGGTGTAGTAGCAATTCTATCAGTGTACACTTTGTGGAAAAGCAATGAAGCCTGGAAATGCAGCTACTTACAGGCCTCTTCTTTAAACAAAACCCAGTGCCCTCCCCCCTCCTCCAGCCTCCCCTAGCAGTTCTGGGCTTAGACTGCAGGGCCTTGAGCACCCTGCACAGCGCTTTCCTGCTCCCCTGTGGCCTACTCTACTCCAGAGTATTTAAAGCAGCTCCAAAGATACAGGAGAAATGACTTAAAACACTGACCTCGGAATTATCCTAGCCATTCCTCGCATCACCGCCCCAAGAGCCAACACTCCCATTACCCTTAAGCAAAGCTGCAGTTTTAATACGGACTTAATCACATATTGAGACAGAAATTCGTGCTTATGAAAGGACAGTTGTATGCCCCAAGTGTGGGCGTAGGCGGCTCAAGAGAGTTGAGCCAAACTTGATATTTAAGGGGCACCTATGAGTAAGTAGTGTGATAATTCTAAAAATAAAAAAGTGGCAAACCGGCAAGAAAGAAGCAGAGAGGGATGGAAAAGTAAGAGCTGGGCAGAAAAGACTGAACATAAGCTGTTCTTATGTTTCTTCTCAGCTCCTTCCTCCTGACCTGGCTGCTATGCAGCTTCAAGAGAACGCTGTTCATGGTTACACTGGCCCATGCTTTCTAGATATCCTTTTAAAACAATATCTCAAAATGAACCAGGCCTGAAGGCCATACACCTAAACTCCATGAGCTTCTAGCCAGAGCAGCATTCCTGCCGGGGTCATAGGGATTTCATGCTCCCACTACCAACATCTCCATATGCACCTGTGTACCACCAAGACTGAGGTTCAGCTATGTAAAGGACACGTTTGTTAAACTCCCAAGTGCTTGCTGGGCTTTAAGGACATCTTTTTTTTTTTTTAAAGATTTATTTATTTATTATTATGTATACAGCGCTCTGCCTGCATGTACATCTGCAGGCAGAAGAGGACATCAGATCACATTATGGATGGTTGTGAGCCACCATGTGGTTGCTGGGAATTGAACTCATGACCTCTGGAAGAGCAGACAGTGCTCTTAACCGCTGAGCCATCTCTCCTGCCCCTTTAAGGACATCTTTATCCTGGCAGGAGACGCTCGCACATGAGGGCTAGCTCTAGTTAAACTACTCCAGGCTCAAGCGATCACTCGTCTAGTTATAGGTCAAAATTTTGCTGTGAGAATTTTGTTTCCAGAACTGGGAAATTGGGCCAACAAGTTAGAAACTGTTCTGAGAGTGTTTAAGGCCTCAGACAGCTCTACCTCCTTCCACTACTGGTCAGTTTAAAATCCTAACGACACAATGAAGACGTGCACTCACTCAGAGTCTCAACGTTTCAAGGCTGGCGGAGGATCGCTAAGGCTGCTATCTGTGATACTTACATTGACTAATCCAAAATAGTGCTCGTTGACCGGAAACTGTTCTGGACCAATCTCTTTCTCTAATGCCGAGGCATTGGCGCCCTGTAAAATGAAAACCACAAATCTCAGCATTTATGGCATTTCTATAATTTCCAATCATACAGGCAGAGACATCCTTTAAAAGGCCATACTCAAATCACAGCAAACCAACATTATTAAAAACAAAAACACTTCGAGGCCAGCCTGGTCTACAAAGTTAGTCCAGGACAGTGAAGGCTACACAGAGAAACCTTGTCTCGAAAAACCAAAACCAAACCAAAACAAAACAAAACAAAAACACTAAGAATGATATTGAAGATGAATAGCTTTTAATCACATGACTAAATACTACCCTGCACAAGCTAGTCAGGAACCGTGCTCCTAGCACACTCCTCCATCCTAAGCACTCAGGGAAGACTGCTGACTCCTACACTCTAACAGGACTAGACTGCTTGCTGGCAACCACCATGGAGCTCAGAGTATGGAAGGCAGGCTCACTCAGTGCAGGGCCAGCCAGGATGCTGCCCAGGCCTGGACCACCATCTATAACCCACTGTTCTAGAAGAAGACCCAGAAGTAACGGCCAGATGGCCAAGAGGTGAGCAGAGTCAGTGACCCCCGCACGGCTGACCCACAAAGGAACTCCCAAAATGAAGACAGACCTCTGGGGTCAGAAACACTATGAAGCATGGAGCTGGAGTGCGACAGAGCAGGCACCGCCTCCACTCACATGACTCTACCTTTGCTCAAGCCCAGTGTCAGCTCCTGAGGCTCCTTGCTCTGCTCTTGTCCAGCCCACAGTCCCCTCCCCACTCTGCTTTCCTCTCCCCTCATTTTTTCCCGTTCTTCTCCCTAAGAGTGCAGCTGGCCTGACTGCTCGTCCTGATGCTGCAGCTCCTGAGAGCTGGGCTTATCTGTTCATCTTCATTGTTTTTCACAGTGCACATGTGTGTTGAGTTTGGGCACCATATGCATGTGTGTGCAGGTGTCCGTGAGAGGCAGGCGCTGTCACGTGGAGACATGCGTGATGATGCTGCCACACAGCACTGCCCATCCACTGCCGAGTGCATCCCCAGCCCCTGGTCCTGTTTCTTTACCTCTTTCTTTTCAGTCTACTTTTAGCCAAGAAATAATCCAGTTTTTACAGGAAGACGAAAACTGTCTGATCTGTCCTCACCTCTGGGAGAACAGGAAGAGGAAACACATCCCTTCCAACAATTCACACACGTGCCGGACCTCCTGAGAACCTGGCCCTACGCCGAGGGCCAGTGTGGTTTAGCAACAGCATCAAACCCACCCAGGACACAAAGCCCCAAGATGCTCTAAGTGAACGGTGTTTCTCTACCCCACAAACGGCAAAATTACCAACACACTGCGGAAGGTAGATTCAGTTCACCTGCAAAAGAGCTCTAATAAAATGCTAAGAAATTTGAGAAATTACTAACACAAAATAGAAAGCACAGAGTAAGAGAACGCAGTGCAACAGATCACAGCTGTGAGGGGCAGACGTGCAGAGGGACAGAGAAAATGGCCAACACCTGCCAACCAAGAGCAGGCACTTGGCATTGGCCCTAAAAGTCAATCGGGGTCTTAGAAAAGACAGAATAGTTACAGAGGTCGAATTTAAACCTGGTATTGCGCCACAGCTTTAACTCATTTTCCTGTCAACATGTGGCCAACTAACACCCGTTCCATTAAAAATAGAAATGTTGCCAGGTGGTGGTGGCACGTGTCTTTAATCCCAGCAATTGGTGAGTTCCAGGACAGCCAGGACTACACAAAGAAACCCTGTCTGAGGGGGAAAAATGTTTAAAAAAAAAAAAAAAAGATCCCATGAGAGCATGAATCCACTTGAAATGGCTATAGACACAGGCATCCCAGAGACCAGACTGTAAAGCCACAGGCCCAAGTCTGGCCTGCGCTACGTTAAGTCTCTGCTGGGACCCGAGTTTCCTGAGAGGCAGCATTCTGTGCCTCTGTACCTTCCTTCTACCCACACGAGGGCATGTCAGATCACGACACTTTTTAAAACATGGACCGTACAATGCACACGGTGTACCAAAGACCAAGGTCTAGAACAGAAGATGGGAGCACAGCCTCACCCATCGCTCAATACTGTTACCACAGGTAATCACGGTGTTAGAGACACACTTAATACACAGACATTATGAACTTGCAGCCACAAGCAAATGCCGGGCACGCTTCTCTGACCTCCCCGGGTACATTCCCGCAGTGAGGACTTTCCAGAGGACAAAGTGCGGACACCTGTGGCCTGCCCTCTGATAATGAAAAGTAGTAACATGTTGAACAATGCTGGCAAAGCAAGGATACCCTCTGCCGGTATCCCTCACCGACAGGGAAACACACATCCAGGAAGCCTTCCTTCTACCTGTGTGAGAAATACAAAATCACGTAAATGCAAGCTGACATCCTGCAATGTTCTCATGAAAACAATTAGCGCCGGGCGTGGTGGCGCACGCCTTTAATCCCAGCACTCGGGAGGCAGAGGCAGGCGGATCGCTGTGAGTTCGAGGCCAGCCTGGTTTACAAAGTGAGTCCAGGACAGCCAAGGCTACATAGAGAAACCCTGTCTCGAAAAACCAGAAAAGAAAAAGAAAAAAAAAGAAAACAATTAGCTTATTTTAGAAGCTATGTTCATAGAAATAAGCTAGAAATTAGGAATATCCTGTTTCCAAGGTCCACATCAAGGCCAGGGGTGGGGGAGAGGGGCTCAGGTTATGTCTAAGGTCAAGGGTGGGTGTGGGGGGCTCAGGGCATGTCTATGAGGACATGTTATTTTGAAAAGTTGATTATGAACAGTGTACACTGTGTATGTGAGAAGGTAATGTACTTTAGTGAGAAATAAAGTATAACATCCAAACCTGCTATCTAGAAAATGTAAGTATGCATTATTGTACTTGGATGCTACACAGTTATGGTAAACTATTGATTCTCAGTTTTCCTGTTGTTTGATATTTCTCAGTTTTGTGTCCAATCTTATTTTAGAATCCGGCACTTCTCATCGCAAGTCAAACACTGACCAGGGTCAGCTCAGGTCAGTGCATCAAAGAGAGGCAGGAGAGGCAGGAGAGGCTGCAGTGCCTTGAGGAAGCTAAGAACGCGTCAGGAGGGAGAGGAAGCAGCCGAGAAGCTAGGAGGGTGTGAACTCCACAACCCGAGAGTAGGCTGAGAAAGTCCTAACACAGGATAGTGCAAGACACTGCTTCATGCTGTGAAGGAGAACAAAGCGTACCGCTCACACTGGTCCCAAGTGCCCTGAAAACCCACCAAGGTCAGGAAGTGGTATGACAAAACAAATCATATTTATACCCTGAGTTCAGAGGCACGGAGAAGAGTGTCGCAGCAGAAAGAGTGGGAACGGGAAAAAAACACCTTCTAACTTGGTCTACTATGCCAGAAGGCTGAGCAGTAGCGAAAACTCTGAATCTGCATATCCGTCACCCCAAGTCTTGCTTCTTGACCTTGATTCTTAAAAACATTCAGCACTCAGGAGGCTGAATTCGAGACACCTGGTCTACATACAGATTCTGGGCCAGCCAAGACTACACAATGAGACTTCATCTTAAAAATGAAATAAAAATAATTCTAAAGTGCTGGTTGGGGTGGCACACACCTTTGATCCCAGCACTTGGAAGGCAGAGGCAGGAAGACCTGTGAGTTTGGGGTAATCTGATCTCCATAGTGAGTTCCAGGGCATCTACAGCTACCGTGACATCCTGTGTAAAGTGTTAAAAAAAACAACAATAAAACAAAAGAAAACAAAAGAAAAGCCTGTGCTCCAGCACTGACACCCCAGCCTGTTGACGACAGCCTAGACTGCACTCTGTAGTATTTGGGGTGAGCATCAGCCAGGCCACGTGGCTGGGACCCAGGCAGGCTGGCAGTGGACTGGCTGAGTGGCAGCTGCCCATGCCCAGGCTGCTCTCCTGACCTAGTTCTCACATGAACTCAGTTTTCTCCCCAGCAGGGAAGGGACTAGAGCTATGGCATGTGCTGCAAAACCACAGCGCTGCCACACAGAATCCTAAACGGTACCATAGCGCGCACACAGCTCACATCTAAATTTTGGAGAACATTTCAGTCCTTTGAGCTTCATGTTCACACAGGCCCAGAGCTGAGAACACTAATCATGCCCACCTCCCCGGAAACATGCAAAGAAAGATGAGAGCAAGTGCCCGGCACCTCAGAGCACAAACGTCACCTCAGAATGAGGACCTGGCACACAGTGACTCTGGGTAAAGCAGATGCTATGACTAATAGCCAAAACGGAGCAAAGACTGAAACGTCAGCAGCTTTGCTGCCTCTTGAGACCGAACTCTGTACAAGCTCTACAGTGGCAATTGCTGCCTCTGCCACCGCCAAGCTGGTTCCCATGGAGGGCATATGAGTGTCCATCTCACCCCCAAAACGTCCAACCCCAGAGGGGGAGTCTTCCAGCAAGTCTTAAAGGACATCTCTCTTCTCGCAGGATGATAAGGGGGTGCTTTCTCTTCTACCCATCCTCCCAGCGGCACACGGTAACACTGAGCATGCCCATCGGTCAACCCAGAAAACCGTCACGGCCAAATGAGCGCAACTTTAGGTGTACTCCTAGCACTCC
>OU015754.1:4590993-4612415 GCA_907169655.1 Acomys percivali | reverse complement strand
CACACACACACACACACACACACACACACACACACACACACACACACTAACCTGCCCAGTCCGTACAATGCTACTGGTGTGCATACAGCTCTAGCACTCACCAGTCATTACTGGATAACTGCTTAGGGACTCATCCCTGAAGGAGACAGATTCTCCCCTTCTCAGCAGTCCTTGGCTTCTGTCCCTTTTTGTCTAGGGTGGGGCCCTGTGAGATGTCCTTTTCCATGTCAGCGGGTCTGTTGATTGGTGCTGTGCTTGCTTTAGTCTTGCTTAGGCGGCCACATTGTTGAGGTATCATGGGAGAAGCTTCCTTGTCATCTCTAGGGACCATACCCCCTAGCAGACTCTGGTCCTCTGGCTCTTACAGTCTCTCCACTCTCTGTACTGATGGTCCTTGAGCCTTAGCTGCAAGGCTTGTGTTGCAGATAGGGCTGCGCATCCTTTGGTTAACGGTTTTATCTTCATTTTGGCCAGCTGTAGGTTTCTGTAATGTCTCCATGTACTGTAACATTTATTTGATGAGGAGTGAAAGCTCCACCTATCTGTGGTATGCAGGATAAGTAATTACAACGCAGGCAGGAACTGTGCTGGCTTACTAACGTGAAGGTATGCACTTCTCCACTAGGTCCATGGCTTCGCCAGCCACAGGGAGCTGGCAACACTTAGTTCCTTCTTACTGAAGGGGCCGTAAGTCCAATTAAGGTTAAATTTAAGCTCTTGGTTACCCCCAAGACTTAAGTGCCATTGCTGTGGTCCACAGGCATTACAGCTGCGTAGGACTGTTGACCGCTGCCTTCCCTTGGAAGCTTGAGCAGCACCTTCCAGTGCTACCAAAGCGTACCCTGAGGGATGAGGAGGCCCGCAGGCCCAATCCAGACCAGGTCCTCCAAGCCCGGCCTGAAGTGAGGCTAGCCACACACATCTATTTAGTCTCAGACTCACTGCGACATATGCGTATGTGAAACCTTTATTTTCAAGTCGGTATGGTTATAAAAGTTCTGGAATATAAAATCTTTTTCTAAAATGATCTTTCTTATATACGCATCCATCTTTCATTGAACACAAGATGCTTCTTTGACTGTATACATTCGGTATTTAACTTCTACATTTATGTATTTACTTAAACTCTGTATTGCAGTAAAATATGCATGAATATGAGATCTTAAGTCTACACCAACAACACGCACTTCATGCTTGTTATGCACTATCCGTCTATAACAGCGTAACTACTAATTGTTAAGAAAGCACGGGGTGGGTGAGTGCTCGGAGCTAAGAGCACTCACTGTGTGGCAGAGACCCAGGGCTGGTTCCTAGCACCCACAGCAGACCGCTGAACACTGAACGCCTAAAACTCCATCTCCAGGAGCACTGCACATGCCCACATGAAGGCAGGCAGGCAAAGGCCTAAAAAGGATTTTTTCTTTAAAAGGAGTCTACACCCAGAACTTTACATGCATCACCTTAAATTTCTGAAATTTAATTCTCAAAACAAATTCTAATATAGAGATCCATATATATACATATATGTATGTGTGTGTGTGTGTATGTATGTGTGTGTGTGTATGTATGTATGTATGTATGTATGTATGTATGTATGTATGTTTAACAAAACTGGTATTCTCAATTAATCCCTAAGGAAATTTTAATTATATTCTTTCTTCGCTACATAATAAAAAATTCTTTACATATAACAAATCCAGACATTTTAGCTTGAAATACAACTTTCACATCTCAAAAGTTCATCTGCTCTAAGACAAGGTATCCGTGACTATCCAGCCAAAAGAACGAAACAGTACTGCTGAGCTCAGAAACACAGTCTTCACTGCTGATCTGATTTGAAAATATGTGGAACCCACAGGGTCGGGGGGGGGGGGGAGTGCTGCCATTCACTGCTGTAGAGTGTAAGCCCTGGGCGGGAGGTAGGGGTGGGACAGGATGTTTCAGGAGAAATGCAGACCAGGACAGGAGCAAAGGGCCGCTCTGCAGTCTGCTGACCATGAGGGCCATGTGAGCCTTCACTGTCAGGACCCGCATGGACCACAATCTACACAGGCAAAGTCCAGGCTGCTTTAAATACATGAACAAATGAATGAACAGAACCTTCCCTCTTAAGATGACCTGACAGCAGCACACGGAAAGCCTTAAATATAACGAATGAAATCTGGTGAGGAACAGCATATTTACTGGCACCTCAAAAGCACCTCCCAGAAATTAATTACAAAGTAAAAGACGGTAGTAATTTCACAGCGGAAAAACCTGATGAACCAGTATTCCTACTTGGAAAAATGTATAACCCAAATCTAATCGTGGAGAAACATCAGCCAAACCCAGCTGAGAAGAGCTGGCCTGTCCTGTCACAATGTCAAGGTCAACTGAGACCAAAACCCCTGGCAATGGCTATGAAAAAAACCATCATCAAATGGTCCAGAGAGAGTGTGTGCGCACAAACGTAATATCCTCCAAACAGACTTAGCAAAACTAAGTAAACAGCAGCGTAAGCAGAAGGCGCCCGCCCAGGAAGCTCCCTGCTACACAGCAGCTTTCCAAAACTTCCAGTCGCCAAAGAGGAGGAAAACTGCACCTCAAAAGTCAGCACGGCCCAATCCCACACCTCCCTCATCGCGACAGGCTTGGCTGAGGCTCCTGCGCTCTAAGAGCACATGTTCCAGTGCAGCTCAGTTTCCAGTCCTCCTGTGGGCGCCTGGCGTGCACTTCTACCCCAGATGCAATGGCTGGCCTCTGCTTTCCTGGTGTGCCCCATTCATTTTTTAGTATACACGCTGGGGTGCTTGCTCAGGACTGTGGCAGGCTGGCTGTTGACTCAATGCTCGCTGACAGTGAAGCTATTTGCTTACAGGGAAGAGGACGCCTGCAGTCATCTGGACGGCAGTGGTAGCGCATCCATACTGCCCCATGTGAGTCAGTCACCTAGCACTCTTCCAGAGCATGCCAGGTCTCTGTACCTACTTCCACCTCACAGTAAATCAGAGGGCAGAGAAGCAAACTTAAAGGCCACAGGAAACAAACAAGCCCAGAGAGTCCTCAGTGTGACAACCAGTCATGGAGGAAAAAGAAGAGGTCACACTGGGTTAAAGCAGGCGTGACAATCTTGGCTGGACGGTGACTCCAAAGACCAAGGTGATGTTTCCAGCCTTGCTATGGAAACAGGCCTGAGTACCAGATGAGATCAGGAACCACATCACCATGACGCTCCCTGGGTAAGAAATGGAGATGTGGGCTGAGGAGACAGCGCAGCCAGCTAGTGGTTACTGAATAGTCGTGAAGGTTCAAGTCACAGACCTCGTATGTAAAAGTAAGAAGGCTGGAGACATAGGTGGCTTAGTGGTTGAGGGCACCAACTACTCTTCCAGAGGACTCAGGTTCAAATCTCAGCACCCACATGGCAGCTCACAACTGTCTGTAACTCCAAGATTCGACACCTTCATACAGACACGCATGCAGGCAAAAACACTAACACACATAAAATGAAAATAAATGTTTTAAGTATTTTTTTAAAAAATACTAAACTAAAAATCTTAAAAAAAAAAAAAAAAAAGCTTGGCATGGTAGTGCACACCTTTAAGCCAGTCCTGTGAGACTGAGGTCACCCTGGTGTACGGAGCAGCCAAGACAGCCAGGGCTAGAGAGTCTCAGAAGACAGACAACTAAATAAAATAAAGGCATAGTGCAGTAGAGTGTGAGGGGACCCAGCAGCTTGTACTCGCTGAGCTCCAGGCCCTGGGCCCTCCCCTGCAGAAGTGGACAGTGTCTGGTCAACTCCAGCTGAGGTTGTCCTCCAGGCCCTCTGTTTGATGACCTCTAGGTAACCGTGCCAGCTTATGACCCAGCTGTCCTGTGCGTCCTGTGCGCCAGAAGACAACTCCTCATGGTGCACCCCATGGGTGCTGATTTTAGTCTGTAGCCATTTAAAAGCACATACTGCCTGCGGCCTGCGCCTTCACCTCTCCACCGTCCCTTCTGTTTTCCAACAACCGTGTTCTGTCTGCACATGATACGCGGCATCCTCTGCAGGCCTGACTTACAGTGAGCAGATCTTGCACCCCCCCTCCCAAGTGGCAGGTGCCCCCCAGTGAGTTCCCAGGGAGTCTTCCTCCTGGTGGACAGCAGGCAGCTCGAGATGCACCCAAAGCAGCAATGCAGACCAGACCCCACTGGACCAGGGAACTGAGCTTAAACACTTTCTGTAGGAAACTGAAGCTCCAAGCAAAGACTCTTTGGAAATCAACTTTTTAGTTCATGGTCTCCTGCATGGCCGTTTCCTCCCAAAGGCTGTTGCTCCTGCCGGGCAGCTGTTCAGAAGGCAGATCAATAACCAGCACAAACTCGCTCCCACAGAACTCACCCTACACTACCGAGACCCTGCTGCTCACTGTGAACCGAGCTCAGATCTAGTTCCGAGGCAATACTGACTGTCACGAAGGGCTGGCTGCCCAAAGGCCCTTCTAATAACAACAGTGGTAAGTTTTGTTGTAACAGACAGAGACTGATAAAACTGTGTTAGAAGACTACAGAGTGAGAAAAGATAACAGCAAGGAGTATCCGACTTTAAGGGTACTGGGCAGGGGATGGAAGAGATGTCTCAGAGCACTTCCTGCTCCTCACAGGAATCCAGCTTGGGTCACTGTGACATGCTCACCACGAGCTCACTATATGCTCACCATTCTCCCATGCGCTCACCATGCTCACCACCTGCTCACTATGCGCTCACCATGCTCACCACGCTCTCACCAGGCGCTCACCACGCTCTCACCAGGCGCTCACCATGCTCACCACGCTCTCACCAGGCGCTCACCACGCTCTGGAACATTAGCTGAAAGAGTGGGGGGCTGAGCGGTGGTCCACACCAGCAGTCCCAGCACCTGGAAGTTAAGGCAGAAGAACTGAGCGTTGAGGCCAGCCTAGCCTGCAGAGCGAGACTATCCCCCCAATAAAACATCAGCAACAGAACCAGAACGCTGCATGAGAGAACAGTCACTGAGCCTCACGGCAAGAGCGACTTAACAGGTGCTTACACAGGTGTTTACTGTGGCTGCAGGTCTGCCGTTGGCGGGGAGGCATGGGGGCAGCCTGAGGCAGCTGGTAGCACTGTGTCCAGTCAAGAAACAGTTTTGGCGCTCAGTTTTGGAGCCTCCATCTGTGGAAGGGTCCCCAAGTCACACTCAGGCTAGGTCTCCCCACCTTAGTTAAATCTTTCAGGAAATCCTCTCAGACATGCCCAGGTCTGTCTCCTAGGTGATTATGAATCTTCTCAAGCTGACAATCGAGATCAACGCCCACATTCACAAGACAGACGAAATAGGGAAGGGAAGACAGAGGCATAGGTGGTAGGAAGCAGGTCGCGAAAGGCAGATCCCACCTCAGTAACACTAGCCATGAACAGGCTACACAATCTAAAGGTGAGGTTATCGGACTACATCAACTAAATCCCAAGCCAGGACATGACACCTCAGTGGTTAAGAGGGCGTGCTGCGTAGACCTCTAGCACCCACATAAAAGCCGCCAAGGCCGTAAGCATGCCTGTAACCCTAGCACTGGGAGGACTGAGACAGGAGGATTTTGCTGCCAGTGAGCTCCAACCTCACCAGGAGTCAGGTGGAGAGTGACAGGGGAGGAAGGATGCCTGGCATTCTGCTCTGGCCCCCAGCACCCGCTGTACGCACTCATAGGCCACATAAAGACACGCAAGAAAACATGGTCCACACGAGACACAACCAGAGACTTGTCATCTAGCTCTGGGGAGTGGCTGAGGCAGGAAGACAGAGTTCCAGGTCAGCTACAGACCAAAAAAAAAAAAAAAAAAAAGTAAGAAAGAAAACCAGAAACCAGTTTTCCGAAAGAACACAAGGCAAACCTCCAACAAAGCACTAGCCCACAGAAGCCCTCAACGCACCAAAGAATTACACAACAGCAACCCACTAGAATTACCCCAGGAACACGAGGACAGTTTGACTGCCCAAAATTAATTCCTACAATACAGATACTAACTCAATTTTTTAAAAAAGTAAAATCATATGCTCATTTTTGACAGCGTTTCATGACCACGGAAAACAAAACACACAAACCCAACAGAATACATGAGACATTCTCAACCTGATAAAACAGATCTGATAAAAGCTCACCTGGAAGTGTTTGCCATGTGCACACAAAGACATGACTGTGATCCCCAGAGCCCACAGAGAAGGCCAAGAGTGGTGACATGTCTGCAATCGCAGCACCCAGAAGACAAAACAGGCAGAGTCTCACTGGCCTGGGGCTTGTCAGGTTAGGCTAGCTCCTCGATAAGACGCCTGATGAGATCTGTGGACACGGACACACACACACACACACACACACACACACACACACACACACACACACAGCTCTATGTGCATGAACACAGGAAGCATCCATAAAACTCAACAGCAAGCTGAGAGGTCTAGCCAGGGTGCGGAGAAAGAAGCACAGCACGAACTCACATCAAGATGGGGCCGGGCGTGGTGGCGCACGCCTATAATCCCAGCACTCGGGAGGCAGAGGCAGGTGGATCGCTGTGAGTTCAAGGCCAGCCTGGTCTACAAAGTGAGTCCAGGACAGCCAAGGCTACACAGAGAGACCCTGTCTCGAAAAAAAAAAAAAAAAAAGACTCATAAAGATGCTACCACAAGAGCTGTTGGAATGAACGAGCTCTGAGCAGCTGAGTATGAGACCTAAGACTGATTATTTCTACATCTTTGCACTCAAGCAATCTTAAACAAGACCAGGATTTCATCAAAACCGTCCAAATAGACCAGAATCATGCAAAAAAAGTGATTTATACTCTGCAAACTCTTAAAATTACTAAAAGAAACTTAAGGCTATTGAGGGGAACCGGAAAAAGCCATACCAACTCGCCAATGGAAAACAGTTACAATGACAACACTCTGCAAACTAACAGACTCAGTATAACCCGTCACAATGCCAGCTCACTGTCTGAACAGTGACAATCTGACTGTAAAACCCATGTAGGACTAACATGTGACTCAAATAGTTAGTGATGAAGAAAAGAGCAAAGTGTGACAACTCCTGCTTCCAAGCACGTAATGAAAGTGGTTCTGCACCAGAGGTCACGCGGGCAGTCAACGACGCAGGCTGAGGTTTCAGTGGATGCACATGCCTGACACCCCAGCACTGGTAAGGCATCCTCTACATAACAAGTTTTAGGACAGCTTTGACACTGTCTCAAAAACACAAAACAAGGGCTGGAGAGATGACTCTGAGGTTAGGAGCACTGACTGTTCTTCCAAAGGTCCTGAGTTCAATTCCCAGCAACCACATGGTGGCTCACAACCATCTATAAGGAGATCTGGTGCCCTTTCTGGTGTGCAGGTGTACATGCAGGCAGGACATTGTATACATAATAAATAAATAAATCTTTAAAAAACAAAACAAAAGCCAAGGTCCCAGAAATATAAACCCACATATTCATTCACCTCTGCTTAACTTGTTTTTAGCAAGGGTGTTAAGGCCATTATGGGAAATAGCATCTGTGCGCACGTATGTGTATACAGTGTCTGTGCATGGTGTGGTTTGTGTGTGTGTGGTGTTTGTGTGTACAGTGCCTGTACATAGTGTGATTTGTGGGGGGGGGGGGGGATATGTGGGAGGGTGGGTATGTTTGTACAGTGTACATGGTGTGGTTTGTATGTTGTATGGTGTATGTGGGTATATACAGTGCATGGTGTGATGTGTGTGTGTGTATGCAGTATATGTGTGTGTGGGTGTGTATGGAGTGTGTGGGTGTGGATGATGTGGAGGGTGGGGTGGGTGTGAGGGGGGTGTAGTGGGAGGATGTGAATGCCATCTTGCACTTGGAGGCCAGAGGACCAGAGTCAGTTCTCTCCTGACAGCTTTACAGGAATTCCAGGGATGGAAGGAAGGCAGCCCCAGGCCTTTTCCTGCTGAGCCTAGTCAAGGGCCCTGGCCCATCAATTCTATCAGATGCCCAAGAGATAGGAGAACGCATGACCACACTAAACTTGCTGTCCTGACGTCATAGCAGCATTTACCTACCATAAGACACAGACAGCTCAAACTCTCAATGGGCTTAAAAGAGAAAACAAAATATGGGATGTAAACACAGTAGGACACACACAGCCATCGTCACGGGATGTAAAAACACAGTAGGACACACACAGCCATCGTCACGGGATATAAATACACTAGGACACACACCCATTCAAAGTGACAAGAGCTCGGCACACTTTATAACATGGTGAACGCACAAAATTACTCAAGTGCAGATAGCCAGTCACCACACGCATGAAGAGCCAGGCCTGAGGCTGGAGGGAGGGCAGAGGCAGGACAGTGTGCAAGGGCAGCTATAATGGGTAGGCCATGTCTTTTGAGATAAAGAATGTTCTGCACCTGACTTGATCACTGCATGGCTTCAATATGCTAACCCACTGAACCTCATCTGGGAAAAGACAAGGGACATGGTGTGTGATTGTATCTAAGTGTTTTGGGGGCTGGGCCTGGTGACACAGGCTTGTAATCCCAGCTGGCAGAGGCCAAGGCAGGAGAATGGTAAACTCAAGGCTGGCCTTGCCAACTCAGACCCTTCTCATATAGAACAGCAGGAAGAGGGCAGCTTATGTCTGTGATCCTAACTTGGGTGGCAGACACAAAGAAACAGGAGTTCAAGGTCATCTTCAGTTGCGCGTACACTTCTAGGCTGACCTGGGCTGCATACAAGACCCTGCCTCTAAAATAAATAGATCTTACCCCCAAAAGCTGGTAGACGTGACCCTTGTGTGGAGCACCTGTACGGGGAGGGGAAGGGCTGGGTTCAATACTGTATAATGGAGGGGAGCAGTTTTAAGAAAGAATACGGCGGGGGCTGGAGAGTTGGCTCAGTGGTTAAGAGCACCGTCTGCTCTTCCAAAGGTCTTGGGTTCAATTCCCAGCACCCACATGGCAGCTCACAACTGTCTGTAACTCCAAGATCTGACACCCTCACACCAATACACATACATTTAAAAATTGAATAAAAATATTAAAAAAAAGAAAGAAAGAAAGAAAGAAAGAAAGAAAGAAAGAATACGGCACCAACTGTGCCATATCCAATGAGGTGCTGCACCCACTGTATTTAAAGCTTGCTGTATCCACACTCAAATCCAGCGTTAGACTTCAGTATTAATCTAACCTATGTGCACATGCACACAACTACACATAAAGTGACAGGAGTTCCATACACTCTGTAACAGATTTCAAAAATGGGGTGACAAGGCTGGGCGTGGTGGCGCATGTCTGTAATCTCCAGCACTTGGAAGGCAGAGGCAGGCAGATCTCTGTGAGTTCAAGGCCAGCCTAGTCTACAAAGCAAGGCCAGCCTGGTCTACAAAGTGAGTCCAGGGCATCCAAGGCTACAAAGAGAAACCCTGCCTCGAAAAACAAAAATAAAATAAAATAAAATGGGGGGGGGGGTGACCAGCAAGTCTTCACTTCGGAACAGTGAAGAGCTATCTATCGTGCACTGGTTGGCGCCCTCCAGTCCTGCAGCCTGTGCCCTTGCACCCTCTCAGGGAGCAGCCTTGTCTACGCTGCTCCCCACGCTCACTCCCAGCACAGCCACAGCCGCCATGAGGAGGGAGCACTCTCGTCCTTATGCAGCTCAGACACAAACACTGGTTTTTCTCTCACCCTCCTGGTATGTTTTCCCTTAGCCTTTCCTATTCTGTTGAATTTCTTCTAGACTTACAAGGAAAATGAGAAAAATTAAGTTGGGAACTGTCCGTATTTTTTGCTTCTTCCTAGCCTACTATACCCTGAGCCCACCTGCCCCACCCTAGGGTGCCAACCTTTCTCCCGGCTGGTCCTCAGTACCCCTCCCGCCCTGCCACTGTCAGGCTCCATCTAACCTGGGGAGGCTTTAAGGATACCCACCCATCCTCTGATTGATAGCAAGTTTTAAGACTGGACAGAAAGGGGGAGAGAACAGGGGAACATGGGAGGGAGCCCCTTACTCCTGATGGTTGAGAATATCCTCAGATTTAGAACCATGCTTGCAGTGAACCCTCTCCGGACTCCCCTGGGAAGTGCACCCGGAAGCACTCCCTTCACCTCTCTGACCTCCTCAATCTTACTACTGACTCTTCATCTATGCTCCTAAACTTCAAGCAGGCCCTCCAGGAAGGTCCTTGGCCAGGTGCTGGTGGCACACACCTTTAATCCCAGCACTCGGGAGACAGAGGCGGATCTCTGTGAGTTCAACGCCAGTCTGGTCTACAGAGCCAGTTCCAGGACAGCCAGGGCTACACAGAGGAAACCCTGTCTTGAAAAGACAACAAACTAATAAATAAATAAGCTCTTAGGATTAGGAACAAACATATCAAAAGATTATTTTAGATTTACTTTTATTTTGTTTTATAAATATGAATGTTTTGTGGAAGGTACGTATCTACACCAGGTATGAGCCTAATGCCCTTGGCCTCCAAAAGGAGGCACTGGATCCCCTGGAATAGGAGTCACAAGCAGCTATGAGATGCCATGGGGGTGCTGGGGACCGCACCAGGTCCTCAGCAAGAGCACTAAGCCATCTCTGCAGCCTCTATGAAAACACTTTTAACCTTGTAAGTCCCTTGGGCAGTGCAACTTTAGAAGCCGCAAACCTCCTATATATAGCTATGGCTAGGACATTTAAATGTGACTCTCTTCCCTAACACATGTTCAGTTGGTAGCAAAACATTTTCTTATTAAGTTATAACTTTCTCTTCACACTGACTTGTCCCTTAATTCTTTTTTTTTTAATATTTCTGTTCTTTTTTTTTTTAATTTATTTTATTTTATTTTATGTGCATTGGTGTTTTGCTTGCATGTATGTCTGTGTAACTTCCCTGGAACCGGCATTACAGACAGTTGTGAGCTGTCATGTGGGTGCTGGGAATTGAACTCAGATCCTCTGGAAAAGGAACCAGTGCTCTTAACTGCTGAGCCATCTCTCAAGGCCCCCCTTAATTCTTTTATTCGGTGTAACTCACTAATTCCAGCTTCAGGGCTGGAAAGATGGCTCAGTGGTTCATCACTCACACAGGAACTCCAGGGAACCCATCACCCTCTTCTGGCCTCTATGGGCAACTGCACACATTAAAACAGATACACAGACATAAAAACAAAATCTTTTTTTTTTTTAAGATTTATCTGTTTTATGTATGTGAGTGCTCTGTTTTCATGCACACCAGAAGAGGTAATCAGAGTGCATTACAGATGGTTATGAGCCACCATGTGGTTGCTGGGAATTGAACTCAGAACCTCTGGAAGAACAGACAGTTGCTCTTAACCACTGAGCCATCTCTCCAGTCCCTAAAATCTTTAATTTAAAAAAAAAAAAAAAAAAATCCCAGCTTCAGCTGGGTAGTGGTAGTGCACGCCTTTAATCCCAGTACTCAGAAAGCAGAGGCAGGCAGATTACTGAGGGGGAGGCCAGCCTGGTCTACAGAGCAAGCTCCAGGACAGCAAAGGTTACACAGAGAAACTGTGTTGAGAAGCCTCAGCTTCATCTGAACAGAGGAACCGGCAGAACACCTGGGGTCCTGTGGCAGCACAGGGCGGTGTCTCTGCCACCACGGCCAGTCTGATGTGGCCTTCAAGTGCTCACTGCAGCCAGATCACATAGTGCACGTGTGATCCACTCCATCCAGTCTCATGGCCTCTCATGCTACGGAGTTTGCACAGATGCCAGCAGCTGATTCCTGAAGGCTCCCTCGGTAGCGACGGTTCTGCTGCGACTGAGAGTGGTATCAGGACTCAACGAAAAGCTGCTCTGCTTGTGAAGGGGAGCAGAAACAAGCCCGTCCACAGTCCCCAGATCACAGACTGTGGCCGCAGGAAAGCAACGCCGCCCATGCCCACACTCTAATCCCCAGAGCATGTAAATACCCTTCGTTACAGGGCAGTGGGAAATTAAGGTTGCATAAGGGCTTAAGGCTGGTTTGCAGATTATCCTGGATCATCCAGATGGACCTCGAGACCGTGTGTGCGCATACACACACTGTGTGATTCCAGGCTTCATAAGGTCTAGGTGAGGGACAGGAAGTTGGTATCTGAGGTACCTACGAGTGGCCAGGGAGCACAGGCAGCTGTTAAGGTAGTAAAAGCAAAGAAAACTCAAGCTCCCCAGGCACCTCCCATAGAGCAGTCTGTCCAACACCCACTTCACCTTGTGGCCTCCAGACGCGCAGGGTAAGCCGCTGCGACCAAGAGCTGTGCCCCGAAGGCGCCACCGGAGATTGGTGTGCACACAAATGGTTTGGTTTATTGCAAACATTACATATAGAAAACAAATGCGCCCCGATATTCTCAACATATGAAAATTAAACTATACAGCTCATTTTTCTGAATTACATATTTAAGAATTTGAAGTATCTTTTTTTAAGCAAATAGGTTTAATAAATGTGACCTCAAAATGTTGGTTTTAAAAAATAGAAGCATAGGGCCAGGTGTGGTGGTGCACACCTTTAATCCCAGCACTCGAGAGGCAGAGACTGGCGGATCACTGTGAGTTCAAGGCCAGCCTGGTCTACAAAGCATGTCTAACACAGAGAAACCCTGTCTTGAAAAACAAAACAAAAAATAGAAGTGTGCTGGGTGTGGTGGCTGAAGTCCTTAACCCAGCACTTGGGAAGCGGGGGAATTGCTGTGATGAGGACAGCCTGGTCTACAAAGTGAGTTCCAGGACAGCCACGACTATGTAGAAAAACCATGTCTCAAAAAAAGACAAAGAATGGGGGCTGAAGAGATGGCTCAGTGGTTAAGAGCGCCACCTGCTCTTCTAGAGGTCCTGAGTTCAATTCCCAGCTACCACATGGTGGTTCACAACCATCTGTAATGTGATGTGATTCCCTCTTCTGGCCTGCGGGTGTGCATGCAGGCAGAACGCTGCATACATAATAATAAATAAATCTTAAAAAGACAAAGAAAAGAAGGCAGGAAGGACTTTGCAATTTACATACTCTGATGGTCTTGCTGTTTGCTGTAGTCTGCATTAGAGCCTGCGTGCTCATTCACTATCAACCAAGCACCATGTTAGTGTGCAAAGTGTCAACCTTTTTTCCCCTATTTCATATTATTTCATCCATAAAAATATGGAGCATTATCACAAGCGTGTACCTATCTTTGTCCAGGGACCGTATGTATCTTCATAAAACAAACAAATCCTTGCAATATCAGCAAAAGAAAAAACAGAAGCCAAGCCTTGGGGCTGCAGAGTTGGCTCAGCTGTTATGACACTAGCTCTTCCAGAGGACCTGGCTCTGCTCCTGGCACCCTGACAGCAGCAGCTCACAGCCACCTCTAAGTGTAGTTTCAGGGGATCTGACGCCCTCGTCTGGCCCCCACGGGCACTGCATGCATGTGGTGTACAACTAACTGCTCATACACGTAAGTAAAACAAGATGTAATAAAAGTTCCTTCAGAGTCATAACGGGCAGGTTAGACAGCCACCCACACGGCCGAGGTCACTCTAAAGCTCCACAGAAGGCTGGTGCTACATCATCCTCTCCTGGCCCCTGGACTCACCCAAGCACTTCTAACCAGAAATTATTCAAGTTTTCTTTTCAGATACCCTTGGAGAACACCCAGGAAGACCAACACTATACACATTAGCCCAGCTTCCTTCTACAGTTTCATACCCTTTAAAATGTTATTAAAATGGGGAATTTTCTAATACCAGAAGGTAACTGACCCTGGACTGCAGCTGGAGCTCAATTAGGAAAGTGTTCACCTGGCATTCACAGAGTTCTGGGTTCGATCCCCAGGACCACCCAGAACCCTAGCACAATGTCCTCCCCTGTATTTCTAGAGGTAGACCCAAGAGGATCAGAAGTTCAGAAAGATGCCAGCAAGATGGCTCAGCGATCACGTCAGACACCTGCTGCCAAGCCTGACAAGCTAACTTCGATCCCCAGAACCCAGAAGGAAAAGCTGTCCTCTCACCTCCACATGTGCACTGTGACACATACATGTGTGTCTGTGCACACAAACACATGAACTTTTTTTTAAGTCCAAAGGTCATTCTCAGCTACCCTAACAAATTCCAGGCCAGCCAAGGATACATTGGAGCCTACTTAAAAAAAAAAAAAAAAAAAAAAAAAAAAAAAGCTAACTGCTCTTCTGACTCAGCAAAGCACCGAGTTCCAGTCCCTGACTCTAACAGTGTTAGCACCTGAGGCAGCCAGCTCACTGCCTCACATCGCACTGTACCGTCAGCAGTCTGTCCCCTACACACAAGACAGGGCTCAAGCTGGCCTCTTGCTAAAGCTTATGACCCTCCCGTCTCAGCCTCCACGTGCTAATTAATTATAGACCCGCAGCACCACTACCCACTTCAGACTTAACAGTCTTCTGTAGAAAGCAAAAGCCCTGATAGTTTTCTTCCAAAACAAACTCAAGTCACTCCCATCTCCTTCTATACAAATTAAATTCTACGCATATTAAACAATTGTGTGCATATTAAACAGTTAGACCTTTCAAGTATTTCCCATATCGTTGACTGGGCGGTTCAAGTCAGCGGCCCATAGTCACACCTAGCACATAATTATGTTTCTTCCAACACCTCAAGGTAACATATAAGACACTGAGATAATTTCAACACAAGAGACAGGTTATCTACAAACAGGTGCATCACAGAGCAACAGAACAAGGAAGGCCCCAGGACCGATGGCAACCAGGCGGCCCAGCGTGAGACAGCCTGAGCTCTGTAACTGCAGGCCAAGCCGGAGCAGGCCCAAGGCTCACTGACACACACACACCTGCTCTGATACAAGAGAGTGGTGTTCTATCGTATTTAGAATAGCTATTAAAGTAAGGGGCTGGTTGCTGCTGGGTGGCAGAACATGCGTTCTGCATGTGCTTAGCATGTACAAATCACGGAGTTCAACCTTCCACATGGTAAAAAGTAAACATCAGTCTGTTTCTCCTCACACAGTGCTCCCAAGCCATCTGAACTGGTAAGACAGGCCAGGGTACCACGGCTCAGACAGTCACTGCTGTTCCCAGACTATTCAAAACAGAAGATGATCAGGCAGGCGTGGTGGCGCACACCTTTAATCCCAGCACTCAAAGGCAGAGGCAGGCCGATCTCTGTGCGTTCAAGGCCAGCCTGGTCTACAAAGTGAGTCTAGGCCAGCCTGGTCTACAAAGTGAGTCTAGGCCAGCCAGGGCTACACAGAGAAACCCTGTCTCAGAAAACAAAACAAAACAAAAAGGATGATCAATTTCATTCTTAGCTTTCATGTTTTAATTAGATTGCTTCCTCAGAGGCACCCACTGCTAATAAACCAATGATGGTGATGGATGGATGAACTCGGACTCCAGCAAGGGTTCCTCACCAGGGCAACGGAAACAGGAAGCAACAAGAAGGGCAGGCTCAGTGCACCAGGTACCACCACCCTCGAGCCACAGGTCGCTCAGCCTGAGCAGTCATCGTTAAAGACATGCTTACAGTCAGGAAGGAAGCATGGACCCTTAAGTAAGGAACCAATCCAAGGCGTGCTTTTCTTCCCGTCAGGCAAAAAGGTGTCCAAACCGAGTGAGCCAGGTGTCGGGTGCACACCTGTGTACCTTGCAGGTCCAGGCCTCAGAAGCAGAGGCACGGTGGTCACAAGCCAGAAGCAACGATGGGCTACATACCAAGACCCTACCTCAAAGGACAAAAGCAGAACAAAGTATCAAGGACACAGCTCAGTGGCAGAGTGCATGCCCACCACACACAAGGTCCTCAGCTGAAATCCCAGGACAGCGTTGGTAAACAGCTGTGTGCATCAGCCTGTTGGTGATGAAGTACTAAAATCACTAATGTGCAGTGAAGGCTCTGACAGAAAAAAAAATGTGCATTTACTGCCGGGCTGTAACTCTGTATAAAGTCTGCAACACTAAAGGAAGCTAAGAAAATAAAGCATGATTATTAGCTCCCAAAGTGAGCACAGCGTATGGAGTCATGTACAATTCCTCAAGGGATGAGAGATCTCGATTTCAGATCTAAAAGGAAACAATGCTTACTAAAAATTATCTAATTTGGGCCAGCAAGATGGCCTGATAAGAAAAGGTGCCTATCAGCCAGCCTGGCAACCCAAGTTCAATCCCAGGACCCACCTATACACGGAGGGGACATGATCACCATGGCACACATGCTTACACACAGATCATGTACACAAACACACACACACACACACACACACACACGAATGACAATTTTATTAATTAAAAGAAATGTCTCAGGAGCTGGAGAGATGACTCAGTGGTTAAGAGCACTGCTTGCTCTTCCAAAGGACCTGGGTTCAATTCCCAGCAACCACCTGGCAGCTCACAACTGTCTGTAACTCCAAGATCTGACACCCTCACAACAACGCACATAAAATAAAATTAAATAAAATATTTTTAAAAAAGAAAAAAGAAATGTCTCGGGCTGGAGAGATGGCTCAGCAGTTAAGAGTACTGTCTGTTCTTCCAGAGGTCCTGAGTTCAAGTCCCAGCAACCACATGGTGGCTCCCAGCCATCTGTACCTTTTAATGCCCTCCTCTAGTGTGAAGGTGTACATGCAGATAGAACACTCATATAAATAAATAAAATCTTAAAAAAAAAAAAAGAAATGTCTCAAGAATAAAAAAAGAAATGTCTGATTCAATCCTTGAATTCACAGATGACAAAAAACAGTTCAAAGTTATGAGAAAACTTAAACACACAAACACACACACACATCTAAATGTCAAAATCTGGACTGGAATTTACCTTCTGGCCCACTGGGTCTTTTATTACAGAGGGACATGAATACCTACTAAAACAGCCTACTGAGTTTGTGGAGTTGACTGCTGAAGAGAACACCCACAATGGGGTTGCACCTCAGAGTGTCTGGGGTTCTAGGAACTTGGAGCACACTTGCTTAGTCTTCCCTGAGAGGGGAAGCTGCAGAGGAAGTAGAATTAACATGACTTTCTCCCAGGACTGTGGTCAGTGACCGGGAAGCAGCCTCATCTACAGTGGCCTGGTCAGAATGGGGGTGTGGGGGGCAGCGGGGAGCGGTGGCTAGAGTAAAAGCAGTTGATGGGTAGTGAGGTAGTGATCAAGGACGGAGTGGAAAGAGACACCAGAGAGGCCACAGAAAGCAGGGCCACCTTAGGAGCCCACACTGCATATGCCGTTGCACCACAGGTTCAGCACTATCCCTTTGCTTGTGTAAGTGCCCAAGATGAGCAAAAGCCTGTGTCTATAGTCAATCTCATGCCTAGTGACTATCACTTTACCCTCTAATTCCGAGGGGTTCTCAACCTCTGGGTCCTGACCTCCACAGTGTCACATACTAGATGTCCTGTGTATATCAGATATTTACATTACGACTCACAACAGTAGCAATATTAGAGATATGAAGTAGCTACAGAAGAGTCTCATGGTGGGGGACGGTCACCACAACATGAGTGACTGTATAAAAGGGCCGCAGCACTAGGACGGTTGAGAACCACCGCTCTGCCGGCCACCTAACTCCCTGCTACCCTGGGACCCAGTCTGTCAAGTCTCCATGCTTACTGGGCAAATGCTGAAACCACCAAGATGGTCACTGCTGCCTGAGCCTGACCTGGGGGTCTGGGCGGAACCCAGGTTTACTAAGCAAGCAAGGGGCCAGGCTCAGCTTCTCCACAGCCTCATCACTGAACTGGGGAAAGTTATGACAAACTGGGCAAGCTTCGAGGGTTTGTGGGTGATAGTCACCCACAATAAACTCCAGAATCAAACACCTGGCTTCATTAGAGAGCTCCAGGCTAAGGGAGACTCGCCCTCTCAGGAAAGAGCGCGGGCGCTGGCGGCACTTAAGGAGTGGCACACAGCTCTGCCCTCTGCCTCCACATACATGAATTCCAACTTGGAATTAGGACAGCATCTAAGAGACTCTTAAATGGCCCTAAACATAGTTCTGCTATTTCACACTCCATGTTTCCAAGAAGCCGTTCTCAGCATAGACTTATAAACGCAAAATGCCAACGCTGCTGATGGCAAGAGGGAAATAAGCCGGGAAGGGTACTGCGCGCCTACAGCGCCTACAATCGCACGAAAGAGCCAGGAAAGGCGAGGCAAGGGGAGGGGGCTGGGCAAGGGGAGGGGGCTGGGCAAGGGGAGGGGGCTGGGCAAGGGGAGGCGATGACCCCCCCCACATTCCTTTAAATGAAGCGCCCCTCCTCTTCCGAAATGATGTAAACTGCAAGCCCACAAGCATGTGCACTAATCTAGCTGGCAGAGGCAAGTTAGCCTGCTTTACCTGAGACGGCTTCAATGGGGGGGCTAAAGATTTCACTTCGGTCAGTCCCGTTCTAGACATGAGCATGTTCCAAAGTACCACCTAGCAGACTGACCTAGCACCTACCTGTGGCTTTGACTTCATTTACACCATGTTCCAATGGTCTATCATAGACAGACAGACAGACAGACACATACATACACACCCCTCCCTGCCTGGCAAGGAGCCAAGCCAGTACTACCTCATGAAGAGAAGCCACTAACCTCCTTGCTTCTGTTATATCCAATCCCACTCTCCAGGAAGTCTTTCCCAACTAGGACTCTGACAGCCAGAGAGCCCGTGGCCAGCATCCGTCAGCGCTACCTCTATGGAACTCCCAGTGGGCAGCCATGGGGTGCTGCTGCCTTCCAACCACCGCCCCTCTGCACATATCCAGCCGCTTTCTCTGCAGTTTGCTGATTATTAAGTACAGAACTAAGGACATCTCAGGAGCTACTGCACCAGGCTTCATTAATGACCACATGACCACCACCACCATGACCACCACACAAAGCTCAAGATGTACTGACAGCGGATGGGAAAGTAAGCGTTTCCCGAGATGCCTTCAGTGACCAGGCACACCAGGACAAACATCTCACTAATTCCCACACAAAGGCAGAAACACAGTGATCTAAACCAAGGCGGAGCTGAAGAGACTGTTTATTTATTTCACCCAATTAAGCTCTGCGGATTTGCTCCGCACCTTATTTTGACACGTGAATGAGTTTGGTAAACTTCCCTATTAACAGAATAAAATTTCAACTCATCCTAAGTGGTTTCTCTGGATGTTTGCGCAGCTACTGACTCTCCAAGGCATCCAATTCTAAGTCCAGGCCCTTCCCTGCTCTGCTCCACATGTTCACCAATCTTTAATGCAAACTCACCTTCACTGAGTAAATGAAGGATTTTTTTCCCATTGTACAAAGACAGACCTTCAGGCGCCCAATCAAATGACTGAGATTTCCACTTTAAGCCCTCACAGTCTAAACCTGGTGTGATGGTACATGCCTGAAATCCCAGCAACTGGGAAATAGAGGCAAGAGAGCCCAGAGTTCAAGGCCAGCCACTACCACATACCAAATCCAAACTCAGTGTGACCTACGAAAGACCCTGGTTTCAAAACACCAGCAAGGAAGAGGGAAATCAAACCACGAAGCTAATCCTCAAAATCTAACAAAAGAAAAGGGGGGGGACACAGTACACCCCAGATCACAGAAATGCCTACAGCTGCCACAGGCCCTGCTGCTCCTGATGTTCACTCAGTTCTCAAAGATGGACAGCAGTTTGCCTAACATGGGGGCTACAGATCACGCTACAAGCCCAGCACCTCCTCGGGGAGAACGTGAACACAGCCACACCCAACTTAATAGCACTCTGGAACAATCTCACTCAGGCCAGGCATGGATATCTGCACATTTGCCCAAAAAAAAAAAAAAAACACACACACACACAAAAGCGAGCATGCACACACACATGCACGCACACACACTGAATGTGCCTAGGCAGAAGTCCTAAGGAGAGTGAGCTTGGGAGTGGACACCCTGGCATCAGAGAACCTGGCAGGCCTCAGCAGCTGCTTTTTGTTGCTGCTGTTTGGAGGGGGGGAGGGCAGGAGGTTGGAGACAGGGTTTCTCTGTGTAGTCCTGGCTGTCCTGAAACTCAGTTCATAGACCAGGCCTGCTTCACTATATATATTATTTATTTATGGGAGGCACACACATCACAGTGTTCTTATGGAAATTTGTCCTCTCCTTCCACTACTGTAGGTCCCAGGAATTGAACTCAGGTCCTCTGGCTTGGCGGCAGCTACCCTTACCCACTGAGCCATCTCCCTACCAGGCTTGCTTCAAATTAAGAGACCTGCCTGCCTCTGCCTCTCAGGTGCTGAAGTTAAAGGCGTGCAAAAGCCCCACCCCCCTCGTTGCTCTTATATGCTCCCTTCTACATAAATATTTCTCCCGGAAGTGACATGTAAACACTGTGAAAGTAGGCGCTTTCTCTGGCTGAAGTGTTTTCTTCTGAGACAGGGTCTCCCTGTATATATAGCCGCACCTACCTGGAACTTGTGATCTCTGCATCCAAAGGCCCCAGCTTAGCGGCATGCTCTAGAATCCTGCTGCGGGGCTCATCAGCAGGTGCTAGATGCATGCCTGACATAACTGAGTCAATCACACGTGACTCCTGGAACCCCAGACTTTGACAATGAACCATGACCCCAAAAGGTGTGGAGCGCTCAGTAATCTGGCAAAAGTATCACTATGAAAGAATCAGTCATCCTGTGTGGCATGTCTAAAAATAATTACCACAACCAATCCTAGAAACTGCTAAGATAGCCCCTTCAGAAAACCGGGAAAGAACAATTATCCACGTGAGAAAACGGACTCTTCAACGACTCCATCATACTATGACTTTGATGCCGTGGACTTTAGGTCCACCAATTCCATTCATCTTTTTTTAATTAATACTGTTCCACGGATTCTAGTGGAGAATCCACTTTTCCTGATTCTTCACTCCTTAAAAAAAAAAAAAATCACTTTCAGGTGAAAAATGGCTTGAAGAACCTCCTAGATAAAATCCAAGACATAAAAGCACAACTGAAAGGTGCAGGTCTTTGGTAATGTGACTGCAGGCCCACGTTGCAAAGAATAACTTTTTCATTGATTCATAAATCGCAACCTCTACGTACAAGTTCTCAAAGGAGCTTGTGAATTGGTCACATCACGTGGGAAAGAAACCGTGCAGAAAAACACGTCCGGAACCCACCCACGTTTCGCTTTATTCGGGGTCCCCTGTACTTCAACTCCACACAGTCTCCTCCATTAAACAAATGACAGGAAAGCTGAGGCAGCTTTGCACGATTAACGCGGATTCCCAGCGATGAGGCTGCCATCTGGACGGACACAGGTCGGGGACACACCGCCGCAAGAGTTCGCTTCTCCTCCTCGCCGAGTAGAAAATAGAGACTGTTTCCACAGTACTCTTAAAAGTTTCCACCATCACACACCACACACGCCCCCTCCGCGAGCCTCGGCCTTGGGGCTCCACCTAGCCCCAGGAGGAACTCGGCCAGGACTTCCGTCCTCCCGCAGGACCGAGACCCTTCCTTCCTGCCGCAGACCCCCC
>OU015754.1:4541344-4570877 GCA_907169655.1 Acomys percivali | reverse complement strand
CACACACACACACACACACACACACACACACACACACACACACACACGAAGAATGTAAGAATGTCCATTCATGAGGAAAAAGTAATGTTTAACACTCGCTTTGAGGAAACCTACTAGCTAAAAACTTCAAATCAACTGCCTTAATATACTTTCAAACAGTTTAATCATTAGAAAGACCCAAAGGAACTAACGAGAACAATGGGTAAATAAACAGAAATGGTGAAATGAATGGAACAGAAAATTTAGAATTTAAAAGTATGATAACAGGCTGGAGGGATGGCTCAGAGGTTAAGAGCACCAGCTGCTCTTCCAAAGGTCCTGAGTTCAATTCCCAACAGCCACATGGTGGCTCACAGCCATCTATGAAATCAAATAGCATCTTCTGGTGTACATGCAGGAGTAACACTGAATACATAATGAATAAATCCTAAAAGATAAAAAAGTATGATAACAACAGTGAACTTTGATCAGAAGCTTTGACAAGGAAGTTTGACCGAGAAGAAAGCAGGGGGAGGGGAGGAGGAAGAGGAAAAGGGGAGGGCAGAAAGGGGAGGGGCAAAGAAAAGAAAGAGGTGGGCGAGGGGAAGGAGGGAGGAGGATATTTGGAAATTCAAGATTCTTCTCAGATGTGATACATTGGAATTGTGAGGCCAAGGACAGTAAACTGTCTCAAAAAAAGAGGGGGGAAAGGAGGTTCTCTAAATGCCGCACGGGGATTGTTAGAGACTGGGAAAGGAGGAAGGTGGGCGATGGACGGCAAACACTATCGGAAGGAGTCAGTTGGAGTGTTCCCCAGAACAGTAGCTGTTCTCGGTGAACTGTTCTGCATTTCTCGAAGAGCTAGTCAAGGAAAGCCTGGGCTGCAGACACACTGATGCTGGGGGACAGGGGACACTAGTTATGTTGTTTTGAAGTCCATAGAATACATATGTATTAAAACATATATGTATGCATGCATACAACAGCCAGTTTAAGAACATAATACCAAGCTGGGCGTGGTGGCACTCACCTTTAATCCCAGCATTCTGGAGGCAGAGGCAGGCGGATCACTGTGAGTTCAAGGCCAGCCTGGTCTACAAAGTGAGTCGTGGACAGCCAGGGCTACACAGAGACACCCTGTCTCAGAATAAAATAAAAAATAAAAGCACGGCACCCACTGCTACCATCAAGCCTGTGGTACGGGCAGGGGCAGGGCCTGCAGACAAATGACGTGAGAAGGAAGGCCCATGGTAGAAGCATCACACACTTAAGAGCGAGCAGGAGAACTCACGGTTGCTTCTGGCACCCACATGGCGGCTCACAGCCATCACTCCAGCTCCAGCAGATCTGAAGCGCTCTTCTGGCCCCCACTGGCACCCATACATATACACGTACACATAAATTAAAATGTTGTAGACCAGGTATCATGGCCAAGCCCTGAATTCTAGTGCTCAGGGTTCCCTTGTCATTTCCCTAATTTATTATTATTTTTTCTACTTAGGGGCTAGGGAGATAGCTCAGGGATTAAGAGAATTTGTTGAAACCCTGTCTTTTTGTTTTGTTTTGTTTTGTTTTGTTTTTTGAGACAGGTTTCTCTGTGTAGCCTTGGCTGTCCTGGACTTGCTTTGTAGACCAGGCTGGCCTCAAACTCACAGCGATCTGCCTGCCTCCCAAAGATATTAAAGAAAGTCAAGACAAACCCAAAGTTAACAAAAAGAAATAGATCAGAATACCAATGAAATCGAGCCAGGTGTGGTGTGGTGTTGCTTGCCTTTAATCCCAGCACAGCACTTGGGAGGCAGAGACAGGCGGATCTCTGTGAGTTCAAGGACAGCCTGGTCTACAGAGCAAGTCCAGGACAGACAAGGCTACACAGAGAGAGACCCTGATTTGAAAAACCAAAAAATAAAATAAAATAAAATTTCTAGACCAAATAAGATACAAAAAGAACCTTCACAGATAGTTTAAATGGGATCATGCCAACCTCACAGAAAGGGAATGAATGAACTTTTAGGGTACCACAGAAATATCCAAGCATCAGCATTTGTATTGGTTACATTTCTTATGGCTGTGACTGACAAGAGCAAATTCAGGGAGGGCAGGTTCTTGTGGGTCACAGTTCAAGAGGTGCCCATCATGGTGGAGATGATTTCATGAAAGGAGGTGCCTCCTCACATCTGGAACAATCAAGTAGGTCTGTGTGTGTGTATCTGTGTGTGCGCGCGAATGTGCATTTATGTGTGCTTGTGTATGTGTGTGTGTCTATGTGAGGGTATCTGTGTGTGTATGTGTGTATATGTGTCTGTGTTTATATGTGTTTGTGCGTATGTGTGTATATGTATGTGAATGTATATATAAGTGTATGTGTGTATATGAGTGCATGCATGTATGTGTGTGTATATGCATGAGTGTGTATATGTATGTGTACACAAGTGTATGTGTGTATATGTATGTGTGTACACGTGTGCATATGTGAGAGTGTGTATGTGTTAGTGTGTATGAGTGTGTATGTGTGAGTGTCTGTGTGTGTGCGTGTCTGCATGTGTGTGTGCGTGCATACCATGGTGAATGTGTGGAGGTCAGGGGACAACTCTGTGAAGTCAGTTTCCTCCTCCCACACTTCCTGGGTCCCGGGGATGTATCTCAGCACACTGATGTGTATGGCAGATACTCTTCCTACTGAGCCATCTCATCAGTCATTTCATCCCTTTTCCTTCAGCCTGGGGAACCAGATCACAGGGCGACATTGCCAACATCCATGGTGGGTCTTCTGTCCTGGTAAAAGCGGGACAGGAGCACCCTGGCACCCAGAGGTGTGTCTTCCAGGTGATTTCAGAGCCGGCTGTAATCTTCACAAGGATGGGACAGATTTAAGCATCAGGGACATTTTAGTCAGTCTGGAGAAAACAGTCCCAGCCTCGGAATCTGAAAGCGTGGTACCAGCAGCAGCATCAACGCCCGACAGACACTCTCACGCTGCATTTCACGCTTCAGCTACGGATCCCAGTGCTGGGACCTTCCAGAGCTTTGCTTCCAATGACTTTACAGGAATATTTCCATGTCACTGTGGTTCATTAGGATGCCTACTGTCTGTTTCCAAAAACAGCCCATTTCAGCCGGGCGTGGTGCCTCCCAGCACTCGGGAGGCAGAGGCAAGCAGATCACTGTGAGTTTGAGGCCAGCCTGGACTACAAAGTGAGTCCAGGACAGTCAAGGCTACACAGAGAAACCCTGTCTCGAAAAACCAAAAAAAATAAAAAATAAAAAACAGCCCATTTCAGAATGTCCGAACATTACAGCAAATTTCAGCCAGAGTGATTTCTCTAATGGATCTAAAAGTCTTAATTTTTGCTCAGCAAGTATGACAGTCAAAATAACTTCCTCCATTCTTCTTACCCTGGCAAAACGCAGCCCCACACCTGAAACAAGATGTTCAGTCATCTGCAGGAATCCTCCAGTGTTGTTACACACAATCCTAACTGCTCCGCCTTCCACACGACAACCAGAAACACAGCCTTGAGAAAACTTTTGTGAGTCTCTCTTGAAAAACATCCCCCAAATAAAACATTTAAAAACATGTAGCAACCACTCGATTCCTATTATTTCCTCACAGAGCTGGTTGGATTATGAGCACTTTTTCCAAATGTCTAAAAACGGGACAGAATCCGGCTAGGCACATGATGCCTTTGCACCTGCCACCTCAGCCCTGCGAAAGTGGAAGTTGGCCCCTCAAGTTCAGGTCAACCTGGACTACAGAATAACATGCTTTCAAAACCACTTTAAAAATAAAATCAGCACATTTACAAATCCAAGTTTAAGAAATGTCCAACCTCTAGCTTGAGGCAATTCAACAAGACTGTACTAAATGGCATGTACAGGGGGAGGAAGTCCCCCTCAGTCACAGTCATAGGGGAGGGGAGTAGGGGGAAAGGGGAGGGAGGGAGGGAGGAATGGGAGGATACAAGGGATGGGATAACCATTGAGATGTAATATGAATAAATCAATAAAATTTTAAAAAACTGAAAAAAAGAAAAATGGCAATGGCTCCATCCGTCCACGTTCCTGGGAAACCGTGCAGGTCTAAGATCACCGAGGATGAATATCTGGATCAGAGACTCAGCCAAAAAGCATAATAAGTGAAACAAACAAACATACATTCTGGGCTTTCCTCTGCGCAACAGATAGATCATGCATGCATGTGTGGGCAACGGAGGGACTTTTCCTTCCGGTGAGTTCATGTCATTTATGCATAATCTTTGATTGTCTGTGTACTGGGAATTTAGCCTCAGGAAGTTCTCAATTCAAGTCTCCATAATCAATCCACTGTCAGTCAAGGTAAAGACAAAAGCAAACTGCATCAGTACTCCAACCAGTACGAAGCAAGCTGTGGAACCAGTGTGTATCTGTGACTTTTTTTTTCCTCACATGTAAAGATTGGCTTTGTCGGGCACGGTGGCCTACACCTTTAATTCTCTGCACTTGGGGAGGCAGAGGTTGATGGATCACTGTGAGTTAGAGGCCAGCATGGTCTACAAAGCAAGTTCAGGACCACAAAGGCTACACAGAGAAACCCTGTCTCAGAAAAACAAAGCAAAGGTCAGGGGTGGTGGTGCATGCTTTTAGTCCCAGCACTCAGGAGGCAGAGGCAGGTGGAACACTGAGTTTGAGGCCAGCCTGGTCTACAAAGTGAATCTAGGGCAGCCAGGGCTAACACAGAGAAACCCTGTCTTGAAAAATCAACCAAAAAAAGGTTGACTTTTCATTGAAGACATGTCATTCGCTGTGTGACACTTGTCCTGAGGAGACACAGCACAGATGTCTATTCACCCAAAAAGGAAAGTGACAACATATCAAAGGAACAATACTACAGAAGTCCAATTCAGTGAACCAGTGAGTCTATTGGGGTTATTTACAGGAGTGTGGGTGAGGGGTGACTTACAGAAGCAGGGAGGACTCAAAGGCAGGTGCATTACTCAAGTCCATGCTAGAAAGGCTCATCAAAGATCTCTGCACAATTTGCATGCATGCATGCAGCTCAGACAGAACAGGGAATCTCTTCCGGACAGTTCAGCTGGCCTGAGTCTCCTGAACAGTCCTTACCAATTATGCAATGTTGAGGAGGTATGGGTCTTATGTATCTAATCAGTTTTGGGGACTTCTGGGATTTTTGAGTTGTCAACTCACCTACTTTTTTTATTTTTTATTATTTTGTTGTTGGTTTTTTGTTTTTGTTTTTGTTTTTCTTTCTTTCTTTCTTTCTTTCTTTCTTTTTTTTTTTTGGTTTTTCAAGACTGCGTTTCTCTGGGTAGCCTTAGCTGTCCTAGGTTTTTTGTTTTTCAAGACTGGGTTTCTCTGTATGTAGCTCTGGCTATCCTGGAACTCACTTTGTAGACCAGGCTAGCCTTGATCTCACAGAGATCCACCTGCCTCTGCCTCCAAGTGCTGAGATTAAAGATGTGTGCCACCAAGCTGGCTTTACTTCCCAAATCTTAACAAGCCACTGCTTAGAATTTCCTGAGGTTTTAGGATGTACTGAGTTTTTTCTTTTTCTTTTCTTTTCTTTCTTTCTTTTTCTTTTTTTTTGAGACACAGTCTCTCTGTGTAGCCCTGACTGTTCTGGACTTGCTTTGCAGACCAGGCTAGCCTTGAATTTAGAGATCCCCCTGCCTCTGCCTCCCAAGTGCTGGGATTAAAGGTGTGTGCCACCACACCCGGCCCAATTTAAAAACTCTTAGGCTAATACTTTTATCATTTTGGTTACACTCAACCCAAATCAAGTAAACTAAAAGGTTGAAAAACAGAAAAGTTGGGCCAGATATAGTGGTACCCAGGAAGCAGAGGTGGGCAGATCCCTCTGGGTTTCAGGTCAGTCATGGCAACATAATGAAACAGTATCCCAAAAAGAAAGATTTCTCTGGGAATAAAATTTTGCTATTACTACAATAAAAATTATGGCCAGGTGTGGTGGCACATGGCTTTAATCTCAGCACTAGAGAGGCAGAGGCAGGCGGATCTCTGTGAGTATGAGGCCACTCTTCTAGTCTACAAAGTGACAGCCAAAGATACACAGAGAAACTCTGTCTTGGAAAAAAAAAGTTAAAAGTTATGTATAACTAACTATACATAATTTGATCACAGACATTAAAGTTTGCTCAGTAATTGAAGCCTCTTATTAAACCCCTGGTTACTTAGATCAGTTATGTTTTTCACACACTGACATAGGGCTTCAATGTTTTTATAGAATCTTCCGGTTAGACCGTCATCAACTACCATGAATGAATGGAATTTCAAGCAAGAAATCTAATCCTGGCTGGGATGTCACTTACTGGGTTTTACTGAATTTATTATTGGGGTTTGTAAGCAGGATGTGGTGGTTTTCAGAGTTCGTAAATATTGAAGGCTGATGCTTGGAAGCATGTAGAAGCTGAGGGAAGTGAGCCGACCTGGGTCATCAGGTTGTCTGTGAGCATGGCGATCCCATCAGGTAACTCCCAAAAGTACTCAGGCCAGAGTAACCACCAGACACACATTCTAGCCTCGTGGCTGTACCTCCTCACTGAGAACCTGCTTTCTGGTTTTGCTGAAGGTGGAATTACCTTCCCAAGAGTGCACACCAGGGACAGAAACCAACACTCCCAAATTTACGCGGGAGACTATTACATAAGAGGAATGAAGACCCGAGTGCCTGTTATAAAACAACAACGTCCATCTCTCAAATTCCTCATCTACGCTTAGAACTTTCTTTTCCCAGAGACAAGGTGTCTCTGTGTAGCCTTGACTGTCCTGGACTCGTTTTGTAGACCAGGCTGGCCTTGAACTCACAGAGAGATCCACCTGCCTCTGCCTCCCGAGTGCTGGGATTAAAGGCGTGCGCCACCATGCCCAGCTTTTGAAACATTTTTAAATACCCAATTCGGTTATGACAATAAATTGATTGATCTAATTATTAGGAATATTGCTTCCAGTATGACTGACTCAGAACCCTCATCTTCAGCCCGGGAGATAGTCTGGAAGGGGGAGGAGTGAGAGTGATGGGTGAAAATGACCAGAGTGCTTTACACACACGCCTGAAAATGTCAAAATGAAACCTAATTTGTTTGTTTGTTTGTTTTTCAAGGCAGGGTTTCTCGGTGTAGCCTTGGCTGTCCTGGACTCTCTTTGTAGACCAGGCTGGCCTCTAACTCACAGAGATCTACCTGCCTCTGCCTCCCAAGTGCCGGGATTAAAGGCGTGCGAAACTATTTTTTAACAATACAAACTAGATGGCCGGGCGGTGGTGGCGCACGCCTTTAATCCCAGCACTCAAAAGGCAGAGGCAGGTGGATCTCTGTGAGTTACAGGCCAGCCTGGTCTACAGACTGAGTCCAGGCCAGCCAAGGCTACACAGAGAGAAATCTTGTCTCCAAAACCCAAATAAACAGAAAGAGAAATGTAAATAAGATAAAATAAACAAGATAGGTGAGTGTCTTCACAGGCCCAAATCTACAGGTACGAAAGGAAAGAAGCACAAAACGAGGTTTTTTTTCCCCTGAGACAGGGCGTCACTCTGTAGCTCAGGCTGGCCTCGAACTGGAGACGCTCTTGCCTCTGTCTCCCAAAGGCTGGGAACAGGAGCATGCGCACCACGCCCGGCTCGTCACTCGCTAACAGACCTGTAAGTGCGTTGTGCATCCACATCTGGATTGAGACCCACACAAACGACGTTTTCGTCCACACGTAATTGCTCGTCTACGCGACCACACTGAGACACACCGCACCGCGGGACACTGGGAGGTCCTACCCAGAGCACAGGGGCGGCCTCCTACGTCACAAGACGCACACAACGTCAGCGCGTACGGAAGTCGCGCCCGCGAGGACCCCGATCAGGGCTGTCTAACGCAGTGCCTGAGGAAGTTTGCCTTGGCCTGCTGCCTTTACTCTGCGTAGAGGAGAGCGTCGTCAAGCGTCTCCCGGCTGTCTGGGTGAGGCGGTCCTCCGGGAGAGCCTCGGGGGACCTGGCGTTTCTCCTCAGGCGTCGCCGCGGGCAGCCCGCGGGCCTTGTAAGGACGCGCGGCCCCGCCCCCTTCCTTTTGGCCGCAGCAGCCATCTTGCAGGTTGGTACGCGCGTGGCTCCCGCGCCTTGCGCCCCTCATACATTGCGTGGGGGCCCGCGGGCCGCGAGACTGCGTGCTAGGGTTTGGGGGAGAGTGTCTGGAGGTCGCTGGCCCGGGCGGCGGGAGCCAGGCGGCTTCTGTGCGACGAGGCCGGGTGGGGCGTCCGCCTGGGCCCAAAATTGAGCATGTGCTGTCGGGTTAGCGCGCAGGATTCGGGTTGGGTTTGTTTAAGCCTGGACCTGCCTCGGGCGAGCAAGGTGCCCGTCGGGTGTCCTGGTAATGATGTACTGAGGATCCCTCCTCCTCGGGGTGCAGGAAACAGAAGTTGGTAATGTGCAAGTTGCGTAGGAAGGGAGGGAACGTAAGGTTAATGCTACCGCGTTAATGCGGAAGACTAGACGAGCGAGTTGGTTACCTCTAGTGCACCGTGCTTTGGGGTTCTCTTGTAGTTAGGAGTTATGGCAGGCATTTCTGCCCTGGATGACTGGAGTAATCCAAGCCTTGTTGGAAGCCAGGATGTAGTTCTAAATACATTCAGTAGGTAAGTTCTTAGATGGTGCTTGAGTAGTTGCCGTGTGCCAAGCATCGTTGGCGGGGGGGCGGCTCTGGGTAGATTTATAAAAGTAGAAAGTCCATTTTCAGGTAGGAATGTGAGCCCGACTAGGTGGATCAGATATGGCAGGGATCTGGTTCTCTCTGGGCGTGCTTTGTAATGCATTAGCAAGTGGAAATGTAGAATTCCGGAGACTCGGGGCAGAAAATGGGGTTAGTAAAGGAAATTGAACAGCAAGAAGGAGCAGGCCTCGGGCTCTAAAGACCTTAGAAGAATCACCAGCACCTGTTTACAAACCCCAGTCCTTGGGAGGCTTAGTGAGGGAGGTGCTGGGTTTGAGGGAGCCTGGTCCCTGACAGATGGTTTTGGGGGGGTGGTTGCTAACACTAAGTTGATGCTTGACTGCTAACTTCTGGTTTCAGTAACTCGCCAAAATGACGAACACGAAGGGAAAGAGGAGAGGCACGCGCTACATGTTCTCCAGGCCTTTCAGGAAGCATGGTGAGTGCACGGGCCTCCCGGGGCTTGTTTCTGTTGATCTGTGTTCTAGACCATTAAATGGGCACCAAGAGTTTACGCCTGTATTCCGTCCTAAGCGAAAGCATGAGTCTCATAATTAATGTCCATGTAAGCTTGCGCTGGAGGGGTTGTCCAGTTCGGTGTATGTAATTGCCAAAGGTGTGTGTTTCACATTGAAGACTAGGACCCTTAATGAAGTGTGCCTGATGTTTTTTTCTTTTGTAGGAGTCGTTCCTTTGGCCACATACATGCGAATCTACAAGAAGGGTGATATTGTAGACATCAAGGTAATTAGAGTGGGTGGAAAGGCAGCACTACAAGTTAGGAACATGAAGTAGATAGCACAAAGTGCGGGGAGGGGTTAAAACAGTTTATAAATGTTAGAAAGTCAAGAATGGGGCTAAGTGTAGTGGCGCACGCCTTTAATCCCAGCACTCGGGAGGCAGAGGCAGGCGGATCACTGAGTTCAAGGCCAGCCTGGTCTACAAAGTGAGTCCAGGACAGCCAAGGCTACACAGAGAAGCCCTGTCTCAAAAAACCTTTTTTTTAAAAAAAGTGTCAATGCTGGCCTGTGTGCTTTTCATCCCAGCAATTGGGGTGCAAACGGGCAGATTCCCTGAGTTTAAGGCCAGCTGGGCTATACAGTTAGAAACAGTGAGGGCAGTTGACTGTTCTGGTGCTCTGGGACTTGATGATGACTGTCTATTTGATT
Source organism: Acomys percivali (assembly GCA_907169655.1). Taxonomy (NCBI): domain Eukaryota; kingdom Metazoa; phylum Chordata; class Mammalia; order Rodentia; family Muridae; genus Acomys; species Acomys percivali. Next base: position 4,561,021 of record OU015754.1, on the reverse strand, counting down.
GCTTGATGCAATGTGAAAACCACATTTCACCGGCTCTGAGAGTTCTTGAGTTGCCATTTAAAAAAGGAACCTTGGTTACCAAAAATAATTGGAGAACAGGAATTGCTGGAATAATTCTTTGTCTCCCAAATAGGGGATGGGTACTGTTCAAAAAGGAATGCCCCATAAGTGTTACCACGGCAAAACCGGAAGAGTCTACAACGTCACCCAGCACGCTGTGGGCATCATTGTGAACAAGCAGGTTAAGTAAGTGGAAGGAGCGTCTTTGCTTTGCGACCACGGAGTCGGGTGTGCACCCCCTTTCACTTTGCCAATTGGACTTAATGTCTTCATTGGCCATTCAAGTGGGGCAAAGGAAATGCCTCTTAAAACTCAGGCAAACTTAAGTGTTTGTCTTGTAACGTGTCAGGGGGAACATTGACATTCATTGGGGGAATCTGTGATTGAGAGGTTGGTGCTGGGTTTATAGAATAAAGGTTCCTAACAAGCTCCATTGTCCTGGTTTGGCTAAGTTACTATGGTTGGGGGGAGGGTGTTCAGAAAAGTAGCTTTCAGGTGTGGTGCCCCAAGGCCTCTTCTTCCTTTGGGTAAGAATGAATGACATGCGTTTTGAGTGGAGCATTTAGAATGTATTGTTCTTTGCAGGGGCAAGATTCTCGCCAAGAGAATCAACGTGCGCATCGAGCACATCAAGCACTCTAAGAGCAGGGACAGCTTCCTGAAGCGTGTGAAGGAGAACGACCAGAAGAAGAAGGAGGCCAAGGAGAAGGGCACCTGGGTCCAGCTGAAGCGCCAGGTGAGAGTGTTGAAAGCTTGGCACAGTTATTTGCTAAAGTTTAAGAATTTAGTGCTCATGAATTCAAGAGAACACTTGGTTTCTCATCCTTTTCTTTCTTCACCAGCCTGCGCCACCCAGAGAAGCACACTTCGTGAGGACTAACGGGAAGGAGCCTGAGCTGCTGGAGCCTATTCCCTATGAATTCATGGCCTAATGTGCAAAAGGAAATAAAGGGCCTGGACTGTAAACTGTTTTTCTTAAGTTGAAGTGTGGTGTCTTCTCCTTTAAATGTTAAAGCAAATTTTAATTGTGCTAGTTCATTGCCTTTCCTGTTCAAAGTTTACTATTATGTTCTTCTAAATGATAACACTCTTAATTGGAAAACTGACAAATATTAAACAAGGAAACACCAGTGGGTGGCCAGGCTTAGTGGTGCAGCTCTAATCCCAGCACTTGGAGGCTGAGGCAGGAGGATGGATCTTCAGGGCCTGATTGGGGTTCGTTTTTTGCTATCCCAAAGTGGGGATATTTGGGAGTGTGTGTCATGTGGTGTTCCCACTTTGATGGTGGCTTGTAGCTGCATTTTCCAGGAGAGGGCTGGTGGTGTGGCCACAGACATTTTGTACTTGCTAGGAAAGCCTCTTGTCCTGTTGGGATGGGTGTTGAGTCTAGCATGGAATTTAGTTAGCTGTCTAGGTAGCGGAGTTGTGTGTACCCAGGTTCACCCTTCTGCTGCTCTGGCAAGTTGTGCTCCCAGGGCCATGATCTCCTCAGTGGTAAGATAGATGTAGTTGGCTTTCTCTGACTTCCACTGGGCGGGGCTTGTGTTGTGACCTAGCTTCTGGGGACTGGCGTCTCTGGTGCCAAACACAGGTGGCTCACAGCTTGTATTCCTTGCTGTGGCAGCATAACTGCAGCTGGACAGTGAAGGTGAGAGTGTTCTCTAGTAAAGTACTCCATGTACTTGAGTGAAACATTGCTTAGTTAGCTTCAGAAATCCTGCAGGAGCAGTAGGGCTACTTTTGAAGAAGAGGAAGTGGGGCTAACGCTGCTGCTGCTGTGGGGGGGCGTCACAGCTCTAACAACTAGTGATGTGCTTGAACCACCAGTCTACACACAGTGTGGGTGTGTCCAGTACAGTTGACAGAATGCTTCTGTTGTCCTCACTTGAGTCTTGTTGAGTCAGGCAGGGCTCTCTGCCCATGCCCACAACAGTCCCCAGCTGTGGAGAGTTCTGTCAGGAATAGGGTCCTGCTCTGGTCTTGTGGTCTTTCTTTTTGGCTCATGAGCTCTATGGTTCATTGTGTCACACTTAGGGACTTGTTTTACTTAAGAGGTTTTAATAGACTCTAAAGTGCCGTTTTCTGTTCACTTCAGAAACTTAAAAACCCTTGTATTAGCTGTAGGCTTTGTTTTTCTTGGATGCTGAAGACATCAGCAGCATCCAAATCTAAAACTACTTCATCTAGTGGCACCTACGTACAGTACCAGGAATACAAGAAGCACACAGCAGTGAGTGTGCCAGCATTCTCCGTTAAGGTGGGCTTTTTCATGACAGTTTTGAGACGTGAGGACTGCCACATGTAAGGAAACTAAGAACCTGGCAGAACTGACATTTGATACCTTGATCTTTGTTAACAAAGCTTCCTTCAGGCTTTGTTGCCATGTGGAGACTGGCCTCTAGGTGGCTATTGTGTCTGCATGGCTGGTCTTAATAGTCTGGGATTTGTTTGGTTTGGTTTGGTTTTTCTGTAGCCTTGGCTGTCCTGGACTCATTCTGTAGACCAAGCTGGCTTTGAACTCGCAGCGATCCACCTGCCTCTCCTTCCGAGTGCTGGTATTAAAGGTATGTGCATGCCCTATCCCAGTCTGAGTTTCTTAATCTGTATGTTTGGGCCATGCTTTGCAAAATTAGTATTTCTCCAAGCCATTTTGCTCATGAACATTTGGGATCCTTATATCCCCTGGGATGGTATAGAAAGACCTGGCGACCTAAGACAGCTTTGCTCTTTCCCAGCCGCTCCTGCTGTCTGCGCCTTTCTGTTGCCTCTGTGGTAGTGGGAGCGGGGTCCACAGGGAAGGATTTACCCTGACCTGAGGAGGCACCTGCACTGGGAAGGCTAGTGAAACTGCCAGTGGTTCCCAGCCTTCTAATGCTGTGGCCATTTAATCCAGTTCCTCATGTGGTGACTCCAACCATAAAGTAATTCCATTGCTACTTCATAACTGATGTTGCTACTCTTGTGAGTCATAATGTAAGTATCTGATAAAGCACAGCAGATCCCTAAAACACAACTGGCCAAGCTATAACTATACGTAATCTTTAGAGATAGGCTTCTTCACAGTTCTGGGCAAAAGAATTAAGGTTGTGTAGACTGGTGGTGGAGAGTTGGCTCAGTGGCTGCACTTGCAGAACAGACAGTTCCCAGTACCCATGACAATCAGCAGGTACATTTCTGGGGCTCCAACGCCCTCTTCTGGTTGCTGAGCATACTGCACATACGTGCATAGAGCTCTATACAACACAAGTTTTAAAATGTTTTGCCATGTGGTGGTAGCAAAACTAAAACGCCTTTAATTCCAGCACTCGGGGAGCAGAGGCAGAGCTCTTGAGTTCTAGGCCAGCCTGGTCTACAAAGCAAGATCCCAGGACACCCAGGGCTACACACAAACTTTGACTTGAAAAATAAAAAAGGGCTGGAGAGATGGCTCAGGTTCAGAGCACTGGCTGCTCTTCCAAAGGTTCTCAGTTCAATTCCCGCAACCACCTATAATGAGAGCTGGTGCCCTCTTCTGGCATTCAGGTGTACATGCAGGCAAAACACTATACATAATAAATAAATAAGCTGGGTGGTGGTGGCACACACCTTAAATCCCAGCACTCAGGAGGCAGAGGCAGGTGGATCAATGTAAGTTTGAGGCCAGCCTGGTCTACAAAGCGAGTCCAGGATAGCCAAGGCTACACAGAGAAACTCTTGTCTCCATAAAACAAAACAAAAAATAAAAAAAGCTTGCCCTTAGCACTCTCATCAGCATCATTAAGACTGCAGATTTGGTTGGAGAAATGTTACTGAGTGGGTTTTGTTTCCTTTCATCTTTGCAGTTTCTGGGGGGGTCTTTATGACCCTTTCCTGCGTTTCATGGCTTTGAATGCCACTGTATCTCTACAGTGACCGAGCCTACAAAACCCTCCATCCCAAGCTGTGGCTTTCTGACTTTACCTTGGGTGACTTCTAGGCCTAAGCTTGGATATGGCCACACTTCCCCTCCTTGCTGAGCCCTTGATATGCCAGGCACACGCTTCTTCAAAGCTAGAAAGCTTGTCCTACATAGATGCCTGTGGTCTGTCCTCTTTCCGTATTCAGCCTCTGCCCAGTTTTTGTCAAGACCGCCTCTTAATAGCCTATAAAAAAAAAAAAAATAGCAAACTCCTTTATCATTTCTGTTCCTTTATTCTTTCTGTTGGGGAGTCCGACAGTTAATGAACTTACAGCTTTTTATTAGGTCAGGAGTCTGCTCTGCCAGGGATAGAGGGTGAGGGAGACAATGCCGTACAGCCCTACATCTGAAGAGTGACAGACTGGGAGGTGCAGAGGACAAATAATTATGTGAGATGAACCAAAGGGCACTAGGGATGTGAGAGAGGACACAAAGGACAATTGGTGGCAGGGCCCTTGTTTCTGGCTACGCCTCCTGGTAATTCGTTGTGTATGCAGGAAGAAGGCAGTGGGTCTGACAGAAACGGAGGGCGCCCGCACCTTCTGCCCTTGCACAGTGCCCAGGATCCTCCCTTTCCACTTGCCAGGTCCTCGCCCTCAGCCTACAGAGGCCCCTTGTTTCCTGGTTGCCGACTACAAATCTGGCTTCCACCTCCACTGTTCTGAATCACCTATCCTCAGAGGTTGCTAAAATCTTGGTAGTTAACACATTTAGAGACTTCTTTCAAATTAATTTTTATCTCCCCAATACTTGGCAGAGCCAACCGGTTTTCTTTTCCAGGAACCTCTGCACTTCCGTTGAGACGCCACCTGTCAGGCTCTCAAGGAGCCACCATGTGCTGTTTTCTTTGGTTTTCTAGTTATCAGCACCAGTGTGACCTGTGAAGCTGCTGACAGTGCAGGGCATTCCAGGCATGTGCAAGCTCTTAATCCCAGCAGGGAGGCAGAGCCAGGCAGGTCTCTGAGTAAGAGGACAGCCTGGTCTACAGAGTGAATCCCAGGACAGCCAGGGCTACAGAGTCCCAAAAACAAGCCTCATATAAAAGAAACCAACAAAACAAGCAATAGAGAATAACACTTGACACTGACTTCTAGCACACACACATGAGAGAGAGAGAGAGAGAGAGAGAGAGAGAGAGAGGCGCGAGAGCGTGCTGGGTGTGGTGGCACACAGGAAAGCAGAGAGGCAGGCAGATCTCTGTGAGTTCGAGGTCAGCCTGGTCTACAAAGTGAGTCTAGGACAGCCAATGCTACACAGAGTAACCCTGTCTCGAAAAACCGAAAAGAAAAGAAAAACCAAATGATACAGAGTAAAGATACTGGTTGCCATTCGTACGGATGGTGGGTGGGATTGCTCGTCAGGGCAAACCTCCTGGTGGGCTAGAACTGAAGCTCTCATGTAGCTGGAAGAGAGTCGATAACTTGCTCTTTGCACGTTCTGCTTGTCACACTCATTGTAGACACCCACAGCCTTGGGTAGTGTTTGTGCCCACGCACTCCTGTTGTCTTGCTGAGGCCCACTCGGCGTGCCTGGCCTGTGTTGGCTGCACCACAGCTTTACATAACTCTAGACACAAATAGGAAGCACAATAGAACCCAGGCAGCCTTGATTCAGGAGAGCCGGCCTATTTATAACTCTCTGGCTTGGTGGCTTGTCTCCACAAAAGGGTCAGGTGTGTGTATCTGTGAAAGTGAGGAGCCTTTCCGAGGAGAATGGAGGCACACTTCAAGCTCTGCGAAGCAAACTGGAGGATAATTACCACAGAGAACGAGCTCTGTGTTGGCGATGTTAAGCCAGTGGGTCTCAACCCCTTGGGGTCAAATGACTCTTTCACAGGAGTCACATATATATCCTTCATATCAGATATTTACATTATGATTTCATAACTACCAAAATCATATTTATGAAGTAGCAACAAAAATAGTTTTATGGTTGAGAGTCACCACAACACAAGGAACTATATCAAAGGGCTGCAGCAGTGGGAAGGTTGAGAACCACTGCCTCACACGGAGGGGCAGGAAATAGAGGAATAAGGCCGGGCGTGGTGGCGCACGCCTTTAATCCCAGCACTTGGGAGGCAGAGGCAGGTGGATCGCTGTGAGTTCGAGGCCAGCCTGGTCTACAAAGCAAGTCTAGGACAGTCAAAGCTACACAGAGAAACCCTGTCTCGAAAAACCAAAAAAAAAAAAAAAAAAAAAAGATCTGCCTGCCTCTGTCTCCCCAGGGCTGGGGTCACAGGAGTGCACCACCACCATCAGGCTAGCTTCAAGCTTAAACCAAGGCAGTTTTTCCTCCTCCTGAACATTCTACATTTCTGTCACAGGAAATCGAAGGGCGTTTGTAACAGATTGCATTGGCCCCTGCTCAACTGTCATTCTGTTTTTTTTGTTTTTCATGATATTAATAGTGTCTCTAGCTCTCTGGGAGAAACCATGGCCACTGAAGCTTTTTTTTTTTTTTTTTTTTTGTTTTTTGAGACAGGGTCTCTCTGTGTAGCCTTGGCTGTCTTGGACTTGCTTTGTAGACCAGGCTGGCCTCGTACTTAGAGATCCACCTGCCTCTGCCTCCGAGTGCTGGGATTAAAGACGTGCGCCACCACGCCCGGCCCCACACCAGCCTTCTTTGCCAGCTGTTTGATCATTGCTCTCCTTTGTCTTAATTTGTCTTCTCTGGCTAATAAGATGTAATGGATTTTTTTTCTTTACATGGTGTTTCATGTAGCCCAGGATGGCCTCTAGCTTATTATGTAGTCAAGGATAGCCCTAAACTTGTGATCCCGCAGCTTTGCTTCCTGAGTGCGGGGATTCCAGGTGTGGGCCATCACTTCTAGTTTACATGGAGCTAAGGCTAGAACCCAGGCCCCCGGCTATACTAGGCAAAGGCTCTGCCACTGAGCTATGTCCCCAACGGAAGTACTGTTTACCTTCATAGTTAAAGAGGCAAAGCAAGATAGTCCGCCCCTCCTATTTGGGGGAGAACTTGATGCTGCAGAATCCATCTTGTGTCCATCAAGGAGAGGCGAAGAGACTACAAGACACAACAGGCCAGACTCCACAGGGCTTCTCAACAGGCCTCAGAAACGGCACTTCCTCAGCAGCTCCTTATACACTTTCCAAGTTAGGAAGACCCAGCCTCCTGAAAGCCCTGCCTCCTGTCTCTCCGAGTAAGCTGAAGATGATGGCCTCGTGAAAAGATTACAGTCTGTACCACGTAACTGCAGCGGGCATCTCTTGGAACATCTTTTTCCAGATCATCAGAACAACAGACACAAGCAGGACTGTTGGCTAGCCCGTTTCATCCAGTGGAGTCAACATCTGTCTTCAACATCTGTCTGGTTAGGCAAGTCAGCCAAATGGGGTGTGTGCACTTGTGTGCATGTGTATGAATACATGTGTGCGTGTGTGCATGTGCTTGTGAGCATGTGTGTGTGTGTATGTGTACAAATGTACATGTGAGTGAGTGTGCATGTGTGCACGTGTGTATATTCCCATACTCCTTCCTTGTGGAAACCAACAGCAAACAGATATTCCAATCATAGCAACAGCTGAGTCTGCCAAGGGGTGGGAGACACTAAGATGGCGGTAGGGATGTGGCAGAGATTCCACCACGTTTTCAGGAGAGGAACAAGAAAAAGTCTATTCTAGCTGGCTCAGGAACATTCAGTCTTCTGCAGTGGGGTAGGCAGGGAGATAGCCAGAGGAGGGAGCAGAGGAAATCCTGGAACTTAGCAGCTACCCAGTGACCTGAGGGAGTGGTTGAGGTCAAGGAGGGGTCAGGGACCTGGCGTGGGCTACTGGGTCAGTGGGAGCACGTTCATTAGAGTGGTCATCGACAGAACTAGACCCCATTTTTTAAAATTAATTATGTATACAGTGCTCTGCCTGCATGTACACCTGTAGGCCAGAAAAGGGCATCAGATCACACTACAGATGGTTGTGAACCATCATGTGGTTGCTGGGAATTGAACTCAGAACCTTTGGAAGAGCAGGCGGTGCCCTTAACCACTGAGCCATCTCTCCAGCCCTAGACCCTGTTCTCTGTCACTCTCTACGTGCCAGTCCTTCCCTGTGTGGCTTGCTGCTCTGATCTGAAAAGGGTGGGGCGTAATTTCCCCGTCTTTTGTGTAGAGGAATTTTAATTCAGAAAGTGGCTGCTCTGGCAAGAGATCACATCCAAAGACCTTCTAGGTTGATTGGTATGGGGGAGCACGCCTTTAATCCCAGCACTCGGGAGGCAGAGGCAGGAGGATCTCTGTGAGTTCAAGGCCAACCTGGTCTACAAAGCGAGTCCAGGACAGTCAAGGCTGCACAGAGAAACCCTGTCTTGAAAAACAAAACAAATCAAACAACCAAAAAGACCTTCTAGGTCTGTGTAATCTGGCTGGAATGTCAACACGCCTTTAATCCAGGAGACAGAGGCGAACAGATCTGAGTTCAAGGCCAGCCTGGTCTAGAGCAAGTATCAGGTAAAGAAAAGCTTAGGTCCAGGCATGGCATACATGCCTTTAATCCCAAACAATGAAGGTAGTTAGTTTGAAGAAGGAAGCACCCATGTTGGAAAGTGATGTCTAATTGAGTGGCAGAAAAGGTGACGAGTCAGAGAAGATTTGACAGAATGGGACACGCCCAACTCTCAGGAGAACAGAGAGAAAGGGAAGCTACTTAAGGGGCAATGGAGAGAGAGAGAGAGAGACAGAGAGGGAGAGAGAGAGTTATACCAGGACAGTAATAGAGAGACAGGTTGCAGATGAGGACCAAAAGAGCCAGAGAATGAGAAGAAGCCAGAAGATTAGAGCAGATTGCCGAGTTAGTTTGAGGCCAAGTACAACAATTCAGAGGCCAAGAGAGAAGCCAGATTGAATCAGTCAGCTTGGAGAGGCGTCTGAGCCAGAACAGCTAATTGAACCAGGCAGCCCAGAGCTCCGAAAGACCAAGTAAGGGTGAGCTCATTAAGCAGTAAGTCTCAGAGCCTGAAAATAGCTAGGCTGAGGTTAGATTGCACGGAGGCTAGAAGCTTCCAGGACTAGCCTAGGTTAGCGGAGGGTCCCAGACAACAATTGAGCCAAGAGAATACAAGTTCCTTTTACACTGTTGAATTCATGGCTTGCTTTGGTCAACAGGACACACCAGAGGTGATGGGTTCTGCCTTAGAGCCTCCCACCCAGCCTCCAGAGGCCTTGGAGCTCCTTGCCAGAGCCTGGATGGGGGGTGGGGGGGAGCGGTCAGCTACCAGACCTGAGTGAGTCCGTGGTGGAACAGCTCAGTCTGTCGTTTCCCTATGGTTCATAAATCCTCTGTCTCAGCCTCGGAGAGCTCAACCATGCCTGTTGGAGCCTGACGTAGATTAAGAGCAAGTGAATTGTTACACGGAGCCATTAAGTCCTGTGTGGTTTGTCTTTCCCGTGCAAGCTAGCTGCCGAAAGGGGGACGAGAAAGGGCTGCTGGGCAGAGGAGACTGAAATACGGGAGACAGGGAGCTTGGAGGTCTCACCGCAAGGCTCTGCTTTGCTGTGGTGGGCTTCAAGAGCCAGGCCCTCCTCCTCCCATCCCCAGCCTGAATCCCACCGCTCAACTAGCAGGAAATGTTTGGATAGCGAAGTAGCTCCAGAGCTGGTGTTATGATCCGCGAATTTGAGTCAGTCCACCCTGTAAGAGCAGTGAAGGGGTTTGGATGCTGAGCTGCGGGGAAAGACTGCCCCCTCGGGGAGCTCATAAGTAAGTGACCACAATTACCTTTAGTCACAGTAAATTAGTAAGTTAGGGCTCTACTCTTTTCCACAGTGATGTCACCTCTCGGTACCCTTTTAAAATGTTTTATTTACTTATTTATCTGTATATTTAAATTTGAGACCCGGTCTTATGTAGTCCTAGCTCTTCTGGAACTCAAACCCTAAGGATGACTTTGAACTTCTGACCCTCCTGCCTCTACCTCCTAAATGCTAGGATAGCAGGCCAGGGTGCCACCACACCCAGTTAAAATCAGGGTTTTCATTAGTACTCTTTGACAATCAGAGGCACAAAAATTGGATCTCTTTCCCATTTCCCCAGAAACATCCAGTGTGTTGCAGCTTTTTGTTCTTTCTGGTGGCTCAGCTCCACTCTCCGGTTCACCTTCAGGCTAGTGGCCCAGGCTGGCGGCTGGCATCAGGTCTGGGCAGATACAATTTGCGCAAGGGACCCCCCGCCGCCGGGCGAGCAGAGAGCGTCAGGCAGCGCGGCGGAGCGCACGCCCGCGGGTGACAGTCCACTGCGCGCTCGCTAGCGAGCTGCTCCCACTATTCCAGGAAGGGGGCGGGGAATAGGAGGCGCTAGAGGCGGCCACCGCGCTCCCCGAGCTCTTTAAAATCCGCGAGCCTGGACAGGTCCGCCGGCCGCGCGGCATCCCGGCGCCGTGTGTCCCCGCGTGTCCAGCCGGCTATCTTGCAGCGCGGTCGCGGGACGCGCTCATGCGGCCGCCCACCATGTCTGGGCACTTTCTGCTGGCGCCCATCCCCGAGTCCTCCTCCGACTACCTCCTGCCCAAGGACATCAAGCTGGCGGTGCTGGGCGCGGGTCGAGTGGGCAAGAGCGGTGAGTGTAAGCAAGGGCCCGCGCCGCCCAGGGGATCCCGACCCGCAGGGATGCGGGAAGACTCCTGCCTGTTGGTACCCTCAGCAGTCCACTCCTGAGCTCTGGACCGGCTTGGCTCCTGCTGAGGGTCGCTCCAGTCCTGTCCATCACCTTCTGCCCGGAAGACACTCCGCTGCGCCCGGGCTTTGTCCTGGGTACCTGGAGAACGCGCGCTATTTGGACCACCTTGACCCACTCCGTCAGCTGATTCTCGTACTTCCTTTTTCAGCAATGATCGTGCGCTTCTTGACGAAGAGATTCATCGGCGACTACGAACCCAACACAGGTTAGAATGGCTTCGTGCTCCCTAGCGCCTGTATCTGTTTGTCCTCCCTCCCCCTCCTTTTCTCGTTCTTTTGCTGATCTGAGCGTGGGAACTTAAACGCATCTTCGTCGTCGTCGTACAGGCAAACTGTATTCAAGACTCGTCTATGTGGAGGGGGACCAGCTATCCCTGCATATCCAGGACACTCCGGGAGACGTGCAGGTGAGCACTGTCAGGAAGGTGTGAGGTGCAGCTGACATTGAGGTGACTGGTTGCAGGTCCTGTCTAATGTGCATTTAAATTTAAGTGTGAGCTGTCATGGGTGAGTTGAGGCTCGGGATGCTGGATGCCGGGGTGGGGGGTGGGGGTGGGGGAGAGAATAGTTAATTAGAACCAGCTTCCGCTTAAACACCGCTTTTAATTAATTATTTTGAAGATCGTGTCTTGCTATGTAGCCTTAGCTGGCCTATCGCTTACTTTGTATAATAAGTGCTTTGTCTTGCGTTTAGAATCTTTGATGCCTCGCCCTCCCAAGGGTTGGGATTACAGGCTGAGCCACTGGCTCCCAGCAGTAGCTTCTTTTAGAGCCCTAGCTGACCATCATTGCCTGGGCACTTCCAGGAAGTTTAAAAACAACAGCCTTGGGGCTGGGACGGGGCGGGGGTGGGGGTGGGCGGGGAGAGGGCCTGGGAGGGGCGGAGGGGGGTGGGTGTTGGGTTAGCTCAGTAGCCAGCTTTTCACTCCCAGGTCCAGCAACACATTAAAAAAAAAAAAATAAATAAATAAATAAAGCAAAGAGTAGGTGGGATTCCAGATTCTGGGGGAAAGGGTCCACTCTCCTCCCGGGGGCTCCTCTCCATTCCCCCCATTTCCATCCCCCAAACAAAAGTTACTGGGCTGTTTTCTCAAGCCAGTAATTGCAATCAGATAGCCTCTCGCCTATCAGTGTGGAATGCAACTTAAGTAATTGCTCAGCCTTTTGGGGGAGGGAGGGAGGAAGGTCAAGTGCAAGAGCCCAGAGAAAGGAATTTGTTTCTTCAACGTTCTCAAGAAGTTGACTGCTAAAAATATTTTTTTTATGGGCCTGGGAATAGATATTTATGTTGGATTGTTTCCAGAATTTTTGTTTGTTATGAATTAGTTCCCTGAAAACCAAACCATTCTGGCCTGTAATTATTCTTAAGTGGTTGGAGTTCACTGGAGACTGTACATCCAAACCAGCTCAGAAAGCAACCCAGGTTGAGCATTTGTCTGAGGCTCCCTCAGAGACAGAAGCCTGTTGCAGAAACTGGGTGGAACCCGATAGCTACATGTAGCGATTTTTCTCCTTCAAGGTGATGTCCTGTTTGAGGTTCTCTGAGCAGGTCCCCCCTTTTTCTTTCCTCAGGCCCAAGACAACCTCGTCCAAATGGTGGACTCTCTGTCCAAGTCCATGCAGTGGGCCGAGGGCTTTCTGCTGGTCTATTCCATAACAGACTATGAGAGCTACCAGTCCATTCGGCCCCTTTTCCAGCACATCCAGAAGGTCCACCCAGACGGAAAAGCACCTGTCATCATCGTGGGAAACAAAGGAGACCTTCTGCACGCCCGACAGGTGCAGAGGCACGACGGTCTTCAGCTAGCCAACGAGCTGGGCAGCGTCTTCCTTGAAATCTCCACTAGTGAAAACTATGAAGACGTCTGTGGTGTGTTTCAACAGCTCTGCAAAGAAGTGAGCAAGCTGCACAGTCTCGGCGGGGAGCGGAGGAGGGTCTCTGTCATCCCCCGGCCTCGGTCTCCCAACATGCAGGACCTGAAGAGGCGGTTCAGGCAGGCCCTGTCCTCCAAAGTAAAAGCACCCTCCGCGCTGGGGTGACCCATCTCCAATAGACTGGTATCTTTTATTCTTCTTGTTTTTACTAAGCATTTGTGCTACCATGAAGACTGGGCCTTTCTCCTTTAAAACATATTCAGAGTTTATTTTTATAATCAGTTTATTGGCTTTCAAGTGTATGTGTATTTCTTTTTTTATTTTTTATTTTTTGGTTTTTTTTGAGACAAGGTCTCTCTGTGTTAGCCTTGGCTGTCCTGGAGTCACTTTGTAGACCAGGCTGGCCTCGAACTCACAGCGATCCACCTGCCTCTGCCTCCCGAGTGCTGGGATTACAGGCGTGCGCCACCACGCCAGGCTCGTGTATGTGTATTTCTGAAAATTCAAACAATGATTGATTTGGATTTTTTTTTTTTATGAGAGAGGGTTTTTTTTTCCTTTCTGTAACTGTTAGCCACTTTTCCATTAAAGGCAAAATGGCAATACTATCCCTTGTTTTCTGAATGTCTTTTTATAGAAATCTTGCTTGCACCAGAGCCCAGAAGTGTTCAGTGTTTGGCCCTGAGTCCGCACTCCAATTGGTGTCTTGCAGTAGGGAGGGGGTCATGCGGTCATGCGGTCATGCAGAGGGAGTTAGCCGTGGGAGAGAGGTACTCGGAGGAGGGAAAGGGGTTTGAATAAGTACAGGATGTCCTTAATTAGGGCGCTTCTTCACAGTCAGGAAGTTGACACTGGTTTTCCAGCACAACGAGATGTTTGAAACTGATGCCAACATGTTACAACTGTCACTATCTTTTTGTACAAATGTGAGTGTAGTCTCTCTACAGGAGGTTTTGGAAAACAAAAGCCCAGCTACATGGCTGGCACACACCTGTGATTCTAACCCTCAGAAGGCCAAGGCACGAGTGTCAGGCCACTCTAACCCATATGCGGAAACCCTGTCCAAAAAAAAAAAAAAAAAAAAAAAACACAAAAACAAAAACAAAAAAGCAGTGTCTGGGGCCTGGAGAGATGGCTCAGCCCTGGCTGCTCTTTCAAAAGACTAGGGTTCGAGTCCCAGCATCCTGCACATGGACCCTCACCACTGTCTGCAACTCCAGTTCTGGGGACCCTGACACCCTCACGTAGACATGCATGCAAGCAAAGCACCAATGTACATAGAGTGAGAACAAGAAAGTTATTTAAAAAACAACAGGCCGGGCATGGTGGTGCACGCCTTTAATCCCAGCACTCAGGAGGCAGAGGCAGGCAGATCACTGTGAGTTCAAGGCCAGCCTGGTCTACAAAGCAAGTCCAGGATAGCCAGGGATACACAGAGAAACCCTGTTTCAAAAAATCAAAATAAAATAAAATAAATAATAATAAAAATAAATAAATAAAAAACAAACAACAGGGCTGGAGAGATAGCTCAGTGGTTAAGAGTACTGTCTGCTCTTCCAAAGGACCTGGGTTCAATTCCCAGCACCCACATGGCAGCTCACAACGGTCTGTGACTCCAAGATCTGAAACCAATGCACACAAATTTAAAAAAAAAAAAAAAAAAAAAGCAACAATGGGGACAGAGCTCAGTGGTAGAATGCGTGCTTTCTGTGCTCAAGGTCTTGGGTTCGATTCCCCGGCACTGTCAAAAAAAAAAAAAAAAAAAAAAGGAAAGGAAATGCTCCTTTCCAGGATTCGAGCTTTGCTCTCCAGGGGTGACCTCTGCTCTCCTTCCCTTCCTGTGTCCCTGACCCTCTGCTGCACATGGAAATAAGTCGATCAAAGTATGGTCACACGAACCAAAGGCCCCACTTTTCTTGGGCTCACAATGCCCACGGAGAGGGAGGCTGATGTGAGGTAATTTCACAGGGAACACACCCAGGAGACTGGGGCATTGATTCCTGGTGAGTAAGGTCCAAAATTGTCGGAGTCTCTGCCACCATCAGGGCAGAAGCCTCTGGAAAAAGGGAGCATATAACTCAAGTTTGAGGTCTGTCTTGTTTGGGGAGGCCTTTGGGGCGGGGGGAGTTGAACTCAGGGACTTACACTCTAGCACTGAGCTGCACCCCACCCCCGAGGCACATTTTTACTTGTGTTCTTTTTAGTGAGAGGCTGGTGATGACCACTATGGAAGTTGAGACAAATGAAGATCGAGGTACAGGTTTTTTGTTTGTTTGTTTTTCAAGACAGCGTTTCACTGTGTAGCCCTGGCTGTCCTAGACTCATTTTGTAGACCAGGCTGGCCTCGAACTCACAGAGATCTGCCTGCCTCTGCCTCTCGAGTACTGGGATTAAAGGAGTGCGCCACCTCGGCCAGCCCGAGCTGCAGGTTTTGAGGGTGAGGTTTTGGAGGTGTTTTGCTCTCCCAGAAGCTGTTAGGGTAGTCAGGCCCCAGGTTCAGCTCACAGCATGCTCGCTCATAGAAATCCAGTAGTTGAGATCAGTAAGTGGGACATTGACTAACTCACCTATGGAGTCTGAAAAGGAGGCTTCTGCAACCTTGTTGGAGGGAGAAGGCGGTCAAGTTCTCATGTATATGGTCTGGCCGGAAGTTACACTGTAAGGAAACGGGAACATACCACAAACAAAAACTTCACAAACAGCTATGTGCACGCGAGGCCTGTCAGCAGTCTGTTTTTCTCCACAGGTCCACTTCCGTCTCTATCAAGGACTTTATAGTTCCTTGATGCTTGGAAAGACCAGGTGAAAAACCAGACAAGGGATGGAGAGATGGCTCAAAGGTTTGGCTCACTAGCTGTTCTCCCAGAGGATCTGGGTTCGATTTCCAGCACCCATAAGGTTGCTCATGACTGTTTGTATTCTCAGTCCCAGGGTATCTGACGCCCTCTTCTGACCCCACAGGCACTGCATGCACAGGTACAAACACTCTGCAGAATGCAGACAGAAACACCCATAAATGACAGACAGGAGGCTACACAGAGAAACTCTGTCTCAGGGAAAAAACCAAAAACAACAGGAACCTCCCCTCCCCCACATATACACACATGCATACTGTGCACAAACACGCCAACACACATACACTCAAGCACACACATATGCACACACTGCACATGTGCATTCACACACGTGCAAGCTCACTGCTCACACATACACGTGCACACACTGCTCACATGCACATGCATGCACACGTTCGCACTGCACATGCACACACAGACACATGTACATGTACACACATGTATGTACTACATATATGCATGAGTCACATACACACATGTGCACACAATGCTCACTCTCACGCATACACACTCTCGTACAGACATACACACACACACACACACACTCCACCTGATAGCAACCAATAGGGCTGTCTGCCTTTCCCAGTGTACTCCAGGCCCTCCCCGCCTGAGCACAGACTATCTCTTGGTCTCACATACTTTTTCCCAGTCTTGACCTAAGTCAGGGCTTATACTAACTTCTCTTCTATGACTCATGTCACACACTATATGCTAGGGTTGGCTCAGGGATGCCTTTCTGAGTCTCCTTAACCACGCTATATAACCAAATGAATGGCATCAGGAGCATGCATTAAGGGGGCACAGTTTATGGCTGTATACCCCAGCTTCTTTCAGCTAATGTCCACAGCGTTTTAGTCTATTTCATCTTGTTTTTTTTTTTTTATTAATTAATTAATTTTTTA
Source organism: Acomys percivali (assembly GCA_907169655.1). Taxonomy (NCBI): domain Eukaryota; kingdom Metazoa; phylum Chordata; class Mammalia; order Rodentia; family Muridae; genus Acomys; species Acomys percivali. The sequence continues at coordinate 4,544,704 of OU015754.1, read as the reverse complement.
ATTTTTAATTTGTTCACTTTGCATCCTGATTGTAGTGGCTCCCTCCCAACCCCACCCCCAGTTGCATCCCTGTCCCACCCACCTTCTCTCCTCCCCTCCTCCCCCTCCCTCCCTTAGTCCTCAGAAAGAGAGAGCCCTCTTCCTCTAACATCTGACCTCAACCTATCAAGTCTCATCTGTTCTACCTGTGTCCTCTTCCTCTGTGGCCTGGCAAAGCTGACACCACGGGGAAGTGATCAACCCACCAGAGTCCACGTCAGAAGTAACCCCTACTCCCATATTGTGGGACCCACAAGGAGACTGAGCTGCCGATGGACTACATCTGAGTAGAGTGTCTGGGTCCTCTCCATGCATGGCCCTTGGTTGGTGCATCCTCTGCCAGGATTTGTTAGCTCCATTGGTCTCCTTGTAGAGTTCCTGCCCAGGGTCTTTCTGTGTAGCCCTGGCTGTTCTGGAACTTGCTCTGAGGACCAGGCTGGCCTGGAACTCAGAGATCAAGCCTGCCACTGCCTCCCTAGCACTGGGAAGGATTAAAGGCACGCACCTCCCGCTACCCCACTGCTAGAGTCCTGGGATTAAGAACATGCGCTGCCACACCCAGTTCCATACAGTGCTGGAGACCAAACACAGGGCTTTATTCTCAGTCAGCAGGACCCATTACCTCCTCCAGCCCAGGAATATTTTTCAGTAAATATACAATGAATGAATGTACTATATTTTTTTCATGTGCCAGAGGAAAATAATAGGAAATTATAATGGAACAAATGATGACACCTGCAAAATAAGAAAGGGAGCGTTTTAAGTAACATTTACCGAGCAATGATAGCAAAGAGCTTGGCTACTGGCTTGGGCAGCTTTCCATCACCGTGACAAAATGCTAGGGAAAGTCAGCATACAGGGGAAAGGGTTGACTTCACTCACCAGGGCAGGGGCCACTTAGCCTGTGTGGAGACCAGGACATCACGGCAGGAACGCTTGGGGGAGAAGAACTTCACGGTGTGTGGGACAGGTAAAGGGGCTGGAATATCATGGTCCCTTTTAAGCACACAGCCCCTCTCTGTGAGACCCCACCTCCTAAAGTTTCCATCGTAGTATGGCAACCAAGCTTTGGAATAAGACTTCGGGGGACATTCAAGATCCAGTCTAGAGCAGAGACCATTTCTCTCCCACCCAAGGGCACCTCTCCCCAGACCTGCCATATCAAAGAAAGTTAAAAAAGTCAAACAAGTCATGTCTAAAAGATTATACAAACAGGGCCCAGTGGTACCGACCTATAATACCAGTTATCAGGGAGGCTGATGCCAGACGGTTGTAAGTTCAAAGCCAGCCCGGGGAACTTAGTAAAGGCTCTGTTTCAAAAAAAAAAAAAAAAAAGAGAGAGAGCTGGAGATACAGTTTAGCTCTAGATTGTGTGCCTAGCGTGTGTCATAATGGGAGGGGTACAAATTTCTAAATATTCAAAAATATGGGCTGGAGAGATGGCTCAGCGGTCAAGAGCACTGGCTGCTCCTCCAGAGGTCCTGAGTTCAATTCCCAGCACCCACATGGCAGCTTACAGCTGTCTGTAACTCCAATTCCAGGGGTTCTGATTGGCACACAGAAAATAAAAAAATATATAAAAATACTCTTTAGAATTCTGTCATCTTTTGAAAAGTGCCTTCATTGTCCCTGATGGGCCTCATGCCCTCAGAACAAGGATGATTGCTTTCTTCGTTACATTTCAACTTGTTCCTACGAATCTTAGCTTGTGCAGGGTCCACACAAGACTGAGTCTCCTATCATTGCCATGACAACAGTGGGGCCCAGATCACCGCCTGGTGTCAGGGCCCCTCCTGCTAGCAAGACTCTAGGATCAGACACCCAATTAACATATTTACATAACAAATGCTAAGCAACAGGTTTGGATCACACAGCTCAGAAGATGAGTCCCAGGGGAGTTTCAAACAGTCCAGCCTTGGTAGGCTCAGGCTGGATGATGGGCTAAGTGGGGAGGGTACAGGACCTCAAGGCTTACTTTCCACCCAGTTCCTGAGAACTGGTGCAACAGAACAGATTGGCTGCTTCGTGGCCTGTGGTCCCTGTTCCAGCCCCTGTCTCCTGGGGCACATACTGCTTAGAGAATATCTGGGAAGCTCTTGGGATGGTTGTCTTGGAGACGGAGGATGTAAGCAGGCCACTCATGGCCAGGAAGTGGGGAGTTCTTAGATTTGTGTGCTAGGAAGGAAGTCTGAGGATTTGGACTCAGATGGGCAACAAGAAAGCTATTCCATCCCAGCACTCGGGAGGCAGAGACAGGCGGGACTCTGTGAGTTCTAGGCCAGCCTGGTCTACAAAGCAAGTCCAGGACAGCCAAGGCTACACAGAGAAACCCTGTCTCGAAACCCCACCCCCCCCAAAAAAAAGAAAAAGAAAGAAAGAAAGAAAGAAAGAAAGAAAGAAAGAAAGAAAGAAAGAAAGATATTCCAGGGGAGCTTGCTCTAAGCCAACCTCAGAAAACACAAAGTAGGGGCTAGAGAGGTGGCTCAAAGGTTAAGAGCACTGAATACTCTTCCAGAGGTCCTGAGTTCAATTCCCAGCAACCACACATGGTGGCTCACAACTATCTATAATGTGATCTGATGGCCTCTTCTGGCATGCAGGTGTACATGCAGGCAGAGCACTGTATACATAATAAATAAATAAATCTTAATATACACAAACACACACACACAGAGCCGGGTGTGGTGGCACATGCTTTTAATCCCAGCACTCGGGAGACAGAGGCAGGTGGATCGCTGTGAGTTCGAGGCCAGCCTGGTCTACAAAGCGAGTCCAGGACAGCCAAGGCTACTCAGAGAAACCCTGTCTCGAAAAACAAACAAAACAAAACAAAAAGACACCACACAAAGCGAGAAGAAGCACAGAAAAATCCAAATGCTATCATCTATCTTCCAGGGTAGAAATCCCAGAACCATGGACGGACAGAAATCTCAGCAGGATGTTGGCATCTTGGGTGGGCACGCAGAGGTGTCACTTACTCCCATCCTTATGATGGGGTAAGATCGTGGCTGCCCATGGTCCTGCCGCAGCTAAGGGTCTGGCATGTATCTCCTAGGCTCACATTTTGAAGAATGAACTATCCAGCCATCTTGTTGCTATTGGAGACAAGAGGTTGGGCACAGGAGGTGGAACCTTTAAGAGGTGAAGCTAAGTGTGTGTGTGTGTGCACATGAGCATGTGTGTGTGTGTGTGCACATGAGCATGTGTGTGTGTATGTGTGTGTGTGCACATGAGCATGTGTGTGTGTATGTGTGTGTGTGTGTGCACATGAGCATGTGTGTGTGTGTGTGTGTGTGTGTGTGTGTGTGTGTGTGTGTGTGT
>OU015754.1:4505325-4541334 GCA_907169655.1 Acomys percivali | reverse complement strand
TGTGTGTGTGTGTGTGTGTGTGTGTGTGTGTGTGTGTGTGTGTGTGTACTCTTGAGGTTTGGGGAGGCTTGCCTTTGGATTCTCATTTGCTTCCGGGTGACAGAGTAATTGGTCCTCCACCCTTTTCTGATATTTTATTTTGTATGTATCTCTGTTTTACCTGCGTGAACGTCTGTGCATGCACATGGCACATCCTCAGATGCAGAAGAACGTGTCAGATCTCCTGCACTGAAGTTAAAGGTTCTGCCCTGTGGGTGCTGGGAATCAAACCCAGGTAGTTTGCAAAACAGACCAGTGTTCTGAAGGGCTAAGCCATCTCTTAGGTCCCAAGGTGAATCATTTGACGGTACCGTGTGCTTCTGCCTTGATACCTCCTGCCTCAGCAGAAGCAGTAGGGAAAAAAAAAAAAAGTCTGCAACCTCCAAACTTATGAGCCTAGGATTACAGGCGCACGCCACCGCACCCGGCTATGATTTCTACTTCTTGCTAGGCAGTTATTTGTATTTCTAGTGCAAAGACATTTGGTGTGGCAAATAAACCATTATTCTACTCCATCACTGTCTAAAATATGGGCTCCTGTGAAAGACTGTTAAAACTAGTCTTAATCTACAAGGAAAGACATAATGATTAAAAAAAAAAAAGAGAGAGAACCTTATTCTAAATATGATAAATCTATATGATGATTTGTTCTAAGAGCCAGGTAGGGTGGTTAAAGCCTTTAATCCCAGCTGTAGGAGGCAGAGGCAGGTGGATCTCTGTGAGTTTGAGGGCAGCTTGAGTGAGTTCTAGGACAGCCAAAGCTATACACAGAGAAAAACCCTGTCTTGAAAAACCAAAACAAACCAAAACAAAAAATTAACTGGACTACTCAACAAAGTTCTATGCAGTTGCCATAGACTAAAAACTTGAGATTTATTTACCTATTTTTATTAATATGTACGTGTGTGTGAACCTGTGTGCACCACATGCTTGCAGTGCCCATGGCAACCAGAAGAGGGCGTCAGATCCCCTGGAACTGCAGTTACAGATAGTTGTGAGCCACCATGTGGGTGCTGGGAGCTGAACCTGGGATCTCTGCAAGAGCAGCCAGTGCTCTTAGCCTATGAGAGCCTCACAGGCCCGAAGACATAATTTTCTTTTAAATTGTAACAAAACATGAGTTAAAGCATTTATTAGCACTGATTATGTGTTGACTTCGCAACTTACACCTACAGCCAGAATTTATCCAGAGATACTGACCTCCCTCCCTCCCTCCCTCCCTCCCTCTCTCCCTCCCTCCCCCCCCCCCCCCCCCCCTCCCTCCCCCCCCCCCACCCTCTCGCGCGCCCTCTCTCTCTCTCTCTCTCTCTCTCTCTCTCTCTCTCTCTCTCTCTCCAAGACAGGGTTTCTCTGTGTAGCCCTGGCTGTCCTGGACTCGATTTGTAGACCGGGCTATCCTTGAACTCAGAGATCCGCTTGCCTCTGCCTCATGAGTGCTGGGATTAAAGGCGTGCACCACCATGCCCTGCTAAAGGCTGTTACTTATACATGCCTGTGTCCATGCCACCCTCTTTGGGAAGCTTATTCATTCCGGGGGGGCCTCAGAGGAACCTGTTCAACATCTGTAGCTTGGCTGGGTGTGGTAGCACATGCCTTTAATCCCAGCACTTGGGAGGCAGAGGCAGGTGGATCGCTGTGAGTTCAAGGCCAGCCTGGTCTACAAAGTGAGTCCAGGACAGTCAAGGCTACACAGAGAAACCCTGTCTGGAAAAAAATCTGTAGCTTGACAGCAGGAGCCCCCTCCTCGCTCCCCTTGGCTCACCTGAGTGTCCTGCTTATCCAGATGAGCAGCCCTGGTGAATACATGGGGGAATCACTCCGTGGACTATCATGCAGCTATGACTGAGTGAGCCACCCTGGCTGAGCTGAATCTGGGCTTCCTCAGCATCACCTGGTCCTCCCTCCATGACTGGCTACATGCTCCTGCCTGCCCCTCCTCCCCCAACTGGCCACACTCTCTGCTCAGTCTTTCTGACCAGTGCCCTGGGAAACTGCCCCACCCTCCCTCACCACATCCCCCTCCCACTCTCTCCACCCCACCCCTCACCCCCAGTGACTCAGGACACAGCAGAGTGGACTTGGGGGAGGAGCAGCTGTGCCACCTCAGAGTCCCAGGAGTCCCAGAAGTCCCAGAGGCTTACCACCAAGAGGAGAGAGGCCAGAGGCAGAAGTTCACAACATAGATTTGGAAGCTGATGGAATCCTGTCTCATTAGGTCCAGAACTGATGCAAGGACTTGAACATGTGTGTGCACATGTGTGCGTGTATATATGTATGTATGCATGCATATGCTGTGTGTGCATACATAGGTTTCTCCCACTGTGCACATTTGAGTATGCATGGGTCTGTTTGCATATGTGCAAGTGTATGTGTGAGTCTCTGTATGTATATGTGCATGCCTGCATTTGTATGTTGGTGCACGTGTATATGAGTGTATTGTGGGTCTGTGTGTGTGTGTGTGTGTGTGTGTGTGTATGTGGGTCTGTCTGTGTGCATGTGTTCATGTCCATGTGTATATGTGTGGGTCTGTATGTGTATGTGTGTTCATGTAAGTGTGGGTTTTTGTGTATGTCTGTAGAATCTCTGTGTGTATATGTACATATGTGCATGTGTATATGTGTGTATCTGTGTGTGCATATATGGATCTGCATGTGTATGCTCACATGAGTGTATACATGTGTGGGTTTCTGTGTGCATTTGTTTGTGTCTATGTTTGTGTGTGTACTCAATGCAGGTATAAGCGTGTGTGTGTGTGTGTGTGTGTGTGTGTGTGTGTGCGTGTCTGTGTCTGTGTCTGTGTGCTATATGTGGGATCAGAGTTTTAAAAGAAAACTCAGTGAGTGTCTTGAGACACAGAGCTAAGGAGAGACTGGTCACACCTATATGTAGTGATAAAAACAATGGGCACAGCTGGGTGGTGGTCGTACACCTCTTTAATCCCAGCACTCTGAAGGCAGAGGCAGGCAGATCTCTGTGAGTTCGCTCTGTAGACCAGGCTGGCCAGAGCTGTTACACAGACAACACCTGTTTCAAAAAACAAACAAAAAAGATAACGGATACTATCGGCTCCCATAGTTATTAAGCATGAGCTGTTATCTCATGCAGCCGAATGGACAGAGCTCAGAAGGTGCAGGAGGGACAGTGTGAAAGTGGGGAGTACAGGAAAGGGGCACCTGAAGCAGGAAGGGGGCAGAGACATCGAAGGTTCCCCAGCGTCTGCGGAATCCCAGCAGAGAGCTGTGTGAAGAAGGGTCCCACATTCAGAGACACGGAGGCGCCTGAACTCAGAAGGTTAGACTGCAGAAGGCCTGGAGGGCATGGAGCAATGAAGAGGGATCACCTGTGACATCCCTCGAGAGGAGGGGGGCTTTAGGAAGTGTGGCACCCCTCCCTCATGCTGAAGGGCAGATAGGGCGAGGCTCCCCCCCCCCCCAGGTATTCTCTGTGTAGCCTTGGCTGTCCTGGACTAATTTTGTAGACCAGGCTGGCCTCGAACTCACAGAGATCTGACTGCCTCTGCCTCCCGAGTGCTGGGATTACAGGCGTGTGCCACCAAGCCCAGCTACGTTGTTTGATTTCGTAATGATCTGAACTTTACAAAAAGGTACTGTACACTGTTCATATGTGGCTTGTTTCAACTCAAGGGTTAGATTCACACCTCAAGAAGTAATGTTTTGGCCAGGTGTGGTGGAGCACACCTTTAATCCCAGCACTCGGGAGGCAGAGGCAGATCTCTGTGAGTCCGAGGCCAGCCAGGGCCATAGAGCGAGTTCCAGGACAGCCAGAGCTGTTACACAGAGAAACCCTGTTCAGAAGTAATGTTTTGTGTTTAAAATGTGTGGTGTTTACATGTGAGTGTGTGTGTGATGTATGTGTGTGTGCAATCTATTTGTCTGTATGTGTGGTGTGGGTGGATATAAATGTGTGTGTTGTATTTGGTATATGTGTATGCACATGTGCATGTACTATTTGTGTATGTGTGTGTGCATGTGAGTATGTACTGTATGTGTGAGTATGAGTGTGTTGTATGTGTGTATATAGTATGCATGAGTATGCATGAGTGTGTGTTGTGTGTATATGTACTGTATGTGTGTGTGTTGTATGTGTGTTTGTATACATGGGTATGCATGAGTGTGTACTGCTCGTGTGTGCATGCATATATGCAGATGCACTTGTCTGTGTGTGGTGGGGGGCAGAGGTCGATATTGGGTGTCTCCTTCTATCTCTGGGACTCATGATGCTCCTGCCTCTGCCTCCCAGAGCTGGAGTGGACTCTCGGTTAGCGCTGTGCAGGTCAAGGCTGGCAGGCCACAGGCCGCTCTGCCCTCTAGGAAGCTATCTTCAGGAAGTTGATAGTTGCCTTTCGGTCTTGTTTCTCTTGTGAGAAGGGATGAGGTTAAAGAGAGTCAAAGGGATGCTGATTGGAACACAGGGCTCCACTGGCCTCACCCGCTTAGTTCCGGCAAGTTTTAGCCGCCCTAAATAAGAATAGAAATATGAAAAAACTTTTTTAAAATATATTTATTTATTTATTTATTTATTTACTTTCTATATATGAGTACTCTGTCTTCACACACACCAGAGGAGGGCATCAGATCTCATTACAGATGGTTGTGAGCCATCATATAGTTGCTGGGAATTGAACTCAGGACCTCTGGAAGAACAGTCAGTGCTCTTAACTCTGAGCTGTCTCTCCAGCCCAAAACAAAACTTCTACTATAGAAATAATTCCAGTTCTCCACCTTTCTTCTTGTTTTTGAGACAGAGACAGGGTTTCTCTGTGTAGCCCTGGTTGTCCTAGAAGTCACTTTGTAGACCAGGCTGCCCTTGAACTCACAGAGATCTGCCTGCTTCTGCCTCTGCCTCTGCCTCTGCCTCTGCCTCCTGAGTACTGGGACTAAAGGCCACCCACTGCCCAGCCTTCCTTCTTTCCTTCCTTTTTTTTTTTTTGGAGACAGTATCTCACACAGTATCCCAGATTGTCCTAAAACTCACAATATAGCCCAGCCTGGCTTTAACTCACGACAATTCTCCTGTCTCACATTCCAAGTGCTGGAATGACAGACTTACGCTGACACGTCTGTCTAGCTTGGCATGGTTGTTTCCGGCTGCTTGCATAAATTGTCACACTCTTGCTGCCTCCAAGAACACGAATGTGTTATCTCCCATTATGGAAGCTGGAACTGTGGTCTCCTTGGTCTTACGCTAGGATGCGAGCAGAGGCCCAGGGTAGTACAGTGTTTGCCTAGATAGCTGGAGGCCCCGGGGGCTCGAGCCTGCACCAAAAAGAAAAGACTGAGCAGGATTTCAGAGCCGTGACGGTCAAGGGGAATCTGGGTCTTTGACTGGCATCTCCTTGCACTCTTTTCATGTTCTAGAAGCCGTTCGTAAGTCCGGTTTCGGTTTATGGGAACTGGAGGGGCAGGTAGAGCGAATACCAGCTATTCCCAGCTTTGCCCGCAGGTCAGACTCCTCACCACCAACTTCCTGTGGTGCCGGTGCATGAGGGAGGCGAGTCGCAGCTGACAGCCCTTCACTGACACACCTCAACCATCGAGCTCGTCCAGTCCCACAACAGAGGTGAGCCTTTCAGTGTTGACCCACACCCAGACAGCACAGAACAATCTCACTGCCTAAAATTCTCCTCGGTAGAGCCAGGGGTGGTGGCGCATGCCTTTAATCTCAGCACTCGGGAGGCAGAGGCAGGTGGATCGCTGTGAGTTCGAGCTCAGCCTGGTCTCCAAAGCGAGTCCAGGACAGCTAAGGCTAACACAGAGAAACTCTGTCTCGAAAAACAAAAACAAAACAAACAAACAAAATCTCCACCTGAGCCTCCTTTTATTTTTGCGCTGTTTACTGTGTCCATATTTTTACACCCTTTGGAAAGTCATGTAGTCAGAGTCACATAACCTAAAACCTTTTAATATTGGCTTCTTTCACTTAGCAACAGGCACGTAAGATTCTTCTGTGTCTTTGTTTAATCTGGTTTGGGTGTCCCAGACTCACTCTGTAGCCCTGGCTGGCCCTGAACTCATGAAGATCCACCTGCCTCTTCCTCCTGAGTGCTGGGATTACAGGCGTGCACCACCACAGCTGGGTCCTCTGTGTCTTTTTTTTTTTCCTCCGAGACAGGGTTTCTCTGTGTAGCCAAGACTATCCTAGACTATGTAAACCAGAGACCAGGCTGGCCTCGAACTCACAGAGATCCACCTACCTCTGCCTCCTGAGTGCTGCGATTATAGGTGTGTGCCACCATGGCAGGTTCCTCTGTGTCTTTTTAGTGGCTTCTTTTCTTTTTTTTCTTTTTTTTTTTTTTTTTTTTTTCTTTTTTTGGGTTTTTTCCGAGACAAGGTTTCTCTGTGTAGCCTTGGCTGTCCTGGACCTGCTTTGTAGACCAGGCTGGCCTCAAACTCACAGCGATCCACCTGCCTTGCCTCCCGAGTGCTGGGATTATAGGTGTGCACCACCACGCCCGGTTTAGTGGCTTATTTTCAATGCTGAATAATGTTCCATATCTGGCTGTAGCACATTTACTTAGTGTGACTGCTACCTTGGGCTGTTAGGAACACGCATTCATATGTAAATTCTTGTCTGAGTCTGTTTCCCTACCTAGAAATGGGATTGCTAGATCTCTTGGTAGCTTCAGCTTTTGGCAGCTGTGCCAGCTTACCTTTCCATCAGCAACACGTGAGGGTTCCAGTTTCTCATGTCCTTACGGGCACTTGCTATTATCTGCCTTTGTGGTGTCAAGTGGATTTGATAAGGGCCCACTATCCAATATGTGTGTGTGTGTGTATGTGTGTGTGTGTTTACCATTTTCATGTGGTGTGCATATGATGTACATGTGTGTGGTGCACATGAATGTGGAGGCCCAAGGTTGATTTTGAGAATCATTATTGGCTGCTGTTTCATCGAGGCAGGGTCTCTGCCTTCCCCAGCTGGAAAACAAGTCGGCTCCTATGCCCCACCGGCATTTATGTGGGTTCTAGGATTTGAACTCTGGTCCTTGTGCTTGCACAGTGGGTGCTTTAACCAAAAAGCATCTTCCAGCCCAGTCATACTCTTTATTGTATCTTTTCTTCTCTACCAAGAGGTCCAAACTTATATTTATTTGTCATGTCTTGAAGTCTCTTTTGATCTAGCTGTATTTACAGGCGCATGCAATTTTAGAAAATAACACAGTGGTGTTTTGAACTTCCTGTGCGGCCTATCTGAAAGGCATCAGATGCTTCCGGAGAGGCGGCTTCTCATTCTTTGACATATAGCAGTGTCTTCCTGATGTCTTCTTTGTATTCCAGGAGGGAGACAGCACTTTAAACCTTCCTTTTACTGTGTCCTCGATGCTCAGAAAATCAAATCTCACAAACTCTGGTGCCTGGCTGACCGGCCTGGGTAGGAGCCTCCACGAAGGGGGCCAGTCTGTCCTCCGGGTACTGAGATGGCGGCCTGTCTCCTTGTTCTTGGGAAGACAGTGGTGTTCACTGGTGTTTGATTCAGGGAATCTTGCAATTGGGCGCTAACTCCGTTCACACAGCGTTAAGCCTCTATGTGCCCCCTACCCCCACTTGAACGGAAGTATTTGCCTAAGCGCTGAGACTTAATCCTGCAAATGGTATACAAACAAAATCATTCATCGGGTGACTGATTTAGATGCTCAGAAATAGGCCTGAGCCAAGTCACTTTTCCCACACTGACATGCAAATGCAGCAGCCCACGACACCGCTGAATCAAGAGCTCCAGACTTTACCCACATCGCGCTTGCTCAGCAAGGCAGCTCTCTCTCTCTCTCTCTCTCTCTCTCTCTCTCTCTCTCTCTCTCTCTTTCTGAGACAGGGTTTCTCTGTGTAGCCCTGGCTGTCCTGGACCTCACTTTGTAGACCAGGCTGGCCTCGAACTCACAGTGATCCGCCTGCCTCTGCCTCCCGAGTGCTGGGATTAAAGGCGTGCGCCACCACACCCAGCTGAAGTCTGGTTTTCAAAACCACACTTGCTGCTTTTATTTTATTTTAAGATTTATTTACTTCTTATTATGTATTCAGTGCTCTGCCTGCATGTACACCTGCAGGCCAGAAAAAGGCATCAGATCACATTGTGGATAGTTGTGAGCCACCATGTGGTTGCTGGGAATTGAACTCAGGATCCTTGGAAGAGCAGGCAGTGCTCTTACCCACTGAGCCATCTCTCCAGCCCCACACCTGCTGCTTTAAATGGGAGCAGGAAGTGTCAAGGTTGTGTAAGTGTCCTTCTGAGGGCATGTGAGCTTTATGGCAAGGGTAAACTTCTCAGGCTGGGAAGACATGGCCTTGCTTGGCCAGGGTCCCTGGCAGCTGTGTCTCTAGTCGCCAGAGCAGGGTGCGGGACTGGGGGCATGGAGAAACTTCCAGGGGCTTTATTGTGACTAGCCCTTTCTGCAGCCTTGGGTGACCCCATTGGGAGGCTACTGTTGCATGTGGGCTTGCTCTCCTGAAATGGTGTCTTCCTTATGGGCTGGGTGTGTCCCCCAGAGTCCTACAGTGCAGACTTAATCCATAGCGCCTCAGAATGTGGCTGCATTTGGACTTTGGGGTTTTTAACAGGTAGTTAAATTAAAACAAGTTCATAGCATAGATCTTAGCCTGCTGTGACAAGCTTCCTTACAGAAAACGAATGTGGCAGGGCAGTGGTGACATTCACCTTTTTTTGTTTGTTTTTTTCTAGACAGGGTTTCTCTGTGTAGCCTTGGCTGTCCTGGACTTGCTTTGTAGAGACCAGGCTGGCCAGACTCGGGAGGCAGAGGCAGGTGGATCATTGTGAGTTTGAGGCCAGCCTGATCTACAAAGTAAGTCCAGGACAGCCAAAGCTACACAGAGAGACCCTGTCTTGAAAAAAAAAAAAAAAAACAACAACAACAACAAAAAACAACAACAACAACAGAAGACTTAACAGTTCCAGAGCCATTGACCCGCCTTGGCGTAGGCTACGTTCTGTGCAGAAGAAGCCTTGTCTTGGTAAGTGACCTTTGCACTCTAGATTGTCCACTCATTTCTTGTGCCAGGTGTACTCTGGAGGCTGAGGCAGCAGCACTGCTAGTTTGTTGGCAGCCCAGACTGTATACTGAGACCCCGTCTCAAAAACCAAAAGCAAACCAAAGTCAAACCCGTTTCTCATGGTCCCACCACCAGCCAGTCACCTGAGGAATTCTGAGAAACAGGCAAAAGTTGTCATAGTTACTTTCTTCTGGTTGTTGCTGGGTTTTGGTGCTGAGATGGGGGTCTTACTGTGGAGCTCTGGCTGGCCTGGAACTCACAGAGATCTGCCAGCCTCTGCCTCCCTCCTGCTGGGTTAAAAGCCTGGGCTGCCGCCCCCAGCTGCGGTGGTTTCATTTCTAGGTTGACTCCCAGGCTCGGAAAGAGCCGTAAGTCAGGGTCACTAAGTAGCAAGCGACGGAACAGAAAAGGCCTGTTTGCATTGTAGCTGTCTCCACTCCATCACCATACCTTGTGCAAACATTAAGAACCTGGTACCACTGGCTGGTTTGTTTCTTAGGATTTTTTTTTCCTTTTGTGTATAAGTGTTTTACCTGAATACATGTATTGCATTATCTGCATGCCTGGTACCCAAGGAGTCTAGAAAAGGTGTTGAAGCCCTTGGAATTACAGGTGGTAATGAGCTGCCACGAGGGTATTGGCATTTGAACCTGGGGCCCTGGAAGAGCAGCCAGTGCTCTTAACCACTGAGCAAGCTCTCCAGCCCCTATGCTCTTAATATAACTGAATTTGCGCCTTTGGTGATGCAGACACTGAGGTGGTATTTGTTAGTGTCCCCCATGTTGGTGAAGTACATCACTGTTATCACTCCCATTTTACAGATGTGAAGATGGAAAGACAGGAAGTGAGACTCTACCAGGGTCACATGTGTAACTAGAGTGACTAGAGTGAGACCCAGCAGATTTGATATGGAGAGAGAAAGAAAAAGAGTAGGGGTTGGGGCCTGAGTGGGTCATGAGGGTAGAGAGAGAAAGACAGAGAAAGGGAAAGGGGGCACCTGAGGGAGACAGAGAGAGACAGAGAAAGAGACAGAGAGAGACACACAGAGAGAGACAGAGACAGAGAGACAGAGACACAGAGACAAACAGAGAGAGACAGAGACAGACAGAGATAGAGAGAAAGACAGAGACAGAGAGACAGAGAGAGAGAGAGAGATAGAAAGAGACAGAGACAGAGAGAAAGACAGAGAGACAGAGAGACAGAGACAGAGAGAGAGGAGGAGGGATGGCTCGTTGGTCCTTTATATCTGGTGCCTTTGGCACACACCTGGTGGCAAGTGACAGATGATGATGTCAGAGGTTGCTAAGCAACCTAGGGGCAGACCATAGGCTAGCAGGCTAGCAGATCAGCTTGTGCACTAACACTATAGCCATCAGAACTCAAATTCATTTGGCCCTGCTTCAGGCCTGGCCTGCAGTAAGTGGCTCTCACCAGGAGGCCTTTGCGGTCCAAAACAAAAGTGTGTTTAGGTCTGGAAGGTTGCTTCCTGCCATTCGGAGTGAGGGAGCGAGTGCCAGTAAACCCCACCCCCAACCCTGTGTGAACTAGTAGAACACCAACACACACACATACACACACACACACACACACACACACACACATGCCGCACACGCACATGTGTCAGCTAAGCTGGGACTCATCGGATTGGATTACAGGATGCAGTTCTAATGGTCCAGCAATGTCTGTCTCCCAGTGAAGAAGCTGAGAATCCACCAGTGGCTCAGTCCATGAGGCTGGACGTCTCCACCCCAGTAAGACCCTGGAGGATTCCTGGAGAGCTGCCGGTCCTCAGTCTGTGCTGACGATTGAAGAAGTTGTTTCTATCACTGGCAAAGGAATGCTGCAGCAATGGGATGGATGAGCTTGCCAGCAAAGCAAGAGAAAAAAACCCTTCCTTTCTTGTCCATTCAGCCAGGTTGCCCACATTCAGGGTGGGGCTCTGTGCGTCAAATAAGCGGTCTTTAGGAGATGGTTAAGACTGGATGAGACCAGAGGTGCCTTGAGGAGGGATTTTTGAGCTTCAGAGAGCAACCGCCCCATATATTAGTTACTTTTTTAAAAATTATTTTTAAAGGTTATTTATTTGTTTATTATATATACAGTGTTCTGCCTGCATGTACACCTGCAGGCATCAGATCACATTATAGATGGTTTGTGAGCAACCATGTGGTTGCTGGGAATTGAACTCAGGACCTCCAGAAGAGCAGTCAGTGCTCTTAACCTCTGAACCATCTCTCCAGCCCCTTAGTTACTTTTTTTTTTTTTTTTTTTTTTACCGAGACAGCATTTCTCTGTGTAGCCTTGGCTGTCCTTGGACTCACTTTGTAGAGCAGGCTGGCTTCGAACTCACAGTGATCCTCCAGCCTCTGCCTCTCGAGTGCTGGGATTAAAGGAGTGCCCCACCACCGCCCAGCTCCCTAAGTTACTTTTTAATCACAACGGCCAAATACAAGACAAAACCAAGGAAGAACAATTTTGGCTCCCGGTTTCGGGGCATTGCTCATCAAGGTTGAGCAAGATAGGGCCACGAAGCTCCACTCTGTCATGGTGGGCCAGCAGAGAGGGAGACAGAACGTGACCAGAGATCACACACCCTCGGCAGAAGCCTGCCTCAGAGAAACTTGGTGATTCCATCTAGGCTTCCCTTCCCCCTTTAGGATGAAGCGTTCAAGTCATAAGCCTATAGGGGACATTATAGATTCAAAGGACAACACAGGGGGCTTGCTATGTATGCGGCCCGAACTGGCCTCAGAGTTAGCATCTTCCCACTTTTGTTTCCAAGTGCTGGGATTACAGGCATGCATCACCACGTCCCGCCCCCACTCTGCCCCCTCCCCCTCCCCCACACACAATGAGAACACAGCAGGCACAGAGCCAGGAAGCAGATCCTCTCCGAGGATGCTGTCCTATAGCAGCCTAGCCAAGGCACCTGCCACACCCCTCCTCCTTCTCCTCCCCAGGCTCCGGTCCCACGCGCTGCTGCATCAGCTGTCCTTCCTGTCCCTCCATCTGTATGACAGAATGTTCCCAACATAGTGGGCACAGCAGCGAGGCTCCTTCCTGCTGCCCCCCCCCCCAACCCCATGCGCAGGTCCGAGGCACAGAATCTCCAGACACTGCCAAGAGGTTCTGTTGACAAGGGTGGTGACTCAAGCTGCGTTCCTGGAGGCTGCTAACAGGTCCGCTGGCTCCGTGTGTGTGTGTGTGTGTGTGTGTGTGTGTGTGTGTGTGTGTGTGAGAGAGAGAGAGAGAGAGAGAGAGAGAGAGAGAGAGAGAGAGAGAGAGAGAGAGAGAGAAACTGCTGGTCTGCTGAAGAGGCTTTCTGCCATCTCCCGGCAACCGCGTGGCAGTCCTCACAGGGGAGCCCCTGGGGTGCCCGGAGGGCTTCTGGGAGAAACCCGGGCCGCCCCTCAATGGCCCCATGGTCCCTGCCAGTAATAGTGAGTGTCGTATAGAGACCATCGTTTCTGGGTTAAACTTTTCCTGTCATCTGGCTTGGTCCTTACAACTCTGGAAGGATGCCTTGATCTGCAAATGAGGAAGCTGAGGCTACTGGGGTCAGGAAGGCTGACTTATTTGCCCAAGGTCAGGGGTTTGGTAAATGCTGAGGCTCAAGGCAGCCTCTTGTCCCAGCCCCCTCCCTCTGCCCCTCCCTCCCCCCTTCCTCTTCCTTTCCTTTCCTTTTCTCTTCCTTTCCAGAAATTGTGTTCAGCACTATGAAACCTCAGAGATACAATGAGGAAGGTGACACTGCCCTCTTGCCCCGACCCCCCCTCCAGACCCCCTTGCCCCCACTCATGCTCAGTTGAGTCTTAGCAGCTTGCTCCCGCCAGGAGGCCCCAGCTCTTCTGCAGGCTTTAGAGGGACTCAGAAGTCAGCCTGCTGAGGTCCAGCTAGGGGGAGAGGCTCAGGATGGAACCGGGAGGGAGGGTAACTGTGGGCATTATGAGTGGAGGAATAAGAGAAAGCCCATGGCAGGATCGGAGAGGGAGATCACACAGGGAGGGGGACTGGGAGGGGGATGACTCTAGCTTATGTCAGGCAAACAAAAAACTGACTGCAGTGCCCTGCAACTGATGAAGACTTTGTGACCATCCTGTGACATTTGTCTCTTTCTTAATCTTGCCGAGTTTGAGACATTCTCTTCCATCATCCCTGGTGGACATGCTGTTCTCTATCTCATCTCTAATGGTAACCGTGTTGTATGAGCAGATTCTCTTGGGAAGATGCAACACACACACATACACACACACAGCACACTCACACAGACACACACATAAGTACACAGTCATACACTTGTACACACATATACTCAGTCACACACTTGCACACACAGTCACACAACACACTCGCAGTCACACAACACACACTCATACGACAGAGACATATTTGCATACTCATACACACTCAGTCACACAACATATACATACATATACTCACACATATACACACACACTCACTGTCACAACACACACATACATACACTCACACACACACCACACTCACAGACATACCACACTCACACACACATACTCACACACTTGTATACACACATACACTCAGTCACACACTTGCACACACTCACAGTCACACAACATACACTCATACAACACAGACACATACTTGCACACTTACACACTCATTCACACAACATACACGTACACACACACAGACACAGACACACACTCACTGTCACACAATGCACACATATGCACACACTCATACACGAACACACACACACTCATCTACACACCTCTGAAAGGGAACCCATAACAGATGGGAGTAATGGCTCCACCAAAGTCCAACTTGGTGAACTGATGTGTCTTAACTGAGGTCACTAAGGTCATCAGGGGTAAGGGCTCCTTACAGGGACAGTTTTATCACTGAACACACACCCCAGCATGGGAGAGGACTCACAAAACTCCGTCGCTGGAGCTCTCTGCACAGCTCGCAGGCAAGTAGACAGACCTGAGAACTGTCTTCTGGGCAGCATGGCTGGTGAGTCTCTTCCAGCAGGTGGAGGCTGCTTTTCCAGCAGGTGGAGACTGTTGGAAATGTGAGCTTTCCTACACCTGTGGGTTTTGTTTGCCTTCAGAGTCTAGTGAGCTTCCCCCACCTCCCAGAAAGGGTGCTTCTGTTTAGAGGAAACTACTACAGGACACTCTAATCGATTAGTAATGACTGCCTGAAATGGAAGAGCTCCATGACCCACTGGCAATGCCTTGCAAGGGCATAGGTGAGGAGTATGATGGTGTGGTGGTGTGGTGGTGTGCGTTTTTGCCCTGCAGGACATGCCAGCATCATTTCTATTGCCAAGATGGTTCTCAAGGACATCTCTGGCCTTGTCTGGACATGCTCTTGAAAGAGGGATTGGGACTTTTGGCTCTTCTATGTCTGTCTGTTTTTCTCTCTTTCTCTCCTCTCTAGACACCATGAGGTGAGCATAGAGTCCCTGCTGTGATATTCTGTCTCCGCAACAGCCCCCAAATGACAGAGCTGGAACTATGGGACAGATAAGCCTTCCTCCTTTGACATTGTTCAACCCAGTTACTTGGTGACAATGATGGAAAGCTAGCACGTGCACCTTGCAAAGCTCGGCAATCATTGCTAGATTGAATCTCTCTGTCCACCAACTCTGAGAGTCTCGCCCACTGTGATGATAGCTCATAATGATGACTCTAATTTTGCTACAGACACAAACTAAGAACCCCATGTTCACTCACACCAAGTGGGTGCAGCAGAACAGTTACCGTCCTTACATTAGTAGCACAGAGGAGGGACCACAGACAATGTTGGGAACTGTTAGGCTTGGGCCCCCTGGGGCCATGCCCTGGCCTGTATGCAATTGTTATTCTGTCCTGGCAGCTTCCTGTTGTGAACATTGTGCCTTGATGAGCTGACCACAAGTTCCTGTTTTGCACCCTGGTTACCTTGGTTACATGATTCCTCTTGTCCTGGGGACTTTCCACCTACATCCTCTTGTATTTTCCCACCTGCCTCTGTACTGTATAAAAGGCCTTGGCCCCTCCCCGTTAAACGGCATGCTCTTAGAACAGATGACCCGCTGTCTGGAGCGATTCTTCAACCCATGGTCCCTCGCTCGATCCATCGGGATATTTGCATCGCGGGCGCTGCAGGACAAGGCCATACTTATTTCATGCAGAAGCTATTAAGGCAAAATCCAAGTTGTCGAAGGCCTGTGTAGACCAGTTCCTGTTGCCAGGTATGACCAACACCCAATCTCATTAGTGGGGAGCAGAGAGACCCAGCACTGTCAGCACCTTCTCTGAGTGGGGACCTCTCCATAGGAGCATGGCTGGACCTGGAAAAGAGGAGTAATCTCAAGGCAAGAACACGAGGGGCAACACAACACAACACAACACTTTTTGTAAAGCTGCTGGCTGTAGAGTGAATCGCAGACACATACAATCTCCCCCACCTTTACTGTCCTAGTTGGTGTCACCTGTCAACATAACCAGGAGTCATCTGAGGAGGGACTCTCTATTGACCAGTTGGCCACACTGGGTTGTCCTATGGGCTGTCTGTGGGTGTGCCTTGATTGTTAATTGATCTTAGAGAGCACAGCCCACTGTGGGCGGCACCATTCCCTGGGCAGGGGGTCCTGGGCTGTACAAGAAAGGTGGCTACGTATAAGTCCGTGAGTAAGCCAGCGAGCAAGGCTCTTCCACATTTCCTGCCCTGATTCCCTCAATGATGGCCTGTGACCTGTAAGTGGAAGCCAAATAAGCCATTTCCCTTCCCTATGTTGCTTTTGGTGAGTATGTTTTATCACAGCAACTGAAAAGGAAATCTGCACACCCACGTTTTAACAGGAACAAGAGACAGCCAGTGGTTTTGACTGATCCAATGTTGAATTAGGTCAGTGTTCCTCAACAGGATTTTATTTCCTAATATAGACAAGCATGCTGCTCCGCGCACACCAGGAGTGTGGGTTGGAACAACAACATGGTGGTAAAGATCTTGAGCAAGACTGAAAAATGTTGCTAACATGCCACTAAGTAGAAAAGGTAACACGCTCTGCTGTCCTTCATTCACTTACTGATTTATTGACGGCCATAATGGGATCAAGCCCACGTCTTTGTTCATGCTCAGCAAATGTCTGAATTGCACCCCCAACCTCTCCTCTCCTCTCCTCTCCTCTCCTCTCCTCTCCATCAGAAGTATGCCGTAAAGCTCGCTCCTGCCAGGTGCCAGCACCTTCAGGTGGGGAAGATGAGATCAGATCCTTCTACCAGACACAGTAAGAAATTGTACCGCAAAGGACAGGCAGTGAAAACCCAAACCGACATCAGTCAAGAGCTCTTTATCTGGGAGAAACTTAAAATCATCGTTCGAAGCCTGCAAAGAAGGGAACGGCCCCATAAGACACACTTGTGAGACAGTCGAAGAGAAACCAGACAAATTAGGACTACTTGCTTTTGTCAAGGAACAAATAGGAATGTTCTAGAAAGGCGGATTCTGGCTGTTATGAACTACAAGCCTGAAAATGCATTAAAGAGCTAACATTGGTTAGATGGCTACAATTTTACATGCAAAAGACAGTGGTAGGGGAGGGGGGAAAGTAGAAAGGAGGAGGGGAAGTGAGACGGGGAAGGGGTATGGGGGGAGGGGGGGGCCAGGCAGTAGAATCAAGTTATGGCCCCACAAACAGTCAATGCACATCACATGCAGGAGCAGCTGGCTATCTTAGGAGCAGCTGGCTATCTTAGGAGCAGCTGGCTAGCTGGTCGCCATGCTCCCATCCCTTAGATGCAGGGCATCTAGCCCTCTAGGCACAGGAGCAGTGCTTATCTCTGACTGGCATGATTCTTTGATTCTTGGTGTTTAGATGTTTTAGGTGGCAGTTTAAGACGAACTTGAAAATGAAAATTTCCCTTTGCCTCACCTCTCCTTCTTCCCTCCCTCCTCTTATCCTCTTTCTCCATTCTCCTTTTCTTCCCCTTCCCTCCTTCCCTCCTTCTCCCCTTCCTCCTTCCTTCTTTCCCTCCTTCCCTTTTCCTTCCTCCCTTCCTCCCTCCCTCTCTCCCTCCCTCCCTTCCTTCCTTCCTTCCTTCCTCTCTCTCTTCCTTCCTTGTCTTCACCTCACAGTAGCTAGGTTAGGCTAGATTTCCTCATCCCCACGTCCTGTGTGCTTGGATGACAGGTGTACCACCATGCTCGGCTTGACTCTTCCCCCCCCCCCAATGGTATACTTCCAGAGGAACTCACTATGGGGAGGGTTAGACAGAGCAGACATACCCTATCCAGCCCTTGGGGGTGACAGGATTGACTGCTTAGATCTAGGAAGATAGTGCTATGTCTCTCTCTTCAATATCTTTTTGTTTTGGACAAGTTATTTGTATAAGAAATCCAGTCTTCCATAAGGCTTTACACAGGCGAGTAATCCAGGCATTACTTTATATTTAATATTGTTTTCACTACTACCCAGAGCATTATGCATACTAGGCTAGTATTCTGCCACTAAGCCACCCCCACCCACTTTTTTCCTTTCAATTTTGAGACAGAGTCTTGCGAAGTTGCCTAGGCTGGCCTTGAACTCTCAGTCCCCCTGTCTCAGCCTCCCAAGTAACTGGGACTACAAGCCTGTGCTCCTGGGTCTGCCTTCATGTAAATTTTCATACCAACACAAAAATGTTTAATTTCATAATGCAAAGATTCTTTTTAAAACGGTGGTTCAATCTGGCTAAACTTTACAATTAAACAAAGATTAATTTGTCTGTGCGTGCTCATGCACATGGGCCATGGTGCAAATGTAGAGGTCAGAGGTCAACTCTGTAGGGTCCCTTCCCTCCTTCCACCTTTATGTGGGTTCTGGGGTCCAAAATGCAGGTCTTCAGGCCCGTGCAGCAAGTGCCTTTCCCTGCCAAGCCATCTTGTTGGCCCAGCTTTGGCTGCATTGTAAAGGCTATGAATGAGATATAGTCCTGCATTGAGTAGCTTTCAACTACCAACAGGCTCTCAGCAGATGTCCACTGGCTCTATGTCATTACTTATAAGAAAAGAACTTCAGACAGCCAAACAGTAACGAATACAGAAGCAACACTCAAAATGAGCTTGATCCTCAAAACGGAGGTAGCTACAGGCAGCGCAATAGATTTTTCCAATTTTTTTTTTTAAGATTTATTTATTAATACACATACAGTTCTCTACCTGAAGGCCAGAAAAGGGCATTAGATCACATTATAGATGGTTTTTAAGCCACCATGTGGTTGCTGGGAATTGAACTCAGGACCTCTGGAAGAACAGGCAGTGCTCTTAACCTCTGAGCCATCTCTCCAACCCCTCCAATGCTTTAATAAATCTCCTCAAGGCTGGACTTGGAGGCACACGCCTTTAATCCTAGCATTCGGGAGGCAGAGGCAAGCGGATCACTGTGAGTTTGAGGCCAGCCTGGTCTACAAAGTGAGTCTAGGACAGCCAGGGCAACACAGAGAAACCCTGTCTTAAAAAACAACAACCACAACAACAACAAAAAACCAAAACCAGCCAACCAAACAAAAATGTCCTCAAGAAATTATGAACCTGCCAGGCATGGTGGTGCACGCCTTTAATCCCAGCACTTGGGAGGCAGAGGCAGGCGGATCCTTGTGAGTTTGAGGCCAGCCCAGTCTACAAAGCAAGTCTAGGACAGCCAAGGCTACACAGAGAAACCCTGTCTCAAAAAACGAAAACAAACAAACAAAAAAGAAATTATGGTCCTAAAAATATGCTTCTTTTTAAAGATTCCTGACTTCCCCTGAGACTCTAAGATAAAGCGATGATGACTCGGCTTACCAGATGAAGAGGGACGCGTGGGCCCCCTGAGGTCATGGTCACACAGCGCTGACTACCCCATCCCTAAGCTTATGTCACTCCACAGAAATGGCGTTTTTTTCTTAGTTCTGAGCTGGCACCCTATCAGATGCTGGATCCTGCAAAGGAACCTCCACAGTAACACTTTGCAATTATTAATATCAGGGGTGGGGTGGAAAAACAGTGATTTTATTTTTAACAAGCCCTGAGAGGTCTCTTATTATATGGCTGTCTTTCTTCTGGGAAGGAGCACGGAGTGACTTAGTACTGTTTCTGAAGTCTAATTTCCTCTCTCGGCAGTTTACTTGACAAAGGGAAAGAATTCAGTGGGCCTAGTCATGACTGGAAAAATAGCAAAAAGAGAATAGAGGAAATAATGCACAGAACACACCACAAACATGGCAGGAAAAGCAAGAGAGTCTGAGCATACAACCTGGCTAGGCAGCGGCCCATTGCAGAAAAGGTCTTGAGTTCAGCTGAGCAAAGGCTTGAAAACTGCGTTATAGGGCAATACAAGCAGCCGACGCCGTAATAAGGCTGTCAGCGTGCTACTCATGTGAGACCAGTGTTGTGTGGGTCATGAACCCAGGCAGCTGTGGTTACCTGAAGACTCAAGCTGGATCTTAGTATCATTAAATGAGCATGGTGCAGCCAGGTGTGGTGGCACATGCCTTTCATCCCAGCACTTGGGAGGCAGAGGCAGGCAGATCTCTGTGAGTTCGAGGCCAGCCTGGTCTACAAAGTGAGAAACCCTGTCTCAAAAAAAAAAAAAAAAAAAAAAAAAAAAAAAAGCACGGTGCAAGAGTGAAAAGTGTTATGTTAGCTGCCATCCTTAGCAATCAGTGACAAACGGGGGATGGCAGCCCCATAGGTCACCCTCATAGTGAAGCGTTGGGACCATGTCATTGTCAGTAGACACAAGGCACAGTTGCAGGAGTCTACACGCTAACAGTGATGGAATTGAGCTTCATCAGCCAGGTGTGGTGGCGCACTCCTTTATTCCCAGCACTGGGGAGGCAGAGGCAGATGGGTCTCTGAGTAAGAGGCCAGCCTGGTCTACAGAGAGAGTTCCAGGACACAGAGAAACCCTGTCTTGAAAAACCAAAAAAAAAAAGAAAAGAAAAGAAAAAACAATCCCAAATCTCAAACCCATGGTTATGTTAGACAGCATTTTACTGTATATTTCTTATTTTATATTTTCTAGCAACTTATAACTTGCTGTTTATATTTCTTTTATACTATGGACTTGATGTTAGACAAAAAACAAATTTAACTTTTCTTTTTTTAAGACAGGGTTTCTCTGTGTAGCCCTGGCTGTTCTGAAAGTCTCTTTATAGACCATGCTGGCCTCGAACTCACAGAGATCTGCCTGCCTCTGCCTCTGCGTTCTGAGTGCTGGGATTCCAGGTATGCGCCACCACTGCCCAACACTCAGCTGATATTCTTATTTGAGTCTAAGATGGATCATGAAGCAGCAGAGACAGCTGGCAGTATCACCTCATCCAGCCCAGGAACTGCTAAGGGGTGCACAGTGCCGTGCTGGGTGAAGAAGCTTCACAGAGGAGAGGGTCCCCGAAGATGGAGAACATCATGGCGGCCACAGAGCCAGTCCTCTTACAGCTGCAGGAGTGGTCAAAGAGCTCGGGTGCGCCATTTGACAGGCATTTGGCATTTGCAGCAACTTGGGAAAGTAAAAAGGGCTTGGTAAGTGGATGCCGTGAGCTGAGTGAAAACCAGAACCACTGGCATTTTGAGCAGTCTGCTGAGATTCCACACTTGCCAAGCTGGCACCAAATAAATGGCACGGTCACCGTTTGGTGGTTGGCTACTGGTCTGTGGCATGGTCAGTGTTTGGTGGTTGGCTACTGGTCTGTGGCACAGTTCACTGTTGGTGGTCAGCTGTCGGTCCGTGGCATAGTCACTGTTCGGTGGTTGGCTACTGGTCTGTGGCACAGTTCACTGTTGGTGGTCAGCTGCCGGTCCACCCCACAACACCATGGACCCTTATCCTCATAGGACAGCAAGGGTTTGATCATGGCTACTTGGTGTTCTTGTGTTTATTGCACACATTCGCACCCAAATCATTTCACCACACCAACTAATAGCAAGACATCAAATCCAGACCATACGTGCTGAAAAGAGAGAGGGTTCTCTGAGGAGAGGAAGTCGCTGGAAAAGATCATTTCAAGTATCGTGCTGATGAATGACCCGGAGCATGTGCCACGAAATACTGACCCACCTACTGAGAGAGCCCAGACATCACACTATATAATATTGTAGAAAATGGTGAACTTGGAAGAGAGGGGAACTTGAGGTGGAGGAGTTAGGAGAGATACAGGAAGGGAGACACGGGAGAACTGTTAATGAAGGAACCAACCCTCTTCCCTTAAGGGCCCCCATTAAGGCTAAAGTCTGAGAAAAGTTGGCCTACCCAGTCCTCCCTTAAGAACTCCCATTAAGGCCAAAGCATGTAAATTTCTGGAGGGTCCAGCTTGATTCAAGGACAGCCAGCTTTTGTAGGGTCCAGTTTGAACCAAGGACAGATAGTTATATCAGATCACTCTGTGTGTGTGACAGGGATAAGAGAAACCTTGAAGAGTCCAGCTTGACTCAAGGACAGCCAGTTTGTATTACATCTTGTGTTTAAAATTTTCCACTACCCCAAAAATGTACTAACCCCTCCCCAACTAAGAAAGCCCCAATGCCAGCCTATTAACCAATCAAGTTTCTCTGCTAAGTTCTGCTTCCGTAAAGTGTAAAAAAGCCCATGCTTCTGTTCCTCGTGGTCTCCAGCTCGAAAGAGCTTGGCAGACCCCGTCGCGTCGGCTCAATAAATTCCTATGCATTTGCATCGACAACGGACTCCATCTTTTATTGGAGACTTCGGGAATAGATTAAAGATTTCCCTCCGGAGATCTGAGTCTTGCATTAACAGGTATTTGAGGAACTGTTGTGTGATACTGTCCCTGGGGAGATGTGAAGAAATGTCTGGCCAGCCTTGATCGGGAACTCGTGACAGACCAAAGAACAGATACCACCAGCATCCAACTGGGAAAACAGTGAGTTAGAGACTGTCACCACAGCCCACCCTGGCATGGGTGACAGCTCACAAAAAGCAGGGAACCTGGAGCACACTGCACAGCCTGCAGCCACACCAACAGGTTGGAGGATGTCTTTTCCAGGCAGCTTGACTTGTCTTCATTTCTTACAGGCAGCTTGATGGGTTGTTGCCACCTCTTCCAGGTGGCTTGGCTGACCTGAAAGTGACACTCAGCAGTCCTTCCTGCTCATATATGCTCAGGGAAGGATGGGCCTAGTAAATCCGGTTGGTTTCAGGGACTTCCTGAAACTTGTGAGCTGTTTACTTGCTGAGCCTAAGGAGGCTTCCTCGCAGGCTGGAACGCCTCACCTGCCTTTTCCACTCACATTTGAAGGATTACCTCAGAGGAAATTGCTACATGACAGGAGCGACTGTGGGAGAGGAGCTAAGCTTTTGGGGGTACCTTGTTAGAATGTTGGCGGAAGTCTCAAAGAATGAGTTTTAGTATGAAGGAAAAGACTTCCAAATAAAAGCTAACAACAGGACGGGAATTCTGCTAAAGCAGTGGGCTCTTCAGCATCTCTCATTTCGCAGTACCCAGTGGTTCACTTGCCAGGGCACACTACACTAGGTGAATACCCAAGTAAGTGACTTCTGGGCATTTTGAGACAAAGGGAGACAAAAGAGCTCACTGTGTAGCTCAGGCTGGCCTGAAATTTGCCGTCCTCCTGCCTCAGCCTCCTAGATGGAATTTCAGACATGCTCTGCCATGGCTGGTTACACTCTGTCTACTTCTTTTTTAAAAAAATGTATTTATTATGTATACAGTGTTCTACCTGCATATACACATCTGCACACCAGAAGAGGGCACCAGATCCCTTCGTAGATGGTTGTGAGGACCTTTGGAAGAGCAGGCAGTGCTCTTAACCTCTCAGCCATCTCTCCCGCCCACATTCTGTCTACTTCTTTTTCTTTTTTTCTTTTTTTCTTTTTTGTTTAAGTCAGGGTCTCTCTGCGTAGCCTTGGCTATCCTAGACTCAATTTGTAGGCCAGGCTGGCCTCGAATTCACAGTGATCCACCAGCCTCTGCCTCCGAGTGCTAGGATTAAAGGCGTGCGCCACCACGCCCAGCCCTTCTGTCTACTTCTAACAAGAAGTAATTTATGATTAATTGCATAAGAATTCCCAAGGGACAATCTCTTAGCTCTGGAATAATCTGCCCCATGAAGAATAAGACAGAGAGGTACTGGAGGACTAGAGTTAGAAACTCTGAGAAAAGAAAAATTGATGCCCAGAGAAAAACTCAAAAATTCAGTAATTATTTTTATTTGGAATGAGAGGCTATATAGTAGTTTATAAGAAAGTGAGCCAGGTGTGGTGGTGCATGCCTTTAATCCCAGCACTTGGGAGGCAGAGGCAGGTGGATTGCTGTGAGTTCAAGACCAGCCTAGTCTACAAAGTGAGTCCAGGACAGCCAAAGCTACACAGAGAGACCCTGTCTTGATAAACAAACAAACAAAAACAACAAAAAACAAACAAAAAAAAAAGAGAGAAAAGAAAGTGAACTAAGCCAGAACTGAAGTTCCACATGTGCGGTCCCAGCTCTGAGGAGGCTGAGGCAGGAGCATGGTAGTGTCAGGCCAGCCTAGGCCTATGTCAGGACAAACAATATAGTGAGCACCATCTGCGTGCATAATATAAGTGCATTTCAAGAGCACAGTGCTGAATAGAACATTAAGTCATAGACATACAGAGAATGTATCATTTTGCTGGGTGTAGTGGCCCACGCCTTTAATCCCAGCACTTGGGGAGACAGAGGCAGGTGGATCTCTGTGAGTTCGAGACCAGCCTGGTCTACAGAGGGAGTCCAGGACAGCCAGAGCTACACAGAGAAACCTTGTCTTGAACAAATTTAAAAGAAAGAAAGAGAAAAAAAAGAGAATGTATGTTTTCAGTCATATAAAGTAGAACCAGTAGGAAGTTAAACACTGTGTCTTATGCCTGTATCCAGCTGTGGTAGGCTGAAACTCCAGGACAAGCGAGGCGGGGCTGCAGCGCTGTCTCAGTGGATTCACGCTGGCTTGGCCTGTGTGAAGCTCAAGGCTACGTTCGTTCCCAGCACCACAGAGAACACACAGCACGTCGCCATGGAGGAGGCTGCTGACGAGAAGGCCAGGAGCACCTTCCTCCTGGGAAGAGCTTGCAGGAGCTTTCAAGATCAGTGAGAGGGAATCTCTTAAACTGCCAGGTGGGCATGTGAGTGCTTCCTTGATTACACTTAAATGTGCACACGGAGTGTCCTTGTGCTCGCTAGGGGGCTGTAGGACGCAGTCATCATGATCGCTGAAAACAGAGAGGTCAAACACAACACGGAGAGTGGGGAAGCACAGCAAGACTTGAGGAGGATTGATACAGATGGAGTGTGTGGGAGAATAGACGCAGAACCACCCCTCCCCCACCGTGCTTTCTTCTAGAAGCCGGAAGACAAGTACTTGAACACTCTTGACTGGTGGCGGATTTGTCCACAGTGAAGACATGGCGGGTCCTGAGTGTTGTCTTCATACTGCTGCTGGGAACAGCTGAAAACCCAAAGTCCTTACCTGTGGGTCACATCCAGGCTTTAAGGTATAATAAAAAAAAAAAAAAAAAAAAAAAAAACAGCAAAAAACCCAAAACCCTTTAGGCGTAGAAACTGAGAGAATCCCTTCCTGTAGAATTCACTAGAAAAGGAACCTGAAGAAGGTTTTCAGTAAGAAGAAAATTAGCCAGGAGGGATAACAAGAAATCAAAAATCGACGTGCGGGCTGGAGAGATGACTCAGTGGTTCAGAGCACTGGCTGCCCCTGCAGAGGACCTGGGTTCAGTTCCCAGCACCTACATGGTGGCTCACAATCAGTAGTGACTCCAGTTTCAGGGGATCCGACGCCCTCTTCTGGCCTACACAGGCACTACATGCATCAGGCAAACAGATACCCATGCAAGCAAAATACCCATACACACAAAATAAGAATAAAGGGGGAGTCGAGCATGGTGGTGCACATCTTTAATCCTAGTGCTCGGGAGGCAGAGGCAGGTGGATCGCTGTGAGTTTGTGGCCAGCCTTGTCTACAAAGTGAGTCCAGGACAGTCAAGGCTACACAAAGAAACCCTGTCTCAAAAAACAAAACAAAATAAAGAATAAAGGGGGGCAGGGAGCAAGGGTGAATAAGGAAACTGGCCAACATATTGGCAGATTTACATCAGTATCACCTCAACACACACACACACACACCCCTACACACACACACACACATACATATAATAAATACACCTATACCTACACACATACAACACACATACAACCACACCCACCCACCTACACATGCACTCACACACAATACACACTCATACACATTCACACATATACAATACACACACATGCACACACTCACACACATACACACATATACAGCACACACATACCACACATACGCACATATACAGTACACACACATCTACACATACATACTCACATACACACTTATACAACACACACACACACACACACACACACTATGGTTTATGGACGTGTGCCCCAAAGGTCCATTGATGAAAGGATTGGCTGTGGTGTTGCTGAGAGCTGCTGGGAAGTGGGACACAGGGTCCTTCTGGGAGGTGGTCACTGAGAGGACGGTGAGGACTCTCCTCCCTGCTGCCTCGGCTTTCCAGCCATGAGCTGAGTGGCCGAGATTGGAAAGCAAGCCTGGATGCCACGTACTGAGCCGCCAGTTACTGATGCAGTGACCAGGAAGGATGGACCGAGAAGAGCGACGGCCTGAGCCCCAGGCAGAAGCTGCTGAAGAGCATCGTGGAGCCTTAGGTAACTATTCAGAGGAAGTATGTAGAAGACTGGATTCTTCAGTGTCGAACGAGGAGAAGGACTCCTAAGGCTGCCTAAGCCTCTGCATGACATTTCCATAAATCTGCTCCCGAGCCTGCCGAGCTACCCCGTGCATGTGCCCATGGGTGCTCGCGTGCGTGCGCACGTTTCCCTTCCTGCGGCCCCTGAGAAGCGGCATTCCCTTGTTGGCTGCTGTGTTTGGCTATGCGACCAAGTCATCCTTATTTGTGGGCTCGAATTCAAGGTTCTTCTTTAGTCAAAGAGAGAAAGCAGGATGGGCGAGCCTGCCCTGAGATGTGGCCCTCCGCCTTGGCTGGAAGATGTCCGTGTGGCAGCCAGCCCACTAGATTCACTTCTGACGCGACGCTGCTGGGAACCAGCTTGAGGGGCCTCCCTCCAGCCTGGAAGCCATCCTGGGGACTAAGAATTCAGATCTACTGGCTGGCATTTGGAAACTGGAAAAAAATAGAAATAAAAAAAAGAAACAAACCCAAAAACCTGCTGTTTAATTTTTTTTTCCCAGTGGCTTGACCAAGTAAGCAACAGGAAGACTCACTTGTTTGTGTGTCTATAGCAAGCCACAGGCAGTAAGGGGCTTCACCTGAGGTGTCATGCCTCCACGGAGACACTCCCCTGCATGTTCATCTGTGTGCTGGGCCATATGGGATGGAGAAGATAGCAACGCTTATGTCACGTCTTTATGGATTAAATCCTGTGGCCTCAGCTGTGCAGATGGTCATATGTGGGAGTGGAAGGGATGGGTCTCTCTCTCTCCTCCCTCCCTCCCTCCCTCCCCGCCTCTCTCTCTCTCTCTCTCTCTCTCTCTCTCTCTCTCTCTCTCTCTCTCTCTCTTTTGAGACAGGGTTTCTCTGTGTAATAGCCCTGGCCATCCTGGAACTCTCTTTGTAGACCAAACTCTCCTAGAACTCACAGAGATCCACTTGCTTCTGCCTCTGCCTCTGGAGTGCTGGGATTAAAGGCGTGCACCACTACACCTGGCCAGGCTGGGCATCTCAATGAAGCCAACTCTGCCTTTGCTGGCAGCAAGGGAGCTGAAGCAAGGGAGTCCTAGTTCAAGGCCAGCCTGGGCTAGATAGTGGTACTCTACCTAAAACAAATGAGGATGAGCAAGATGGCTTATGTATACAGTGCTCTGCCTGCATGTGAGCCAGCGGGCCAGAAGAGGGCACCAGATCTCATTGTAGAGGGTTGTGAGCCAGCATGTGGTTGTTGGGAATCGAACTCAGGACCTTTGGAAGAACAGCCAGTGCTCTTAACCGCTGAGCCATCTCTCCAGCGCAGAATATAAGCTATTTAAATGACCTGGTAGGTATTTGTGTTAGTCCATTTTCTGTTGCCGTAACAGCACTCCAGAGTGGGTAATTTATACAGAGAGAACATTTATTCCTTAGCATACTGAAGGCCAGGCTCTGAGGGTGAAGGTTGTTTCTGGGGAGGCTCTCCAGGCTGGCAGGACCATATGGGAAGACAGCGATTCTCTTCATCTTTTTGTGCAACCACTGATCATAGCTAGACATGGGGGCACACACCTACAAGCCAGCGCTTGTGATGCTGAAGCAAGGGAGTCCTAGTTCAAGGCCAGCCTGGGCTAGATAGTGGTACTCTGCCTAAAACAAATGAGGACGAGCAAGATGGCTTAGTGGGTAAATGTGCTCGCTGTGCAAGCCTGGGATCTGAGTTCCATCCCGAGGACCCATGGGAAGGTGAAAGGTGAAGGTGACTCCACACAGTTGTTCTGTGGCCTGCACAGGCGTGCTACACTATAGATACCCACCCATGCACAAACTCACGCACTCCTAATAACTTTAAAAAACAAATGCAGAGCCGGGCGTGGTGATGCACGCCTTTAATCCCAGCACTCGAGGAGGCAGAGGCAGGCAGATCTCTGTAAGTTTGAGGCCAGCCTGGTCTACAATAGTGAGTCCAGGACTGCCAAGGCTAAACAGGGAAACCCTGTCTTGAAACCAAAAACAAAAAACAAAAAAAAAACCTGTGTTGTGATATAATGTAAATACAATAATGAAGTTGTTCATGGTACATTTAAAGTGTGTCAGTCATAGGTCTGATGAGTGAATACCCCCATCAGGATTGGGTCCCTATGGCCATGAATATACACAGACCTTTCCTGTGGCCCCCCCTCTTTCTGCCCCTAGCTGCAGTAACTACTTGATTTGCTTTTTTTCTATTATACTATTGATTTCCTGAAGAGATTGGCCGTCTGCCTTGTAGACTGTATCACAGGTCCAATTGTTTCCTTCTAAGAGTCATTAACCTGATATTCCAGCGATCATATTTCCTGTGCCCTGGAAGTCAAGCCTAAAGGCTTGGCTAAATACAGTTAAACAACACAGACAGATACAAAAACCTCGCAGATGACTTCCTGTCGACGTGACACCAGCGTAAAGACTCTAAGCTAGTTTCTTTGTTTCAGCTGGCCACAGAGCCACCCTTTGTGAAGAATATGATTTCCCTTAAAATGCAATGTTATCTGCCCAGGGTCTTGCTTGCTTTTTTTTTGAAAGGCCAGCACTAAAGGTTTCGTCATTTCTCCTGCTGCGGGGTTATTCGTAGAAATAGCACAGGACGGGAAGGGACAGTTGTCCATCTGTCTCCACTGGCATAGACACCGCCATTATTATGAGGCCTGTTAGGGGTTGATGAGGTGAAGTCCCCCAGGCCTGGCGGAGTGGGCAACCCTTGAAGATACGGGTGTGAGGGCTCTTCCCAAGGAAGGGATGGAGGATGCACGGTGTGGGCTAGTCAGTGGAACCAGTGACTGACAGGCCATTTGAGATCTTGAGCCCCTGGGGGTCAAGGGCATTTAAAGCCAGGCATGTACTCACAGCTTTGGTGTTGTTGGCTGACATTGTCTTCAGGCCCTTCTCATACATACTCCTTGTGGGGGGCGGGAATGTATGTCTTGCAGGAGCTTGGGGTCCCCATGCCTTGAGCCTCTAACTATGGTATCATTTCTGTGCTATCTGGGGACTGGCCACACACTGTGAGCTTCGTAGAGTTTTCCATGTCTGCATTCCACCATGCAGCTCTCAACGCTGAGGACTGAAAGAACAAGAATTAAGAACAACCAAAAACCTGTTTTTATTTTTATGTGCATGAATATTTGCCTATATGGATGTATGTGCACCACATGCATGCAGTTCCCCCTGGGGCCAGAAGAAGGCGCCAGAGATATCTGTGACCATGTGGCTGCTGGGAACTGAACCCAGGTCCTCTGCAGGAGCAGCTAGTGCTCTTAACAATTGAGCCACCTCTCCAGCCCCAGAGACTCCTTTTCAATTAATTCTTTTTTTTTTTTTTTTTTTTTTTTTTTTTTTTTTTGTTTCCTTTCAGATTGGCCTTGAATTTGCACCAACCCTCCTGCTGAAGCCTCATGAGAGTGGCCTCTGCATTAAGTCCTGTAAGACAGGCTGGAAGGCCGAAAGCCAACTGCGCTTAGCCAATAGTTGTAGATAAGCCTGGAGTCAGGGTCTATGCAGTGGATAAGTAATCTCTGACGGCGTCTTCCAGAGAAAAGCCAAAAGTACATCTGAAGAACTTGAAATTTAAAAACCTGCAGGCAGAGCACTGTATATGTAATAAATAAATACATAAATGTTTTAAAAAATTAAAATGCTCATCTTGCAGGGTGGTGGTGGCTCACATCTTTAATCCAACCACTCGGGAGGCAGAGGCAGGTGGATCGCTGTGAGTTTGAGGCCAGCCTGGTCTACAAAGTGAGTCCAGGACAGCCAAGGCTACACAGAGAAACCCTGTCTTGAAAAACCAAAATAAATAAATAAATATGTAAATAAATAAATATGTTTATCTTGGCCGGGTGATGGTGGCCCATGCCTTTAATCCCAGCCGTCCTCCTGACTTCCTCTTACTCTCCACGGTTTTTTCTACCTTCACTCCCTGTCAATCGGTTGCTTGCTCAGTCTCTTGCCCTATGGTGGGTTTTATTTAACCCTGTTTACAGAAAGCTCTTGGATTAAAGGTGTGTGCTAGGAACCAGGTCCAGTGGCGCACGCCTTTCATCCCAGCGCTTGGGAGGCAGAGGCAGGTGGATCTTTGTGAGTTTGAGGCCAGCCTGGCCTACGGAGAGAGTCCAGGACAGCCAAGGCTACACAGAGAAACCCTGTTTCAAAAATAAAGAAGGAAAGAAAAAGAAAAGAAGAAAGGAAGGAAAGAAGAGAAAAAAGAAAAAGAAACAAAAATCTACCCCTGCATTCTAGAAAACATGCTGTCCACTGGTGGCCAGGTGAAAGCGCAGAGGATGAAAGTAGGGGAAGCTGGTGTGAGTAACCCCAGGTGACAGCCAGGGTCTACTCTATTCCATGTGATCTGTTTACTTTGTGTCCTACCTCTGCAGAAGTGTGCAATTTACAGGAATGACGGGGCACACGCCACATGCACACACACAAACATGCACACACGAATGCACTTATGCAAATACAAAACACTATGGTCTAATCTTGACCATCTAATTTTTAAAAATATATTTATTTATTATGTATATAGTGTTTTGCCCTGCATATACACCTGAACTCCAGAAGAGGGCACCAGATCACATTACAGACGGTTGTGAGCCACCATGTGGTTGCTGGAAATTGAACTCAGGACCTTTGGAGGAGCAGACAGTGCTCTTAACCTCTGAGCCATCTCTCCAGGCCCTAATTTGTTTTTTTAAAGGTTTTTTTTTTTTTTTTTTTTGAGACAGGGTTTCTCTTGTGTCCTGGAACTCATTCTGTATACCATGGTGGTCTCAAACTTAGAGGTCCTCCTGCCTCTGCCTCCTGAGTGCTGGGATTAAAGGCGTGCGTCACCACCACCTGAGTAACTTGGTATTCTTAATTTATGCCTGAGGAATCTCTAGTGATTATCTGTGAGACTGTCGAGGGACAGGTCTCAGTAAGGATGGTGCTGACGGAGCCTTAGATAAGTACATTGGGTGAGCAGGGGCCATCACGCAGCGATACCCGGGAAGCCCCTGCATATCTGCAAGCCAGCTGCAAGGCGCAGGTCTGAATCAGAGAGAATGCTGGGCCATCAACACTGCTTTTTAATGATTTGTTTTGTTTTTTGAGGCAGGGTTTCTCTGTGTAACAGAGCACAGCTGTCCTAGACTCAGGACAGTAGACCAGGACTCGGACTTTGTAGACCAGGCTAGCCTCAAACTCACAGAGATCCACCTGCCTCTGTTTCTAGAGTGCCAGGATTAAAGGCATGCACCACCACACCAAGCTCACTCTAAAAAAATACATTTATTTATTATGTATACAGTGTTTCGCCTTCATGTACACCTGCAGGCCAGAAGAGGGCACCAGATCTCATGATAGATGGTTGTGAGCTACCATGTGGTTGCTGGGAATTGAACTTAGGACCTTTGGAAGAGCAGTCAGTGCCCTTAACCTCTGAGCCATCTCTCCAGCGCCCCCAGCTCACTTTTTAATGATTTTTTAAAAAGATCCTTTGGATCATGACATTACAGGAATGGTAGACTGCTCCGTGACAGTGGCAGGGAAGCAAGTCTGTGGGTTTCATTTGATGGCAAGGTAGGTTGACTTCAGAGGGACTAAGTGCCAATCCTGACTTGCTACTCTAAATGTTACCAGAAATTCTGAGGTATTGTGGGCCACGTGGACTGTGCGACCAGGGAAACTGCCTATAGTTGATAGAGTGAAGTTCAGATGTATCCAAACCCCGAAAATCTCAGTCTTGAGACCAGCAGGAGTAAGGATCTCCCTCTGAATTTTCTGTGCCTGCATGGCCTGGCGTGCAGTCTTGCAGCTCCCATCCCAACATCCTCAAGGTAGACATGCAGCTTGGTGACCAGGACATGTCCAACTAGCACCTGGAATTCCTCTGCAGGCAAATGAAGCATTCCCAGCATCTCAGCCTCAGCCAATGGTAGTCACTCACAGAAAAGCCCCACCCTACTCACTTCCCCCAAGCTTTATATAGCCCATATGCCCTCTAACAAAAGAGCCCTATCACCGGAAGAGTGGTGTGGCTCAAAAGGGCTATATCACTAAGCGCTGCACTGGAGAAGGCTTGCTCCCTCCGAGCATTCAGCCATGGCCTGGGAGCCTGCAAACCCACCAGCCAGGCTAAGCTTCATTGCTTCGGGTCCCGCACCGCCCGGTATGCATCAGTCCCTGGGAGGCTCCCAGGGGAAGAAGCAGGACCTGGGACTCTAGACCAACAGGATATCTCTTTATACTTGTCAGATGATACCAGAGAAATCAGGGCCTGGTCTTGGGGTTCTTAGCCCTCACGAAGAACAGGGCAGTGGTGGTGCACGCTTTTAATCTCAGCACTCGGGAGGCAGAGGCAAGTGGATCCCTGTGAGTTCGAGGCCAGCCTGGTCTACAATGCGAGTCCAGGACAGCCAAGGCTACACAGAGAAACCCTGTCTCAAAAAACCTAAATAAATAAATAAATAAGCCACACTCTTTGAGTCAAGCCAGCTTGGAGGTCAGCTGTACAGAGTGAAGGGAGGTGTCCTGGCTAGGGTTTTTTGTTTGTTTGTTTGTTTGTTTGTTTTAGGTTGACACAAACTAGAGACACCTGGGAAGAGGGAGCCTCACCTGAAGCCTGCCTCCTTCAGACTGGCCCGTGGACACGTCTGTGAGGTGCTTTCCTGATTGCTGAGGAAGCCCGAGGAAGCAAGCAAGTGAGCAGCCATCCTCTGCCATCTCTGCATCAGTTCCTGTCTCTAGGTTCCTGCTTTAGCCTTCCCTCAGTGATGAGCTGTGACCTGTGGGATGCAAGTTAACCCAAGTGCTATCAGCTTTAGCCAGAGCGCAGCCATTATGCTTTCAGTTTGTGTAATGTTCCAGGTGGCCTGAGCTCAGCCATCGTAACAGTAACATTGTCAGCTAAGCAATGTAAGATGCCAGGTGGCTCGGGCTTAGCGGTCATAACAATAGCTTTGTTAGCTGAGCGAAGCAAGTTAAGAATTGCAGGCCGATAACAAGGGCAAACAAGGCAACTGTAAATGGAAAACAAGTTAAAAATTCAACTGACTGCTGGGCGTGGTGGCACACATCTTTAATCCCAGCACTCAGGAGGCAGAGGGAGGAGAATTGCTGTGAGTTCGAGGCCAGCCTGGTCTACAAAGTGAGTCTAGGACAGCCAAGGCTACACAGAGAAACTCTGTCTCAAAAACAAACAAACAAACAAACAAACAAACAAAAAACCGACTAACTTTCACACGAACTCTGGTGCCCCATATTTGACCACATCCCCTTGATGGGGAGGCCTGGTGGCACCCAGAGGAAGGATAGCAGGCTACCAAGAAGAGACTTGATACCCTATGAGCATATACAGGGGGAGGAGGTCCCCCTCAGCCACAGTCATAGGGGAGGGGAATAGAGTGAAAGCGGGAGGGAGGGAGGAATGGGAGGATACAAGGGATGGGATAACAATTGAGATGTAATATGAATGAATTAAAAAAAAAAATCTCTACCAGCCTCCATCTCTACCCTGCCCCCGTCTCAGCCTACTTAGAATTTACTACCTTAGACGCCCATTCACCTAAAAGGCCGCCAACCACTGTGTCCTGGGTTCTGCCTCTGTAAAGGGTATTTAAACCCTCAGCGTTTGCAGGACGAGGTCTTTCATTTCCTCCGAGCTCGGTGGACCCCGGCGAATAAAACTCCTTTGCTTTTGCATCGCCTCTGGACTCTGACTCTCAACTGGGCTTCCAGGAATAGACTCTGCCGATCTAACAACCTACAGGCTGAAATGATTCCTTCCCTCCCCAAAGTGCTTTGCGCACGCGGCGTTGGTCACAGCAACAGAAAGCAAACCAGAACAAAGGCCGGCCGTTAGAGAAAGAATAAGGGTCCCAAAGCACCAGAAAAACACCTTCAGCTTCTGGCCAGCCTCTGAAAAATACCTAAGAGAAGGGGGAAACAGTTATGTCTTTCTGACTTAGAAAGGCTGCAAGACCCAGCTGAACTTAAGGTGGCTTAGCTCCCGGGACTGTTGCTGGGGATGCGGGGAAGGAAACGTATTACTTTGTTTGTTTTTAAAGATTTATTTATTTATTTATTTATTTATTTATTTATTTATTTATTATGTATACATTGCTCTGCCTGCACATACACCTGCAGGCCAGAAGAGGGCACCGGATCTCACTACAGAGGGCTGTGAGTCACCATGTGGGTGCTGGGAATTGAATTCAGGACCTCTGGAAGAGCAGACAGTGCTCTTAACCGCTGAGCCATCTCTCCAGCCCTTGTTTTTTTTTTTTTTTTTTTTTTTTAAGATACAGTGTTTCTGCCTGCATGCCAGAAGATCTCACTATAGATGGTTGTGAGCCACCATGCAGTTGCTGGGAACTGAACTCAGGACCTTTGGAAGAGCAGGCAGTGCTCTTAACCTCCGAGCCATCTCTTCAGTTCCAACTTTGTTTCTTTTGAGACAGGGTTTCTCTGTGTTTCCCTGACTGCCCCGGAACTCTCTCCATAGACCAGACTGGCCTTGAATTCACTAACATCTGCCTGCCTCTGCCTCTCATGTGCTGGATTAAAGACATGCAACACCACCACCTGGCTGGTGGTGAACCTGCCTTACTCAGGTCACCGACCCTGGAAGCGTTAGGTGTCCGCTGTCATCCATGTCACACACACAGCCCCACACTTAATCTTTTCTTCTGCCTGAGCAGAAGATTTGTCTGAAAGGGTTTTCATTGCTGTTCTAAACAACTACTTGACTACCGAGCCTGTAAATGTGCTGAGACCACACAGCAAACCACACGCTGGCGTGCTGATAGAGCCTGTAAATGTGCTGAGACCACACGGCAAACCACACGCTGGCGTGCTGATATTACCATTATTGATTTTAGAGTTCCACTTACCGGCAAGAATACACTGCATGGTTAATAAACATTAAATATGAGACCCATACCTACAAGAGGCTGTCTTCATGAAGGGCCTGTGTTTCGCATCCTCCATCCTCTGTGGTCCTTCTGGAGGGCAAGGCCACATCTCTGAGGGATGCTGGGGTAAGAATTTACGTACCCTAAAAGTCTGACAGACATAGCAGAGTCATCGCCCAGCCTCCCCCCCCCCCCCCTCTGCCTCAAGTGCTTTTCTGGGGAAAGATTGCTCCAGCAGGATTGTTTTCAAGATGGAGCCGGAAAGAGGAAATGGGTAATTAAACAAGACTGGAAGACATGCAAATTTCCCTTTGTTCAAAGCTGGGTCTCAAGCTTTCTTCAAAGCCACCCCCTCACCAGGAGGATTTCCGTACCATTTAATTTCCCTCCAAGTGAGTAAAGACCCAATGTGTGCAGCAGAAAAAGATAACGAAGACATGAAGAGGAAAATGAAGATGGGCTGACTTCTACAGAGAAGCCAAGGGTGTGTTAATCCATCCGTGGCCTGGGCTGTAGGAAGTTAGCATGCCCAATATTTTATTAATTTTGAGGAATGGACAAAGGATACAGAAGCTTTCAGAAAAGCTAGGTGGCCTCTGTCTCTAGGACGCACCTCGCTCTGCCTTCCTGTACCCCTTAACTGAACACTCTGAGTGAAAACAGCTCCCTGTACCACTTGGGGCTGGCCCAGCCCTGGGGTTGGTTTGGTTCTGTGTGCATCCACCCTCCAGGTTCAGAAGGTCCCACTAGTCCACAGTATCTCATAATATAGTCAGGCAGCTGTTGCTCAGGCTTGGTTATAGGGTCCAGAGTGTTAGGATTCTGCTTGAGTCCGCCTACCTGTGATGTCATTGCTTACCTGTCAATGGGGGCGTGGCCCTGCCCAGGACCATATAAAAGAACAGACCCTCCCCAGGTCTCTCTACTCCCTCTTAGTAGGCTCTCCTTACTCTTCCGGTCTGTCTCTCTCTGGGCATGCTCATTTAATAAACTCCTCTACAACATAATATCTGGTGCCTGGTGCCTTACTACCTTATCTTAACTTATACCTAATTACTAATTATAAAATTGGTAGCCCATATGGGGATCGAACTCAAGACCTTGGTGTTCTGCTTGAGTCTGCCTACCTATGATGTCATTGCTTATCTGCCATGGGGGCATGGTCCTGCCCGGGGCCATATAAAAGACCCTGCATGAGGTCGGTAGGTCGGTCTGTCTGTCTGTCTGTCTGTCTGTCTGTCTGTCTCTCCTCTCTGTCTTCTTCTTCTTCTTCTTCTTCTTCTTCTTCTTCTTCTTCTTCTTC
>OU015754.1:4463148-4504825 GCA_907169655.1 Acomys percivali | reverse complement strand
TGTGTGCACTGGGTCTGGGTTGTGATGTGTGCACTGGGTCTGGGTTGAGGATGTGTGCACTGGGTCTGGGTTGTGGATGTGTGCTAATAAGGAAGTAGGCCCCAAGGAGGTTGTCTGTCTCACATGGGGCCTGCCCGCCTGGTGTGGGCCCTGGGTCCC
The DNA here is from genome assembly GCA_907169655.1 of Acomys percivali. NCBI lineage: Eukaryota > Metazoa > Chordata > Mammalia > Rodentia > Muridae > Acomys > Acomys percivali. The sequence continues at coordinate 4,504,666 of OU015754.1, read as the reverse complement.
AGAAATCATGCTTCCCCACCCGGTGGTTTTACTTGGGGTCTAGGAGCATCAGTGTGTGGCCTGGATTTGTGGATCTCTAATCAGAAAGGCAAGATACAGCCCAAAACAGACATGGCCAAGGAGCTTAGGGCAGGCCCCTGTGTGGAGGGATGGAGGAGGTGGCTCTGGGCTCAGACAAAAGCAAAGGCTTGGGTGAGCTTTTGGGAGGCAAAGTTCCAATGTTACTAAGACATCGGAATCGTACTGCCAAGCATTGACCCCCAAGAAAGGAAAAGGCAGGGGTGACACAAGCAGACAGGATTGTGTCTGGGAAGTGTGGAAGGAGGCACTTCTAATGGAAGAGGCTGGTTTGCATACCAGGAGTTGGTTTGCAGGACAATGTCAGAGAGGGGTCTTTTGTGAGCGGCAAAGTCCCTCGGCCTGTGATACACACTTGACAATGGTCAAAGAAAACCCCACTTCACAAAGTGTGGTGTTTTCCTTAATAGTTTACAAGTCTGGCTGATTGGGATTTGAAAGGCTTGATTCTTTGCAACCATCCGTCTGCAGCTTCTAGAAGAATCTCTGGCACCTGTGGGCTAGATAGAGGCATCGACCCGACCCCAGAGACAGGAGCAGACAGGTGATTCTAAAAAGAGCTTGAGCCAGGTGGTGGTGGCACACGCCTTTAATCCCAGCACTTGGGAGGCAGAGGCAGGTGGATCGCTGTGAGTTCAAGGCCAGCCTGGTCTACAAAGCTAATGGCTTCCAGACTGATGCCCAGCTTTCTGTTTAAATACCTCCTTTCTTTTCTTTTTTCTTTCTTTCTTTCTTTTTTTCCCCCGTTTTTTGAGACAGGGTTTCTCTGTGCAGCCTTGGCTATCCTGGACTCCCTTTGTAGACCATGTGCCAAGGCAAGCATCAAATGATAGCCAGACACCAAGTTTATTCTGAGCATAAATTCAGGATCCACTCAGACCAGACTGGCCTGGAACTTACAGACATCCTCCTGCCTCCACCTCCCAAGTGCTGAATTTAATTGTGTGTGTTACAGATTCTTGGCAAACATTCTAGATAAGGATGATTTAGGAGTGTTCACATTCCCTTGGGGAATAGGGACAATGGTCTTTTTTAAATTTAAATTTAATTTAATTTAATTCTTTTTTGAGACTACAGCACCACCTGGTGGCTTCATCCAACCGGTCTAGTTTACATTAGCACAGGGGCGAATGTAACCTTAGCTCTTAACATTTTCAGTTGCCCAGCACTGCAGAGGCAGATGGAATTTTCCACGAGTTCAAGCCCAGCATGGTCTATATACTGAGCTCCAGACAGCCAGGGGTACATAGCCAAACAAATAATTTAGTCCTTGTTACTGTCCCTGCAATGCCTTTCCCAGCAGCCACGCTGAGTCGCTAGCTCCCAGCTTCCTGTAACTCCAAAGCTGAGACTCTACTACAGTCCCTCAGGTGGTGGTCACCGTAACCATAAAAAGTATTTCCCTGTTACTTCACAACTGCAAATTTGCTGCTGTTATGAGTGGTATTATAAATGCCTGATGCGCAGGATGTCTGATACGAGGCCCCCCTGGGAGAAGGTGGGATATACAACCACCAGGAAGTGTCAACCCACTGACTGCCCGCCCTTCAATCTCTGAGCCTCACACCAATCACATTTGGCGTCGCTCTCTGCCTTTTTGGCAGCGTAGTGCCAGGACGCGGAGGCCCTGGATGCCTACTTGTTGAATGAGTCAACGCGTGTCCTCTTTTTTTTTTTTTTTTTTTTTAGAGTTAGAAACATCTTTATTTTTAAACTCTCATCTACTAAGTTAGCGTTTTCCACCAACTCGGGGAGCAGAGACCTTCACAGGTTTCACCATCTTTTGTTAAGGTGCTGCCTTTGTGGGGGCCTTGGCCCCAGCCATTGCTGTCTTCTTTGATGCCTGCTTAGCCTTTTTTGCTTCCTTGGCAGCCCTGATAGCCTGCTCTGGCTCAGCTGTCCTAACTTCTGGCTTCTGGTTCCTCTTGGCCATTATATCAGCAAGAGATGCATCAGTGATGGCCCGCTGGAATTTGCACGGCGAGTTCTTTTCTTTTGAATTTCTTCCGACTGTCCTTCCTGTGTTTTCTTCTGTAGAGGACAGTCCAGTTTATCGGCCGAGGATTCCTTTTGGAAAGGAATGCGGACTCGCATTTTGCATTAAGAAACTGGAAAACCTTCCCGTCGGTCCTGGCGTAGCGCCGCCCGTGTCCGGGGTAGATCTTGTACCCGCTAAAACTGCACAGCTCGACCTTCATGGTGATAGCTGCCGGCCGGCCGGAGGGAAGATGGCGAAGAGAGGCGTGTCCTTTTTAAAGACATCTCCTCGCCATCTCCCAACCTCCACTGGCCAGGGATAAGTAGGGTGGGGCCCGCGCTGATGCCAGCCAGCATCCTCTGTCAATGGGTACCTGGCAAGAGGCCATGGGGTCACCAGGATTGCGGACTGGCTTCTCTGTGGCGTGCTCACGGACTTCACTTCCAAGCCCCCTTTGTGGAGTGACATCAAGGCTGGTTCTCCACTGCGTGAAGACAGACCCACATCCTTCTCCTAGAGAGTCACCCACTGCTGGCCCTTCGTGGTTTCTACCAGGCTTGTTTAGGCTGAGATCAGTCGCCTTTCGTTTATGTAGTAACAGCGGCTGCCAGCAGATGTCGCCAGACCCCAAGGGATGAAATGCCATTTCACCAGGTGAGCGGCGAGTAGCGGAGAGCTGGCCAGGGAAGGAGCCACTTCCGGTTTTAAAGATGAGTCAGTGGTCTCTGGGGGCAGTTGCGTCCTGATTTTTTTGCTGCTGGAGGTCACATTTGTTTCCGTCTCCTGTCCTTGGGCCTTTAGCATCTTAACACTCTTTCCTGCTTCATTTCAAGGGACCAAATGGCGCTTGTCACCCTCTGGCTGTCCTGGAACTCTAGACCAGGTTCTTTTCGAACGCACAGATGCCCCTGCCTCTGCTTCCTGAGTACTGAGATTATAGAAGTGTGCCACCATGCCCAGCAAAAATATTTTAATGTATTCAAAATGAGTACATATTGTGATGGGTGGATCAGGGCCCAGGGGAGTCTGCTCAAACTACTGCACTAACCAAGGACAATACAATAGTAAACATCGAACCCCTACTCTGATCTACCCAATGGACAGCACATTCTCCACAGTTATGTGGAGAGCGGGGACTGACTTTGACATGAACTCTGGTGCTCCATATTTGACCACCTCCCCTTGGTGGGGAGGCCTGATGGCACTCAAAGAAAGAATAAGCAGGCTACCAAGATGAGACTTGATAGCCTATGACCATATAGTGGGGGAGGAGGTCCCCTTCAGTCATAGACCTAGGGGAGGGGAATAGGGTAAAAGTGGGAGGGAGGGAGGATACAAGTGATGGGATAACAATTTAGTTGAAATCTGAATAAATTAATAAAATTAAATTTTAATTTAAAAAAATGAGTACATAGTACTGGAGAGATGGCTCAGAGGTTAAGAGCACTGCTTGCTCTTCCAAAGGTCCTAAGTTCAATTCCCAGCAACCACATGGTGGCTCACAACCATCTACAATGAGATCTGGTGCCCTATTCTGGTGTACATGCAGACAAAGTACTGTGCACAATAAATAAATAAATCCTTTTTTAAAATGAGTACATATATGCACACATGTATGTAATTTCCACTCATTTATAAAATTCACCACGAACTCTGGCTGGGGATGAAGCTCCACAGCAGAATAGTTGTGCAAAGCCCTGGGTTCCATCCTCATCACCTCCCAGAAAGCAAAGCTATACTGTGAACTAATGTGTGAAGTTTATTTTTTTATTTTTATTTTTTATTTTTATGTTTTGGTTTTTCGAGACAGGGTTTCTCTGTGTAGCCTTGACTGTCCTGGACTCACTTTGTAGTCCAGGCTGGCCTCGAACTCACAGCGATCCGCCTGCCTCTGCCTCCCGAGTGCTGGGATTAAAGGCGTGCGCCACCACGCCCGGCCCTTTAATGTGTGGAGTTTAAAACATTGCTACCACAGCAGCTGTGAATAGAATGTAGTTATTAAAAATTAGAGCCGAGTGTGGTGGCACACGCCTATAATCCCAGCACTCGGGGAGGCAGAGGCAGGTGGATCTCTGTGACTTCAAGGCCAGCCTGGTCTGCAAAGTGAGTCCAGGATAGCCAAAGCTACACAGAAAAACACTCTTGGAAAAACAAAAAACAAAACAAAACAAAACAAACAAAATAAAAATTAGTTGGGACAAAGCCAGCTGTGTCCAACAGACTACTAAACCGCCCTGGGAGTGGCTAATTATATTTGCATAACCTTCAACAAACGGCTTTGACAGCAGCCAGGAGGGGAAAGAAAGCATACTCTCCTGTCCAGCAGGACAAGCATAAGTATAGACTCCAGGTCACCCCCCCTTACCCTCCCCCTCAACCCCTTGAAACACACTTAGAGTGATGACAGAGGGACGTCCACCACACTCCCACATCACTCACCCTGGCTGTGTAGAGCCGGTATCAGCGGAACCGATCCCTCAGGGACCCCGCCCTGTGGCTAAGGATGCTGGGGAAGCTGGCACCCCCTCTGTGCCCAGGGCCCCCAGGCAAGCTGTCCTGGGTGTGCTCCTCCTGGCTCTCTGGGAAGGGGCTGCCACCACTCCAGCAGGTGCAAGCGAGTCCTCGTGGGAAGCCAGCCATCAAGGGCTGGGCCCCCATCTCAGCCGTGCCAGGTGGGCACCTTGAGGGTTGTTGTGAAGTAGCATTCTAGGTTTGGCTCCGTTCAGTTTGGGGAAGAAAAAGACAATGACAACGACGATGATGACGACAAAAGGAGCTCCTGGGAAACCACATCACCAGAGTCTGGCTAGACTTGTGAAAAAACAAAACAAAACAAAAAACAAACAAACAAACAAACAAAAAAAAACCATTGCACTTGGTCACATGCCTGACAAGAACAGTGGCTGTTCTGTGAGCTCGCTCTCTCTCTCTCTCTCTCTCTCTCTCTCTCTCCTCTCTCATACACACACACACACACACACACACACACACACACACACACACACACGTGAGCACATGTGCATGCGCCGCCCCAGTGGCTGAAAATACAGCACCCTCCAAATAAGGGCAATACTGACTGGGGTACAGCACAGGCGTGCCTGCATGGCACGCACAAGGTCCCCCAAACTGAAAAAGGGGTGTGTGTATCTTGACAACAGGTAAAGTTGAGCAAGTGTGGCTGAGGGTTGCTGACTACAATGTGCACCCCCCCCCCCCCTGCACCCCACCCCACCCCCCAACCTCCCCCCCTCTCCCCCGTACAGGCTGTGCACTCACTGTTGGTTTGAGTCTCTGATCACAGAGGCCTCTCTCCCTGGGCCTTCCACTGAGACTCCACAGACACATGTCAGGGCATAATTATTTTCATCTCTTCTTTTGTGCCCACGGCAAGGGGGTGGCTTCGGAAGACAGGACAGATTGGGGAACACTCTGTTGATGAACTAAAAACATTCTCAGGTGCTTATCAGCACGCAAGGCCTCCTCCACGGGCCCTGGGTCTTCTCAAAGTTTGCTTTACGTGGGCAAACACAAGGTTTCAAAGAAACAAATAAGAGAGACACCTGAGTTCAGTTTTTCCAGGTCGGGAGTTAACTGGGCTTGACTGAAGTCAGCAAGTGGCACGGCTGATTGTCAAGGTTCCGTGTGATGTGTGTATGGTGGGGGAAGGGGAAGATGTGGATGGAGGTTAGCAATCAGGAGGTCTGGTCCTGACCCCAGCTCTGCCATGCTTACTTGTGAGAGCGAGGGAGGGAGCAAGCAAGTGCCTTTGCCTTAACCTCTCTGGCTCAGAAATGGCCTTTTGTCTGAACAAGGAGGCCTAAAAGGGGAGGATGACAGGGAGAGGAATTTTCTCTCCTTTCCTTTCTCTCTCTCCCTTCCCTCTGTCCAGTGCATTCTCCCCCCTGCAGTGTGAGCATTCTCCTCCCCTAAGCGTGAGCCTGTGCTGGCCCCTGGGGAAACTGAGGCCAATCAGAACAAATGCAGTGGCTCTTCTATTCTGGCTCTGGCTGCTGAGCTCACTACGGTGCAGATGCTCAGAGCCAAGGGTCCAGGCTCTCATCCTTGCTTTTAGCTCTGCCCTATGGCTGCCAGATGTGGTGATGCACGCCTTTAACCGGGGCACTCAGGAGACAGAGGCAGGCAGGTCCCTACAAAGCAAAATAAATAAATAATCAGCTGTCCTGTGGAGGTGGGGACAAAGAAGGAAGGATACCTAGGGGTGCCACAGGACATCTGAAGACATCCCATGTTAGCAAGGGAAGAGCCACTGAGTGAGCCAATGATATGAGAGACAGCCCATTGCTCTTCAGACAGGTGGTCGCCATGGCCTTGTCACCCCGTCAACTACCTGTGCTTCCTCATGTTGAAAGGCACATGGTGTTGCTCACTTGCTCAGTTTAAATTTAGACCATATGGGCTAGAGAGATGGCTCAGTGGTTAAGAGCACTGGTTGCTCTTCCAAAGGTCCTGAGTTCAATTCCCAGCACCCAGATGGCGGCTCACAACTGTCTGTAACTCCAGTTCAAGAGGATCTGGCACCCTCACATAGACAAACATGCAGGCAAAACACCAATGCACATAAGATAAATAAATGAAAAGAGATATCATCTAAAAAAAAAGTTAAACAAAAAGAAATAAATACATTTAGACCACAGTCTTTATTATGATGAAGAAATGCACACAACATGAAATCCACCATCCTATATGGGCTTGCACGTGTTCGTGCGTGTATGTGAATGCATATGTGTGTGAACACACGGATATGTGTGTGTGCACATGTGTGTGCACATGTATGTCTGTATATGGTGTACATGCGTGCTTACAAATGTCTCTGTGTGAATGTGTGTGTGCATCTGCATAAATATGTCAGCGTGCGTGTGTACACACACACACACACACACACACACACACACACACACACACACACAGAGACATGATCAAGAGTGTCACTGGATGTCCGTCCAGGCCTTTGCAGTGAGCCCTTTGTCAGGTGAGCCCTATCCTAACCTACAGCCACAGCTCTTTTTTCACTTTTTTTTTTTTTTTTTTTGAAAAGGAAGGCCTTGGACTTGGCTTTCTTCTTCATCTTTTGCATAGCGGGAGTTACAGGAATAGGGCAGCAGGCCCAGCTTATCCACTTTCAGATGGCACTGGGCGCAGCCGTATCCTTGGGCCACCATCGTCATCTGTCTTGAGAATATTTTGTTTTCGGACTGGAAAGTTGAGCCTCCTCTGCCAGTCCCAAGCTGGTCTTGTGTGGCCTGGAACCACACAGTGTTCCCAGGTGGGGTCAGGACCTTATTCCGCTAGTGGGAGGAAGGAGGGGGCAGACCTGAGGCACAGCTCCCGGAGCTGCGCTGTAGTCAGGCATCGGCTGGCGGTGAAGAAGGTCGAGTTCACCAGGGCAGCGGAAGCCCAAGGCCAGCGCTAACTTAGGGCCACCTCTGTGGGCCGCTAGGAAAGAACAGCTCTGGGATCAGCCCGTGAAGGCACTGCATCCAGAAGAATCTGAAGGAGGTGATGGAGATGGGCTATGGTTTGGGGCTGAAACCTGGCCTCAGCCACACGCCTGGGGAGTAACGCGAAGCTGGACCCTCGGGCAAATCTGCTTCACTGTGTGCCTGGGACCACCCTGTGCAACTGGATGAGTCAGTCAGTGGGTACCATTTCCAGACGTTTCGCAATGTCGCAGTGGTGCTCAGCAGGGAGCAGTGCTGAGAAAAGGCTGTGGTTGAGCCAGGGGGCACGACTCTGCTACAAGCACAGTGTCTGTCGAATTGGTGCATGCACGCACATACGCACGCTGACTATAGAGGAAAAATTTGATGTTTAATTGGTGGTCCCATGCCCGCCTGAGGTATAGGGCAGGGGTGTTAAGCCTCAGACCCAGGTGAACTTGCATTCCTACGAGGCAATGTAACTGAAAACAAAGGCTTAATACCTCCAACCAGCAGCCTCCCCTCCCTTTCTCTTCCTTTCTGCAGGTTCCCCGTTTAATGGCTAAAGTGTCAGATGGCTGTAGGCAGACGGCAGTCCCCTGCAGTGGAGCCAGATCTCCGCATTCCTGGGCCACTCCGGTTTCCCACTGGGGCCTGGAGACAGTCATTGTCTCCCCAGGTCAACCCTTGCTTACAGCTTTATCTGTCCCGGGTTCCAGGCCTCAGTCGTATTTGTCCAAATTAGAGTTCGTTTACTTTACAAACCACACTGGTGCTTCGCGGGACACCCAGCAGCTGCTCCCCTGACGTCCCCAGCAGGGCCCTTGTTTGCTGTCGGCAAACAGACCGCCTTGAACAAGCCACTGGGTCGCCTGGCTGAGGGCATGGGCGCCACCGCAGGCAACCGGAAGTTGTCCCCTGCTTCCCCCCCCCCCGCCCCGCCCCCCGCCCCAGCCGACTGCTCCCCAGCAGACTGTTGCCCCCCCACCCCTCGGCTCATGCTCTCTCACAACAAAAAAGTAAATAAAATAAGAATCCAGAAATGAGTTATTCTTAGGGAGCTGTGCAAAGATGCCTACACACAGCAGAAAGATGGAAAGGGTACCCACCCACTGACCCACGGTTACTATGGCTACTTGGCCCGGATTCCACCAGGCTACCCTCTTGTTTCCCATAGAAATAAGTGGAGCAGACTGCTTTTAACAAGCTTTAGCCAGACCTGTGGCTTAATCTGTGTGCAGCCGAGTGTACTCACTTGTAGGATGGAGAAAAAAGCATGTTGAGAGGGGTAATTTAGCTAATGAGTCTAAGGAACTAAGAATTGGGTCTAACATACAATCTGCTCTCACTAACCGTTAGCATCTTTTTTTTTTTTTAAGGGGTGGAGGTGTTCTGAGACAGGGTTTCTCTGTTAGCCTTGGCTGTCCTGGACTCACTCTGTAGACCAGGCTGGCCTTGAACTCACAGAGATCTGCCTCCCGAGTGCTGGGATTAAAGGTGTATACCACCACCACCACCACCACCATCACCACCACCACCACCACCACCACCACCGCGTGTGCGCGCGCGTGCGCGCACACACACACACACACACACACACACACACACACAAGCTTATAGCTGCTTTTAAAGTAATGGCCAGGCTGACAGCATACTGACACACCCTAAGAGGGACACTGTGGTCCACACACTCTGAAGAAACCCACAGGTGTAGTGTGAGAGCTGTCACTGGGTACCCTGGGAGCTGTGATCACTGCTGTGTCCCAGCATCAGGAAGAGCACCACACTGTTTATTACTGGTCTGGGAAAAGAGTCCAATTAAAAAACAGAAGTACAGTTTCTACTGAATGCGCTGGCTTTCGCCCCATCAAGAACAGTCCTCAAGTGGACCACTGTAGGTCAGGAACTTCAGTTTTCTTGCCACAGCGGTTCAGTTTTGGTGTGGGTCTGTCATTAGGGAACCTTCCAGACTGGGAACTGGTGGCACAAACACACACTCCTGATCCCGAGAGGCTGAGCACCCACATTCGCTGCTGGGGCTACTGTGGCAGCATTATCGCTCTCGCCTCCAGCAGATCCCGCACGCTGTTTCTTTCCTAGGAAGGAATGTTTGCACATCTCAGTATCCTTCATCCGAGTAGCTCCGGGGTTCAGCAGCCAGCCGTGTTTATTATTTGGTTCCACCTGCAAAGAACCCGACAGGTGTTTAATGTGAGGCTGGGCGTCCCCAGCCCTCCCCAGCCCTCCCCAGCCCTGACATCTGGATGTCAGACCGCAGACGCAGTGAGCTGAGTGGAATTTGTTGAACGGGGCCTGCCAGGGTGGTAGATTGCTCCTTAGGCTTGCGTTGTCTGCATGGTGGCAGGCTGCACGCTGCCCACCGCTGCTCCTCTGTCGGGGCTGCCATGTCGCTGGAAAGGCCTCTCCTGAGTCTTCTCTGGGCTGGAGAGATGGCTCAGCGGTTAAGAGCACTGACTACTCTTCCAAAGGACCCAGGTTCAATTCCCAGAACCCACATGGCAGCACACAACTGTCTGTAACTCCAAGATCTGACACCCTCACACAGACATACATGTAGGCAAAACACCAATGCATATACAAAAAGATAAATAAATTATTTAAAAAAAAGAAAGAAAGAAATGCTCAGAGAGGGGCCTGCCAGTCAGTGAGTGATATGCTTGGCACACCCCAATCTCCAAGGCCTGTTCTCGATGATCTGGAAGGACCTGGAAGCTCCATTTCCTAAAATAATTACAGAGCAGGCCACTTTCTGCTTGCTGTTTCCGATTCCATCAGCCCTTCACACCCAGGGCACAGAGACCCAGCCTCCGGAGAGTTTTGTCTGTGAGTTAGCATGTGACTGACTCCCAGCAGGCAGACATTTACAGAGGCTGCCAATACCCATGAGGTGCTCACAAGCCGCAGGGCAAGCTAGCACAGCCACACTTAACCTTCTCTGGGCCCAGAGTCCATAGCAATCCTTGATTTCACAGGACTCCGGGAATGAGCAGTAGGTGGCACTGTGTGACTGTAAACTGCTTCCCTGACCTCTGTAGTTCCCCCTTAGGCTACGGGGACTGGTTTTGGGGGATCTCTTCCTCAGAGATGCTCAAGTCCTTTGTGTGACCCAGATAGATCCAAAACACACCTCCCACGTCCAAACATTCCTAAATTTCTTTTTCTGTTTCTGGGTTTGTTTTTTGAGACAGGGTTTCTCTGAGTAGCCCTGGCTGTTCTGGAACTCACTCTGTAGACTAGGCTGCGCCCCTCCCTCCCCCTCCCCCACGTGGACTCTTCTCCTTCTGGAATGGTAAGTCTGAAACCACTCTTCCTTTTATAAGCTGCCTCCCTATGGCATCTTATCATAGCGACAGAGAAGTAACTAAGATGGGATCCATGGAGCTAGACCTCAAGAATTCATTGCTGGCAGCCCTTGAGAGGCAGAGGCATGAGGATCTCTGAGTTCGAGGCCAGCCTGGTCTACAGAGTGAGTTCTAGGACAGCCAGGGCTACACAGAGAAACCCTGTCTAACGGGGAAAAAAAGTTGTGATAGGGTCGACCAGTTGGCTTAGTGGGTAAAGGTGTGGAGCTCTGTTCCTTGACCCACACGGAAGGAGAGTGCTGACTCTTGGAAGTCATCCTCCGACCTCTGTGTGGGCTCTGTGGCACAGATGCTCCCCCACCCCACCCCACAGCACACACAAAATAAATGTCAGAAGAAAGCAATGGAACACATATTCCATAAAATCTGCCACTTATAAACTGCCTGTGGGGGCTGGAGAGATGGCTCCGCGGTTAAGAGACTGTCTGCTCTTCCAGAGGTCATGAGTTCAATTCCCAGCAACCACATAGTGGCTCACAACCATCTACACCCTCTAATGCCCTCTTCTGTCATGCAGGTGTACAGGCAGATAGAGTACTCATGTACATGAAATAAATATTTTTTTTAAAGGTGCTTAAGAGATGGCTCAGAGGTTAAGGGTACTGACTGTTCTTCCAAAGGTCATGAGTTCAATTCCCAGCAACCACATATTGGCTCACAACCATCTATAATGAGATCTGTATACATAATAAATAAATAAATCTTTTTTTTAAAAAACCTGCCTGTGGCCGAGTGTGGGGGTGCACGCCTTTAATCCCAGCACTCAGGAGGCAGAGGCAGGCAAATGACTGTGAGTTTGAGGCCAGCCTGGTCTACAAAGTGAGTGCTGGACAGCCAAGGCTACACAGAGAGACCCTGTCTCGAAAAACAAAAACAAAATCTGCCTGTGAGGGCTGGAGAGATGGCTCAGCGGTTAAGAGCCCTGGTTACTCTTCCAAAGATCCTGAGTTCAATTCCTAACAACCACATGGTGGCTCACAGCCATCTACATAATGAGATCATGTGCCCTCTTCTGGCTCACAGGCATATATGTAGGAAAAATACTGTATACATAATAAATAAATCGTTTTTAAAAAGTGAAACCTCTATTCTTGCTGGACGGTGACTCCCTTTTCATCCCCACGGTCACCAGAAAGCATCCTGTGGTTGCTTTTTCTATAAGCTGAGCTGCACCGCCCCCCCCCCCCCCCCCCCGTTCCTTTGTGACTGACTCATCTCACTAAGCATAGGGTCTTCAGGGTGCATCCACATCCATACTGCGGCAGGTACTGCGTTTCTTCTCCTTTTAAAAAGGCACAGAGATGTGCGTCGCCCCATCCGTCAGCCGTCCTATCCGTTGATGGGCACTTGGGTTGTTTCCACCTCTTGGCTATTTGAATAATGAATAATGAATATAAACATTTGGGCTCCTGCTTCTACTGTATACTTGTTTGTTGCTTGCTATCTGGACCCAGCCCATGGGAGCTCCCCTGTGATGGGGACACCAGACTTAGGTCCCAACTCCCAGGCACCCATTCACACAGACACTGAGTTAGCACAGCCTCTGGACCTTCAGGGCAAAGGCTTCGGAGAGTGTGGGCTTGCCAATCTGCCTGATAATACAGCAAAAGACCAGACCACGGTTAGTCCCACCATAGCTGGGCCGGCCTGTCAGACATTATGTGGTGGAGATACTGGGTGGTAAGCCCCAAGGAGACATCCCAGAACCATCATCTCAGGGTGACACTCAGGTTCCCACACCTCCAGTCACATCAGCCGACTTGCCGCTGAGGTGAACCAGATGTCTGGAATCGGAAGCCTCCAGCAGCTGGCTGCAAGGGCTCTGGGAAAGGGCCTGTGTACCTGGCACTGCAAGTGGGCGGGGTGGGGGTGGGGGGAGGCAGGAAGAGAGAGGAGGCGGGGAACCCGAGACAAAAGGAGACCACCGTCAACCAGCAGCACGTCTGTAATCACCAGAGCCCTTTGTTTGTGCCTTGTAAGGGGAGGCCGTAAACCCAAGGGAAAATAAAAGTGTTTACAGCACGGGAGAGCCAGGTGCCGGTTCCTTTGGCCAGATCAATGGGGAAAGTGGTGGCTGGGGCGGGTCTCCTCTCCGCGCTGCCTCCCAACATCACAGGCTCCAGTGCGGATGGGGGAGGGGGAGCACTCTTTTCCCCCCTAGCCGCCCCAGGGCATCTTGGGACCATCCCACATTCCAACCTGGTCAGGGGTGGGGGGTGGGGGGTGGGGCAGGCGAGAGGGTTGGAAGTCAGGGCCTCTGGGCCTCCAGGGAGCCACCCCTCTAGGTCAGTCTTTCTGTTCCCTAAATTCCTTTATGATGGACTTGGGGCTGGAGACAGCTGTTTCGCTAGCTGCCCCCCCCCCCCTTAAAGCTCAGACGTGGAAAGAGAGGTAGTGGATCACTAGGGGTAGGGAGTGGAGACATTTTTCTGGACAGCCTGGGCTTAGGTGTCTCTCTGTATCATCTGTTTACTCCACCCAATTTAAGGCGCACCTGTTTGAGACCAGACAGCCAGTGCAGGGGTGACAAAGCAAGGCATTCTGGGGAATAACTTAGTGATAATACTTCCAGGGCACTAAAACGGGGATGTGCGCTTTTAAGTGTGCGGAGTTCTCCTCAGGAATGTGTGTGTCTGCACAGTGTGACATCACTGGGGAATAGCAGCACTGAGTACAGCAGTGCCATTCTTGGGCATGCAGCATGCTGATGTCATCACAGTGTCACAGGATTTTGCTCCACAGGAAGCCAGGCTGTGTGTAGGGGGTGACTAGAGGCACACTAGAAGGGTCACTTCTGCCCTTCGATCACTTGTGTCTCTTAAGCTCACAACACTCATTTCCCATGAGTACAGCTAAGTAGGAGTCCCCTCCAAAAGACATTTCAACTTTTCTACTTGGAAACGTCTCCGGCAGTCAAATACTGGATGCTGGGATTCACCTTTCCAGATAGAGCGATGAGGTTTTTTTTTTCAGCAGGAGAGAGGGCCAGCAAGCAAAGCAAAGACTCGGGTGCCACCTGCTAACGGCCATTTTCTATCCTCTGAACACATCATCCTGGCGTAGTATTTGCCTGGCACCTCCAGCGCACAGGCCCTGGGGTTCAGTGGGGACAATCGCACACAGGTGGGAGGTGGGGAAGGAAGGAGAGAGAAGAGGAAGAGAGAGAAAAGAAAAGGAGAGGGAAGGAGAAAGAGCAGAGGCAGAGGGGAGCAGACATCAGATCTGCAGTTTCTAGCAGATCCAACAGGGCCATTGGGGGTGCATTCTCTGCAGTGGTGGCTATACCGCCAGCCTGCAGTGGTGGCTAGCAGAGCCTGCAGTGGTGGCTATCCCACTAGCCTGCAGCGGTGGCTATCCCGCTAGCCTGCCATCTGTGTGCCCTGGAAATGTGGTTGTGTTAGTGAGCAGCCTTCCCGTTCTTCACCGCTGTCCCAGCCTGCAGGCCTCCATGGTTCATCTAGTTAGCCCCATTTATCCATGTGGCGTCCGAAATAGACTCAGACACAGCAAAAATGAGCCACAGATGCTCCTGGGTCTGTCCCAAGGGGCCCATCCTGACCCTGACACAACCTCTACGCCTGGGCCTGTCTGCTTGCCTTCCCTCAGTAATTCAGAAGCTAGACCGTCACTTTCCTTTAAAAATCAAAAAACCAGCCAGGTGGTGGTGACATATGACTTTAATCCCAGCACTCAGGAGGCAGAGGCAGGTGGATCTCTATGAGTTCGAGGCCAGCCTGGTCTACAGAGTGAGTCCAGGACAGCTAGGGCTGTTACAAAGAGAAAGTCTGTCTCGAAAAACCAAGCCAAGCCAAACCAAACCAAAACAAACCAAACCAAAACAACAATAACAAAACCCCAGAAAAACAAATATGTTCGTATTTCATATGTAATTGTTTAAATTAGTGTTTGTAGCTATCATTCCAAGTCATGAGTTTCATTATGGTGTTTCCATTTATTTATTTACATATTTATTTATGTATCTATTATGTATATAGTGTTTTGCCTGCATGTATGCCTGCCCACCAGAAGAGGGAACCAGATCTCACTATGGATGGTCATGAGGCACCATGTGGTTGAATTGAACTCAGAACCTTTGGAAAAGCAGCCAACGCTCTTAATTTCTGAACCGTCTGCCTCTCCAGCCCAAATTTTTGTTTGTTTGTTTGTTTGAGACAGGGTTTTTTTGTGTAGCCCTGGCTGTCCTGGACTTGCTTTATAGACTAGGCAGGCCTTGAACTCACAGAGATTCGCCTGCCTCTGCCTCCTAAGTGCAGGGATTAAAGGTGTGTGTCACCACGCCCAGCTGTTCATTATAGTTTTTCATACATATGTGTCAGTATGCTTTGTTCTAATGCCTAGGATGTTGTTTTACGTATTTATTTTCTTTTATCTATGTGTGCCTGCATGAGGTTTTATGGGCCCTACATATGTGCAGGTGCCAGTGGAGGGCAGAAGAGGGTGCCAGGACCCCTAGAATTGGAGTTAAAGATGGTTGTGAGACGCCACGTGTGTGCTGGGAATCAAACCCGGGACCTCTGTAAGAGCAACAAGTGCTCTTAACAGCTGAGCCATTTCTCCAGCCTCCTGGCTAAGGTATTCTTTAAAAACAAAATAAAAATAGCTGGGCGGTGGTGGCTCACTCCTTTAATCCCAGCACTCGAGAGGCAGAGGCAGGCAGATCTCTGTGAGTTCGAGGCCAGCCCGCTCTACAAAGCAAGTGCAGGATAGTCAGGATTACACAGAGAAACCCTGTCTCAGAAAACAAAAATTAAAACAAAAATAAATTAATTAAAAATAAAATAACAGAAAATAAAAAATAAAATAACGCCAGGCATGGTGCAGTCCCAAGGCAGGAGGATCAGAAGTTTGAGGCAGTGTGACCCTGTCTTAAAACAGTAACAATAACAAAAAAACTTAAAGCAAGCAGACAATGAAAGAAAGCAGAGAAGACATGGCTCAGGATCCTTCCGTATCTGGCACAGATTTCGGTTCCAGGCCAGGTTCTTTCCATCCTCTCGTGTGTCCAGAGAGTTCATCATTTACCTATTTTCACAAGTATTTCTAAATGATAAAGATTAAAAACAAAAAACAAAAACAAAAGCCCACTATAGTATCAGCTCATGTGAAGACCAGTAACTGTCTCCCAGTAGCAGTCAGACGCCGGTGCACACTGACGTGTCTCTGTGTTGTCCTTGGTTTTGCGTTCTTTAATGGTAGGCTGGTTTGAGTTGGGAGCCACGTAAGCTGGGCACGTTTGGGTGGTCTTGAGTGTTTGGGGTTCTTTGGGCTGCAGCAAGCCCACCCTCAGCTGCCCTTTGGTGCCAGGGGTCTAGAGTGTATGACGGCCAAGGGGCACCTGCTTGGTGCTTTCCCGTGGTTTTGCTGGCTGGTTCCTCCATGTCATCCAAGTCACTTGATCATTTGGAATGGCTTGGTGTCTAATCAGACTTTGGCAGTGTGCCTCTAGGGTGGCTCTGTAGGAAGGAAGTCACGAGTCCAGGGCAAATGCAACTATATGGCTTTTCTTGGTGTTACTTACTTTCCTGCTGCTGTAAGGGAACTTATAGAAGGACTTCTTTGGGGGCTTGCAGCTCCAGAGGGCCAGAGTCCACGCTGAGGCGTGGCGGCAGGAGCAGGACCGTGAGGGCAGCATGCGTAGAACCACAAGCAGAAAGCAGAGGGAGCAACCCCCCAGTGACGCACTTCCTCCAACAAGACCACACCCCCTAACCCTCCCAAACAGCACCTCCAACTGGGGGTTCAAGTGCCTAAGACTACACCACACTCACCATCTCATCGCACATCCACGGCGGCCTCCTTCCTCACAACCTTCCCAGCTCTGCGTGGGTTTATACCGTTGCAGTGGCTCCAGGTGGGCAAGAGGAAGTCCACTCACTCACTGTTGCTTTATGTTGAGTGTCTCCACTTAAAAAAAAAACTAACTTGCATCAGGTGTGGTTGCGCACGCCTTTAATCCCAACACTTGAGAGGCAGAGGCAGGTGGAAGGCTGTGAGTTCGAGGCCAGCCTGGTCTACAAATCGAGTCTAGGACAGCCAGGGCTACACAGAGAAACTCTGTCTCTAAAAACAAAAAACAAACAGAAACTAGGTTCCTAACAGACATGGGGAAAGGCATCAAAATAAAATCACAGGGGTCGGCAGGAGAAACAGAAACACTGACGAAGTAAGGTAGCCAGGCAGTGATGGTCATCAAAGTAGGAGAGTGGCTGTCTGTCACAGCAGGGAGGGGAACGACATGAGAAGGGACACACACACACACACACACACACACACACACACACACACACAGACACACAGACACACACACAGACACACATACAGACACACTCACAAACACACAGACACACACACACACACATAGAGACACACACATACAAACAGACACACACACAGATACACTCACAAACACACAGACACACACAGACTCACATAGACACACACACACACACACTTGTGGAGTTGTAAATCCCTCATTTCTTGCCTTGGTTGGTGAAAGACAGGCATACAATGAAACTGTTATTAAATGGAACCTTTGTGTCTCTGTGCTCTGCAGGTTTGGAACTCTGCAGTGGCCCCAATCACCCTGTGACACACCACTGCAGGGAGAACCATAGATGAAGAATCAGAGTCCCTCAAAGCAGGAAGTGGGTCTCTGCACCCAGCCAGGCCTAAGAGAGCACAAGACTCAGAGACACGGACACAGGGCAGCAAGATGCTCAAAAAGAGCAGCAACCCACTGTTAGGGCTCAGAGCCATGCTCTAGAAGGGTCTCTCACTGTCTGTGGAACCCCATCCATCCTCTGTCTCCACCTCCTCAGTGCTGGGAGTGAAGATATGTACCAGTGTCTTAACATGGGTGCTGGGGTGCAGTGAGCACTTTGGTGATGGAGCCTTCTCCTTAGATGTGTTAAGAAGAAGCATGTCTTTAATCCCAGCACTCGAGAGGCAGGCGAATTGCTGTGAGTTCGAGGTCAGCCTGGTCTACAAAGTGAGTCCAGGACAGCCAGGGCTACACAGAGAGACCCTGTTTCAAAAGAGGGACAGTCCCCCCTTTTTTTTTTTTTTTTTTTTTTTTTTTGATGATGATGATGTGTGTGTTTTCTTAAAAGGAAGATGATCTCTATTAAGGAGAGACACCCCCAGCCTTTAGAGGGAATGATGCAGTCAGGACAAGCTGGGGACCAGGTGACCCACAGTCTTGTGAGCCTGGCACCATGTGATGCAGTTCTGGGGGAGCCCAGCTGGGTAGCAGGTGACCCGCAGTCCTGTGAGCCTGGCACCATGTGACGCAGTTCTGGGGGAGCCCGGATGGGCAGCAGGTGACCTGCAGTCCTGTGAGCCTGGCACCATGTGATGCAGTTCTGGGGGAGCCCCACTGGGCACAAGCTGACCTGCATTCCCGAGGAACCTGCTATTTAGCAGGTGTGGAAAAGAAGTTGGTCCAAGGAGCTTGCTCTTAATGATATTCTCTTGCATTCGTCTTCACTCTTGGGTAATGTGATTAGTGGGCCCGTGCCCACAGGCAGAGACCACTGCCACAAAGCCCTTGGCTCTTTCCACCCTGACCCCGGGCGCCTCCCCAGGCAGGAGCGCATAGTTAGGATGCCTCCCTCGGCTCCATAAACATTGATTCAGGGAGATGCTCAGTGAAGACTTAGACAGAAGGCAGATAGATGCACAGCCTTTCCCAGATGCTGGGCAAGCGTGACCGATGCACTGCTTCTCTAATGAGTTTTTATGGCTTTTTGCAAATGCCTCTCTTGACTTTGAAAAAGGAGCCATAGTCAAATCTGGGTGCGAACCAAGAATGTGTTCGCTATCTGACCAGCCACTCCAAGCTGCCTTCAAACCATCCTGTGGGGGACACAGGATCAGCAAGTGTCACTTCCCATTGTGGGCATGTAGCCATTCTCACGTTCTCATTCAAGATTTTGTGTAACTACAAAACATTAAAAAAAAAACTTACTGGACTTTTTAATATGCCTTTCCATAAACCCTGATAGTTCAATAATTATTTTAAAGGCAATATATATGTACTTGCAGTGAAAAGAGGCTGGTAGTCTACCATTTATTATCGTTCAACGAGCATTCGCACACCCAATTACCTCTAAAGGGTACGTTTTAGTGGTTTTGATCCTTTAGGTTAAGTTAATTAGGAAAATGCCCGGGCCAGGGAGATTGCTCATGTCCACGGTGCTGAACTCGTACAGGCCTGTGGCTCTGCTCCTTAGCTTTGATGCCAGTGACATACACTCAGGCCTGTGCTGGGGAGCGAGAGGTAGGGAAGGTGACAGGTACCCCCCAAACTCGTCCCACTTTCATTTCTGTCTTCTGCAGCAGAAGCTGGGAAGCAAACCCAGAAATGGAGAAAAAGCCCAAGAGTGAGCAGAGACTCTAAGCATACATCTCAAGCTCTGCCTACAAGATCTTCAACCTATAAGGACCTCTTCAGGTGCCATCTCACCTGGGGACAGCAACGGTCAGTGTTTAGCAGCCACCTTTTTGTTTTTCTGTGTATAGCCCTAGCTGTTCTAGACTCTCTTTGTATACCAGGCTGGCCTCGAACTCACAGCACCTGCCTCTGCCTCCTCAGTGCTGGGATTACAGGTGTGTGCCACGGTGCCTGGCTAGCAATCACCTCTTTATGGGAATAAGTCCTGGTTTGTAGCGCTGGCCATTCCTGAGGTGTAGATGCTCCTGTGTGGCTGACTTTAGTCTACCGGTGTTAAGCACTGCACTTGGAGTTGGGATGGGATGCCCTTCGCAGGCCTTGTAGCACCGACTCTGGCACACTGTGTGTATGCGTCCATTTCTTTCCCCTTAATCTTAAGTTAGACATCTTGTAAGTTTGGAGAAGGCAAAGAGAGTGTCCTAAAGTCAGTGCCAGGCATAGACCCATAATGAAGTCTCCATAACCACCCAACCACATCATTACTATATTAACTCTTTTTTGTTTGTTTGTTTGTTTGTTTTTGTTTTGTTTTTCGAGACAGGGTTTCTCTGTGTAGCCTTGACTGTCCTGGACTCACTTTGTAGACCAGGCTGGCCTCGAACTCACAGCGATCCGCCTGCCTCTGCCTCCTGAGTGCTGGGATTAAAGGCGTGTGCCACCACGCCCGGCTTGTTTTTGTTTTTTCAAGACAGGGTTTCTCTGTGTAGCCTTGGCTGTCCTGGACTTGTTCTGTAGACCAGGCTGGCCTCGCATTCATAAAGATCTGCCTGGCTCTGCCTCCTGAGTGCTGGGATTAAAGGCGTGTGCCACCATGCCCTGCCCAAATAAACTCTTTTTTAAATGTATGTATTTTTATTTTATGTGCACCATGTTTGGCCTGCATGTATGAGGGTGTCAGACTCCCTGGAACAGGGACAGTTGTGAACTGCCATGTGGGTGCTGGGAATTGAAAACTGGTCCTCCGGAAGAGCAGCTGAGCAGCTGGTACTCTTAACCCCTGAGCCATCTCTCCAGTCCTAAATTGAACTATTGAACTTTCTCTCTCTCTCTCTCTCCCTCTCTCTCTCTCTCTCTCTCTTTCTCTGAGACAAGGTTTCTCTGTGTAGCCTTGGCTGTCCTGGACTTGTAGATCTGGCTGGCCTTGAACTCACAGTGATCCACCTGCTTCTGCCTCCTGAGTGCTAGGATTAAAGGTGTGTGCCACCACCACCAGGCCTAAATTGAAGCATCACAAGGTCATTTGGTGATGACAAACATAGGGCGAATTGGAGCCAGTTAGTGAACACATTGAAAGAATCAAGCTTCGGAGCCTCAGTTGGGCTTATTCAATGTTGAGAAGCAGCAGCAAAGGTGGTTTAACCCTGGCTATCCTGGAAATATGTAGACCAGGCTAGCCTTGAACTCACAGAGATCCACCTGCTCCTGCCTGTGGATGCTAAAACAGGGCCCTGGATCCCCTGGAGTTGGAGCTACAGACATTTGTAAGCTTCCTCATAGATGTCAGAAACCATAACCGTGGTCCTCTGTAAGAGCAGCAAGTGCTCTTAACTCCTGAGCCATCTCTCCCTCCATCCCCTACAAAATCCTGAAATTCTTTGTCTTGCCCACAATTATCAATGCCATCTTCCTGCTGTGACAGTCTTGCTATGGAATGGTCCCTTTATCACAGAGCTAAGGGAATCTAAAGCATCTCAAATCAAGCCACCAGGCCCTCCTGGAATCCCTGACTGCAGACTAGATGAAGAGTGAGGCAGAGGATGTTTCTCCCAGGCCCCTCCCAGTGCCTGAAGGTGTTTTGGAGGCCACTTGGGAGGTGCTCCCAGGTTCTCCAAATCACAGGCAGAATGTACCAGAAGCCTTGCTCTATTGTGCCCTCTCAAACACAGAGCTATCAACACCAAGCTATTTCCTTATAGTCATTCAAAACACTGCTGAGCCTTAAACCTTAAGCATGTGAAATGACATTTCAAAAGCAGACGCCCGGGAGCTGGAGAGGTGGCTCAGTGGTTAGGGGCCACTGGCTGCTCTAGCAGAGGCCTACGGTTTGATTCCTAGCGTCCACATGGCGGCTCACAACCATCTGTAACTCTAGTCCTAGGGGGTTCCGTGTCCACGGACGCTGCTCACACACGGGAGCACAGATGTACATGCAACCAAAACACCCATTTACGTCAAATTCGTAACAATAATGATAATAAAAATGCAGGGGTCCCAGATAGGGAGGCCGCTCTGCGAGGGGGCAGGCCCACATAATCGGAGAGGTTGAGAACCTTCCAGAAGCTATTGCGTGTGAGCTGAAGTGGAGGACTGTTTTTCTTTGGACTTTCAACCAGCGTCTTCATGGCCGGCATAGGCCGATATGATTTTACTCTTCAGATCCAAATAGGTCAAATGACATCCACCTCAGCATGTTTATTTTCTTACATGATAATCTCCTTTATTTTCCTTCAACAACCCCATCAAACCAGCAGAATTGCCCTCTTTATGAAGGTGATAAAAGCAAGGTCCAGCGAGGCTCAGAACATGAGAGGTAACATGCAGCCTGCAGTTGCTATGTGCACCTGACAGTGCTGCCCAGCGCCAGAGCCACGGCCGCCAGGGTCAGGGCTCTGACTGCTCTATGGGGCTGGGGAAGGGGACAACACAGGACAGGACGGGACACAACATGATACTTGCAAAGCAGAAGCCCTTTTTTTTTCTCTCCAGACATCTTTAACTTGGAGTTGACAAGAAGCAAGTAAGAAAGCATGTCTCCTTCCCTGAAAATCAACACTCCTGGATGAGACTCAGTGCAAATAGAGCAACCAAAACAGAAGCAACGAGCCGAAGTTCGTTTTGCCTATGCATACTAATTTGCTCTTGTTTCGAAGAATGAACACTTGTCATTAAAATGTTTATTAGCTGTTGATTTTCCATTCAGTAATCGGGGAAATTATACATCTTTGAAAATGCTGGAGCTCTATGAGAAATATCATTTAAGTCATATTTAAGTAACCCTGTACTACTCCTACCATTATACAATTACTGCTACTGATGCTGCTGGTATTACTACTACTATTACTATTACTACTATTACTAGTACTGTCATTACTTTAATTATTATATTTTGACACAGGGTTTCTTTGTGTAGCCCTGGCTGTCCTGGAACTCACTATACAGACCAGGCTGGCCTGGAACTCGCAGAAATCTCCTGCCTGTTAAAGGCGTGAACCACCATGCCCAGTATTTAGTTTTGGTATTTTGTCACAGGTTCTTACGGGGTAACCCAGGCTGGCTTCAAACCCAAAAGTCTTGTGCCTCAAGCCTCTTGAGTGCTGGGTTACAGGTGTGTGTCCCCATGCCGGGGTAAGCCTATGAGTGTTCTTAGCAACACCCCCGATTTCGGCGGAGGGCAAGCCCATCTGCATCTCGGCCATTTCTGGGTTGAGCAGAGGTTACAGAAGTTTCTGGTGTTTGTTAAATGTTTTCCCCAGCCTTTATTAACTTGGGCCGCTGTATACAAATTTATCCTCAGAGGTAAAATTTGGATAAAATACAGGTGGAGCTATGCAAATAAGAACATTCTTTCAGCTGTTTTAGTCATCTGTCTATCAATTTGAGCTGATAATCAGAGGTCAGTTTTCTCCTGTAGCATCTGCATGTGAGATGACTATTCTAGCTAGTCTCCCCAAAATTCTGCTCAAGTACCTTTCCCAAAAGGCGGGTCAACACTGAGAAAATGCTAGCTCACGGACAGACAAGTCTTTGGTTCCAGCAGCTGTTCGTACATTCGTACCTGGGGCAGCTGAAAACGAAGGTCCACAGGCCTTGGAGGTGGCAGAGGAGTGGCTGCTTTGGCAGGATTTCTATCAGCCATGGAGACAGAGGACTAGGAAAGCAATCCCCGTGGGACAGTCGCAAGCGCTGCCGCAGATGTGGGCAAATGCAAACCAAGGAGATGTCAGTGCAGCGAGGGTGGTAGACAGCCATTCCCAACAGTAAACCAACAGCTGGGTTTACTAGAAACTTACCCTAAGAGGCCCAGCAAGCAACGCTACCCGCCTCAGAAAGAGAAATGTACATTCGGCAGGCTGAGGCAGGAGGATCACAAATTCTACGCTAACCTGACCTATAAAGTAAGATCCTGTTTTTAAAAAAGAACTTGAGCCGGGCGGTGGTGGCTCAAGCCTTTAACCCCAGCACTTGGGAGGCAGAGGCAGGTGGATTGCTGTGAGTTCAAGGCAGCCTGGTCTACAAAGCGAATCCAGGACAGCAGGAGTGGCGCTTGGGAGGATGTGCTACAGCTTGTTATATTTTTAAGCATGTGGGGCCTCTTTGGAAAGACACAAAGACCTGCTTTGGTTAGGAAGGTGACACCATGGCTGGAGAGATGGCTCAGTGGTTAGAGCACTGGCTGCTTTTGCAGAGGACCTGGGTTCAGTTCCCATCACCCACATGGTGGCTCACAACCATCTGTAACTCCAGTCCCAGATGATCCAGCTTTCCTGGTCTGGACTCAGTGGGTACTGCATACTCTAGGTGAATAGACACACGCTGGGCAAAAATCCATTCACATAAGATAAATAGATAACTTTTTAAAAGGTGACATGATAGGAATCGAAAGTTGAAAATCAATACTTGACTAATAAGACCGAAGCATTTTTTTACACAGCGGAGACATGAGGGGGACGTCTAGTCAAGGAAGAATGCCAATAAATGTGTAAATTATATGTGTATATCTTTGGAAATAGCTTTGAAATTGGAAATGGAGTTTTACGGCTGATAGTTAAAGTTTGGGGTTAAGATTTTTCAGGGCAAGAAAATAAAATGCCATTTTAAAAGCTCACACCTTGTTTCTGGGGAAGTAACCGAGGGCAGATTTTTATGGCCCCAGGAGGCCTTAACCCAATTCCCAAGTTGCCGCTTGCTTGCCCTTCTCTTTATGGTGGGGCCGGGCTTCCTTCCGGCACTGGCTGAAGCGTGGACCTGCCCTGGCGCATCACAGCTTCGCACAAGCTTCAGAGAGCCGCAGTTCATCTCAGACCTGGCTGCAGCACAGGCACCACAGCTGGGGAAATTATCAAGTCAGGGGACCAGAGGCTCAAACAGCCTCTATCCAGGCTACTCTACCGCGGGCTGCCCCAGAGCCGCCTAACAGGCTAGAAAGACTCTCCAGGCACCTTCTGCATTGAGTATTAAATAAAATCACTATTTATCAAGTCATTATACGCATATTATAACCCGGGGGCCTAGAGACGGCTCAGCCCTTAAGAGTGTCCAACGGCCAATCCTGAGAACCAGACTTCAGATTCCAAGGCCCACCTGAGAAGCTAGGCATGCTGGGAATGCCTGGAACCCCAGCTTATGCACCTGCACATACGTATGTGCATACACTAGGCAGCAGCACACATATACATACATGAAGTCCTTCCGAACACCAGGGCCAACAGGGTAGGTAAAGATATAGACACACATGATGGTGATCTCAGGTCCATTGTGGAACTCACATAGAAGTGGGAGAACCAGCTCCACAAAGTTGTCCTCTGGCACACACACACACACACACACACACACACACACACACACACACCACACACACACACACAAACACACCACATACACTACACACACACCCCCAACACACCACATACACACACACAAACACACCACATACACTACACCCCCCCAAACACACCACATACACCACATACACACACACAAACACACCACATACACTACACACACACCCCAAACACACCACATACACCGCATACACACACACAAACACACCACATACACTACACATACACACACCCCACACACAAACACATCACATACACTACACACATACCACACACACCACACACACACAAACACACCACATACACTACACACACATTACACACACCATACACACCACAAACACACCACATATACTACACACACGCCATCCACACCATCCACACAAACATATACCACACCCACCCACACACCATACACAAACACACATACACCACTCACAAACACACAAATGACACATACACCACACACACACATCCTACATGCTCATACATACCACACACATATCACACCATAGACATACACACTCACTGTGCACGCGCGTGTACACACACACACACACACACACGCATGCACACAGAGTAACGTAGAAACAAGACGGAACTCATGCGTGAACGTGTTTGCTGCTAAGGTGAAGGCAGACTATGGAATACGGCACCATGTACCAAGCAAACCACGGGGACCGTGAAGTCACGTGAGCAACAGGAAGGGTAACTTTTAAAAATCTGAGATTATTTGTCACCATGTTACGGGGGATTCTAACCACGCTGTGATGTGGTGTGCAGAGGTCTCCGGGCAGGCGCCTAACGCTAACCCTGGGTCCTCTCAGTCGATCCCACTCTGCCTAGTTCTAATGCGTGAATAATAATTGCACTGAGTCCTAAGGACGAGCTTCTTAGGTTGCCATCTACAAAAGCGAAGCGGTTGGGCTGCCTGTCTGCGTGTGCGGCGCAGGCTCAGGATGTCCTGCATCCCCGACGCCCACAGCCGGGGCCCGCTGGGGTTCATGAAAGCCATTCATGGGGCAACAGGTCCTTGTGGGGTGGGCGGGCCAGCTGTCACACTGCCGGGAGAAGCTCTGGGCAGGCCTTCCTGCTCATCTCTGAGCCGAAGCTGGGCGTCCCGCCCTTACTACTGCAGAGGCCCGGCTCTGTTGTGCGCACGTGGGGCAATGCTCACAACACCGCTCTCTAAATGAAGGTCAAGTGGCTGGCTGCTAGTGCAGCGCTGGAAAAGTCAGGGCTGGCTTCCTCACCTGCTTGAAAGAGTCTATCTAGCCTGGCAGTGGTGGTGCGCGCCTGCAATCCCAGCACTCGGGAGGCAGAGGCGGGCGGATCGCTGTGAGTTCGAGGCCAGCCTGGTCTACAAAGTGAGTCCAGGACAGCCAAGGCTACACAGAGAGACCCTGTCTGAAAGAAAAGAAGGGGGGTGGGTGGAGAGGAAGAGGAGGAAGTTTGATTCTGTAGACAGAAGCACCTTGGCGGCAGGGACAGCCTCACCACCCGGAACCCACCCGGAAGCAGTCCCTCCTTAGCCTCCAGGGTTAAAGGTGACACTTTTTGAGAAAGGTTGTAAAACGTTAATGGTGGGTAAAGTTCTTTCTCGATCTCTCCATTCACGAACTGGGTGGTGTTTGCCCTGTAAAGGGCACCGTGTTTGTGAAGGGTAATTTGGAGTTGGCAGGGCAAATGTCCCCTTTGCTTCCTGCCGCACCGAGATAAGTGTGGCAGGTCACACCAGGAACCCAGGAAGCAACTTGGCACTCAACGCAAGGCTGGAGTTATAAATGCTGAGCATTTAGTGAGAACTGCTAGGCGTCTGGAGCCACCAGGACTTCCCGTGGCTCCTGTCGTATCATCAAAATGTTCAGACATGAGTTCGACAACAGCAGAGCGCAGTGGCAGAAGGCAGTGTGTCCCTCAGCTGCCCCCTGCCGTTCCCAGACCTTTGGGACACAGCCACATCTAGGAAGTGTGCTGTTTGTCTCCTGTTTTTTGTTTTTTTTTAAAATCTGATAAGCCTGTGCTGAGCATTCACTGAGCAAACGAATGGGTGCTGCCACCTGCTCCGCACAGTGGCCTGCTGCTCCTGTGGCACTTAAACTCTTGCTAGGGAGGTGCAGGTGTTACAGGGTGTGGGTGGAACCAGGTGAGACCAGAGGAGCCAGGAGCTAGGACAGGCTAAAACACTCCCTACAGGAAGGAAGTCCTGCGCTCAGAGGTCCCCATGTGTCCTAGACTGAGGCTGGCAGGCACTTGTATGACTTCTGGGCAAAGATCAGCTTGCCTCAGGTGCGAGGGGCTGGGTGGGCGTGGACAAATAAGGTATGCTTTCAGGATAAGAGAAACTGGGCTTTAGAAATTGGTCTGGTTCCATCTTAGCCTTTCAAGTAAATAGCCAGAGGCCTAACTTGAGCCTGTTACTGCCTGAAGCGTCAACACTGTACCAGGGCCTTACTGTTTCCATGGTCTGTGGTCTTGAGACGGGTCATGGCCTTCATCAACACAGGCTAGCAAAGGTCATCTCCCCCAGAACTGGGCAGGGTGTTGACAAATCACCTATATTAATAGAAGCACCTGTTGGGGAGCCTGACAATTCTTTAAACAGCGGGAGAAAAACTAAAAAATAATTGTCCCATTAAAATTAAAATTAAAAAGAAAAGAAATGTATGTATGGGAGTTTTGTCTGCGCATCACATGGGTGCAGTGCCTGTGACGGCCAGAAGAGGGCACCAGTGAGCCACTCTGTGCCGGCTGGGAATGAAATTACTGCAGAGCCGTCTCTCCCTACACAATTGTCACTTTTTAATTTTTATTATTATTATTTTTTTGGAGGTGTGTTTTACCACAAGTATGCCCAAGGAGAATGTGTGCCCCGCTTACGCAAGGGCAGTTTGCCTGTTTGAAGACTGAAGTCTGTGTAAAAGGCACACGCGAACTAGTTCGCTAGTTAGTCACAGCTGAAGCAACCAACCCAGGGAGCTTTCATTGTTCCGGGACCCGCACCTCGCAGGCTGGACTGCGTGGAGCCGCAGCCACCCAGGCTCAGGCAGCTGCCGCTTGGCCATTCACCCTCTGCCAATCCGACCCCAGGCAGGCGGGCACGCTGGCCGCGGTTCATGAAACTCAGCTTGTGTCGTCGCCCTGTTCGTAAGATTGGAATGCTGGGTGCTCCTGTAGCAAGCGACAGAGGCCCCGAGAGACACAGATTGATATTTCAGAGCCCGTGGAATCCCGCTGATGAAGTACATTCATAAGAAGGGCGTGGCTACCCAGCCCCCGCCCCACCCCCGCACTTGGCAACACCACAAAGCAATCAGACTAATGGGTTATTGTTTTCTAATAACATAAAAAAATCCACAGCCCATCATTGAAGCAAAGAATAAATCTACCCGGACCACGATTACACAGTTTGGCTGTTTACTTTAATCAAATCGTAAAATAATGATCAAATTTGGATTTGATTATGTGCCTATAAAGATAACCAGAGAGCCAACATAAGAAACTGTCAGTCAAAGTCTTTTCAGACAATAGCTAGCATTACAACGTGCCAATGACATTTTATCAGGTAGTTAAGTTAATTACTTGTGGTAAATGTGTTAGTGGGACAAGTATAGACTGCTGTCAACATTTGCTGACCACTTTAAAAATGCTGCCCGGCCATATGGGAGGAATTGAGGGCATAATTGCATGCAATTTATTTACACCTGCTAATGCCATATAAACTCCAATAAGGAATTATGATCGCAGTGCGTGTCTTTTTCTCACCACAAGATGGCACTGTATAATTTTATTTTATTTCATTTTTCTCTCTCCTCAGAAGCAACAAGGGCTCATGTTGGTCTCACAGGAACTCTGGCCCATGGTAGCACCTCCTTTCCTTGCTGGGTGAAACCCCTCGTTCCTGCCCTGTCCTCCAGGCACCTAAAGGCCCTTCGCTCGCCCGCATCTGGGACTAGACGGGGCCTGGGTGCTGCCTCTTTGGCAAGGGCTGGATACATTCGCTTCACACTCTTGTTTGCCCAGAGCGCACAATAGCATGGGTGTAATTCTATTTTGGAGCCTTTTTAAATTTAGGTTAGAGGAACTGAGGGACAGGCCAGACGGATAGCTTGCCCAGACCCACAGCTGAGAAGTAGCATAGAGTTAGAGCCCAATTCCAGGTCACCTGGTCCGGGTTGATCACATCTTTTCTCAGAGAAAGGGGTACCGAGTGTGAAATAGAGAAACATGCTTAAAATCCACTTAAAACGCGGTCGGACACTTTGGCACGCTACGTTAAGCACACGTACATGCATACAAACGCTCCGCTGCTGCCTGGTCACACAACGTGGTAGCGGGGCCCCACTCTCTGAACAATGTGCCTGACAACAGCAGCACGCACAGCCGAGGTGGCAGCTGCTCCTTCGGTACACATACCCGCAGCTCCTGGGGAAAGGTCAAGCCCCAGGATGCTCCGGGTGCTTTCTGAGGAGAACCTGTAAGCATAAGATACAAGAATATCGTGAGTAAGATGGAGCCTGGCCGCTGCAGGACTGCCTAGCCTTCTCTCTGCTTGCAAAGGAACAGCTAGATGGGTGGTTTTTTGTTTTGTTTTTAAAAGATGTATTTATTTTATTTATTGTATATCAGTGCTTTATCTGCCGAAGAGGGCATCAGATCACGTTATAGATGGTTGTGAGCCACCATGTGGTTGCTAGCAATTGAACTCAGGACCTCTGGAAGAGCGGGTGGTGCTCTTAACCACTGAGCCATTTCTCCAGCCCCGATGGGTGGTTTCTTGAAAACGCGTCCCGGTGGTCTGAAGGACTAGAGAACAGAAGGTTCCGTTCTGGCTGCAGCTACACAGAGGCGTTCTCTCGCTCTTTAGATTCCTTTTCCCTCTGGGCTCATGGTCAGATGAGCCGGCAGCTGTCCCTAGGTCTGCCCAAAGCCCTGTTTTTAGAAGGCACACCACAGAGCCCAGCTGTTGGCTCTTTTCTGTGGGTAAACGAATATCAATGATGTCCTAGGGAGTTGGCGTCATCACTATAGGGCCCCAGATGCCTGGAGGGACACACACACACACACACACACACACACACACACACACACACACACACACACACACGCTCCTTCTCCGCACATAGCCCATCACTTGGAAGAGAGATGGTTCTACAGTCTGCAGTCGATCCTGAGAACAGCAGGAAAGGATTGACCCCAAGGCTCCCTTACACTCCCCCTTGTCCTTTCATCTAATAGTATTGATCAGATGGGCACAGAGGCTAGGGATCACTTGACCTTTGACCTTTGGAGTACAAGGCCAGTGGCCTGAACGTTCCAAGAGGGAGAAAAGCTGCTTCAAGCTTAAACACATGCCAGGCAGGATCAGGAGGCCATCTCCTGAGGCATCTCTTTGCTCCCAAGGGAATCCTGAGAATGCTGCCAGTAACCTACACGGCCTATGCAGGATGGTATGAATCTAACCCCCCCCCCCCTCAGATAGTGCATCTGACATCCCCTCTGTGGCCCCTAACCCACCAACAGGATCGACGGCATGCTGGAGCAGGTCTGGAAATGTCATCATTGGAGAGATAGTTGGGTAGGCATTTGCAAATGGTGTAAGGTGATGGAGGAAGGGAGGCAGTGACGTAAGCCCAGAGAGAGTACTGCGGTCCCCGACCCCAGGACCTCTGAGTATACTGAACTCTAAAGAGTCTCACCAGGCGTGGTGGTGCACGCCTTTAATCCCAGCACTCGGGAGGCAGAGGCAGGCAGATCGCTGTGAGTTCAAGGCCAGCCTGGTCTACAAAGCGAGTCTAGAACAGCCCAAGGCCACACAGAGAAACCCTGTCTCAACAAAACAAAACAAAACAAAACAAAACAAAACAAAACAAAAAAGAGTCTCAAGCCCCTTATGTAAAATGGCATGGCGTTTGCATAGAACCTACACACATACTTTAAATCCTCTCTAGACGCCTTGTAATGGCCGGTACAATGCTCATGTTATGCAAACAGTTGTGATACTAGAATGTGTAGGAATCGCAACAGGGGAAAACGCCTGTCCGTTTTTGGTCTGGGATGGGTTGAGTTGATGAGTGGAGAACCTTTGAATACAGAGGGTCGATGGCACAGCAGTGTGGCGAGTGAAGACAGCTCAGTCAACTGTACTTGGATACTGTGGGAGTGTACGAAATAGGAAGGGCCGGGCGTGGTGGCGCACGCCTTTAATCCTAGCACTCGGGAGGCAGAGGCAGGCGGATCGCTGTGAGTTCGAGGCCAGCCTGATCTACAAAGGGAGTCGAGGACAGCCAAGGCTACACAGAGAAACCCTGTCTCAAAAAACCAAAATTAATTAATTAATTAATTTTAAAAAAAGAAAGAAAGAAAAAAAAAAAAGAGATACTGGAGGCCCTGAGACCTTGCAAATATACCAGAAAAGGGAGTGTGGGTTATTCCTCAAATTGCTGGACTCTAAGGAGGAGCCCCAGGTGGCAGTGGGGAGACAGTAGCTGACAGGAAGCGTCCTGGTGCTGGTGTGGCTGAGGTCAGGTGCAAGCCTGGTAAACTGAGTCAAGATGGTGTCAATGGCAGGGAAGAGCCATTGTGTTCTCCAATGTAAGCCAAGAAGCCAGGCAGAAATGGGGCAAGGACTCCCCCAAGGTGCCCACTCACCTCTGCCAGGTATTTATCTGCTCTCTGTCAGGGGAAAATATTAAACAAAACCCCCTGCATGCACTGGAGATGGAGGCTGCACGGTTGTGAGCCCGACCCCATGGTAATCAGAGAGCAATTAAGCCTCACTCGCTAGACGGAATGTGGCTCCCGTGAACTGAAATGGATTTGGAGTGGATGGCAGTGATTAAGCAGGGGCAATATCCTGACAGAGCTATTAATTACGGCTGCAGGAAAACATGATCTGACCAAGGGGGAGGAAGGCCAGTCAGAGAAACAGCCCTTGGGAGTCGTGTGATAGGCTGATAAAAGGAAGTCTGCCTCAACACCAGCTGCTAGACTCTGTAAGCAAACATTCTGGGAACACTCAAAGGATGGGTGTGGAGACTGTCCAGCATCGGAGGACCACATAGCCACAGCTTGCCCTCACTGAGGGAGTGGACAGACACCTTGCAAGCAGTTCTCGAAGAGCGGGCACAGTGGGACTGTCGCCCCAGGTGAGGCGTTGTGCAGGCAGGGACTCTCTGCCAGCTAATCCAGAGGCAAAGTGGTTAGATTTTGTTTATTTTTCCTCTGAACCACGGTCTCCTAACTTTGTATGTTTGTTTTTGCAGCATCCAATCAGCTGCTTTCCTCCTGACCCAGCCCTCAAGAGCCCACCGTCAGTCATTGTTTACAGACACACGCTATTTCCTGATTGACACACAGACTGCAGAAATGCCGTGAAGGAGAGTTAAGTCCTCGGAGCGGTTCCCCTCAGCCACACGCTTCCTCTGTGCTTGACGGGCTTAAGTAAGCCTGGCTACCCGCGAGGGCGCGGATGGGGCAGCTGAGGGACAGAGGTGAAGTCACTGGCAGAGGTGCCCTTCGAAGCCTGACAGCTGGATGAGGGATGTGGGGCGGGGTGCCCACTACTCTTTAGATGAGCCAGGACAGGGTGGGGACTGCGCTTGAATCACAGCCGCTGGTGGTAACTGGACCCACCGCAAACATCTGTCTCCCGTACTCCCCGGTACACAGAAAGAGAAGGAACGCGTGCTGTTCGTGGCTCACACTTTCTAACCCAGCATTCAGGATGCAGAGGCAGGCAGAGCTCTTGAATTGGAAACTAGCCTAGTCTACACAGTGGGTTTCAAGCCAGCCAGGGCTACACAGTGAGACCTCACTGCTCAAATAAAGAGGAAAAGGCAGGTACTGCTGCTCATTGAAGTTCAAGGCATGTTAGCGGATAAAGAAAAAAAGAGAAAAACCGGGATGAAGGGAATCCCACAGCAAAGATTTCCTAGAGCAGAGCATATCTGAGAGTGTGTGCTCCGCAAGCTACTACACACACTCATTCTTAGCACATTATATATCTGAGGTTTGGTTGGGAAGAAAGATAAAATGGGTGAATTCAGTCTGGAGAGATGGCTCCTTGCTTAGGAGCCTCTTCCCGAGGACAAGGGCTCAGTTCCCAGCACCCACATGGTGGTTCAGAACCCTCTATAACTCCAGTGCCAGGGGATCTGCCGCCCTCTTTTGGTCATAGAGGGCACTGCATGCACACGATATACAGATACACACTCAGGCAAAGCACCCAAAAGCATAAAATAATATTTTTTTTCGAGACAGGGTTTTTCTTGTAGTCCTGTCTGTCCTGGACTCACATTATAGACCAGGCTGGCCTTGAACTCACAGAGATCTGCCTGCCTCTGCCTCCTAGTGCTGGGATTAAAGGTGTGCACCACCATGCCCGGCAATAAAAAAAAACTTTTTTAAATGACTGAGTTCTTTGTCAGTCTTCCCTGGTTCCCAGAAGGCTTTACGTGTTTGTTGTGATAAATAACAAATTCCCCTTTTAGAAGTCTAAACCAACACACATTTCTTTTTGTTTTGTTTTCCAACATACAATTACTTTTTTGTATTTGGTGTTTTGTTTTTGAGGCAGGGTTTCTCTGTGTAATCCTGGCTGTCCTGAACTCACTTTTGTAGACCAGGCTGGCCTCCAACTCACAGCGATCCGCCTGCCTCTGCCTCCTGAGGGCTGGGATTAAAGGCGTGCGCCACCACGCCCAGCAGTATCCCCACTTCTTTATTGTCACACTTATCCTTTCAAGCACTGGCTCAGAAAAATGATCACAGTATGTTGATAAATATTAATAATTAATATTTAGTCATATATTTAGTACAACCTTACTTATTTATTAATCAACAATTTCCCCCAAATAACCGCACACTGAGACCATGATTCACTAAAATTCAAGCACAGAGAACATAATAACTAATCTATTATCCTACTATCAATTTATCTTCTCCCTCTCCAGGGCCCCAGGTACCTGTGTTATTATCATCTCTGGAATCTGTCCACTCACCTCCTCTCCTGCCCTCCTCCTCCAGCCCCCCAACCCCACCCCACCTCTGGCCTGGCAACCTCAAAACTCCACCCCCAAGCTTCTGCCAAATCCCAAGCTCCAGCATTTTTTTCTTACCCAGTCAACTTTAAATTAGGTGGAGCAAGGTTTACACAGCAAGGATAGGAATACATGAAGGTGTGCTCTTCTGGGCAGGGACCAGATCTCAGAGGGCTGGTGACAAGGTGTCCTTCCCTTAAACTACAGCTGGCAGACGTAAGGGGCGTTCTGTCTATCTTAAATGTGTCAATGTATGTGACCACTATGGGCTTGATTTCGACTTGTTTTAAATGTGTGAATTTATTGTGTTTTGTACATCTTGGTTATAAAGTACTGGTTATAGGAGAGGGTTAAAAAAAAATCTTTAACATCTGTAACAAAAAATTAGCTTAAGCTCATAGGGTAGGGTTGGAGTCATTCTAAACAGGAAACTGCATGAGCCAACTAAGGAAACAGGTCTCCAAAGGCACTTTTAAATTAAGATGAGATTTTTATGTGATTCTTGTCCTGTATTGAAAACTAGACTTAGAAAAGTTAGGATTGGAGACAATCTTTCTTTTTTTCTTTCTTCTTTTTTTTTTTTTGTATTTTGTTTTTTGTTTTTTTTTTGAGACTGGTTTCTCTGTGTAGCCTTGGCTGTCCTGGACTCACTTTGTAGACCAGGCTGGCCTCGAACTCACTGTGATCCGCCTTCCTCTGCCTCCCGAGTGCTGGGATTAAAGGTGTGCGCCACCACGCCCGGCTGAGACAATGTTTCTTTAATGAAATATTAAAGCTGCACCTCTAGCCTATACATCTTGAGACATATGCATATGGTTCAAAGATACTTTTAAGTTGGGATACATTAATTTTAGAGATAATTTTTGTTTGTTTGGTTGGTTGGTTTTTGGGTTTTTTTGAGACAGGGTTTCTCTGTGTAGCCTTGGCTGTCCTGGACTCACTTTTGTAGACCAGGCTGGCCTCGAACTCACAGAGATCCTCCTGCCTCTGCCTCCCAAGGGCTGGGATTAATGGTCTGAGCTACCACAGCCTGGTTGGTTGGAGGATATTAAAAGAAATTTTAAGGTACATAACTGCAAGTTGTAGAGCTATTTAAAAAAGTGATTTAAAGTATATAAAAATGAGATCCATAGAGTTCTGATAAGCTGGTAGAACACTGACTTCTTATTAACTATTCATAGACTTAAGGGTGCTTCTCAGAATGCCAAAAACATGTTTGATTTAGGTACATAAGATGGGGGGGGGGGCAGGTGTGGTGGCACACACCTTTAATCCTAGCACTCGGGAGGCAGAGGCAGGTGGATCTCTGTAAATTCAAGGCCAGCCTGGTCTATGAAGCTAAGCCAGGCCAGCCAAGGCTACCCAGAGAAACCCCATCTCAAAGAACAACAAACAAACAAAAAGACAAGGGGATGAAAAGCTCTGGCTAATGTGACTCCATTAATTGTTCCAGGAAGTAACCATCCTAGGCCTGAGCCAATCAGCGGACAGCAGGAAAGTGCCTAATGTCCTTGCTATAGCCACAATAAGAACCCTGTCTTACGATGGTTTGTGGCTCTCTTACTACTGATCTGCTGCCTCGGTGAGGTTGGAGGACCCTCGAGTTCGAATAAAGCCTCCTTACTTTTGCATATGGCTTCGGCCTCCTGGTGGTCTTTGGGTATCTAGAAATCTGGGCATAACAGGCACATTTGTGGTCAGTTGTCGGGCAGACTGTGGCAACACCCACAGCGATCAGAAGAAAAGTTTGGCTATGCCGGCCTTAAGGCCATGTGGGTCTTTAATTAGGAGCGGAGACTGTCAGGTGCAACCAACATTGCTGGACTTTGACAGTGGCTGATGCTGAGTAAGAGCTCTAAAGGGCCCTGGGTACCGTCAGCTCTGGTTTTGTGCAAGCTTACAATTTTGATGACGATGCAAATGATGGTGGTGGTGATAATGACGAAAGTGTGGATGTGCAAAGAAGAATACGCTGTTTTTAAATGACGTGGCATGAAGGGATGTGCTAAGTTCTTATACAAACATAAGCCAGCCAAGAGTGTCCTGACTATTGCTACCAAATGGCCGACCACAAACCACTCCACAACTCAGTGGCTCACAGCCACGTATTGCACAAACCCGTGGACTGGCTTATCCGGTCTTCTTGGGATAGACTAATGTAAACATTTCATCTTTGTGCCAACGGCAAAGGTACCGGGGTGGGGGGGTGGGGGGTAGGGTGGGATGGGGGAATAGGGGGGGGGGGGGGTCGGGGGGGGGGGCACAGACAAGATTTCTTGAGACTTAGGCTGGGAAACCTAAGGTTTACAGCGTCAAAGTAGTCGCAAAGTTGGGTTCAGAATCCAGGGATGAAAAGATCTTCAGCCTCCTTTGTGATGAACATGGTCATGGGATGGAGGCTAGCAAGTGGAATTCACTAGCTAGAATACAGATGCAATAGTTTTATGGGTTTTTGTTTTATTTTGTTTTTTGTTTTCTAGACAGGGTTTCTCTGTGTAGCCCTGGCCATCCTGGAACTCGCTCTGTAGACCAAGCTGGCCTGGAACTCAGAGATCCACTTGCCTCTGCCTTCTAAGTGCCACCACCGCTGGGCTAGCTCTGTCTGTGTTAATCTTTAGCTTTGACCCTCATGGCTCACAATCCCCCAGGGACTGTGATGTTTGGGTGGGTCTGGGGAGAACCTGAGTGCTAACTGGGCCCCATGCTATCTAACCAGGGTAATAGTTAACTAAGAGGAGAGAAAGAAGATTACGCAAAGTCCAGGCTGCTTGAGTGAGACCGAGGTCCTTGGAAAACAACAGTCACAAGGGCAGGACCTCAGAATCTTCTAGAACCTGATCTTCAGAGAGAAGGAGAGACAGGCAGAGGAGCTGGGAGGGAGGGTCCGACGCTCGGTAGAGCAGTTGGGAGTGCGAGAACAGGAAAGGGGCAACAGGATGAAGTGAGAGAGACAGCAGCAACACACACACACACACACGCAAGCGCACAACATGCATGCAAGCATCAAAGGAAGTCTGCAATCCGGAGGCCTTCCTGCTGCTGTTGGCCGATACCCCTTGAGCCCTCTGATCAAAAACAAAAACTCTGTGTGGATTAGTTTGACTGGAATAAAGTGAATTCAAAATATCCTTCAGTAAAGATATTCGTGGAGGAAAAAAAAAAGCGTTAAGATTTCCCATGGTTATCTTCATTCAACTAACAGCAAGAGCACTTCAGCAGGACGCACAACACCTTATAAGGAAGGAGGAAATAGCCCCAGCCCTTGAGGAAATCGGACAGCCGGAAACAGCCCCAACGCTTGATGCAAATGAAAGCTGTCAGAACACTAAGCAGCACATCTACTCTCAGAACTACGATCGGTTTAACCATCCAGGTGAAAGAACAGACAAGCTTGGGATGCACCGCATCCTAGGGCTGTAAGTTACTTTGAGCTGGCTTCCGGGATCTGAAAGCGGCGTTTCCGGCTTCCTTAAGCAGCGGAAGCGGAGGACAGAGCCCGCCTGCCCCTCCACACGCATGCGCAGCCAGGCTCCTAGGCCGAGCCTCTCGGAGCATGCGCGTTCGCGGGTGGGGGGGCGGGGCTGAGCTCCCGGAAGCGTGCGGGGGGCGGGGCCGCGAGCCGGGAAGCGGCAGAGTCGCAGGGCCGGTGCGCCCGGGAATCGCGTCCGCCGTTCCGGGAGCCGCACGTGGCTGCCCGGCCTCGGCCGAGGTGCCGCCGCGTCGCCCTGGAGCCCGGGGTCTCGGTCGCGGAAGCCGTGTCGTCCCTGACCATCGCGGACGCGTTCGTGGCGGCCTGTGCGGGTCCTGCCCCGCCGCGCCCCGCGCTCTCCGGCAAGTTCATCTGCTCCTTCCCCGACTGCTGCGCCAGTTACAACAAAGCCTGGAAGCTAGACGCGCACCTGTGCAAGCACACGGGGGAGGTAAGGTGGCCGCGCGTGTGCGTGGCGAGCCCGGGCGCGGGCCACGAGCAAGGACGCCGCTCGCGGGCAGCCCCTGCCCCAGCCATCTTCAGTAGGAGCTCAGACCTCTAGAGAGATCAGCTACGTCCACCCCCACCCCCAGACACACCCATCCCCCAGGGGAAAGCATTAGGGTTCCCTGCAAGCAACAAGTGAGCGTCCTTTTAATTCCAGGAGGGCTCGGGTCAGGTACCAAGGCGGGGGTAAGGGTGACCAGGTAAAGCCTTCATGTTTGGCTCTTTCCCTGGCTCCTCCTTTTTGTTTTATGCACCCTGGTTCCTCTTGTCAGCCGCGCCCACCCTGCAGGCCCTCATAACATCCTTTGTGACTTTCCCTCCTTTTCTCCTAGCCCATTCTGTTCTCACATTTTGGCTTGTTTTTCCCCCTTGTGTCCGAGTTAGAGCTTGCCTTTCCTTCTAGACCAGAAGCTGTACTTTAATTGGACACTTGAAATTGTATTTATATTGCCCCAGACGCGATGATAATTTGACTAGTACGGACCCTACTCTGGGACTGGTGCCCAACAAGATTCTTTGACTCTGTGCTGGTCTGTGATTGAGGTCTTGGTACCACGCTCCTGGATTTCAGAGTATTTCCGTAGTTGGGTACACCCAATGGATATTGGGACATGATAGCTTTACTGTGGATTCACTAGAGCATCTGCTGCCCCAGCTCCAGGGTTCCAAGTGGAGATTGTGGTTAGGGCTGGGATCAGTGGATCAGTGCCTTTGCACCTATGAGCTTTTTCTTTTCTTTCCTTTCCTTTTTTTCCGTTTTTCCGAGACAGGGTTTCTCTGTGTAGCCTTGGCTGTCCTGGACTCGCTTTGTAGACCAGGCTGGCCTTGAACTCACAGCGATCCGCCTGCCTCTGCCTCCTGAGTGCTGGGATTAAAGGCGTGTGCCACCACCTCCCGGCCTATGAGCCTTATCTGCTGTGACACATTTTCCCATATTGGTGCCTGGTATCTGTTAGTCCAGACACACAGCACATCTGGGATGAGACGCACCTAGTCCTTCCTGTGCCCTGACCTCTCTTCAGTTGCAGTCAGGGAAGCCTGGGCCCTCCCAACAGGAGCAGGTTAACCTCCCCACCAGATGCTGGGCATAACGGAACAAAAGTCTGCTTCCTACAGTGACTTGGGAGAAGATGGGCGTTTTATGCTGTGGAACTTGGGGGCGGCAAAGATGGTCGTGCAGATGGGGCAGGCACCTTTCTGAGTGGACATATCCCTGGAGGGAAGTCCGAGGTGTTGCCTGCCACAGATGAGACTTTTAACAACACAGAGCTGCTGCCATGGCTCAGTGAGGAGGGCACGTGTAGCCAGATCTGAGGACCTCGGTTGGATTCCTGGGACCCACAGGGCAGAAGGAAAGAAAAGACCTGACCGCTGAAAGATGTCCTCTGACCTCCATGTGTATGCAGTGGTGCAAATGCGACACACACACACACACACACACACACACACTACATAAATGTGTAAACATTTTACTCCCTCCCACTTTCTTTCTGCAGAGGCCATTTGTTTGTGACTATGAGGGCTGTGGCAAGGCCTTCATCAGAGACTACCATCTAAGCCGACATGTCCTGATTCACACTGGAGAAAAGCCCTTTGTGTGAGTGGGGTGGCGGGGGGTTGGCAGCTAGGCCTTTGGAGTCGTAGCCTTGGCGGGATGATGGTTGTTTCGTAAGACTAAGAACTAGAGGGTGGGTTGCTGAAACGCATTAGCGGGTAAAACTGCTTGCCCCCAAGCTTGACAACCTGAGTTTGATCCTCAAAGTGTCCCTGGCTCAGACTGGCTCTCTCCTGTAACAGGCAGGGGACTTTATGACCAGCAGCGGTTTTGAACTCAGATGATATGAAGTCTGTGCCCTTACTGTGTCATGCAATGGCTTCTGCTCCTCTCTTCTTTTTACCTTCCCTGTATGCTTGGCTTTGAGACTGTACTGTGGCACAGCTGTGCTTCACGCCAACACTGCTCACTGCAGTTCACCAGGATCCTCCTTCCTCCTACCCCTGCCATTTGGTTCCTGCCAGAATTTGGGACCCTGTCTGTGCTTAAATGCCTCTGCTAGTTTTAGAGTCAAGGGTGAAGAGAAATTGAGCACAAGGTGCTTGCCTATCGGGGTTCTTTGTGTCCTGGCTGGAAGGCTTTGGGGTGCTCCAGGCACTTTAGGGACCTGGGCTCCAAATTGGTCACTGTGTGCCATTCTCATCCTGGGCCTTCAACCGGGCGCTGCAGGATGCATGTTGGGTGCCCTGCTGTCTCGGGGAGGGTGAGACGTGTGTTGTATGCATTTTAGGCACTGTGAGAGGTCGGTAGGATGGCCTGACCTTAGCCATGAGGCCACCTCTAATGACGGGGCAGGGGAGGAAGGTCAGGTACACAGCACCGTTCCGTGTGCTTCGCGACCACTGAACTGTACCCCCTCACTGTACTCCCTAATCTTGTGACTCCTTTTGCCCAGGTGTCTTCCCGTGCAGTGAGACTGGGAAAAGGGTCCCGGTTCATTGCCACAAAGTCTTTCAAGGCCAAGATTCTAACACAGGGGGAACTGGAGTGGCCTGGTGACATCCCAGAGGGCACACGTGGCTCACGGTTCTGTGCCAAGTGTATGTTTTACCTGTAGGGACCATATTGGAGCCAGCCTCTCTTCTTTGTGTACAATACAGTTTATAATGACATTTCTCACAAAAGGAAGATGATTAAAGTCTAAATTAAAGTAGCTGACCTGAGCAGCCGTCAGGCCTCCGAGGCCAGTGTCCACATGTGGCTGACCCACTATATTTTTGCCTGGAGTGGAGTGCAAAGCATCCTGTCGCAGGGCCCATCCAAGCAAGGCCTTCATGACACAGTTTGGCATGTGGGACTGTCATTTTCACCTGCCTGCCCCCACAACACACACACACCCGCTGCACTGAGCCACAACCCCAGCGTGACATTTTGGAATTTACTAAAACCTACTTTGCAGTGTTCTTTGAGATCATCAGCCTTTTTAAGTAGAGGGCTGTTCATACCTTTTTAAAACAAATCATTGCTATTTTATTATTTTACATGTATAACTTTTATTATTTATAATAAATAATAAAAATAAATATAATAAATATTTATAATATTATAATATTATTTTACGTGTATAAAATTGCCCGCCCGCATGTATATGTGTGTCTCGTGTGTGCCTGGTGCCTGGTGAAGGAGGGCATCAGATCCCTGGAACTGGAAGTTACAGGTGCTTGTGAGCCACCATATAGGTGCTGGGAATTGAACCCCGGCCCTTTGCAAGAGCAGCCAGTGCTCTTCACCGCTGAGCCACTGCTCCAGCCCCAGATGTTCACACCGTACACCTTGTCTTGCCTCGGTGTGTTAATGTTGTGGTTTATACAATCTCTTGCAGTTGTTCAGATAACGGCTGTAACCAGAAATTCAACACGAAATCAAACTTGAAGAAACACATTGAACGCAAACATGAAAATCTACACAAGCAGTATATAGTAAGTATGGATTCGTCTGTTCCACCTTCCTGTCTTTACATTTGCTACCAAAGTGATTCTATCTTGCTGGCCGTGTGAAGGCCGGCATTGGCAGCCGTGTGAAGGCCGGCATTGGC
>OU015754.1:4417096-4434427 GCA_907169655.1 Acomys percivali | reverse complement strand
CTCTGTGTAGCCTTGGCTGTCCTGGACTCACTTTGTAGACCAGGCTGGCCTCGAACTCACAGTGATCCACCTGCCTCTGCCTCCCAAGTGCTGAGATTAAAGGCATGGGCCACCACCGCCCAGCCAAAACACCTCCTTAATCTTTCTTATCAACTGCCCTAGCTTCCTAAAATTATTTAAGTCAAATCAGGAATTTTGTAAAATCATTAATTCATTTAAATAGCATTATTCTATGAAAGCTTACGTTCGGGCTGGAGAGATGGCTCCATGGTTAAGAGCACTGGCTGCTCTTCCAGAGGTCCCAAGTTCAATTCCCAGCAACCACATGGTGGCTCACGACCATCTATAATGAGATTTAGTGCCCTCTTCTGGCCTGCAGGTGTACATGCAAATAGAGCACTCGTATACATAAATTAAATAAAATATATATTTTTAAAGTTCATCTTCATATAGATCTGCAGGAAAATTGCCTGGCAGAGTGAGCTGTCACCCAAGAAGCAATGACACCAGAGCATAGGCACTGAGGGTCTTCCCATGTGCATCCACGCCACGCTAGACACAGGAGGACTATACCAGCAACAAACATGAGAAGGCACAGCAGCAGCAAGAAGCTGCCTCATAGTGGCACATGGAAGCTGACCAGCTGAGAACAGTTTGGCAAGATTGCAGCCCAGGATGGAGTGGCAGGGCTGAGATGCAGGAGTCCGCCTGGGCACCCGGCCGGGATGCAGGGGACCGCCTGGGCACCCGGGATGCACGGGACCGCCTCCGCATCGTGCTGCTCTTCCTATGCCACTTTTGCCTCTCTTCTCTGCACTCTTCATGCAGGTAGAACTTTAGGTCAGCACGAAGCAGGTGGGTTTTGGCGTTTTTCCCATTGCTTTTCTTAGCCACAGGGGCTCCTACCTCTGTCTGCCAAGCCTCACAGTGCTTCATGTTCTCAAGGGAGTTTTGACAGGGCAGGCTTACTGGGTACCTCATCTTTCACGAGCAAGCAAGGATCCAGATCTTTTGTTAGGAGGCAGGAAGACATGAACTTTGGGGTGGAGACCAGGCCAATCATAAGAGAAGTCCGCTCCCAGGCGCACAGAGGCGCCTTCAATTCCCATGTGGCAGTCGCAGCCCGGTCTTTGCTGTGCTTTCAACAGGGTTGTGCTTTCAACAGGGTTTATTTATACATTTTGGTCTCCTTTTTAAGTGTTCCTCCTCTCTTGGCAACACTCTGGCTTTGCTGAAGTAGCGTTTAAAAAAGGAAAACTGTAATTATCGACTGCATACCCATCTGCGGAGTCAGGACAAAGATGGGCGGGCTTGCCCGCCTTTGCAGGGCCATGTTCTGACTTTTGCACTGCGCAGTGCTAGGCCCAGGAGGGAAGAGAGCGGGTGTCAGCTGAGATGCTTGACCTAAAGACAAATAATTTTTTTTTCTGGAGCTGTTGAATTCTCTGCTTCTCTCCCCATTTCTGCCTGGGAAGAAAGGCTAAGGCGCAGAATCAGAAGTCCGAAGGCTTGCTATTTCCTTATTTCTATTTATTTATTAAATTTATTTGGTGGTTATTTATTTATTTATTTTGTTTTTTGTTTGTTTGTTTGTTTGTTTGTTTGGGAGAAGATTTCTTTGTGTAACAAGCCCTAGGCTGTCCTGGAACTCACTCTGTAGACCAGGCTGGCCTCAAACTCACAGCGATCCACCTGCCTCTGCCTCCCAAGTGCTGGGATTAAAGGTGTGTGCCACCACTCCTGGCCTGAGTGTTGTTTTAAATGAAAATCCCAAATGTTCTACATTACCAATAAAGACTCAGGAGCCAGATGCTGGGCTGAAAACCTGCTAGCTCAGAGAGGCAGAAGAAGCACCCAGCTGACCTTCCTACTTAGCTCTCGTCCTGATGGAAAAGACCCAAAAGGCTCACTAGCTCAGCTGACAGCTGAGGAAAAGACCAAAAAATCCAAGGCCAAAGGCTTGCTAGCTCAAAGCCAAAGGCCAAGGAGCTAAGGGCTAAAGAGCTTAAAGCCCCTTCTACTTGTACACGATCTTTTTTTTTTTTTTAAAGATTTATTTATTTATTATTTATACAGTATACTGCTCACATGTATGCCAGGGCACCAGATGTCATTGTAGATGGTTATGAGTACCATGTGGTTGCTGGGAATTGAACTCAGGACCTTTTTTTTTTTTTTTTTTTGAAGAATAGACAGTGTGCTCTTAACCTCTGAGCCACCTCTCCAGCTTTTTTTTTTTTTTAAAGATGTATTTATTATGTACACAGTGTTTTGCCTGTATATACAACTGCACTCCAGAA
The DNA here is from genome assembly GCA_907169655.1 of Acomys percivali. Lineage (NCBI taxonomy): Eukaryota > Metazoa > Chordata > Mammalia > Rodentia > Muridae > Acomys > Acomys percivali. The sequence goes on along the minus strand of OU015754.1, from coordinate 4,432,127 downwards.
GAGGGCACCAGATCTCATAAGATGTTTGTGAGCCACCATATGATTGCTGGGAATTGAACTCAGGACCTTTGGAAGAACAGCTGGTGCTCTTAACCTCTGAGCCATCTCTCCAGCCCTACACAGTTTTAAGTACCCTTCAACTCAAAGTCCCTCCTGCTCTTTAATCCCCGTCAGCTGGCTTCTTGCTCACCTCTTGACTTAGGGTTAACTTTATTATAATCCTGTGTACAGAAAGCTCTTAGATTAAAGGTGTGTGCTAGGGCTGGCTGAACCACACCTTAATCACCTGTTTACGATAAACAGACAGTTCTTGGATTAAAAGTGTGTGTTAGGGCTCAGCCACAACAAACAAGAAACAGGCTTTTACAGTTCACAATCTCAAAGGGATCAAATTTCCTGCAACAGCACAGTCTGTCTTTTTTTCCTGACTGGAATTTACATTCTCTTTGAACAATCATATCTATTCATTAGTATGTGGAAGAAATTAAAGACTCTTTTGTTTTTCAAGGCAGGGTTTCTCTGTGTAGCCCTGGTTGTCCTGGAAACTCACTCTGTAGACCAGGCTGGCCTCGAACTCACAGGGATCTGCCTGCCTGTCGCGTCCCACTCGACCAGCAAGGAAGACGCGGCACCCGGTTCTTCTCTCAAGCAGTTTATTCAGGCTCTTCTTGCGATCTTCTCCCCCGAACCACTCCCCTCATACCCTTTTATAGATATCCAAGCATCCAATCAAGCAACGCCACGTTTCCGTACTCTATTGGCTCTTGAAAGCGGAACTATTGCAGGCAGCAGGCTATGCCCTAATAAGGACTTGTTTACTTCTTTTGAGGCAAAGCTGGCTACATGCCAGGCGCCGTCTTGGGGGAGGCACACAGTAGAATACTGTGGCTTCCCACACCTGCCTCTGCCTCCCGAGTGCTGAGATTACAGATGTGTGCCACCACCTCCTAGCTAAGACATTTTAAAAGATTTTGGTGTGTGTGTGTATTCATGCACAGACAGACAGACACACACAGACACACAGACACACACACAGACACACACACAGACACACACACAGACACACACACACACACACACACGCTTTGTGTCCACTTGGAGCTGAAGTTACAGGTAGGTGGTTGTGAGCCACCTAACCTGGCTGGTAGGGGTCAAATGAAGAACAGAAGGTTCTCCTAATCGCCGAAGCATCTCTGCAGCCACCAAGGACATGTTTGCCGTGATAAGAACGCACAACGTCCTTCATCACCCTCCCCAGGTGCTCAGTTACCTGTCTACATCTCTGTCAGGGACCTCTGCTCTCAGTGACTCATTTTTCACTGAAATCGCAGCTTAGCTTTTAATATTCCTTTCGCATCCACAATTTCATGGTTTATGCATTAAGGTCACAAATCCCTTCATAGCCGAGAGACACTCTGAAAATGTGTCACCAGGCACTCTGTCATTGCACCACCATTCCGGAACAGGCTCACGCAAACAGCCGGCTACACACCTAGGCTCCGCCCTGGTGCCTGCAGGAAGCTCTGGACAGAGGAATTCTGCTCAGCGCATGCTGTGTTTAAGCAACCCAGGCAACTGTCATAGCAGACGTGGCTGGCAAGAACAGGTTTTAGAAAACCAACTTTGGGTCAGAGGGTACCCCAACAGTTGAGAACAGAAGGTGAGGGTTATGCAGGCAGGAGTCACTGCCTGTAGACATCCTGTGCACACTCCAAAGACGCTATGGAGACGAGAAGAGGCCACAAGCGCTGGCCAGGGGAAAGAGAGTAATAAGCCGGTTTGTTCTACATGTGAACACACAAATGGTTCAGAAGCAGCACACTCAGCATCTGGGGGAGGGGCTCGGAGTGCAACATATGCGAAGGTCGAAGGTCAAAGCAGTGAACATGTAAGTGTGGTTAACATTTATCCAACAACCCAGTTCCAGTCAGTGGCTGAAGAAGGGCCATTGAGGACGCCGTGGACCAAACTTGAGCAGGCTGAGGAAGAACTTTGCTCACTCAGCCTGCCACAGTTGTGCTAAATAAGTCATGCGGTGGTGGGGGCTACTTTGGGAGCAGGGCTGCTTTGTTGAGCATGGCTTTTGTGGGATTGTTCCTGTCACTTTGTGAGCGCTCCATGGAATGAGCTGAGTGGCCTTTTCTGGTTTAACCTGGTAATTGTCTAGCACCCGTTAGGTAGTGGATGTACACGTGTCTTTGTTTTGATCCCAAGAATGGAATGGGGAACAGACTTGTGAGAGAACAGGTGATGCTTATCCACTAGAAGACGAACCACCTCACGTGGGGCTGGGGGGCTTGGTTTTTGCCAGCTGAAAAACATCCTAGTACAGACTCGGAGAAGATATATATATATATATTAGCCCAAAACAGGAGGCGGGGTCTTTTTTGGTTCTTGGCATTGTTTGGCTGTTCCTTGCTCCACTTCGAGACGCTCTGAGCGAGAGAGCCACATCAGAGAAAGCTTCAGGGCTCCAGGTTCTGGCTGCTGTTCCAGGTTCGAGCAGCAACTTTGGTGGAATTGCTGGTCTGCTGACATCCTGCTGACTACGCCAGGGGAATCGTTTCCAGGAACTGAGTCCAAAAAGGTCTACTTCTCTTGTTCCCGTTAACCTCTTTGCTCTCCTATCTAGGGTAGGTGGGTTGGAAGGGAGGTATAAGCATTAAATAACCCCAAATAAAGTGGGTTGGAACCTATACCCTTAAATAAGTTTTATACGGATTAAAAAAAATCAACCATGTGAATTGGTAATCACATGAATGATTTTTGGAATACACTTAAATCTTTAAAAATTACTTTTATTTATTTATCTTGTGTATGTGGGGGCCGGCCACAGGTACACCATGGAGAGTGCAGACACCAGGAAAAAGCCTGTAGGGGTCTATTCTCTTCTTCTAGAAGGTGGCTTTCAGGGATGGGCCTCCGGCTGCCAGCTTTGCACACCGAGCAGTCTGCTTGACACCTGCATGATGCAGTTTTACTTTTTTGATTGTTTTTTGCGCTTCTGTTTTGTTTTGGGTTTGGTTTCTTGAGACAGGGTCTCTCTGTGTCGCCCTGGTTGTCCTGGAATTTGCTCTGTAGACCAGGCTGTCCTCGAACTACCAGCGATCCACCTGCCTCTGCCTCTGAGACTAAAGGTGTGCGCTGTTATACACTTTTTGAAAGAGAACAGAAATTAGTGCGCTCTAAGTGATCTGAGCTTAGGAGGAGTCAGGACGGAGCTTACAGTTTATCTTGGGAAGGTTTTTAAGTTTTGATAGAGCTTTCTTGGCTGTTTGGGTAAATTACAACCATTCGCCCAATAATGGGAATAAAACACCCGCCAGATGTACTCACAGCATTCCAGCTGGGACTTGCAGAGCTAGGCAGATTTGCACCAAGCTCACAGGAGGAAGTTGAGGACTGGCAGAGAAAGACAGTCTCTTTGTAACATGCCACCTAGGAGGGAAAGGAGCTGGTGTGATAGCATGAAGAGGATTCCAGCCAGGCGATCAGGAGGGACCAGCAGCTCTCAGTTGTTGAGGGGACAGAGCAATGGACATACTGGGGACATTACTCTGGGAGAGCATGGCCGATTCTACACACTTTGCTGCATTGTCCAAACCCATCAGCCGTGCAACCCTGTGAGGAAGACACATGCACACCCTGGCCTCAAGCTTCCCTGCTTCCTCCACCACACTGGCTTTGCCTGAACCTGCCCCAGGCAGCTGCGGTAACCTCCCTAGGCGCAGTCTCCATGCCAGCCGGTGGGCATCATCCGGGAGGGTCAGAGTGCACAGCCCAGGGGAAGCTTTGCTGATGGCCCACTCCTGCTGAGGACCCACCTTGATAGTGTTCACCCGGGACACCTATTCACAGAGGTCCAGTGAGCCGGCTGTTGACCACCAGGTGTCCAAGCGTCAATCGCAAGCCCTGTGGGTAGGCCACATCCTGGGTGTCAACACCAGATTTCTACCATTGTTTTTTTTGTTTTGTTTTTGTTTTTGTTTTTTCGAGACAGTGTTTCTCTGTGTAGCCTTGATTTGCTTTGTAGACCAGGCTGGCCTCGAACTCACAGCGATCTGCCTGCTTCTGCCTCCTGAGTGCTGGGATTAAAGGCGTGCGCCACCACGGCCCGGCTAACGATAGTTTGTTTTGAAGCATATCTTCTCCAGTGGCCTTACAGGTGCAGGACCCAAGAGCTGAGATAATCCTGCCCCTCCTGGAGACACTGAGATTGCTGGTCCAGGGAAGGCACCTTTAATCTTCTCAGACTACTGTCTACCTACCCATGAGCTGGGCAGTTCTCTATTTCTTGTCATTACCAAGGCCCTGAAAGATACTGTTTCACCTCCATTTTCCAGATGAGGAAAATCAGTTAAGTCACAGAAAATAACCGGGGGGCCTGGCTAGGATTTCTAAACACGCCTCTGTCAGAACTCTCCTTTCCTGGTTGTTAAAAGCAAAACATCCACTTGGAGGCAGAATCAGCTCAAAGCGGGGTGCGGTGCCCAACACTGGGGGTGCAGAGGCAGGCAGACCTCAAGAGTTCTGAGGCCAGCCTGGTCTACAAAGTGAATCCAGGACAGCCAGGGCTACACAGAGAAACTCGGTCTCAAAAACAAAAAAGCAAAAAACCAAACAAAGAAGACAGAATCAGGTCAAAATAGGCAAGTAGAAAATACATGTTAGAGTCAAACTGGGGATGGTAGAGCTAGAATTGAAGGTGAAGAGCATCCAAAGTCCGGGTGCTCAGCTGGTACTTGCATGGTCAACAGTGATTCCTTAGATTTGGGGGTGATGCATGAGAGTGGTTCCTGGTGACCTCCTGGGTTTGGGGGTCCATGCTGGCAACAGCCACAAAGGTAGTAGTCGCCCACAGATTCAAACCCAGCTCTTTTTTCCAAAGGAACAAATAAATAGTTGTCTCCTAAGAGCAAGCACAGCTGGGTTTAACGGTTCGCCTCTCTTGGAGGTGTGCTGGAGGGCCGCCTGGACAGGTGATGGGTGAACACTCTGGTTCTGGGGTTCAGGGTAGACACCCCTGCCCCGTGGGGCTTGCCCATGAGCTCACACCAAGCGGCAGATGGCAGGGCCAGAATGAGGAAGTGGGCGGGGCTAAGGATGTCTCACACCTGGATTACACTCACTTTTGCCGCAGTGTGCTCTTAACCACGGAGCCGGCACTCCGCAACACCTAGGGGTTTCTTTCTCTTTAAGGCAGAGTTCTTGCTTCCGTTTATTTATTAGTGGTTACTTGGAGTCTTTTGGAATGTCCCTTTTGAATATGCTAATCTGACTATATTCCTCCCGCAACCCCACCACCAGCCCTGCTACCTACTCATGGCTGCCGCCCCCTCCAAAGTCCAGCCCCACAGCTTTTCTCCTCTCTCTACCTGCCTAACTCACCCTACAGGTTCACCCCACATAGGACCACCCAGGTCAGGTGTACCCTGTGCGTCCATACAGCTCGGCTCAGAGCTGTCCCTATGCACCTGGATAACTGTGAGGCTCACCTTCACCACAACCTAGCCTAGTGTTCAGTCTTTCCATAATCCTGGCCTCTACGGGAGGCCACCAAACAGCAGCCGGTGCCTAGGAGTGAGGGGAAGAATGAAGGTTGGAGGTGGGTGTAGCTAGAGCCGAGCTGCCTCTGTGTGAGGCTTTCAGAAGCCCTAACCCCGTCTTTTGCATCAAGAGGCCATCTGCTCATCTGGCAGGCACAGGGGGGATTTACAGAGTCAAGCACCAGCAGACTGCCCTTCACCTCGCAGGTTGCTCAGAATCAAGAATTGCTGCTGACAGACTCAAGTCTCCAGGTGCCGGCCCTGCAGTTTCTCATAGTGGCCACTAGATGGCACTGTTGAAGAGTCGCCCTGAGTCCTACCGTGACCAGCCATCAATTCCCTGGTCTTTGATGTTGGCAGCTGCAGACACCGGGCAGGACTTAAATCCCGAGGCCCTTAAGGATGAACCACTCACGGTTTGAAGGCCATCTCTCCACCAATTCTTAGGCCCCCACTGTGACCTTGGAAAATGAGCCTTATCCATCCCACCTCTCTTTTTCAGGGATTTACTTCTCTGCTATTGGATTTGAGCGATATTTTATTTCCAGCAAAAGTTTCTGCTTGCCAAGGGAACACTGTTGGTTCATCAGCGCACCCCAGCTGGATGCTCCATGAAGTGGGAGTGTGGCAGACTTAGCTAAACTCTACAGAAAACAATCTAATCTTGGGTGCCATCCTTTCTTTGAGAAAATTGATCCCTCCTGTCATGTGCCAAACCTGTTTGAAGGCTCTTAAAATATAAATTTCACCTTGCTACCTACTCATGATCCAGTTACAGGGGTCTTGTTTGTTTGCCTGCTGTTGTCCCAGGAGACTAACTATGTAACCCTGGCTGACCTGAACTCACAGAGATTCACCTGCCTCTGCCTCCTTGGAGCTGGGTTTAATGGTCTGAGTCACCATGTCCAGCCAACTGTTATCTTTTGAAAACTATAAATATGATGGTGACCTTTGGCTTCAAGCTAGTAAATTGTCATATGTGTATGTATTAGAGGAACAGAACTTACAGATATATATATTTATATATTATATAAATATGAGAGAATATATGTATACACACACACACACACACACACACACACATATGAGAGAGAGAGAGAGGGAAAAAGATGCCTTATGGGCTGTGGTCCAGCAATGGCTGTCACCCAGAAGGCTCAGTAACCCAGTAGTTGTTGAGTCCCTGAGGGTGGGTGTCTTATCTGGTCTCCACTATTTGCCAGAATCCCTTAGAAGGAGGCAGGCTGTGCCGCCAGTGAAGGGTGGACTTACTGGTAAGAGTGAGAGCCAAGCAGGCACAGAGCCAAAGCTTCCTCCTTTCCTGCCCTTTGGCTAGGCTGCCAGCAGAAGGTTGGCCCTGACTAAAGGTGGGCCTTTCCATCTCCGAGATCCAAATTAGAAGTGGTGGCGGCACTCCTTTAATCCCAGCACTCGGGAGGCAGGGGCAGGTGGATCGCTGTGAGTTCAAAGCCAGCCTGGTCTACAAAGCAAGCCCAGGACAGCCAAGGCCGCACAGAAAAACTGTCTCAAAAACCAACCAACCAAACAAACAAACAAACAAAAAGAAGTGGGTCTTCCCACTTAAAAGAGTTAATTGAGGAAAAAAAAAACCCAACAACAACAAACCCTCATACGTGCGCCCAGCCACTTGGGCTTTAATTAATTCTAGATGTAGTCAAGTTGACAACTAAGAAAAGCCATTACAAGTGGTGACTCACCCCTTGGCAACATGATACACGATCATAGCTCTTTACGTCATTCACAGAAAAGCCACGGGAGCCACTCTGACTTGATAATTACACTTGTGTGGACTTCGTAGGTATGTGGCACCTTATGATGCTGTGCTGGTTTGAGCGAGAAATGTCCCACAAGCTCAGGCTACCTCTGCTACTTGCTGCCACACAGGGAGACAGGAAGCCAAGGACTTGGGAACTAGGACTTCACAAGAGTCCCGCAAGAACAACCTTAATCCCTTCGGAAGGCAGCATCCTCAGATGCCCCACCACCACTTCACAGGCTCTGTCTCATCATTATGTCCCTGGGGGTCAAAGCTCCAACTGGGCATCCTTAGGCATGCAAACCATGTGCAAACCACGTGCAAACCATGTGCAAACCACATGCAAACTGCAGAGAACAGGGAAGAATGAGACAAGAAGCACACTGATGGAGAAGCCTCGTCCGAGCTTCCACTGCACATGGCATAAGAAGTGGAGGGCGGGGTCCTGCTCAAACTATGGCACCAGCCAAGGACAATACGTGCAGTAAACTTCGAACCCCTACACAGATCTAGCCAATGGACAGGACATTCTCCACAGTTGAGTGGAGAGTGGGATCTGACTTTCACATGAACTCTGGTGCCCCATATTTGACCACGTCCCCTTGATGGGGAGGCCTGGTGGCACTCAGAGGAAGGATAGCAGGCTACCAAGAAGAGACTTGATACCCTATGAGCATATACAGGGGGAGGAGGTCCCCCTCAGTCACAGACATAGGGGAGGGGAGTAAGGGGAAAGCAAAAGGGAGGGAGGAATGGGAGGATACAAGGGATGGGATAACAATTGAGATGTAATATGAATAAATTAATAAAATATATTTTAAAAACTAAATAAAATTAAAATGATAGGCTAATGTAAAAAAAAAAGTGGCATGGTGGCTCACGCCTTTAATCCTAGCCCTCGGGAGGCAGAGGCAGGTGGATCGCTGTGAGTTCAAGGCCAGCCTGGTCTATAAAGGGAGTCCAGGACAGCCAAGGCTACACAGAGAGACCCTGTCTCGAAAAAAACCTCTATATATATTGTTTAATATTTCTGACACTGATGCAAAATTCATTTTCAAATATATTTGTCAGACTATAAACAGATTACAAGAAATAATAGAAGGGATATCTTTTTCTGTATTTATATAATTCACAGTGAGCAGAAAGAGAGAGAGAGAGAGAGAGAGAGAGAGAGAGAGAGAGAGAGAGAGAGAGAGAGAGAGAGGAGAGAGACCGACAGAGACAGAAAGACAGAGAGGAGTTAATATTTGCTCCTTAGGGCAAGGAGGCAGAAGTCCTTTTGGCCAGCACACTCAAAATGCACACACACTAATAACATTGTATGAAATTACCTTGAGTCATAAATTAATTTCATACTTAGACTCAAGTTTGATGCTCAACACATCTCTTTTCTTTATTGTTCATTTATCATCTTGGGCTGGGCAGACTCTGGCAGGTACAGCGGATGACATTCCTGTAGTGTTAAAAGGCAGGCCATCCGGGAGGTGACAGTTGTCTGCACAGCCTTTGCCGTGAGCAGGCTGCGCAGCCTTTGCCGTGAGCGGGCTGCATGATGTCCACACGAGCTTATTTTACCCTCAAGTTACACAGCTAGTATTAGGCACGTGATCACTTTATTTTTTATTTTTTTTGATGCGATCACTTTAAAGGTGGGAGAATGAGGTAAGCAGTAACTCCCCAGAGTCAATTTTCAGCCTCACCCATGTCCATGTACGTGGAAGCAATCTTTTTTTTTTTTTTCTGAGACAGGGTTTCTCTGTGTAGCCTTGGCTGTCCTGGACTTACTTTGTAGGCCAGGCTGGCCTCGAACTCACAAAGATCCACCTGCCTCCACCTCCCGAGTGCTGGGATTAAAGGCGCCACCACCGCCCGGCTCATGGAAGCAATCTTGTCTCTAAGCTTTAGTTCCTGCGGCCGCCAGGCTGTCTGTAAGGCAGGGAAGTCCAGCAGCTCTGGCGGTGTCTCCCAGGTTTGGCCTGTGTGCTGAAGGGCAACGCGCAGCTCCCTGTCTACCCAAGCAAGACAGCCTAGTGTGTGGTTCCAGCCACAAAAGTCTACAGCCTGAACACCTGCGAACCTCACACCTTTCTTTCCCTACAATTCTACTGGCCGGAAGATGAAAGTCATTTACCTGGAGACTCTAGGGAGAGTCTGTTTCCCCGCCGAGGGTGTGAGTGGGCTCCGGGCTTCCACCGCAGCCACCACCGTCGCCACATCTGGCTCACTCGTGTTCTGCCTTGCTTTTCTGAGGACTCATGTGGCCGTCTAAGTCTCTAGGATAAAGTCGAACACAGTCCCATCTCCAGCCCTTCCTTTGTGAAGCCTGCAAGGCCCTTGTTGCTGTACGAGCTAATGTTTGAAGCTCCGGCTAGTGGAATATAGATGATGCACTGGGGGGAGGGGGGGTTATTATCTATCCCATCACCCTTAGTGCCTTCCTAGGGATCCAGTGTGTGGCGAACATGGCAACGTGCCAAGTGTGTGCTGCGCTTGGAAATGAGCCTCAAACATCCTTTCGTGACGTGTAAGAGACCAAACTCAATCCTGCCTAATCAACCGACATCTGTAGTTTTGTTTTCTGTTGGTGCTGGGGCTCGAACCCACGGCCCTGGGCTTGCTAGAATTAAAAAAAAAAATTTTTTTTTTCCTTTGAAACATTAAGGACTAAAGCCAGGTCCAGGGAGGGTCATTTCCACAGTTCTCACCCCAGTGGAAGGCGGCCTCTCCCCTGAGCTCCCGGATGGCCTGTGCCTTCCACCCACAGACCTAAGCTCTTTGACCTGTTTGAGTCCCTTTTGTCATTTGCTTATTGAAAAGGATGTGACAGCCACACGGTGGTGGGGAGAAGGAGAGGAGCTACAGTGTATGGCAGAATACACTAAAGGGGCCTTGGAGTCCCTTCCAAAAATTGGTCCCTAACTATCCAAGCTCAGCATCCAAGGGGCTAACACTTGCAGAGCTGGCTGCATGCTGGGCTTCTCTCATTCTTGAAGGATCGTTTGCTGCAGTGGCAGCTGCCCATACCTCACACAGACAGGGAAAGTCCCTGATGCCAAAGGTTGTCCCCACGCTGTCATACCTCTTTGCAAATCACACAAAAGGCGAAGCTGGAGCGAATTTTATTGCGGTAGGAGGAAAAAAAAAAGGCACAAAAACCTGCCACCAACCCTCGGGCCTGCTGTTTCAGCAATTAGCTCAATGTGCTAATGAGAGTCTTCAGGGAGAACAGCGTTAATTAATGGGTGAATTTCACTTTAATAAATGTATAGGCAATTTTCTAAATGCAGATGGCGGGAGTCGGCCCTGATGGCTGTACCTAGAGCCACTCAATACGGTAAGTGTTGGAGGAAAGTGGTTAATTTGTAAAACGCCTCATGATACTGATTAGGCAAGAAAGAACGCCTGCTCCCCGCTTGCACAGGGCTCTCCATCTCCACAGCCAGAGAACTCTGACCTTTTTCACATCCACAGCAGCCTGGGCATTCTGTCCTTCCCAGTGTCCTCAGGACGTGGGTGGGGGTGGGGGTGGGAGTGGGAGTAGGGGTGAGGTGGGGGTGGGGGTGGGGGTGGGAGTGGGGGTGGGAGTGGGGGTGGGAGTGGGGGTGGGGGTGGGTCCCTTTTTGTAGGCCTCCCCTCTCAGTTTCTCATGCCAAGCCAAACCCTACTGCATCTCCCTGGATAAGCAGAAGTGGCCACCTCGGAGTCCCATAGGATCAGGGACGCCATCTGAAAGAGAATATTTCTGGAAAAATGTAACACCCTGGAGGAGTCATCATTCATTTGGGGATATAATTAGCTGAGCCTTGGTGACCGATAATTCAACACGGTGGTGATGACCAGGAGCTAAGCGGTGAAGAAGATCTTCCTGGGTCAGGTTTCTTGTTCCTAGTTCAGAGGCAAGTGAGGTACCTGCTGCGGACTGACCCATAAGTCGGAATCCGAACAGAAACCCACCGCTCTGACCCATAGCCTTTGAAAATTACAGTATGTCACAACTTGTTGCGACCGTTAGCTTGACAATAAAAATCCCACTTTATCAAATAAACTCGACCCAAAACAATCAGAAAATCCAAGGAAACAGAATGGCTTGGCCTATGACTTGACGTTGGTCCGGAGAGTCAGACCAGGGTCACCTCCATGAGGACAAGATGGCTGGTGTGGGCCAGCTCCTGTGTCACACATGCATTGTAAATGTGTGTTGATGTTCACGGGAAATGAGTGATTACACACAGACTCTCAGGAAGGAGCGACCCCCCCTCTTCCACCTCAGCCTCTAATGTTAGAATCAAAGCTACTCAGATTTTGCATATGAGAAATGCATTTGGGACCCAACACAAAAATCCAGCACAGCCATTTTTAGACTTGGAATGAAGCTGTGTCCAGTGGTGCACACCTGTAATCCCAGCCCTCAGGAGGCAGAGGCAGGTGGATCTCTGTGAGTTTGAGGCCAGCCTGGTCTACAAAGTGAGTTCCAGGACAACCAGTGATACACAGAGAAATCCTGTCTTGAAAACAAAACAAACAAGCAAACAAAAAGACTTGGAAGGGAATTTGGAATTATTTGGTGTCTTGTGTCCGAGTAAGAAAAGCCCACCATAGAAGAAGGCTTAGGAAACTTGTTCACAGTCAGGTGGGTACCACAGGATGTAGCCCAGAGCCAGGTCCTGACCTAGCACCTCTAATTGTAATTTACGAATCCATAATGTAAATATCTATGTTTTCTGATGGCCCTAGGTGGCCCTTGTAAAAGGGCCATCGTCCCTAATGGGGTTGTGGCCCACACGTTTAGAACCACTGGATTAAGGGAACTTGCTGTTCTTAAAGAGGACTTGGGTTCCATTCCCAGCACCCGCGTGGCAGCTGACAACCTTCTGCAACTCCAGTTCCTGGGGATCTGATGCCCTCTTCTGACTATGCACATGTACTGTGCATATGCACGCATGCAAGCAAAACATTCACACATATAAAATACATATTAAAAAAAAATACTAGGGAAGAGTGGTGGCACACACCTTTAATCCCAGCATACAGGAGGCAGAGGCAGGTGGATCTCTGTGAATTCGAGGCCAGCCTGGTCCTCAGAGTGAGTCCAGGACAGGTAGTCTACACAGAGAAACCCTGCCTCAAAAAACAAAACAAACAAACAAACAACAGGGAAGGTGCTCAAACTCTGTCCATGGCTCTATGTGAGGCCCATCGGGGATTTTTACCTTTTCAGTAATTCATTAGTTTATTCTGTACACTTTTAACTGATCACTCTTTTGTGTCAGGAATTCATGTTGTGGAGGAAATAATAAGAAAAGCTGCCAGGCATGGTGGCGCACGCCTTTAATCCCAGCACTTGGAAGGCAGAGGCAGGCAGATTGCTGTGAGTTCGAGGCCAGCCTGGTCTATAAAGCGAGTCCAGGACAGCCAAGGCTACACAGCGAAACCCTGTCTTGAAAACAAAACAAAACAAAACAAAAAGAAAAGCAGACGTTTTTTCTTGTCCCCTTGGAGCTTCTCCTGTCTCTATGGAGACTGCAGTCCAGTGTCGGAGGGCATCTTTCTGTTACTGGAGAGATGGTCCAGCCATTAAGAACACTTGCAGCTCAGTCGTGAGGACTGGAGTTCGGATCCCAGCACCCACAGTGGGTAGCTCATAACCCTGTGTAACTCTGGACCCCAGGGATCCAAAGGCCTCTTCTAGCTTTGTCTACCAGCACAGTAGTGCTCTGTTATGGTGGGTCCTGGGCACTCACAGGGCAGGTCAATCTAACTAAAGGAAGGACCAGAGTCCTGCCAACCAGCCAGTTCTGTGGGTGTGCCAAGTGGATGAATAAATCCAAGCCTAGTCTCTTAATTCCAGCATGCAACCGTGTCTATCTTATGGGAATTTGCAGGTCTCCAGGGAGCCACAGTTGATGGGCCATGCAAGGGGTTAATTGCTAGCTTTACTAACTAGTTCTTGCCCAGAAAGTATTTATTAGTGGAAAAATAGATTCACAAAACTCTAAGCCACAGAGGGCCTGGGTGGAAACAGACTAGCAGCTTCCGGAAGCTGAGGCCTGCTTAGGTATGAAAGTAATGCAGGTCAGTGGCTTGTTGCCCCTGACCCTTGGGGACACACTTAGGGCCCTGTCCCATCCTTCTCAAGGTAGGAAGATTGCAGGGGGAACAGTGTCTGTCGCAAAGAATCAATCCGTGCTGGAAGCTGCAGTCCATTCTGAAATCAGAAAGGTCTCCTAAAATGCCCCCATCACTCATCTTTAGGAGGAGCTAGGTGGAGGTCACCATCGTCCTGACCCCCCCCCCCCCGCCCCTGCACTCCTCCCCCCTCCACGCCCCCCCCCAACTCCCCGCTTTAAAGCCTGCTTTTCGGAGGCAGGAGAAGGCCAGATTTTATTTAATTTTTCCCTCAGCTTTCATTTTCTCTGGACACATAAGAAGCGAGGATACCACCCCTGCGCATGTCTGAGGGAGGGTTTAAGTTCACGGCTTACGTTTTAAAACTGCAATTTGAGCCCATTAGAGAAACATCGGGCGCCGGCACACGCGAGGAAACAGTGCATTAGCCTATTTCCTTTCCGTAAAGATTGGTAAAAGCCCGTGGGATTTTTGCAGAATGAGGCTGACACAGTCAGTAATCGGCTAGCGTGGCGCTAGAAGCTTTGAAATCAACCAGAGAGGGTCAAAGGGGCTCTGGGAGTGGAAATGGTTTGCCTTAACATTCGTATTGACCAGATAGGGCTAACGCTCAACCCCATTTCGTGGATGGGGAAGTTGAGGCGCAGTGATTTATAAAACTGGGCCAAGGTGAAGGGTGGAAGGTGATCGAGTCGGGATTCTGTGAACTTGAACTTGCTGGCAGAAGAGCCTCGGGGAGGAATGCCCCCACCATGAGCGTTGCACAGAGCCTCTCTGGTTGGTGCTCTGAATTCTGACCCATCTTTGTACCCATTAGCCGTGTCAGGCACGAGCGTGATTATGGAGTTATTTAAGAAAACCTGCCTTACGGAGGAGAGCCTGCTTGAGGCAGCACCCGCCATCTGGTCTACCTAAAAGGATGCAGTGAGTCTCTCGGCACAGCGCAAAACTAGGCGACCACAAGGCTTGCAGGACAGCCCGGGGGCCCAGCAGGCCTCTGAAACGGCAGGATGCAAAGACAGCTGTGTCACTTCGGGGCGTTCCTGCACAGAGTGGTGAGCGGCGTCTTCCAGACTGTTCCCTGGATTGATCGCCTTTGGGTCGCTTGGCTTCCTCACCCAGACGCTGATACAGTTGAGTGGCTCAGGCTTTGGGGGAACTGAGCACAGCTCGTCTCATCATGGGAGTGCTACGCCATTATTCAGCTGGTGCGTATAATTACTGCCCTGCCCAATTGGCTCAGAAACCCCGTCTTTCGAAACCACTAGTAATAAGTAAATTTACTAGTTGGATGGCACCCATCTGAACGGGCACGTGGCCAGGGAACTTAGAAATGGGATGGAAGCCTGCATTCCAAGCCCCCAAGTCCCTAGGCATCTCACTATATAAAGGATACCTTAGCTCTGAGCAGGAAGGAGCACGGAAGCTGAGGCCTCAGAGTCAAACAGGACCCCTTTGCAAATAGCTTATTCTCAGGATTCCCCGCCCCCATTCCCCCCCCACTTCCCTCTTCTACACCCCGGCCCCTGGCTACCCGCCATGTACTCTTCTAGTTACTGTTATTAGAGAGTTAGCACCCAAAACT
>OU015754.1:4404113-4416696 GCA_907169655.1 Acomys percivali | reverse complement strand
CATGTACTCTTCTAGTTACTGTTATTAGAGAGTTAGCACCCAAAACTAGTATGGGGGTTCTTCCAGAAAAGCAAACCACTATATGACCCTAATACACTACTCCTGGATACATACCTAAAGAAACCCAAGTCCGCATATCAGAGACACCTGAGCCGCCATGTTTATTCAGGTCAGCCAAGGTACGGAACTGTTCTCAGAGCACATCAGCTGGTAATCATATAAAGAAAGCTGGTATACATACACGTAGAGTTTTATTTGGTCATTTAAAAAAAGAATGCAATTATGTCATTTGTAGGAAAATGGGTGAAACTGGGGGTCATCCTGTTAAAGCAAACTAAACAAAACAAGAGAACAAAGATCTTTTCTCCTGTATGTAAAATGTACAGCAAGTAAAATAAAGATACCCCCTAGTTAGCTTCAGCTGTCAACAGGACTGGACGCAGCCCACAGTTATCCGAGGGACTTCCTCAGTCAGACTGCCCTGTGGGAGTGTCTGTGGGGGCAATTTTGTAATGGCTAAATGATTTAGGAGGGGCCCAGCCCACTGTGGGCGGTGCCATCCCTAGGCTGCTGGTCCTGCACTGCTGCGCTGTGTGAGAAAACCACTAAGCGCAGTTCCTCCATGGTTTCTACTTCAGCTCCAGCTAGCGTTCCTGACCTGACCTCTCTCCACGACGGATGGTCACCTGAAAGTGTAAGTCAAATAAATCGTTTACTCTCGGGGTTGTTTTCGGTCACAGTCACAGAAAACAAAGTAGGACAGGTATGAAAATAGAGTTGGGATGACTCGGAGAGAAGAAAGAGTTTGGCTGCGGGGAGCGAGAGTATTGGGGGTTTAAATAGCATCAAAGAATATGATATTTGTACATATGGCTCTTTTTTGGGTGACATTCCCATATAAAAAAAAAACCCACAAAACCTGTTGTTTTGTACAGTGGCATTGGGAAGAGGAGAGGCCCTATCTCTGACCAGTGAAAGACTTATAGTCTCTCTGCCCAGGTGCCCAGACTAAAGGAAGGAAAGTAAACACCTCACCCCCACATCCCTGGCCCTCCCCCACCCCCTTTCAGGGAGTAGGTGTGGTTGTCATCATAAGGGGCCAGTAGATCAGTGGCAGGCCCTTCAAGGCAGGGAATGGGAGCTGGGTGGGAAGGGAAAGAGCTGGGAGGGCTGTGATGTGGAAAGAGCGGCAGCCACCTCACAATTCCGAGGTCAGTGGCAGCAGGGGCGTGCTTTTCCTTAGAAGAGCCTGGTTTTACGTTCCAGGTGTTAGTGGGGTCTATCCCAGGTGAGAGTTAGAAGGTGTTTGAGCTGGAGTGCCCCCCCTCCCCCACCACACAGAGACAGAAAAACAGACAGACACACACAACACACACACACACACACACACACGCACACGCACACGCACACGCACACGCACACGCACACGCACACGCACACGCACGCACGCACGCACGCACGCACGCGCGCTACCTCTGTGGAGGAGTCAGGTGAAGGTAATCTAGGCCCCTACAGTCTGGTCCTTAGTTCCCTGCTCCTCAGCCGCCTGAGGCTAAGCTTATCTGCTAAGGTCCCCTCTGCGGGCTGTATTTTTCAAGCCCTGGCAGATGTCACTGCCAGGTCTCACAAGATGCGGCTTCCGTGAGGTACTCAATGCATGCTGTGCCCTGCAGCACTGGCTCCCGATGGCTTGTTTTGCTTTTCCTCCCGTTATTGGTAGCTCTGGTGGGCTAACTCCTTGATGCTCTGAGATCTTTGGAGTTCTTATCCATATGCTAACTTCCTAGCTCCTGAGAGTCACATGGTTTTTTGGAACCGGGGACCCGCTGCACCAGCACTGTTAGTTCAGCTCACATAGCCTAGAGTGGAGGGCACTGTGACCTTGGCAGTTACACCCCACCGCAAGAGGCCCCATGAGTCTCTACCCCTTATATCACTATGGCATCTGCAGCTCCAGGGTGGGCTGTGATGTGACGTGCACAGGCAACCCATGGTCGTGCCTGAGGACTGAAACTCTGACGTCTTTGCTCAACCAGCCCTCTATCACCAGAGGGCCAGGGACAACTCCTTCCCACAGGAAGGGAAAGATGACCCATGCTGTGGACAGTCTCCTAGGAACCTCACACTGATTTAGCCCCAGGGCGATGACTAGAGGCCACAGATGGCACACCCCTGCTGCAGACCTGGGCTCTTCCCTAGCCAAACCTCAACTGACTGACTCAGCATTGTCCCAGCTGGGAGGACTGCCAGGTCCTAGTCTCAGTTGGACTTCTTGGCACCTCTGGATGGCTCCGGTCCAGCCTACGTTGCTGGCCCGCCACCGTCGCTGTCGCTGGCTCATCCTGGTGTGACAGCTCCCTGGATGGAGGGTAGAGCAGGGGACCTCACTGGGGAGTTAGTGCGCAGCAGCAGCAGCAGATTTGGGGCATTCTATGCAGGGCCCTTCACCTGTCGGACCGATTGTCCTGTTTGCATCTTCTTTAAATCAAGACGATCAGGGCCCTTGCCTCCCTGCTCTGTTTACTCCCAGCTCCCTTTAGGAAGGAAAAGGCTGGAAACTACATCCTAATGGCCCAATTAGTCCTAATGCTGCGTGGTGTTGACTGTTTAGTTACCACCATATTGTGTACAGAACTAATTGTGGGGAAAGCAAATGAACGGCCAGGAAACAGACAGGCTACTAGGGTATAATTACTTGGAGTGTCTGTCTTTAGTACCTGTGTGGCGGGTTTCATTATAGTCAACAGCCCCTAAGTTGCTTCCACATGGTGGTATTTGTCATTTTCATAGAAACTTGATAATGACATTAATTTATCTTAATGGCCTGTTCTATTGTTATAAATAGTAAAATTAGCTTAAATTGTCTTGCTTTTGCTGGTTTTGGATGGCTGTGGAGGGCCCCGAAGCAGCCGACGAGTAGATAATTGGGTGTGCTTGACAGATTTCCAATAATCTCCTGTGTGGGAACACAAGTAATGCTAGTACCATTAATGTTCATTTTCCTCTAAATTCATTACTGCCCTTTTCGCTTTTATCTTTTTTAATGTCTGGGGCCATTTTTCTATATTTCAAGTGGAGCCACAGAGCTGTTCATGTTCAGGGTTATTAACATTCTGAACATGGCGAGCGTCCTGGAGAAAAACAAGTCTCTATGGGGTGAGGTACCTCTGCCTCCATGTGCCGGAGAAGCGGGGCAAAACGGGGGGCCTCGCAGTCAGTATCAGGGCCTGGGTGTAATTAAGTCAAATGTAATTTTAAAGAAATTTAAATGTTTTCATTTGCGGCAGAGGTAAAACACGGGCGAGCCTAAGAAGGTGCAGGCATGTGGCTGACAGCAGCTTCTCCCCTCCCAGCCGACTCCTGGGCCAATGTCCATGACGTTTTCTCAGATTATTTAATGTACTCTATAAATTCAGCTCTAATTAGCCTCTGAAGGTATTATGGCTAATTTCATTTATGTAAGTGAACATGTTGGCACAGCATCTCAGACGTCAAGGGTCATTTCTCATTTTAAACAACAAAAAAGACCCTTAGAATGTAGTATTTTTTGGGGGGGCTCCAAATCTTTATTTTGTCACAGATTCTGTTACCCACAAAACTGGGAGCGCCAGAATTGTCTAAGTACATCTGCCCTGATATTAAAGCTGCCAAAAAATAGCTGGGGAGGAAGAGGTTGTGTTTGGATACTGTACGTCCTTTGGATTATAGCCATGAAAAGGCACAATATACGTATGGAATCGGCTGGTGCAATTAAAAGCAAGCTTCTCTTGGCAGGCAGAGCAGGCTGACATTGGAGACTCAGTGCTCAAACATGGTGGGTGCCCCACCGTCACCCACTCCCACAATCACCCACTCCCACCATCATCCACACCCACAATCACCCACTCCCACAATCACCCACTCCCACCGTCATGCACTCCCACCTTCACCCACTCCCACCGTCACCCACTCCCACCATCACCCACTCCCACCGTCACCCCACTCCCACCGTCACCCACCATCACCCACTCCCACCATCACCCACTCCCACCATCACCCACCATCACCCACCATCATCCACTCCCACCATCACCCTACTGTCACCACCACAAGTTAAAATACCCACAGGATGAAGGGGGATTGAGACACAGTATATTTGCTCTTTAAAAATAAGGCTTGCAAAATGCAAAATGCATCCTTTAAAAATATGAACTCGGGGTCATGGTTAGGCTGGATCTAGCTGTGGTACAAGGCCAGGATCTCATCACTGGGGAAGCTGAGGCAGGAGGATTAGAAACTCAAGGCCTCCCAGGTCTATGCAGAGAGACCCAGTCAGGGGAAATAATGCTTGGTTCACACAGGGAGAAAGATTCTCCCTCGTGGCTTTGCAGACCTTTCCCGTGGGCCCTGTTGTGTGGCCCTGTGTGCCGAGGAAGAAACATTCAGTAATCCAGTGTCTTTTTAAAAAAGTAGACCATAACAGTGCCCAGACATAAAGTCCCTAATGACAACTTTCACAGTGAAATGGCCAAACAACATTTAAAGAACTTTTCCTTTTGATGAGACAAAATTATTGGTCCCCAACAGATACAAACAGATTTTAAAAGCAGCGTATTCAATAATATCACCCAAATGTGCTCCTGAGTGTATATGTTGCTCTTGTCAGCTGAGGAGGAATGAAGGATAATGTACCGATAATGTAATGTACCAGAGGGGCAATTCATAAAATATTTATCTTAAAGCAGAAAATGTGTCTGCCTTGTTCATTTATAAAATTATAGTTGAGGAGAATTAGGTGCCAGCCAAGTCCCTCTGTGCGCGTGGCTGTTGTCACCCATAGTGCATTAGAGTAGGTTGTGTGCCTGCTGAGGAAGACGCAGCCCGTCAGGGGCACATAATGGATCGCAAAAGATAAATGGAATTAGGCCATGGGATAATTAGAGTGGTGCCCACTGGAGAGGCTCTCAGGAAAGTGCTCAGTGCTTCCATTAGGAACCTCCCCTTCAGTGGCTGCGGCCGGAAGTTAGTGCCAGCTGCGGAGCTAAGGGAGGGCGCGGTCTCCAGAAGGCACCCAGGCAGCAAGGCAGGTGGATAACGGGCCCACCCAAGTACCCCAAGCATCAGAACAGCCCCCACCCCACCCCCCGGGGTAGGAGGAATGGCGTCTGACCATAGTTTGGTCCTCAGGCTTGGGCTGTGTTGTCAATGTGTCTGGGGGCGCTGCGGGGCTGGTTAGGGAACCCGTGTTCAACCACCATTCGCCCGTCACGCCCCCAATACTCACGTGACAACCTTCTCTATAAACACCTACAAGTAATGCTTTATCAGTTCTTTAGCATTCCTCAATGCAGTCGACCTGACTTAAAAAAAAAAGTCACTAACAGTTTGTCAACGTATCTGGTAAATGACTCCACAGCTCCCCCATGGCTGACTGTCCTTGCTGCTTCCAGTGTTGTACTGAAACCACTTTGGACTAGTCTATCATGGGTTTTCTTTACACCTTTGTGGTAGCTTCAAGATACGCTTAGCTTAGCTGGGGGTCGGGGCGAGGCTGGAGCGATGGCTCAGTGGTTAAGGGCACAGGCTGCTCCTGTAGAGAACCAGGGTCAGTTCCCAGCACCCACACTGCCCCACACAACCGCCTGTAACTCCAGTTTTAGGCGTTCCGACGCCCTCTTCTGGCTTCTGTGGGTACTGCATGCAATGTGGTGTACATACGTATTATGCCCCCAAAGCTCTCATACATACAAAATAAAAATACATCTTTTAAAAGAAGATATGCTTAGTTGGACTGTGAGATGGTTCATTCAGCGTATAAAGATGCTTGCCACCAAGCATGGCGACTTCGATCCCCAGAGCCGCGTGGTGAAAAGCGAGAACTGACTCCCACAGGTTGTCTGGTCGCAACATTCCCCAAAATAAATAAGTGTAAAACAGTATTTGTAGCGATACACTCAGTCAGTCCTAATGGCTTAAACGTGATCTTTCAGTAGTGTTGTTGATGCCCACCTCCTGCCTTGACTCTGTTATCTCCAAAGATAACGGGTTTTTCTGTGAGTGGCCAAGCTTTCTGCCCGCACTCACTGGGGTAGGGATGCTCTTTGGCTAAATTGTCATGGCGTCCTACCCTGTCCCCAACCTGTCTCCACGGCTCCACCGGATTCCAAGCCATCCCTCCTCCTTCCCCTCACCTCTCCCTCAGTATTCCCACCGCACCTCTGCTCATTTCACTTTTACCCATTCGTCCTCTTTCCCTGGCCTTTAGAATATGCCCCCAGCCCAGGTGCTCTGTGGTTTCACCCCTACTCTGTGGTTTCACCCCTGCACCCACAGCCTACAGACTGACTGTCAAGTTGGGGTGCACAGCCATCACCCTCACTGAGACAGGCTATCCCAGGAAGCCTCAAAGATCCCCATGAGGCACCATGCCCATCCCATGGACCCCTCGGTTATTGTTAGGGTTTGTTTTGTTTTCTTTTCTTTTGTCTAGCAGTGTGAGCAAAGGTGACATAAATAGGTCTTTTGAGACGAAAGAGCGGTGTTCCTGGGTCAGACCATGTGTCTATGGCTTTAGCTACCAGCATGTCTAAGCCGCTCTGGCTTTTCAGTACTTGGTGCTGGGACTAGCCTTTATTTATTTAGTTTTCAAATATATTTTATTAATTTATTCATATTACATCTCAATTGCTATCCCATCCCTTGTATCCTTCCATTCCTCCCTCCCTCCCATTTTCCCCTTACTCCCCTCCCCTATGACTGTGACTGAGGGGACCTCCTCTCCCTGTATATGCTCACAGGGTATCAAGTCTCTTCTTGGTAGCCTGCTATCCTTCCTCTGTGTGCCTCCAGGCCTCCCCATCCAGGGGACAAGGTCAAATATGGTGAAACATTTATTTATTTATTTTTTAAAAGATTTATTTATTCATTATTTTGTATACAGTGCTCTGCCTACAGGTATACCTATAGGCCAGAAGAGGGCATCAGATAACATTATAGATGGTTGTGAGCCACCATGTGGTTGCTGGGAATTGAACTCAGGACCTCTGGAAGAGCAGGTGGCATTCTTAACCACTGAGCCATCTCTCCAGCCCCCGAAACCTTTATTTTTTAAATATTATTTTAATTTTATTCTCTGATAATTTCACATATGTACAGAATGTACCTTGGTCATACCAACCCCCAAATCCCCCAGCCACCTCCCGCCCCCTCCCCCCCAAGCCCTCAAACACTCCTCCTTGCTTTCATGACTTCTTTTTTTTTTTTTAATAATTCACCAAGTACAGTAAGTGTTACCAACACATGTGTGTATGTAGAGCCGTTCACTGGCACGTGAGAAACCTGTGAGGAGCCATAGCCCTGAAGAAAAATGACTCTCCTGCCCCAGTATCCACCTGCTGCCGAGCTTCTCTCCCATCCATGCTACAGTGTTGACTGGTTTGATCCAGTGTAGGTCTTGTGTATGTAACACAGGTGCAATGAGCTCATGTGTGGAACACAGTGCCACCACCACGTCATGTCCAGGAGAGTTCATTCTTTCCCGTCTTCCAGCTCGTATAGTCTCTCTGCCTCGTATTGCTCAGTGTTCCCAGAGCTTTGAGGGGGTTGAAGTGTATGTATCATTTAGGGTTCAATGCTAAATGGTCCCTTATTTTCAGCACCACGAAAGTCTCTGCATTAACCACTTCTCTGACCAAGGCTGAGAGCAGCACTAATCTATTTTCATTTTATGTGCATTGGTGTTTTGCCTTCGTGTATGTCTGAGAGGGTGTCAGATCTTGGAGTTACAGGTTTGTAAGCTGCCACGTGGGTGCTGGGAATTGAGACTGGGTCCTTTGGAAGAGCAGTCAGTGCTCTTGACCACTGAGCCATCTCGCCAGCCCCGAGCAGCACTAATCTGTGAGTGTAAATGTACATATTTAGAGGGCAACTTGACATGTCTAGGCATCAAAACAACAGTGGTAGCCCCCGCCCCCAAGACCTTTGATCTCCCCAGCCATGGTCTTTTGACCAGGCTTATGGTACCAAGCATGCGTTCCTTCCTGTGGGGCAGGCCTCCGATCCGAACAGAAAGCAGTTGGTTACCTGTTAGCAACCATGCCACGATTGCCCCCAAGAAGTAGGTGAGTCAGTGCTGCAGTGTGCAAGGCTGGTGTCTCTTCTCCTCCAGCAGGCAACACAACCCCTTGCAGCACTCTGCAAACTAGACATGAGGGAGGAAATTTCCAGATTGGTTATAGTCCTCCAACCAAAGTGTGTGTGTGTGTCTCCAGCAATAGGGTCTGACCATCTACTTACAGTGGCAGCCAAAGCCAATGCTCTCATTATCTCTTACTTAATTGCAAATTATTCTTTGTAGCAAAAGTTTACATTTTTTACTGGCATTTTAAATATCACTTGTAAAGCTGGGTATGGTGGTACATATCCATAGTCCAGCATACAGACCTCTTCCAAAAATTAAATTTTAATAACTCACTTGTCACTGATAATTGCTTAGTTTTGAATAGACATTTTAAAGTCATTTTTGTTAATTATTTTTAGTAGAGCTTTAAAAGCATTTTCATTGAAACAACTGGCCAGATCATCATCATCATCATCTTCTTCTTCTTCTAGTTTTTTTTTTTTTAAAGATTTATTTATTTTGTATACAGTGTTCTGCCTGCATGTACACCTGTAGGCCAGAAGAGGGCATCAGATCACATTACAGATTGTTGTGAACCACCATGTGGTTGCTGGGAATTGAACTCAGGACCTTTGGAAGAGCAGACGGCACTCTTAACCACTGAGCCATCTCTCCAACCCCCTCTCTTTGTAGTTTTAAAAAGAGATTGTTTGTATCTTTGTGATGTTTTGCCTGCATAGAGACATATGCCCAAAATGCAGTACCACTAGAGAACAGCAGAGGGCGTTGCAGCCCCTAAAACTGAAGTTACAGATGGTTGTGAGCCTCGATGTAGGTTCTGAGA
Organism: Acomys percivali; assembly: GCA_907169655.1. NCBI lineage: Eukaryota > Metazoa > Chordata > Mammalia > Rodentia > Muridae > Acomys > Acomys percivali. Next base: position 4,407,754 of record OU015754.1, on the reverse strand, counting down.
ATGGAACCCAGGTCCTTTGCATGGGCAACACATGCTCTTAACCACTGAGCCATCGCTCCAGCTCGCACATTCTCTTCTTATAGAGTAAGAGGATCCACACACACGAAGGTGAGGTGTGGCCTGGGGATGGGTACTCTGCCCATGCGTCTCCTGGCAAGTTTGAACACATTTTTGGTGCCACCTTCTTTTCGTTTCTTTCTTTCTTTTTTTTTTTTTTCATACATAGACCTGGGATGACAATAGAACACTCCTCACAGAGTTATTACGATTAGGTCACTGCTTGTAAATAACCCCTGTATGGAGTCAGTGTTTATTACGTACCAGCCACCACTGCCATCCAGGCTCCTCAACGATGAGTCACGGAAAGCCAGGTCTTTGCCCTGTGTTCCTATGTTAGTGTTACTAACAGCGCTCACACTCTTCAGGCCCATATCAGGATTCCATGCTTTCTTCCACTGGTTATTTTGTTGTTGTTTGTTGTCCCGGAGCCATTTTCATAACAACTTAGAATTTTACTTTACTACCCGTATGGGTGTCTTGCCTGCATGTGTCAGTGCACTATGTGTGCAGTGCCTGCAGAGGACAGAAGAGGGCGTCAGATTCCCTGGAGCTGAAGTGACAGATGGTTGTGAGACAACACATGGGTGCTAAGAACTGAACCTGAGCCGGACAGTGGTGGCGGCGCACGCCTTTAATCCCAGCACTCGGGAGGCAGAGGCTGTCGGATCGCTGTGAGTTCGAGGCCAGCCTGGTCTACAAAGTGAGTCCAGGATAGTCAAGGCTACACAGAGAAACCCTGTCTTGAAAAAATAAAAAACTGAACCTGGGTCCTCTGTAAGGGCAGCTGGTGATCTCATGGCTGAGCCATCTCTCCAGTCCATCGTGTGATGATTATCTGGGAAGATGAATTCTTTGGTTCTTTTGAAAACAACGATCTCATTGCACTGTTGTTGTTGCTGTTGCTTTAGATACATTTTAAATATACTTCCTGTGGAGATTTTGGATTTTAATGTCTGTCTATTCTCATCTTTGCCATTTGAAACCTTCCTACTCCTCAAAAGAGAACCTCGAGCCTAACTTTGAAATAACTCCTCTCTCTCTCTCTCTCTCTCTCTCTCTCTCTCTCTTAAGATTTATTTTATTATTATGTATACAGTGTTGTCGCTTGTGCACCTGCAGGCCAGAAGAGGGCACCAGGTCACATTATAGATGGCTGTGAGCCACCATGTGGCTGCTGGGAATTGAACTCAGGACCTCTGGAAGAGCAGTCAGTGCTCTTAACCTCTGAGCCATCTCTCCAGCCCCATAACTCCTTTTTCTTATGCTTGGGTGGTGTTGGCACGTGCTTTTAATCTGAACTGGAGCAATGAGTCATGTGGGGTCACCCGGCTGGCAGAGGGAAACCAAGCAACGCGCTGACCACAGGAGGAAAGGACACGAAGAACCGTATCTAGTTAGCACAGAGTGCCTTCAGGAGGGCTCCGGGAATGAGGGCTGCACAGCTTCTGACTGAGCTGTACCTTTGAAGTGGTCAAGGAGGTAATTTTTTTTTCCCCTTTTGGTTTCTCTGTGTAGCCTTGGCTGTCTTGGACTCACTCTGTAGACCAGGCTGGCCTGAAACTCACAGGGATCCACCTGCCTCTGCCTCCCAGAATGCTGGGATTAAAGGCGTCTGTCACTGCGCCCGGCTCAAGGAGATAGTTTAATGTTTTGTATTTTTATCAGAATTAAACAGAATGCAGGGCGATGGTGGTGCACGCCTTTAATCCCAGCACTTGGGAGGCAGAGGCAGGTGGATCTCCATGAGTTCGAGCCTCGACTACAGAGCTAGTTCCAAGACAGCCAGAGCAGCTACAGAGAAACCCTGTCTAAACAAACAAACAAACAAACAAACAAACAAACAAACAACCCCCCCAAAAAACCCAGAATTAAACAGAACAATAAACACACACACACACACAAGCTAAGGTTGGCATTCTGGGAACAGGTCCTTAAGCTGGCAGAAATTACCAGTGTGATACATCTGAAGCTATATAACAGAAGTTGTCATGCTCAGGGCTAGAGAGGTGATCTAGGGGTGAGAAGCACTAGCTGGTCTTCCGGAGGACGTGGCTTGGAGTCCCAGCACCCATTCGGCAGCTGACAACCATCTGTTAATTCCAGTTCTGGGGGAATCTGATGCCCCCTTCTGGTCTCTTTGGGTACTGCATGCATGTTGTGTTTATGCCTACATGCAGGCAAACACTGACGCACATAGAGGGTTGGGAGGAGTGTGCTTCATCTACACTCCCATAATCTGGAGCCCAGAGAGCCAACTCATTAGCCGTGTTCAATGGCAAAACACCCATGATTGGAGTGGGCCACTGGGCATGTGCGGGACATGGGATGCAGCGGATGCCACCCATAAGGACGTCTGCCCCCAGGTCCTCACCTCGCCATAAGTCACTGGCAAGCAAGTTCCATCCACGAGTCCCAAATAGACAAGGAGGATGACATGGTGATCCATCAACTGTGGGCATGAAGCCACACCTGGGTTTTTTGTTTAACAGGGTGTGGCCACACCCCATTCCCTGGTGTCTGCTTCAGCGGGATGATCGAAGGCACGCTGTCATGGCAACAGTTGGGCCAGCTGAGCCCGCCCAGACTGCTCACCCAGAGCCCGAGGCTAGGGAGGAAGGCAACGTTTCTGGGGGAGATAGTGAATGTGGATACAGCCAGCTCCCCCAAGGTGACTTGGCAGCCCTGGTACGCCTTCAGGTGTCTTTAGCTAAGAGGCTGACCCCACCCACCCGTAGGAACTCTTGCTACACTTTGTAGTGGCATTGGTGCTTGTCACTTACAGAATTCATGTGGCATTTAATCCCTGTTGTAACCGTCAGCAAGGTGGGGCCTTTAAGACTGTGAGGCCTCTGCCTGCCTGGATGGGATGGGCGCCATCACCTCTTATTCCTTGGCCATTCTGCCTGCATCCTGAAGAGGACCAAGTATCCTCACTCTTTTGGGAGACACAGCACTCAGTGAGCCACCTTGAACTGAGACTGTTCGGACTCCCTGGCTTGCGGAGCTGACAGCTGATGCTTTACCTCTATATTGTAGCACAACAGAGCAAGCTGACTTCCCTTGTTCTTTCCAGTCTTTGACTCCCAGGACTTGTCAAAGGCTCCTGTTTGTGGCCAGGGAAAGTGAGGCTCAGAATGCAGGACTGAATCTAGATCCAGATGGCTTTCTCAGCTCTGCCTGGTCACCCTGGGCATCCTCCGCCTGCCTCCCCTCTGAGCAGCCAGCGCTGATGCTCACAGCATGGCTACTTCCAGAACAAGGCAGAGGGGCAGAGACAAGGTGTCTGGAAAAGGGGGAGAGAGGAATGGTGGCCACCCTCTGTGAGCACACAGCACACAGCAGTGCAGTATGCAGCACATGGCAGTGCAGCACACACATATAGCACACAGCAGTATACACACACGCACACAGCACACAGCAGTGCAGTACACAGCACACATCAGTGCAGCACACACACATAGCACACAGCAGTATACACACACACAGCACACATCAGTGCAGGACACAGCACACAGCAGTGCAGCACACACACATAGCACACAGCAATATACACACACACACAGCACACAGCAGTGCAGGAC
>OU015754.1:4370779-4404103 GCA_907169655.1 Acomys percivali | reverse complement strand
CACAGCACACAGCAATATACACACACACACAGCACACAGCAGTGCAGTACATGACACAGTGCAGTACACGGCACACAGCACACAGCATATACACACAGCAATGCAGTACACAGCAGTGCAGCACACTGCACAGAGTACACAGCTATAGCAGCGCAGTGCATAGCACACAGCAGTACAATACACAGCAGTACAGCACACATACACACACACATACACACACCCCCCCCAAAAAAAAAAAACCAAACCCTAGGAAAGAGAGAGAGCATCTTTCAAGCCAAGAGAAACAGCTTGCTTAAGCTCATAAAATACGTTATCTGGTCTTTCAGCTGTTTCACCTAGTTTTGAACCAGTTTGAAGTGAAAATTCACTCAGTACAGCCCAAGAGCACCAAATGCTCTCAACTTAGATGACTGTTGGTCTTAATCATGTGTTGACATCTGCAAATGTTATGTGCATCCCACACTTTACAACTTAACTTTTTCAAGAAGGGATTTCTCTGTGTAGCTCTGCCTGTCCCAGAACTCTCTTTGTAGACCAGGCTGTACTTGAACTCACAAAGATATGCCTGCCTCTGCCTCCTGAGTGCTGGGATTAAAGGCGTGTGTTGTCACGCCCATCTTCTTTTTTTTTTCATTTTATTGTATGCGTATGAGTGTTTTTCCTTCTAAGTAGACACACCACATGTGTGCAGTGCCCACAGAGGCCAGAAGAGGGCGTCTGAGCCCCTGGAGCTGGAGTTTCAGGTGGTTGGGAGCCTCCGTGTGGGTGCTGGGAACTGATCGCAGGTCCTCTGCAGGAGCAGCTAGTGTTCTAAACCACTAAGCCATCGTTCTAGCCCCAAATTAATCTCTTTTAACTCCAAAAAGATGGGTTTTTAGGTAATTTTATGTCAGCTCAGACGAGCCAGGGTGTCATTTGTGCTGACATGTCTGTACTGTATCAAATACCACCCTGTACCCATTAACCACCTGTCACCAGCTCCTTCAGCCTTTACTGTCTTCTGCGTGACGTACCCTTCCCCCTCTTTCCTTTCCTTTCCTTTTTTCTTTCTCTTTCTCCTGTGATGGTGTCCCCCTTTGTAGCTCAGGCCGGCAGGACCCACAGAGGCCAGAAGAAGGTGTCAGATGCCCTGGGACTCGAGTTACAGAGGGTGGTGACCTGCCATGTGGATGTTGGGAATCCAGTGTGGGTACTTGGACGAGCAGCAAGTCCCTTAACCTGTAAGCCATCTAGACGCCCCCTCTCCTTTCTATTTTTGCAAGAAAAAGAACCATTGGTGTTTTGGTGTGGATTGCGTTGACAGCACAGGATGCTTTTGGCAGCACTGGCCTCGTGACAGTGTTGCCAACCTGAACACTGGCTCTTTCCATTCCAGATCCCTTTGCCTGCCTGTGGCATTCTTGGTAGTTTTAATCTTTTGCCCTCCTTGGCCCCTTTATTATGAATTAGTTGTGTGCACCAGGGTACTTACTCCCTGAGGTGTGGCTGGTCCTGCGTTAACAGCCGCTATCTCTGCTGTGGAGGAACACACACCACACACTGACACGTGGTGCAGGTTTGCGCGAGATGAATTATTTTCCCATTGGAGACCAAGACTTTCGCTCCGGTGGCTTTCCAACCCATATGGTACTGAAGTATCCTATTTGTTCCATTAACTATTCACAGAGTCAACCGGGGAGACGTTGTTATTAATTTCAACGGAAGGCTAAAATGCAGTTCTTTCTCTGTAATTGCAGGCCCGTGGTCTAAAGAGCCTGTGAAAGCTTTTAATCTGGGGCTTTTTTAGAGGAGAATGATCGGAATTACATTGGGCATCTTTTGAAGGTGCATAATTATCCAAACCTCAGCAACAACGGCACTCAGGGAGCCCTGTACCAGAGATGCTAGACTCACACAACCTCAGCAACAACGGCACTCAGGGAGCCCTGTACCAGAGATGCTAGACTCAGCAACAATGGCACTCAGAGAGGCCTATACCGTAGATGCTACATTCACCCGCACAACCTCAGCAACAACAGCACTCAGAGAGCCCTGTACCATAGATGCTACACTCACTCACACACAGGAGTAGGCAAATGCAGCCGTAGCTACCCTAGATGGAGACACGGAGGTGGGGAAGGCATACAGTGTGTCTACACACCTTGCTTTTCTGTTTGTCACTTGTGTCACTCAGGACAGGACTACGGCCACGCCTTGGGGGTTGAATTGCTGTGATAAAGATCAGGACCAAAAGTCCTCCGGAGAGGAGAGGGTTTATTCGGCTTACTTGGCCCAACCACAGTCCATCAGTCCATCGCTGGGGGACATCAGGGCAGGAACCGGAAGCAGGACCGGAAACAGAGGCCGTGGAGGAACAGGGCTTACTCGCTCAGCCTAGTTTCTTATAGACCCCGAGGACACCTGCCTAGGGCTGGTACCACCCACAGTGAGCTGGAGCCTCCCACATCACGAGTCAAGGAAATGTCCTCTAGACTTGCTTGCAGGCCGATCTGATGGAGTCATTTTCTCGGTTGAGAGTCTCTCTTGCTAGATCTCTCCAGCTGTGCCAAGTTGACCAAAGAAACACCCACCAACCAGGACAGCCCGCCCCCCCCCCTACATGATGCCCTGGTGGCTTCAGGGATTTGACCCCTGAATCTTCACCTGGATCCTAGGGATACAGGTTGGCTGTGGCCCCTGGTCCACACCTGGTGTGTGTGTGTGGGGGGGGCAGCATCCCCAGTAATGTCTTTGGAGACTGAGGAAAAAAAAAACCAACTAAAAATCTATTCATTGTTTCCAAGTTTGCCACAATCTAGCCTGGAGCTCACCTTCTCTCACTCTGAACGTCAGTCACGCATGTACCTGAGGTTGAGGAGATAAACCACTCGCCACAAATTGTCCCTAAAGAGGAGTGTTGGGGAACCCCCACATCTCCATTTGATCTCAGCCTGTCCTGTTGACTGTAGTTTGTGTGCTCCTGGATACATGGACCTAAGAATTTTGTTTTCGTTGTTTAATATTAACTAAAGTAAGCTTAGAAAGAAATGGGTAGGTGACTTTAAAGAGACAGCAGCCAAGAAAACAAAGGTAGGAAATGGGTTGGGCTGGCAGTATTTCCGGTTGGGGCTACAGTGTTTCCGGTTCCTGGGAGGTGCTCTTTCTCAGCCTTGTCAGGCTCTGGTGGTCTTAGGTAAGCCAAGGTGTATTTTAGAAAAGCCACAAATCTGCCCTTTCAGGAAAAAGCTTTGCTGTTGTTTTTTGTGACAGGGTCTCACTATGTAGCCTTGAATGGCTTGGAACTCTCTACATAAACCAGGCTGGCCTTGAACTCACAGAGATCTGCCTGCCTCTGCCTCCTGAGTGCTGGGATTACAGTGTATGCCACCATACCTGGAAAACACGTTTTAACAGTAAATGAAAATAAAAGTTTTCTGTTCAGAGAAAATACACAGTATGAGGACAATCTGAAAATGGGATATTTGAATATTTGTTATGATAGTTTTATTGGCAAAAATATTACATTTAGTCACAACCCATAAAACTTTGATAAATTCATTATGTTGGCAGAATTTTTTCTGACTATATGAAAATCCATCAAATCTCCTTACAGTGTTTTGAGTCCATTCATGAACAGTAGCATACTGGCACACGCCTTTAACCCCAGCACTCTGGAGGCAGAAGCAGGAGGATCTCTGTGAGTTCGAGACTAGTCTGCTTTACATAGAATGTTCCAGGCCACCCAGGACTACATAGTAAGACTCTATCTTTAAGAAGACAAGAATACAAGGATGTTGGATGTAGCCATGGTTGTAACTAACATGCCAGAGCTGACCCATACAGAAGGAAGGACGAAGCTGCAGAGTTTAAGCAGAACTTGATAGAGTCAGAAGGCAACACAGGAGCGAGCAGGACGGTTAAGCCTGGCCAGCATTGCACTTCTTCAGGGCAACCAACCATCTTCCTGGAAGGAGCACTCATCAAGGACCAGGTTATCCTGTAGTGTAGGCTGGCGCAAGACTCGCTGAGGCTCAGATAGGTCTTCAGCTCTGAATTATCATCCTTGGCCCTCCCAAGTAGGGAGAGACGTGTGCGCATGAGCACAGATATACAGACACACACACACACACACACACACACACACACACACACACACAGAATCACACATACACAGCACAGACACACACCTACATAGAAACAGACATATAACACACAGACACACACACACACAGACACACACACATAGACACATACATAGACACACAGACACACACACAGCTACACAGACACATAACACAGACACAGACACACACATACACATGCATACACACACACAGACACACATAGAGAATCACAGACAGACACACAGACACACACAGACACACACATAGACACAGACACACACACAGAAACATATACAGACACACAGACACATACACAGAATCACAGACACACAGACACACACACACACACACACAGACACACACACACACACACCAGTAAGTTGGCCTTTCTCCACCCAGAGGGGCAAAGAGGCAGTGATTGGTGAGGAGCCCTGCTTTGGTGGCCTGCATGGCTGGACTTCTGGCTGTCCCTGGGTGCTGTGCCTCAGGTGAGTGAGCATCGGTCTCGCCTGGCATCCACCAGGCCTGGTGGGGACTGCAGGGTCCCTGTGATGTGCTTGCATCCTGAGACCCGGATCTGCAGCTGCTGCAGTAGCCACTTCTGCCAAGGGTCTGGGACCTTCTCTGTGGCAGGCAGCAGGGAGGACCAAACTCATTTCAGTAGCGAAGGCCGTGCCTATCCTGAAGGAGTGCAGCCTCTTCACAGGCGAGAAGGGGCGCGCCAACGCTGGGAAACGCAGCCCGTGAGCCGGGCCTTCTCCTGTCCTCTGCATGGTGGGGGCCGGGGGCAGGGCTCAGGGTCACCCAGCTTGGGTGATGGGGGCAGACAGGGCCTGGCCAAGTACCCTGGTGAAGGTTTTCCTGGGGAGAGATCCAGGCCAAAACAACCCCCAAAACCTCACCAGTTTCAGAAAAGCTGTGGCAAAGAGACAATTCTAGAAGGGGGATGTTGAAAGCAAACTGCAGAACACAGAGGGAAGGGCAGGAGGAAAACGGAGCCAGGCAGGAGCCTGAACCCTTTGGGAGCCTCGTCAGTTCTTGCTTCCTGCATACGCGCCAATCCTTACTGACGTGGCATGTGTGTACACACCCTGCATAGAGTGAGGCCTCCAAAGACAGCCAGCTTTTAAAAATATCATCCGGGGGGTGGGGGGGGGAGTCTGGCCATGGTCAGCAGCCTTCAGGATGGGCACTTTTGTCAAGAGCAGGCTTTTCTAAGAAGCCCTGTCTCACGTTTATTCTTAGAAACAGGAGCTCCGTCTATAGATCAGGAGGAGACAATGGTGCATTGAGCCCGTTAGTGAGAAGTGGCAGAGACAGACTATGGCCTGGCACACCAGAAATTCTTTCCGAGGCAGGAACTTTCCAGGGAGGTGGCGGCCTTCAGCCACAGCACTGTCTCCCCAGGGCACCTTTTCAATCTTCCCTTTGCTGCCGACTTGCAATGGCAAGGTTGGGGGAATGGCAGCCTGTGACTGACCGGTGGACCAGACTCTCTGCCTGGGGCTCACACAAAGGCAAGCAGACCAAGGGTGCCCTGGAGTACGTGCTGTGGTAAACCTCGGATCGACTGTAGCAGACTCGGGGCTTGCCGAGCACTGACATTGCTGGAGCACACGCTCTGGCTGGAGCACTAGGCTAACTGCCCACTCGTACTTTGGGAGATGCGATGAGGGGCTCGGACATGCCTGCACGCGAACAGCACTTGGCACGTGGTCGGCTCTCAGCGTTGGACTGCTAAAGCCAGAGAAACCTTGCCTGGGTTGAACTTAAGCACTTGAAGGGCTGTCATGTGCCCCTGAGACTTGCCGTGGGAAGCGACTACTGAACTGAGAGCAGGAAGCCAGGAGACACCTCCAAGGATGTCCCCATTTAGATTCTAAAATGGAGGCTGGAGAGATGGCTCAGTGGTTAGGAGCACTGGCTGCTTTAGCAGAGGACTGAGGTCCAGTTTCCCAGCACACACATGTGGCTCACAGCCGCCTGTAACTCCAGTTCCAAGGGGTTCTTTAATTTCAGCACTTGAAAGAAAGGCTCTATGATTTCAAGAGTAACCTGATCTACATAAGTCAGTCACTGGTCCAGGCTAGCCCACTCGTACTTTGGGAGATGCAGGGAGGGCCTCCTGAGAGTCTGGAGGAAAAAAAAAAAGCTTATGTGACACTATGAATCAAGAAAGACACATTTGTTCAAAAACAAAAATGGAATGAATTTAAAGAGCCATGCATAGTGATAGTCTGTTGTACTCAAAATACCCAGGAGGTTGATGGAGGAAAATTGAGAGGTTCAAGGCCAGCCTGGGCTACACAGGTGACACTGTCTTAACAATAAACAACAACACACAAATCAGAACACAGACTGGAGTCTTTACAGTTTGCAATCTAGGGGAGTTTGTATAAAGTTATACACTCCCACAGGGTATAACACTCCCCAGGATTCAGCCAACCAGACAGGAAATAGCACAAATGTCTGCTTTGAACACATTTAGAGCCAGTTTTGGCCAGAATTTCCTAGACCACACAGTGTAGCAGATGACACCACAGCAGCGGCCTCATATTAGGTGGTTTTATGTGGCATGTGGAGATTCTAATTTTTTTTTTTCTTAAGACAGGGTTTCTCTGTGTAGCCTCGGTTGTCCTAGACTCACTTTGTAGACCAGGCTGGCCTCGAACTCACAGCGATCCGCCTGCCTCTGCCTCCTGAGTGCTGGGATTAAAGGCGTGCACCACCATGCCCAGCTGAGATCTTGTGAGGATGTGTGCAGACCTCATGTGTGTGCTCTGTCACCTTCCATGAGGGATCTGTAACTGGAGAGGGGGCACTAGAGAGAGTCCCCTGGATATACCAAGTGACAAATATATGTAGCCTGCTCTCACTTCACTTAAGGTAGTGTGCACTAGCCTCAGATCCACAAGGGGAGGGAGACTGAAGCAGTGGGGGTGACTACCGCCCCTATTTTCAGGGTGTGTGGTGTGGCTAGGGTGCGAACGAAGGCAGAACAGCAGAGTGGGGAGTACACGTTGCCAGGCTTTTTTTCTTGCAAGTTTTGGGCAGATGAGTCACATGACCAATATTTCCATGTTTCTCACGGATCCGATGAAAACAATCTCCACACACCTTGCCAGGCTGCTGGCAGGTGAAGCATCTGTGGAGGATGCCACACGCATGGGCATGAGTGTCTTCAGGGGAGTGGATATTGCCAGCCAGAATCATTGCGCCTGTGTTAGCCACCCACCAACCGTGCGTGCTTATTTTGAGGCAGGGTCTCACCATGTAGCCTTTGGCTGCACTGAAACTATGTAGACCACACTCAAAGATGTGCCTGTCTCTGACTCCCTCCCAAGGGCTGGAGATAAGGTCATAGATCTGGAACCCAGCCGTATATCTAGACTGCAGTAGAAACAGCAAATCTGCCTGGGAATTGCCCTCATGTGGGTAAACGGAGGTTAAAGATGGTCCTGCGACTTCCAGCAGACTCAGGCTGCCAATCTTGGAATCCAGGGCTCTGTGTGTGCAACACACCCAGACACATCTGTCACCATGCTGCCACTGCTGTTCGTCACAGGGAAACTGCAAACCTGTCCCAACCTGCTTCTCTCATTTTTCATTCTTTGCTGCAGAGTTTAAAGGTGGGTCCCACAGATGCTTACCTCACTCTGAAAGGGTGGCCTACGAATTGCCACGTTAACACTTTGTCTCCCCAAGTGGCCCTGCTCTGGATGGAAACCAGAGTCCTGTTCCTCAATTCTCAACCCAGCTTCCGAGTCCCTGGCACTGCTGAAGTTGGCATCAGGAGACACTGTGTGTGTGTGCGTGTGTGTGTCCCGACACTCAGACCTTGGACAGCTCTCAGTGCTGGAGGCATAGACCAGACAAGGACACGTGATGTCAGCATGTGCTGAGCTCCTGGTGTCCCAGCTACGTGGGAGGCTGAGGCAGAACGGCTTCTAGTTTGAGGTCTGCCTTGGTGTAGCTAGTGCTTGACTGCATTTAGGCTCAGCAGGATTGGACAGGTTGGAGCCAGATGAGGGAATCGACACTAGGTTCCCTTGGAAGCCTGAGTGTCATGGGAAAGTCCAGGGCGGTGTCTCTCTGGGGGATGAGTCACTTGTACGGGGATCACGAGGATTAGAGCCTTTTTAGGAGACACACACACACACTATTGGGAGTGAACAAGGCATCAACCCCAGAGGGATTAGGGAAGTGGTGCTAAGCAGCTTGGTGGTGCTTGGTCCTATAATCTCAGTTTGGAGGTGCTGAAGTTGGAGGGCTGTCCTGAGTTTGAGGCCAACATGGATTACAGTGAGATGTTGTGTATAGAAAAATAAAAACAAAAAACAAAAAAAGCAAATAAAGACAGGCCAGGTGTGGTGGTGCACATCTTTAATACCAGCACTCTAGAGGTAGAGGCAGACGGCCAGTTCTCTGAGTTCAAGACCAGCCTGTTCTGGGTCAGCCAGGGCTGTCTCTTTTTCCTTCCTTCCTTCCTTCCTTCCTTTCCTTCCCAGATAGCTCAACAGCTCTACCTAGAAAGGTCCTGGAGCAATGCCTGGCATACAGTAGATGCTAAGAAATTACTGAGGGCTGGAGAGATGGTAAAAGAGCCGGTTCAGTTCCCAGTGCTCACATCAAATAGTTCCTAGTCTGTAGCTCCAACACCTCTGGCCTCCTCAAGCACTAGTATTCATATGCAAGACATATGTACATAATTAAAAGATAACAAAGCTGGACTCGTGGTACATGCCTGTCATTCTAGCACTCGGGGAGGCAGAGGCAAGAGGATCGCTGTGAGTTTGAGGCCAGCCTGATCTACAAAGTGAGTCTAGGACAGCCAGGGCTACACAGAGAAACTTTGTCTCAGAAAAAAAAGAAATCTTTTTTAACAAAAGAAAATATTGAGTTTAATAAAAGAAATGTTTTGTGTCTTGTCCTTGCCTAAACGAGATAGTGGTCTCCTTACAGTTTCTACACTCTGCAGAGGAATGTTAATTCAGATCATGGCTGCTCTGGCAAGAGATCACAAAGACCTTCTAGGTCTGTGTGATCCAGCTGGAGTACAGACTTCCCTTGAATCCCGGAGACAGAGGCAAGCACATCTCTAAGTTCTAGCCAGTTCTGTGCAGATACTTCGGTTGAGTCGGTGAGTTGAGGGGCTGTGCAGAGGAGTTGAGCTGGAGGCAGTTTTACTGGGAGAGTTTTACAGGGACAGGTTGAAGAGACCAAGCTAGACACAGGTGAAGACAGAGTGACCAGTCAGCCACCCCTATTCTCCCGATACTGACATTGGACAATGGTCACTTTTGTGGCCAGAGCTTAAATAATTGATGCTTCTAACTTAGGCACTCTTGGTCAGCCCTTGGGTAGCACAAAGAAGTGGGTTGTGGTTGGATTCAGTGACTTATACAGCCTGTGGGACACCATGAGGAGCTTCAGGCTGGAGGGCGCAGGCTCTGCCGACACCGCATGCTGGTGTGGGTCTCCCGGCACAGGCCTTTCTTGCATGCGATCACAGTTTAGCTTCTCCTACTCAGGCACTTTGTAGCTATTAGGCATTGCACAGACATACAACATTACTTCTGAAGAGCTTCAGTGTTGCCATAGAAATTAATTGGTAGTGTAGTTAAACAGAACAGATTTGCGCTATAAAGTGACAGAAGAGCCTTTATGTAAGAACTCCCAACGGCTGAAACACTTCCTGCAGGCAGGGCAGAGACTCAGACACAAGCTCAGTCACTGAATTCCTAAGTTTGGCATGCTGGTGTGGTCTGTGGTTGGACCACCGAATGTAACAAATGAAGTGCACCATTCCTGGTGAAGAAGCTACCCGGAGCCTGCCTACCTCTACGGGTGGGTGCTCGATGCGCTGTTTAATGACACACGTGACAACCACTTCAGTGGAAACTTAGGGAGAGGCATCAAGTATCTTCAGTTCTTCACCTGTCGTATTTTATTTATAATTTTGAGACTAGGTTGCTCTGTGCAGCTCTGGCTATCCTGAGCGGTCCTGGAACTCAGAGAGATCCTTCTGCCTCTGCCTCCTAAGTGCTGGGATTAAAGATGTGAGCCACCACATTTGGTCATCTTCCCTTAAAAATTTATCTATTATTTATGTCCATCAGCTCTCTATCTGCCCATGTGCCTGCAGGCCAGAAGAGGGCATCAGATCCCATTATAGCTGGTTGTGAACCACCATGGGGGTGCTAGAAATTGAACTCAGTTCCTCTGGAAGAGCAGTCAGTGCTCTTAACTGCTGAGCCATCTCTCCAGCCTCCACCTTTCATCCTTTTTAATATATTATGGTGGCTCTGCGGTTAAGTGCATTTGTTGCTGTTGCAGAGGACTGTAGTTCAACTTCCAGCACCCACAATGGACAGTTCCTAAGCATCTCAAACTCCAATACCAGGGGGTCAGATGGTCTCTTCTGGTCCCAGCATACATGTGTATGTTTGTGTCTATGTCTGTACAGGATCTATGGTGTGTGTGTTCTGTCTGTAGGAGCAAGAGCAAGACCGGTGTGGGTGTAGGTGAGGGTGTGTGTGTGTGGATCAGGTGCAGCAGGTAGCGAGATTAGCAGCCCTCCTGTGAACAAGAGCAGGGCTCTTGGAAGAACGTCTTTCTGCGCTGCTTTGAAAAGGATGGCATTTAGTTTTCATCCAGAATGGCCACCACGCCATTATTTAAACACATCTGGAGACTTCTGGAACAAATCAAAATATTCAAGTGCAAGTGTTTAACTAACTGGGAACGTGCATATACGTCAGCATTCACAGATCAGGGACGTTTCCAATACAGAGACCCTGAGACAGCCAGCACTCTCCCTCAGAGACCTTGAGAAAAATCATCTTCACCAGACCACCAGGTTGGACATATTTTATGTATAACAAAGTGGCAGTTACCGCATCTGTTGGATGGCCACTCCCCAGAGAAATGACAAGTTTTACAAAATCTTTACAAAGTAGCAAGGTTGGTCACAAAACTGTATTTGGGAAGCAGGAGACACTGTTTCATATCAATTGCACTTCAGTATCAGACCTGGGGCATCCCTCCCTCCGTGGGCTGGCTGCATGGTGACCACGCAGAGCTCTAAGTACAAGCCTGGCAGCAACTCTTGTCACCAATTCTTATTTATCACAAAGAGATTTTTTTAAAAAAATATAAGTTTAACTGGCATAATCAGTGAGGTGGATCCAGAGCTCGGCAATGCACTGTTAAAGAACCAAGCTCATGCCCCCACAGCAGCAGCCCGTATGATTATCAATGCGCCTTACCCTTGTCAGTCAGCTCTGATTTTGAACTAGGTTTCTAAATGAAACTTTTCAAGTATATATATTAACCAAGTAAAGGTATTTTTCCCTCTTATTTACTTTCTCATTATGCCTTCTAAAGGGTGACTGTGTTGAATAAAGGACATAGTTTTCAAAAACAAAAAAAAGAAAGAGAAAAAAGTTTAGTGACCAAAAGCTAAAGATACTAACATCTAAAACTTACTACTTCAGATTTAAAAACAAAAACAGAACTTTTTGGTCTCTTGGGGAAACTAAGGGTTTCTAAGACACGTAGGAACGAAAACCAAAGGCTCCCCTTCAACACGCTGCGTATGTGTGTGGTTAACACAGTAATAGTTTTTAATCTAGTTCAACTGCATAAATCACAAAGCATCTCCGACAAGATTGCTGATAAATATAAACCCTAGAAATGACTTTTAGAAAAACATCTTTGAACTTTTCCTACGTAACAAAGCTTCCTTTGGAAAAGAACCTTCGTGCTTCTGGGCCATTCCAGCAACAATGCAGCTTTGCCAGCTCTGGGACAGTCACCTCCCAGGCTGCTCTGTCCCTGAATAGCATTATTTTTGATTCTCTACTATGCTAACCACAGTATTTTAAACAAAGTCTCGTTAGTGGTGTCAGATTTATGTCTTCATTTGAGTACTGAGGATTAAAGTAGAAACAAACTATAAAGTCACTTTATAAACGGTATAAAAAGTCTTGAAATGTTGGCACCAATGGGAAATGAGGAACACTGGGCCGCATCTGCTTGCAGCACTGTTTCCAGGCCAGGGAAGTTGTCGCTGTCACAGGTTTGATGACCGAGCTTCTGCAGGCGGAGAAGCCACTCTCATCCATCCCGGTGACAGTCCTGGCAGGCTGTGACCACGACCACAGAGGGTGGCCACTGAGAGCCCCGGGGGCCAGTGGGAGCCGACTTCTGAGCAAAGAGGAAACACAGGGCGGTTTTAGCGCTTTGGCCCTGTGTCTGCAGCTGTGTGGAAACGTCACAGGAGGCACCTCCTTCAAGAGCCTGCAGGAAAAAGCAAGACTGGAAACCGACATGGACAGTCTAGACGAGGCTGCCAGGCCAGCAGATGACGGTCAGAGTGACCTTGTTCCTCTGTTCTTTCAACATGGGCACCAGAGCAGAGTGACTCATGCCCACAGTCGACAGGCCATTTACAGCTACAATCATGTCTCCGCATCTGGACAAGGCACAAAGAGAAGCAGAAGTGTGGTGTCATTATCTCAATGGTGTCACACACATGGCCCCAGTGGCTTAGCATCAAAATCACTGTCACCAGCCGAGAGTCTCATCAACTCTGAGAAATGTCGCAAGTCTCTCTTTTGCCAAATCAAAACCAGCACCGAGCCCACCTTCCCATAACTGACGGGGACTTAAGGTCATGAAGAATAGCCCCACTCACTGTGTCTATCTCTCTGACAAGCACCACAGCGAGGCTGGGGAGATGGCTCGTGGTATGAGCACTTTGCTCTTTCGAGGGACCTGAGCTTGGTTCCCAGCACCCACACCAAGAAGCTCACCACTATGTATAACTCCAGTGCCAGGGGCTCTGAGGCCTCTATGGGCACCTGCAGTAGGCACCTGCAGTGGGCACATGCCCCCCGACCCCCCCAATGAAATAAACAAGCAGACAGCGCTCAGTGTCCTGCCTGACATCTCTAAGGCAGGTAGGACACGTCCAGCCATTGTTGGGAACTCACTACACTGCTATGGCTGCTCATTCATGGAGCTCACACAAGAACGCAAACACACTGAGCCCTGGGAGAAATGATGGGGCTCACTGGAGGCAGGATCAGACCTGCACCAGCTGGACGGGACATGCTCGGAGGTCACTGTCGTTCTGCAACACACTCAATAAATAACATAGAGCTCTAAGGGACAAGAATGGCAGATGAAGTATCGCAGAGTCACTCATGGATGGGCCAGGAATTATTTCAGGCTGTGTGGCTCATCTGTACAGCCCCCCGCCCCCCGGCCACACCTTAGCCTTGGGTGGAAGTACCCACAGACGGTGACTACACGGATGAGCGAGGCTATGTTGTAATATCACTATTTACAAAACCGAGAGCGAGCACGAGTGCCGAGCCCTCAGCTAGACTGTGTCCAGTGTGAGAAACAGGATGTACGCCATTGCCCAGAGCAGCACTTACTTTAACCTCCCGTCGTAGTAGGCAGGGGTCCCCAGGACGATGGTTTTGATGAAGAAGGGCTGGTTAGTGTGGTTCTCTTCGTAGCCGCCCACAATGCTGAAGCCCCAGCTTCCCAAGGAGCTTCTTCGTAGGACTATATCATGGCAGCTATGAAGGGCGCTGTGAGACATGACAGAATCAACATGGAGGCTTCTCACTTGGCTCATCTCCGTCACAGCATGCACGGGGAAGCATTAGCTTACTTCCCTTTGACTCTATGATTCTGTGTGTGTGTGCGTGTGCGCATGCACTAGCGATCAAACCCAGAGCCCAGGCGCGCTGGGTACGCGGTACCAGCCCTGTCTGTGTTATCACTCTAGCGTGGCTGCAGCGCTGGGCAGGATTACTCTCTCCAGCTTTTCTTGGGCTTCACTTGCCAAGTGAAGACACAAACACAGGGAGGAGGCTTATAGGATGCTGACCAGGGAGGGAGGAAACAAATCTAAGTATAAATCCAGAGCTATATGCATCTGGGACTGAGTGGTGAGAACGAGCTTGAAAATAAGTGATAGTGAAAATCCTTTTTATTAAGTGAAATTGGTGTAGTGATCTTCATCATCAATGTGACAGGGTCAGACACCGCCTGGGAGACACACCTGGGGCATGTCTGTGACGGTGTTCGTACAGAGGGAGGGCGCCATCCCAGGGATGAGGGAGGATGTGTGCTGAGCTCTAGCACCATCTCTGCTTCCTCAGGATGGCAGGAGGCCAGCGGCCTCACGCTGCCTCCTCAGCCGCAGCACTCGCCTCAGACTGCAGGGGCCCTCCTCCTTTATGTTGCCGTGGTCACACGACGAGGCAAGTACCAGGTGTTTTAGGTCAGGGTACGGCTTTCTGCCCTAATCCACTGGAAAGCATTTCAGAATGGAGCTGGTTAGTAAAACAGCGTGGCAGGTGTGGAACTCCTAGCTCACGGTAGGAAAGAGAAGGGACCGAGGCCTCGCCCTTGCCTAGACCCCCACCTTCATGGCTCTCTGTCGTTTATAGCATGCAGGCCAGTGTCCACTGCACCAGGGCAGCGCAGGGGAGAGGACTCCTGGGACAGCAGCTGCCACATGCAGCAGAAGGCTGTCCACAGGGCTCCTGTGCCTCAGGTGACACAGAGACCTGCCACCCACACACAGCCTTCAGAACAGGCAGCCACACAGCTTGCCATGTGTCTTACAGTGCTGCCACTCCTCCTTAGTAATGTGTAATGTGTGCGCCGAGGAAGCTGGAGGACCTGGGTTTGGTTCCCAGAATCCACTTAAAAAGACCAGACATGGGGCAAGCCCACATCTGTGACCCCAGTGCTGGGCTGGGGGGAGGGCAGCAGAGCTAGGTGGGCAGCCCACATCTGTGACCCCAGTGCTGGGGCGGGGGTGGGGGGGGAGGGCAGCAGAGCTAGGTGCAGCCCAGATCACTACCAGCCTAAACAGCTCAGTGAGAGATGCTGCCTCAAAAATCAACCTTGCAGAGAGATCAAGGAAGACAGATGATGCTGATCTTAACAGCCTCCACATACCACACAGACACACACACACACACAGGCACATGCAGCCTCCACATACCACACAGACACACACACAGACAGGCACACACAGCCTCCACATACCACACACACACACACACACACACACACACACACACACACACACACACAGACAGGCACATGCAGCCTCCACATACCACACACACACACAGACAAACAGGCACACGCAGCCTCCACATACCACACACACACACACACAGAGACAGGCACACGCAGCTTCCACATACCACACACACACACACACACAGACAAGCACACACAGAGATGCGTGCACACACACATACACGCACACACACGCACAGATACTCAGACAGAAGCACACACAGACAGGCGCACATAGACAACAAACACAAGTCCTTTCTTTCTATGCCTGGTGAACCATAAAATGCTACAAACAGAAGAGAGAACACGCAGAACCCCCAAGCTAGTCCAGCACAAAGACAACTGAAGGGAACACCAGAGCCATGGGATTCTTCTAGGAGGTCGCTACTCTGACTGACCCACTACCCGAGGCAGCACACTGAGCACACAAAGCTCCAACAAACAGTTTCGGCCCTAATTTTGTTGTTTTGTTTTTTGAGACAGGTCCTACTGTGTAGCCCTGGCTGTCCTGGAACTCTCTATGTAGACCAGGCTGGTCTCTAATTAACAGAACTCTGTGTGCCTCTTCCGCCAGGCACTCAGGAATGATGGACTAGCCAGGTACAGCTGACCAGGGGTCGTGAGGGCCCAGTTTACACAGCAGCTCTCAGCAGTTTGGTAATAACCGTCTAATTTGTTTTTAAAAAGGGATTTACTTTTATTCTACATGTATGGGTGTTTTCCTACATGTGTGTATGTGTACCACATATGTACAGTGTTAGTGGGGACCAGAAGAGGGTCTTGGATCCTCTGGAACTGTATGTAGTTACAGATGGTTGTGAGCTACGTGGAGATGCTGGGAACCAAACCAGGGTCCTCGGCAAGAGCAGCCAGTGCCTCTGAGAAACACGGTGGATGTAAGAAATCATTTTCGCTCTCACCAATGTCACTTCATAAGGTCCTGCCTTGTCAGTAAGACAGACGTTCTAGGCCTAGCAATTAAAAACAGAAGCAAAAACTGGGAGCAAGCCAGCAAGCTGGGTTATGAACAAGCAGACAGAATATCATGTGACGGCGCTCCACGAAGCTTCTTGCTCCAAGTTACCCCATGGGAGTCACATGACTCAGAAACTGCTACAGTTTCTGGTTTATTTTTATTTAAGAACCCGCAGCTTCATACTTGGCTAATAGTCAAATATGTTTCACAATGCTTTTTATAGATAATGAGAATCTAAACTACGTCAGACACAAATAACCATAGTAACAAATGCTCTTCCTAGCTCAACAGCAAACACCGGCCATCTGGAGAAAGGCAAGCACCCCACTATCTCCATGGCCCCCATCAGGCAGTGGGAGCATCTCACTGGCCGTGCCTCCTGTGTCTAATACAGACTGACATCTAAGTGCCTATTTACCAAATGTGCATAAGTTCTTGGCTAGCCTGGGCTATAGAGTGAGACCCTGCCTCAAAAAGCCACAATTCTGCCTTTTCAAAAACAGTTGGCTCAGTGGGTAAATGCCTGCTGTGCAGGTGTGAGGGCCTGAGTCTGGACTGCCAGACCCCACAGAGAGGACAGGTGTGCCGCCTGTGATCCCAGTGTGTGTACTAGTGTACCCCATCCCCCCAACACTAGAACAAACCAAATCACTGCTGCCCCTGAACGGGAACCGTCTTCTTTTCACAAGTAGATACCAATCTTTTTAGCTTAGTTGTTACTAAGTCTACCTAAAACTTGCTCTTACAATCTGATGCACTTTTGCCCAGTTTGGGTTCTCTCTCCCCCTTCCCCCAGGTGAGGTGACCAAGCAGCTGATAAAGGTTACGAGCAGGACCCTCACAGTACCTCGGCAGCCCGAGCCACATGACCCAGGACGGGGACCAGCTGGCGTCGTGCTCGTTCTCACTGAGCGCGCTCGGCTGCTCCTCGCAGGCCTGGGCCGCCTCCTCTACAATCTGGACTTCCAGGGCTTTGAGGATGACGGCCGGAGACGCAGCGCTGGCCTTGAGCATGGCTACCGCTTCGCTGTGACTTAGATTGGTCAGATCAATGCCGTTGATATTCAGCAGCACGTCACCTGCACGGTGGGGAAAGCCAGAAAGATGACCTGGGCACCACGTGACCCCCGAAGCCCCTGGTTTGCCAACCAATCAACAGGTCAGTTTCAAGAGCTAGGGTGCGGTGAAGATAGGTTTTTACTTATTTGTGCGTCTCTGAACTACCAAGGACAATTTTTACAGTTCACAGAAAATATTTCAAAACTCCTAACAGTGTCAGACTACGGAGGAAAAGCTGTGGCTTGGTCCCTTTGTGAGGGCTGTGTGTGGGGGTGAGTGCGCCGGCTTCTCTTCTTTGAGCTTTAGAGTGCGCCACAGTTCATTTGATCCTCTGCTTTAGAAACAACTTTTTAACAGATTCCAATTAACATCACACAATTTTATACATGAAACAGCCCCACTCAGGGCACCATGCCGGAATATGAAAGCAGTCATATTCGGACCACTTCAGGAAATAAAATGTGATTTGAACATCTTCCCTTGCTTGAAGGGAACAACAGGTTTGTGGCCTCCCAAGTAACACAATGACAAGGGGACACAGGGACCACAGAGGACCGAGGGGTAGAGAGGTCAGAACAATTCTGGTGGTGGACACTGGGGCTGCAGTGGCTACAGAAAACCTCCCTTTTAGATTTTGTTTTGTTTTGCTGTTCCAAGACAGGGTTTCTCTGTGTAGCCTTGGCTGTCTACCAACTTGTTCTGTAGACCAGGCTGGCCTCAAATTTGTTCTGTAGACCAGGCTTGCCTCAAACTTAGAGATCTGCCTGGCTCTGCCTCTGGAGTGCTGGGATTTAAAGTGCGTGCCACCATCACCACCCTGCTAATCTTTCAGGTTATTAAAGCATCAGATTCTCAGTACTGAAAACTTGGGAGAGGCTACTCCGGCTGCAGAACTCCAGTGGGTACCTAGCGGAACTGTCCTTCCAGAGGGCCTCTGGCAGCTGACAGAGCAGACACAGCCAGACATTAGGTGGAGACAGAGCTCAACAGGACATGTCCATCAGGCCTCTCCCCCTTCGAGCTCGGGGGACCCCGAGGAAGTGGGGGAGAAAGGATTGTAGGAGCCAGAGGGGTTGAGCACACCAGAAGAACATGACCACAGAATCACAGAGCATGCAGGGACCTCTGCTATGTCCCCTGCAGGTAAATGCTATGGTTGTGTAGCTTGGTGTTGTTGTGGGACTTCTACAAGCGGGAGTTGAGGTGTCTGACTCCTTTGCCTCCACCTGGATCACCTTGCCCAGCCCTGGTTTGTGATTCGCTCGTATCCCTGGGAGGCCTGCTCTTTTCTGAAAGAAAAACCAAGGAAGAGTGGCCCTGGGGGAGAGGAGTGGAGAAGGGAATACTTTGGTTGGAATGTTTTGCATGAGAGAATAAGTAAATAAATAAGAAGACCTCATACAACATTTTGAGTTACACGTACATCACTAAGTCAAGGGGAAATGGCCACTGTTGATTCTTTTCCTACACACCTGGACATCTCGGTCACACGTTTATGGGCAGAAGGAACATACACTGCAGAGCGCCCGCCTTTACTGCACTGTGGATGTTTTGCTCTGTGACCTGAAGCGCAGCCCACTGCAGCTTGTAACGCGTCACTGACTGCTAGGATCCGGGTGGGAGCAGCACGCCCTGGACCAGGGTGGAGGCAGAGCAGCAGGGACCTGAGCACAGAGCACGCAGCGAGAACACACGAGCCACACTAGCTTGACTCTCCATTTATGAGGCGTGGCTGCCACTAAAACAGTCCTTTTGTAT
This sequence comes from Acomys percivali, assembly GCA_907169655.1. Classification (NCBI taxonomy): domain Eukaryota; kingdom Metazoa; phylum Chordata; class Mammalia; order Rodentia; family Muridae; genus Acomys; species Acomys percivali. The sequence continues at coordinate 4,385,089 of OU015754.1, read as the reverse complement.
AATCCTTGAGGAAAGGCGGGGTTTGGACTGTTATATTGTGTAACCCAATTTTTGAAAGCATTACTAAAATAAACAAATGGCTGTGGATTAAAAAAAAAAACTTGGAAGGCACATGCACATGCGCGCACACACATCAAAAACAAAACAAACCATGGAGGAACTGAAATGTCACCAAATTCTACAATTGGACAAATAACTTTTAAAACACAGTAGCCTTACTGAAACGGACTCTATCCTCCACTCAATCCCTGCCAGAGCACAGATGAACTTTAGTGCGCTGACTGCCAGGCAGCACCGCCATAACTGCAGACCACTGAGAGCAGTCGGAGGGCGTCTGGGCCCCACCTCTGAGAACCAGTGGCGACTTCCTTCATTCCCAAGAAACTAACTTTTCAGCTTCAGCTCTCTTCCTGTATGAAGAGAGACTGCTAGCTAGTCTATCACGGCAGTGACAGACCGGGGTGGGAACACAACATGTGAAGGAGTTCTCTCTAAAGTCTGTCCTCTGCCGCCTCCTCTCAAGTCTTCTGCACTCTCCCCATGGCATCTGCTCTAGGTCGGAAGACACTTCCAGGGTTATCTGCCACAGCTGGAGGTGTGGGCGTCTCACAGGCGCCATGCCAAGATGACAAGCAGCCAAGTCTGAGGAGCTGCAGTCAGGGACCATCATCAGGGTTAACTTTGCAACCTTATAGAAACAGCATGCTTTCTAACAAGGACACTTTAAAAGATTTAAGAAGTCATGCTTAACCCGAAACCGTCTTACCTCTCTTGATTCGGCCATCTCGTGCAAGGCAGCCATGGGGTGGCACACTCGTCACAAAGATGGGCAGCTCACCACTCTTACTCCCTCTGCCCCCCGCGACCGTCATCCCAAGGGACTCATGTGGCTCCTTCTTTACAGTGATGTGCTTCTCCTGGCACGTGACACACTGAGTGAGATCCTAGACAGGAAAGGAGAGTCTTTGGAATGTGACCCGACCCATGCAGCTGGAGGAGACACAGCAGACAAGGCCACATGGGGTTCTACGTTGTACTCCTGACTGAGGACAAAGCTCTTTGCCTTTGAGACCGTGCCTCACTATGAGTCCTCATTCACCTGGAACTCACTCCATAGACCAGGCTGGCCTTGAACTCCGGTCTGCCTGTCTGTGCCTCCCAAGTGCTGGATTAAAGGCGTGTGCCACCACTGCTTGGCTTGTGAATGAAGAGGAAGCCTTCTTGACAAGAAACTACACAGAATGACTTGGGGGGCCACTCTTAGATTTCACACCCCAGAAGCGTAGGCTCAGCCTTCCAACAGAATGACAGCCCACATTTCAGCATTAAAAAAACAAAACAGCAACACAAAAAAGTCAATAGAGCTAAAAACAAAACAAAAAGCCCCCACCCACTTCACATGGTGCTACAACTGGCAGGCACACGAGACGCCACCCTTACACTTTATTAGTCTGCAACAGCGACCCTCACAGGGTGCTAGGGGCTAAGGGAGAGGCTGGTCCTCACCCTGTGAGAGCTTGGCCGGCTGTGGGCAGGTTGCTGAGCATGGTGCTGGCTGCTGCTGTGTGCTCCGGCTTCACGGCTGCCGTTGCTGGGCTGGGGCTTCCCTGGTCTGGCGACCGTTAAGTTCACCCGCTCTCCGCTGGCCTGGAGAAGACATGCTCGTCACTAACCGTCACAGATGACTTTGCAGCTTCCAGACCATTAATGGAACCCTTCTCTTCTCTCTCATCATGGCAAGTTCTCGTTAAATAACCCAGGCCAGTGGCTCCTGCTGCAGCCCCAGGGATGCTACAAGCACACAACGCCTGGGGACACAGCTCACTTTCCGTGTACTAATCAGTCCCTAAACCAAAGCCTCATGGGTGGTCACTACCTGGTGGCAGGAAGGTCACAGGCTAAGAAGGTCACAGGCTAATGTTTTCAAAGGCAGGCTAATGTTTTCAAATCTTTGACACTGAAACACACACACACACATACACGCGCGCGCGCCCTGTGCACACCTACCTTTAACAGTTAAATTTTTTTGTGTCAGTTTATAAATTTAACAAGAGTAAGACTTGTTTTAAACATGGAGGTTCATATGCATATTACACGTCAGGTCATACTGCCCTTGCTTTTTAAAGTACATCTGATGTACCCGATGCTTCTCTTCGGTCAGCACCACAACCCCACTTCACTATTACTCCTGTGGAAGACTTGATGGCCTGCCTTAAGTGGAAACCTTGCCTGTCATTAAATCAACAATGGCAAGAAGTTCCTTTATGGGCAGGAAAGGTGTCTCAACAGGGCAAGGCACTTGCTGTCATGCCTGATCTAAGTTTAAGCGCCAGGCCCTCCACGAGCAGCTACTGTAGCTGTCCTCTGATTGCCATGTGCACCATGGAAGGCACAGGCACACACGAACACACACACATACACACACACAAACAACATCTAATAATTAGAACAAAGAATTGCTTTGTTTTGGGCTGTCTGATTGGAAGTAAGTGACAGAGGACTTTAACAGTGTGCTATAAACCGTTTGCGTGGTCCTCAGCAGCATCCCAGGTCTGACAAGCAAATGCTGAGGTGACAGTCAGACTCTTGACAATCACAGCCCCACTGTGCTGATTCCACTGCGCTGTGGGAGGTGTCCAGGGGCTAACGGGCTTTTCTTACAATACACACTCACTGCCATGACTGTTAGTCCCTGAGAGCCCAAAGCAGCACTTCAACTTTCCTCGAAAACTGCTTTGACAAGCTTATTGGTTGAAGTAAGCCCTCGCTAGCTCTCTTGAAATGATGTAAAGCCTACACTGTATAAACAGAAAATCCAAAGCACATGGGGACATGGGTTTCAGCTAAACAGCCGTCAACAACAACAAGCCCCAAGCCCTATTTAAGGGCCGTCATATGTAATACTGTGGGTTCTGAAGCCTTTCTTCCAAAGAAACACACACAGATGGCCCTGGTTATGTGCCGTGAGATACCCGTGTGACACCCGTCTCACTGCTAGGCACTCACCTGGATGATCTGGGCTGCGAGCTCTGGGGTCCCATGCTTTAGGTCATGGCCGTTGATGGCCAGCACCCGGTCATTGCTGTTGAGCCTGCCGTCCTGGGCTGCCAGCCCCCCTTCCAGAAGGTCCAGAATAAAAACGCCTGGCTCGTCTGTCCTTCGAACTAATTTAATGCCGAGCTGCTCGGCCGAGTCTCGTTTGTGGAGCAGCACCTGGAAGACCTCATCCCGGGGTGGCGCGCTGCCGTCGGCATGGCTGTTTGCTCGGCTGCCAAAGCGCCTCTCCCGAAGCACGGTGAGGTGCAGTGAGCTGCAAGGCTGGGAAAGCACAGCCCGAGCGTAGTTATGGGACACGTTGCTGATATCGTGGTTGTTGACCTGAAATGACAAAGGAACAACAACAAAAAAAACCTCCTCTGACCAATGCATGACAGAATGTTATTTTCCTAACTTGCAGAAATGTCTAGGCGACATCTCCAAAGGAAACCAGTATGGAGAAAATGGATCCATTACCTGCAAAGAAAGCCACCCTAACGACTTTACAGAATCGGATTTAAAATGAACTAACAGCACTGTTGAACAGTAGTCGGAACGCTGGCCTTGGCGACACTCTGGGAGTACAGTCCTTGGTCCTGCTAGTTTCTTACTGATAACTTCCGGGAATACGGAACCCATCTGTGTCTCCTCTACCTCACAGGAGCAGTGCAGAGGGGCAGACCCCATCCCTGCAGGGCGAACTCACAAGCAGCACAGCTCTGATGGCTCATGGGCCCGGGCATCTCAAACCTGCTTTGCCTAATGAAACACATTTACTTCAGATAAAATAAAGCATTTTATTTCTTAAAAAGTTGTACATTCTGAGTGATGTTTAAAGTATATAATTATAATTCCACTGTAATCGTGAGCATGTACATATAATACATGTTTAATATGCTGAGTGTAATTCAATATTCATGTAATCATTAGAATGGACAGCCCTGATACAATTACAGTGACTGACCTTTGAACATGTAACATCACTTAGGAAAATAGTCCAGCTTCAATTATCCACCTAGGAGGTGAGTATAATTTTCGTATTTATCACAATTAGTGCTCTGAATCCATCTGAGATAAAGCTGGTGTTCTCTGACCACCTTTGATGGGACAGCCCTGAGTCAGGAATGTGTGAGCACAGGGCTCCTCAAGGCTGTCCACAGACGTTTGCATAAGCAAGGCCTTCCCCTTTGTACACAGCTGCAAAGGGCAGCTCTGTCTCGCTGGATCTGGGCTGTTGGCTTTCTTCTCTTATTTTCTGGGTTTGGTAGTTTCTAACAGTACGACCTTGAATTTTGTTGATTTTGGTCTATGAATACCTTTTTAAACCCAGACATCAAATCTGCAGGCATTACACACGAGCTTACTATTCTCCCATGTTTATAACATTTGTGCAAGCAGCCATTCCGAGATTTTGACAGAACCAATAACTAACACTGGACGAGACCAGAACTCCAAGGCATCTTTAGGGAAACCAGGCTGGCAGAACCCATGGCCCGTCGTCACCTTAGCTGCTCAGCTAAGAGCTGGTTATTGCTGTTTTTCACCTTCAGACAGTCACAAAGGACAAAATGCCCAGCTGGAACACAGCTGTGTTTGAGAGACACACAAACACGCAGCCTCCTTTCTTTGTAAAGCAGGACGGCAGATACTCGGCTCCTTCTCCATGAATGCATGGTAGCCAGTGAGACCCAGAGAAAGCAGACTGGGACATACTGTTTCAGGTTTTGTAAAAAGAGCACAAATAGTAAACTCTATTGTGTATGTTCACTAAATATGGCTTTTGTTGTTAATTCACATGATGTGAATCACTGTTGTTTCTGATCAAACTAAAATTATTTACTTTTAATGTTCTAAAAGCTGTGTCACTTTTAATGTTGGCATAATTATAATTTTCCTTTAAAATTGCTCAAAAGGCTGCACATGAGTCTTTGCAGAGCTGCATGTGAGAGCACAGGCTCCCTACACGTGTGTGCATGTGCATGTGTACACATGTGTGGGTGTGTACATGCGCGCACGTGTACTTTAATGTGGAAAAATCCCGTTATTCCCCCTAACTGCATGTTTACTAAGGTACAAGGAGCTCACTAGTCTGCGAATGAACCACCTTACTGCACGAGGATTTTCAATTGGCACACGTTAAAACAGAAAGCAGAGCATACACTTAAGTTACTGCTAGAAAGGCCAGATGCGGAGCAAGAACTGTACGAGGGCCACAGTAAAGACCACGGTGGCAAGATGTCAGGGGGGGGCTGCCCCGGGGGAAACAGCAGTAAGAGTCTCTCTAAACACAGGGCAGTGGGGAAGTGTCTTCAGCATGGCGCTAGCCATGGGCAGCCAGAGTACCAATGTAAAGTGACAGCAAAGATACTGTACATAGAAACGACAGATCAGAAGTCAAATTTCAAATGCAATCTGTAAGTTCAGTCTGTGCCAGCTGTGCCAGTGGTCACGGAAGGGTGTGGGGCTTGAGGACTAAAGAGATCACACTGAGGTCAAGAACAACAGTGAACCCCAATCCCCGCTGCCCTGCAGCCAGGCCAATGCGCCCCCATACCTGGAGATCCCCCTGGGGACAGCGAAGTGCCTGAGGTGTCAGGTTAAGGGACGTGGCTGTTCTCAACAGAGTGTCACAGCCAAGCTCACTGTTTTGTTGGCTCAGAATATCTCTTCTCTATTACACGGTGACAAATCTGCGCCACAGAGCAGACCACGAGGGTTGTTGCAGCTACCAGAGAAAGGCTGCGCACAATTAAACTTCATGAACACCTTCCTTATGTGCCACAGGTGTGACAGATCAGTGTAGGAAGTATGGCTCAACAGTTAGCACAGGTGAGAGCCGGCTGAGGAGTGAGAGAGGTTTCCCACAGGAAGGCTGACCTGCCCAGTGCCTCCTCGTGAAGGGATGTTCAGTGACTTATTTTTGTTGTTGTTTTGGATTTTTTTTTTTTTTTTTTTTTGAGACAGGGTCTCTCTGTGTAGCCTTGGCTGTCCTGGACTCGCTTTGTAGACCAGGCCGGCCTCGAACTCACAGCGATCCGCCTGCCTCTGCCTCCCAAGAGCTACGATTAAAGGCGTGCGCTACCACGCCCAGCCAGTGACTTATTTTTAAGTGTAACCACAGCAGCTAGTATGGTGCCCAGAGCACTGTAGGAAAGAGCTCTGATTAAGAAGGGATGCTACAGCTGGACAGTCATGGCGCACATCTTTAATCCCAGTCCCAGCACTCAGGAGGCAGAGGCAGGCAGATCTCTGAGTTTGAGGCCAGCCTGGTCCGCAGAGCGAGTTTCAGAACAGCCAGGGCTGTTCCACAGAGAAACCCTGTCTCGCCAGGCTACACAAAGCACCTGGATCTTGAGCGCCATTGACACATGAGGGTCACAGCTGGACTCCAGGGAGGAGAGGGGAGACAGGTACGGGATGGAATGAAGTGCTGGAGGCCTAGAGAGGTAGCAGAGACATAGTGGGTGGACATAGGAGGCCTCGGCAGATTGCAGCAAGGACTAAATGGGGCTGAGGAAGATGGGCTCTCCTGCTTGGGCTCTGAGAAGGCAGTTTCCCCCTTGTTTATGATATTTTTCCTTATAGAAGTTATCCCCCTGCCCCCCCTTTTTAAAAAAATCACAGTGACTCAAATGCTCAGGTGGTTGTCCTGAGACACCAGTCCTATGAAACAGGACATTTACTTTCCACCCTTCTGGTGCTTTGGGGACAGGGTACCTGCTTCTAACATCCTATTCTTAAGGCAGGATCTGGGGGACAGGAGAGCAATGGCTGGAAACCCAGAGCTGGATGCTGGCAGGGTGCCATGGGGTGAGAGTTCTGAATCTTCCCTTCTGTGGTACAAACGTAGGTATGCCTCAGGGGCAGAGTGCCTGCCTAGCATGTATACAGACCCACACTGAATCCCCAGGATGGTGAAAAAAACAATACACCATCTTCAGCCAGTGCAGAGCAGGTGAAGGGAAGGACCAAGCAGACATGCAGGGACGAGATGGACGGAAAGCTGGGTGTAAAATAAAAGCAATGGGAAAGAAAAGTCTAGCCTGGTCAAGGGTGGCCCTGGGAGTCCAGAGTCCAGAGTCCAGGACACGTGTGCAGTGTCCAACATGCCAGAGAGGCCTGCCCCTGCACCAAGTGCCCGGTCACATGCAGGACTGAAAATTAAAGTGAGAGAAGAGAAGTAACAATCCAGGCACAGGAAGAAATGAAGTGACGCACATGCAGCAAAGCTGTCGGCTGGGTTTGACAGCCCCACCCGCAACCCCGCAACCTGACGGCTCTAGGCCGGCCTGAGTTTGAGGCCTGCCTGCTCTACACTATCAGGATCTAGGCCAGTCAGAGCTACATAGGAAGACCATGTCACTCTGTCTCTGTGTCTCTGTGTCTGTCTCTGTCTCTCTCTATATATATATATTATAATTGGCTAAGTTGTAAAACAAAAAGGCACAAGCTGGCAGAGTAGTGGAGCTGTCACCTGAAGAATCTGGTCCCCGGCGAGGAGCCGTCCATCTCTGGCAATCACTCCGTCGCGGTAGACTTCTTGGATGACGATGTTTATCAGTGGCGTCTCGTTGCCGCCCACGACGCTGATTCCTAGCTGGATGTATGGGTTGGCACGCTGGATCTCGATGGTGGTGATCTCTCCTTCTGGTAAACTGAGCGGCTGTTGTACGGCTGCCAAGTCAAATGAGAAAGCCGACTTGTTCAGCGTCTCTCCAGCTCCGCACGGGAGCTTGTGGGTGAACAATGACCACACCACTGTTAGAGTCGGACAAGCCTCCTCCTTCCGCAGGTGACTAGTAACCACCAATACATAATTACTATGTGCCAGGTCAGTAGGGACCACAGGCTGACAGAAAGCCACCGGGCTTTCAGTGTCTAGAGGCCTGACCAGGAAACAAGTAGACTGTACAAGGCCGAGGAAACCCGGAAGCTCAAGAGAGGTCACAATGGTACTGAGTCCTGAGAGGCAAAAAGCACCACAGATGTGGCAAGCACTGTGTGAGCATGGAGGGTGAGTGCGAGGCGTGAGCTCAGGGGTGAGTGTGGGGGAGGGTATGAGTGTGGGGTGAACGCAGGGGTGAGCATGGGGTATGAGTGTGGGGTGAGCTCGGAGTGAGTGTGGAGGGTGAGCATGAGGTGTGAGCTCAGGGGTGAGCGTGGGGGGGGGGCAGGGGGTGTGAGTGTGGGGTGAGCTTGGAGTAAGTGTGGAGGGTGAGCGTGAGGGGTGAGCTCAGGGTGAGCATGGGGTGAGTGTGGAGGGTCAGTGTGGGGGGTGAGCTCAGGGTAAGCATGGGGTGAGTGCAGGGGGCAGGTGATGGTGGAGTGAGCTGGGGGGGGCATGAGCATGGGGGATGGGCATGGAGGGTGACTTAGGGTCTCTAAGAGAATATTAGTTGTAAATAAACGGCCAACGCCCCAGGCTTTGTGTGCTGCCTGGTGAGTGTTTGGACAGCACTGGTGGGGAGTCAGATGATGTACCTGCAGCCATGAAGTAGCTGGCTGAACCTTCATCCTTCAGGGCTCAGGGTTTAACCTGCTTTTTAAATTTTCCTAACGTTCAAACATTCATCTAATTAACACCCAGTGTTTAGTATAGTGACTATTTGCTGTTCCTGTTGCTTTGTGGCTTGGGTATTGATGCAAGCGTGTTTCTGATCAGACACATGACAATCGTGAATTCCAGTAGGGGAGGGGGAGGATGGGCTGGGGGGAAGAGGAGGGGATAGACTGACCATCTTCCTCCAGGTAAGACTCTCACTTTATTTCTAGACTGCAGCCAGCAAGAGCTGCACGGTGGAGGATGTGTGACCTGGCATACAAACCATACTCCAATGTGACTGTCATGTGACAGGGCAGTGGAGGAAAGGCAAGGGAGACAAGATGAGCAAGGAGAGGTGAGTGCACGTACAGTCGGCTGCGGTGCTCTCCTCGAAGGCAGGGTTGTCCAGGCCAGCCTCCTCGGTCCGCTCGATGGGCACAGTGCCCACGCAGTCTGTTTCTGGGGGTGAGGTGCTCGGAGGGTCTGTTACAGCGAGTCCAGTCTCACTCTCAATCTGTGTTTGAGCGTGGCTGGTTTTCCTTCTCTCTAGATCAACCCTCCGGTGCGAGGCTCCCGGACACCTAGAGACAGCAGCAGCTGGTTTTCAGGTGGGTTGAAAAGGAAGGTGACATTTTTGTCCAACCGCACCATGCATTCTGACCATATTCGCTGAGCATTACCATTTCTGGTCTTGCTCCCACTCTATAAGCTTTAATTTTTTAAGACAAAAATTTTTTTTAAAAAATATGCATTGGTATTTCGCCTGCACGTATGTCTGTGTGAGGCCGTCGGACCCTGGAGTTACACACAGTTGTGAGCTGCCATGTGGGTGCTGGGAACTGAACCTGGGTGAAAAGTTGCAAAGTTGGACAGGGGATGAGGGGGTAGGTGGGTTTAATTAACAGTGTACCCCTTAACAAGTGGATGGCAACTGCTTATGCGCCAAGAGAGCCTAAAATACCCACAACTGAGCACACGGTTCTGATCCCAATCTCTGCCCAAACTAAGTTCTCACTACTTGACCTGGCAGACATGAGAAGATAATGCCACCCAAAAGCCAATATTCCAGGAAACATCAGCTGCCTGGAAACACCATGAGAGTCATGGCTTCCTGTACTGAAGGAACGGGCGTGACATCTGGGCCCAAACAGTGCTCCAGGTGTCTCTGCCATGGGTGGCCACCTGCAGGCTTCTCATGTCAGTGTGTCACTGTGGGCAAGTACACACAGGAAGCTTTATGATTGGCAGCAAGGCCTGGCCAATCTGCCTTATGCTAAAAGCAAGAGACAAAACGCATTTGTTTCCCTAGCCTGTAAAATCAGAGTCTCCAGGGGTGCTATGCGAGCTGTAAGAACTACGATCACACTTTTACTTCGGCGCGCGGGAGGTAGACACTCAAAATCAATGGTGCGTTGAAGCAAAAGCTCCTCTAGCTGGTCTTCCAGGAAGCACACACACTCCTCCAAACTGTCCTGGCTGGACAAGGCGACCAGTAGCATGCAGCGTGAAGGGTGGAACACGCTGCTGAGTCAGTCAAGGGCCACATGCCGAGGGTCATGCATTCAATGACAGTACTTAAGAATTCCAAAATTTGTGCCCTCACAACATACAGGACAGATTCAGTGAAACTGAAAGCAGTACATTTCCCCAAGAAACTGATTTTTTTCTAATTCTGCTTCCAAGTTTTGAAAAGGATGATCATAGAAACACACCTCCGCTCCCTCATTTCTTGCCTCCCGCCCTCTGCGATGGAGGGGCATGGTGGAACATTCATGCTGCACTGTTGCACAGCACTCCAGACTCCTGGCAAGTATTTTTGAAAATGAGATCAAAGAACATGAGGCCTTTGTCAAAGAAGTAGATTGATCAGAGGCACACATCCGAGAGCCACTCTGCAGAAAGGGGAAGAGTGGAGGCCACAGAGCGATGTGACAGAAAAGATGGCTTCAGACCTGAGTTCCACAAATCCAGAGCTAGCAGGTTCTCCCTGCAGAGGAGACAGAACAAGGGAGAGCTACACAGCGGGGAAGGCCTTACCAGGAACACTTCACCAGGCGCTTCTTAAGTAACTGCAAACATTAAACAGCAAATTCTCAATTCATCGATGAATCAATGGGCTGATGAAAAGAAGAGACAGTCCCTCACAAACGGCCATTATTTTTCAAAAAAGTGCTGCGCTTCCTTAGCCACCCAGGGCAAGGTCAGGCAGGACTCTGAGAGTCCTTCTTACCCAAGCGTTTGGTGGCAACAAACACTAGTGAGGGTTGTGGGCCTTTGACTTGGTGTCTCTGAGAACATAAATTGTGTGGCGACGTGGGGGGGGGGGGCAGGTGGTCAGTGCTGAGGTGCCTCAAAAAAATAAACCAAGTGAGAAAGCGAATCCAGTTCCTCTACTCTCGGTATGCACCTTTGGTGTACTTGACCTGAGACACTTGCACCTCCATGTGTACTGCTGTATCATTCACAGTAGTTGTGAAATGGAACTAGCCTAGACATCTGTCAACGATGAAAAAAGAAAAGGGTATGTACACACAATGAGACTTTACTCAGCCATGAAAAACTGAAATCATGACATCTGCAGAAAGATGGATGAAACCGAGATAATGACAAACAAGCTGGATGCAGGAGACGAGTATGGTACTCACTCACGCAGAATCTTGTGCACATTTACATCATCAGAGTAATAGGAGGATATGAAGGGGCGGCCAGAGATCTTAAAGGGGGAATGGGCATGTAGTGGATGATGTGGCAGCACATGGCCTAGGAAAGGGCTCAACCGGAGCGGGGGAGGGAGCCAGGGGGAGAGAGCTAGGGGGAGGGAGTCAGGGGGAGGGAGTCAGGGGGAGGGAGCCAGGGGGAGGGAGCTAGGGGGAGGGAGCCAGGGGGAGAGAGCCAGGAGGAGGGAACCAGGGGGAGGGGGCCAGGGGGAGGGAGCCAGGGGGAGGACAGTCCTGGAGGATTGTGAATAAGAACAAACTATAATAACATGTTATCATACGCTGTTTATTTATATACACATGTATGAACCCCAGCACTCTGTACACATGCTTGAAACATTTTTAGAACCCAGGTATTGTGGTACACACCTTTAATCCCAGCATGTAGGAGGCAGAAGCAGGCAGACTCCAGCCCAGCCCACCCAGTGAGACCATAATCTCAAAGGAAAAAAAAAACTTTTCAAAAGTTAATTTCCGAACTCTATCACAGCACACAAGCACCCACAGGGGTAACCTCGAGCCTTTCATCCCAGTACTCGGAGGGCAGAGGCCAGCCTGATCTACATGAACAGAGCAAGCTGAGCCAACAGCCCAACGTGGTGTGTACCACCTGCCTATAGCTAGGAAATACAGTTAAAGTGAACTTTACCATGGAAAAGTCTTAGCTAGAAAGGAAGAAGCAAGCATGCTCACATCCCCCAAGGGAGAGCAAACGCTTAACAACAGGAAACCATCTACAGAACAGGAAGACACGAAAATGCTGTCACAGACAACACGGGAGCATGACGTCCTCCGGGTGGCTTCAGGGGAGGAAGTCTATAGATAGACCCTGAGGAACACCCATGCTTCAACAGGATGGCTACAGCTCAGCAGACCATGGCAGCCCCGGGCAGGGATGATGGCCGAAGACAGCGAACTAATTAAGGCAGGGAAGGGGGGTCCACAGGGAAAGGCCAGCAAGGGCCAGCTGCTGCAAAGGGAGACAGGACAAGACCCTGTGGCTGGGGTGTGGCCCAGGGGCAGGGCTTTTGTCTAGCATGGCTGAGGTCCCTAGTTCAATCTCAAGGACACAAGTGCTGCAAGACACAAGACCAACAAATGTCAGTCTGGGGGTACATACGTACACCCCAGCACTGGAGGTGTGGGGGTGTGTGTGCCTGCATGCCCAGGCATTTCTGTCCTAGTTGGCTTTCTACTCCTGTGAGAAACACAACAACCAAGGCCAACTGGGAAAGAGAGGGTTTATTTCATTTTACAGCTCAGAAGTCAGGGCAAGAACTTGAGGCAGGAAACTAGATGCAGGAACCGAAGCAGACAGCCTGCCTTTCACACAGTCCAGGACCCTCCTGCCCATTAAGGAAGTGGCCCACAGGCCTGCCTACAGGGCGGTGTGCTGGAGGCAGCTCCTTAGCTGGGGTTCATGCTCTCTACATAACTTTCACTTGGTCCACGCTCACAAGAGGCTGGCCAGCTTATAACAAGCATCCAACAGAAAGTAAACATAGGAAAGTACAGAGGGCAGCTTCTTCAAAGTCTAGGTATGTGAGAATGGGAAGGAGCTGCTAAGGGGTTTCAGGCCCCTTTCCAGTTGTCAGAATGTTCTAGAACCCAGATGATACATGGTACTGGTACTGGGAATATACAAGAGGCACTGAAGCACTATTATTAGTTAATTAATTAATTAATTTACCTATTTTGGAGACAGGGTTTCTCTGTGTAACAGCCCTGGCTGTCCTGGAACTAGCTCTGTAGACCAGGCTGGCCTCGAACTCTCAGCGATCCGCCTGCCCTCTGCCTCCGAAGTGCTGGGATAAAGGTGTATGCCACCCCCACCCCCCAAGCATATACTTTAGAGAGGTGAATTTCACATGTGAAATACACAGGAGCAAGAGATTCAGAGCAAGCTCAGACAGAAAAACTCATGCCACAGCCCAGATCAGCGCCACCCTCCCTGGCCTGGTACACAGAACTGAAGCTAAAGGAGCCGCACTGCTAGTCCCTGTTTAACATCCTGGGTGCACACACAACCCTGCATCCTTACCACTGTTCTATTAATACGCACGGGACACTTGAAGCCCAGCTAAGTCAACATCACAAAGCAACTGAATTGCAGAGGTATAGTCCAAACACACTCAGATTGGATTTCAAAGGCTTTCAGCCTTTTCCTCAACAGCAATACTAAGTTTATTTGTGTGGAATTCTTAAGTCCTATAAAAACAAATTGAATTTGTTCTACCAACAAGTACTTCAAAACACCATTATGAAATATCCAGATAAACAGACCTCAGTGATCATTAAAGAACAAAAAGCCAAGATGGGTGCGGTGGCATGTGCCTGTAATCCCAGCATTAAAGAGGTGCAGGCAGGGGGGTCAGTTCAAAGCTAACTTAGCTGTACAGAGCTCAGGGCCAGTTTGGTTATGGGAGACCTCTACAAACACACACACACACACACACACACACACACACACACACACACACACACTAAATCATGCATCAACAAAAACAAAAAGCATGCCAGGCATGGCCACGCCTTTAATCTCATAGGCTGGTGGCTCTCTAAGTTCAAGATCAGCCTGGTCTATAAAGTAAATTCCAGGCCAGGTAGGGCAATGCTCTTTGGAGATAAACAAGCCAAACCAGTGCTGGGAGCAGATAACATTGGAAAACACTTGCCTTGCAAGCAAGAAAATCTGAGTTAGATCCCAAACCCATATTAAAACAACAAAGGAGTGGTGGCGCACGTTTATATTCCTGGTGCTGGGCTTACTGACCCAGGCAGCCAGGCAGATCCCTGGGGTTTGCTGGCCAGCAAGAGACTCTGCCTCAAACACAAGCAAACAAAACACAAAAAAGGAACAGGTGGTTGGTGCCTGAGGAACTCCACCCAAGGCTGTCTGTTGGCTCTACATGGACCTGTGCACACAGATCAAAACAAAAGGACCCCAAACCTCCAAGAGCCAGGTGTAGAGAGGGCCACCCCAACAGAGCCAGGTGTAGGAGAGGGCCACCCCAA
>OU015754.1:4342898-4363873 GCA_907169655.1 Acomys percivali | reverse complement strand
GGGGGAAGGTGACTATATATATAAGAACACAGGGGGAAGGTGACTATATATAAGAACATTGGGAAGGTGACTATATATACACATACACACATATATGCGCACAGGGGGACTATATATATAAGAACTCAGATGGGAGGTGACGATATATATAAGAACTCAGGGGGACGTGTTTGTGCCTCCATAGGGCAGTGAACACACTCGAGCTGACCCTGCAGCTTACACACAAAGAACAAATGCTGCTCCCTTATCTCACAGGCTGAGAAGAAACATTCTCCGGGCCGCCAACAGCAAGCTCTCACTCCAGCTCACATTGCCGACGGCTCTGACAGCCGCCTTCCAGGAAGCAGTGCCCGTGAAAGCGACCTCCGAATCCCTCCAGACACTCAGAAGTTCGGCAGGGTATTAAAACACAAACAAACAAAACCAAAAACCTCACAGCCACCACAGAAGACAGCACCTACATCCCTGTGCACCATCACAGAGAGGCTAAAACACCTGCTTCCCACACAAACCTGCACAAGAATGTTTAAGTGACAAGAGCAGACGATGGGAAGGACCCACAGACTCTTCTATAGCTGACCAGCACCCAGCACACGGCGACACATGGTGATAAAAAAGGGACAGACAGAACCCACGGAGTCTCAGAAGGGCCCGTCACATTGGAAAAGAGTAAGAACTGAAGCGGCCAAGTGAAGAGGCCCCGCTGAAGAGGTCAGCTCTTACTTAGGCGTCCCCGAAGGCCATGCAGTGAAGCTTGGCCCTCAGCAGGGTGCTGGTGGAAGATAGCAGGCCCTTTACTAGGTGGGGCCTGGCGGGGCCCTGGTCCCTCCTTCCTCACCACAGGGCGAGCATTTCTGCTCTGCCATGGAACTCCCACCCCTCGCCCAGAGTCATGGGGGAACAGACTGAAGCTCGGAAACTGTGTCAAAACAGTAAGTGAGTGCCTCACACATCACGTCAGCTAAGTAACAGGGAACCACAGCTGAGGTAGGCCTTGCTAGGGAGCCTAGAGGGCTCCCTCACGCCTACGGGAGGGAGCGTCTGCGCCCTGGGCTGTAAACAAGCAGTTAGCACTTTATACGAGCTTCACGTAAGTTCTGCCCTTTATCCATCTTTGACTCCTAACACAGACACTAGGAAGCAGGAGACATCGGAAAAGGAAGTCTCAACAGTTCCACATGGACGGTTTCTCACTTTGGTGCATCCGGCTACTCATCTCCTGTCCCCTCTGCAATATTTGAGAGATCACTTCAAGTACCTGAAAAATCACTTTAAACTTATTCTCAAGTTTTGACTTGCTGTTGGATGTATCCCTGTTTAATAATCTACAAAATTAGTAAACTAAACGAACAAGGAGGCTAGACACTATGAAACTAAAGACCAGAACACTATGGCAGCTGGGCAACGCGGTCACTCCAGAACGCATTCCTGCACTCACTATGCTTACCAAACACCCACCCACCGTAGGGTACTCTACAGGCAGGCACCCTGGTGCCTCGGCTCCTGTCTGGAACCAGCAGCTGTGCCTAAGCAGTATCGATCACATAATGCTCCACAGCAATTTAAACCATTTTCATTTTCTTTGTCACCGCCATTATTTCTGTGTGCGTGCACATGCCTGAGCGCACACATGCACCTGTTCCACAACATGAGAGCGGAGGTCAGAGGAGCTTTCCAGAAGTGGTATTTACTTCCACCCTTGGATATGTGCGGGCACTGAACGAAAGTCATTAGGCTTTCTCTCAAGAGCCTCTGCACCATCTTACCAGTCTACTCCACAGCAATTTAATTCAGAAATGCTTATCATTTTGTTTCTCTTTTAAATAATTGTATTTATTATTTTATGTGTCTGGGTTTTGTGTGTGTGTGTGTGTGTGTGTGTGTGTGTGTGTGTGTGTGTGTGCGCGCGCGAGTGCAGAGGACACTGTGCCTGGTGCCCAGAGGCCAGAGAGGGCTCTGGATCCCTGAACTGCAGTTAAGATGCTGTGAGCCGCCATGAGCACTGAGAACTGGATCTGGTCCTCCAACAGCAGTAGCAAGTACTCTCAACCACTTGACTATCCTTCCAGCCGCAATTGTGTTATCTTTTAAAAAAAGATTGTTTGGAGCCTGTTGCAGGACAGTTGATCACACTGTGAGCCCTGAGCTTATGTACTGGAAAAACCTGTTTCTAGCTGTGGTGTGGCTCAGTCCTAGCACATACCTGGAACCCGAGTGCTTTCTCTGCCTCTCTGAGGTAGTAGGCTTTCACCCCAGAGTTTGGCTCCTGAGTCTTTGTTGGTAAAATTGAACAGCTGGGGTTTTGTTAAAAAACAACAGGAGCCCAAGTTCAAACTTAGCTAAAATCAAGTTTGAAGCCAGTCTTCACTCTATACATTAGATCCTGACTTTAAGGAGGAAAAACAAAACACAAAAAAGTCTCTGTGGAAAGAACGCTATTGCAGAGAAGCCTACAACACATGGCTCCTTCCCAGGGGATGCCTTGCCAGCCTGCTGAATAGCGGCATTCCTAATGTCTGGGAGAATGCCCACAGCCTCACCAGCATCACATAATATACAAGCAGCGAGGGTGGGGGAGGGAGCTGTCATGCCCACTGCCTTGCTTTTACTGCTGCTGCCCGCTGGGGTGCTATACAGGTATTTAAATGCTGCTTTATAAGGCACTCAAAGGCGAGGGCTCAAATTCTAATCAAACCATTGACTGTTTCCTTTGAGCAGATGACAGCTTTCAATGCTTGACTTCCAGAAGAAACTCTCTAGATACGATCTTCAGGTGGCTGTTGAATCTTTTTTAAGGCTTTTCTCATAATTTTGACTTGAAATTACCCAAGGCAGGAAAAGTCATTTAAAAAAAGTGCTGCTTTGAGTTAGGGCCCTAGGCTCAACACTCAGTTCTGCCATGCACTAGCCACTGATCCGACAAGCCACTCAGCCACGCACGAGCCACTGATCTGACATGCCACTCAGCCATGCCACTCAAACTCCTGCAGATCTTGGCCTTTTCCTGTGAAGCAGGGATGGTGTACAGTCTTCTCACTGCCATAGAGCAGCATCTCAGTGTTACTACCTGATGGGAGGGTGATGGAGCGCTGGGGAGCTGTGCCGTCCCCCTGGACTCACGGCTTTACCAGCCCAGTCTCACCTAGAGCACTGTCACTCACAGGTCCATGACCTAGGACCCCGAGCACTGTTCTCTACTGCTGCCCACTGCCATGCTCCCCACAGCACTGACCTGGGTCTTGCCATGTAGGGCTTTTCTCTCTCTATTGTCGCTGGAAGTTCCTATTTTCACAAGTCGTAAGGAGTACCACATACTAAGGAGTGGTGGGGTACATGACTGGACACACCAGTATTTCCAGCACAGCAGTAAGATGCTACATGTTTTAAACAAAAATAATTTTCTCTGCCAGGCATGGTGGTTCACGCTGTGAGTTCAAGGCTAGCCTGGTCTACAGAATGATTTCCAGGACAGCTAAAGCTACATACATAGTGATACCCTGTCTTGAAAAAAAGAATCCAACAATAATTATTATTTTATTAATTATTATTATTAAGTCTCTTCCCTGCTTCCCAGTTAAGGTGCTTTGCAGGAGACACAGCTGCAACCATCTCCAAAGGTGACACAGGTGATGGGGTGCACCATAAGTAGATGGGTTTCCATAAAAAGTACCAAACTTGCCCCCAACATACACAAAGGAGCCAGCAGGGCGCTGCCTCTCTGCACATGAGGTGGAGCTAAGCTGTCAGGGGGTCACTGTGACGGTATCAGTAGTAATTACAGTTTCCTTAAGACTTCATTACCCTATCTATGCCGAATGTAACTTAATACCTCGGTGAATCAAACACCGACAATTAAAACAGACTTATGCTATTCAGTTTGCCCCAGTTACAGGTTAATATAGATGAGAATTTTCAGATCACAACAGCTTTGGGCCAGACTTCTGAGGAATCACTGTGATCCCTCATAACAGGCAAGGGCTCAGGTCAAGGACCCTGCAAGCCTGGCATTTACTCTGAATGAGTGTTGTGTGTCGCTGGGGAGTAAACCTTTCCCCATGTCACAGGTCAGCATCCATGCAGACACTCCACAGACACAGCCTCTCCAAACACACATGACTAATGCTCCATGGTTGGAGATAGAATGTTTGCTGTCAGACCAGAACTACAGAGGCTGCGTGCACCCTCAATTATATTAATTTCCCAATTTTCAGAGTCCATTTAAACTTCTAGGTTTTATATTTCACAAATGACTACATCAATTTACTTTTCTGACAGCTGCACTAGGTAACTTACAAACAAGGTTATCTTCAAAAGCAAAATGTTCGTTTCCACCCCTCGCTCCTCCCCTCATTCAGGAGCCTTTGTGCTGCACACACCATCAGTGCCAGCACGGCTCAGGGAAGGCTGAAGTTGAAGGCTACTTTAAGTGGGAAGGCAAGACTTGTCTCCAACGACCCCTCCTGCAGCAAACCAGACCAGACTCCTGGGCTTCTGCTTCAGCTGATAAAGATAAAGCTCCTGACTTTGTGAAGTTTACATCGAGGTGGGGCAGTGGTGGAGATAAATAAAACACATTCGCTGTGACACGTTTTCAATGCTGGGTGTGGGGCCAGGGCCTCAGGGTGCTTCCTAAGCGCATGCTCTTACCGCTAGACTGTGTGCCCGGCCCTTACAGAACACACAAAAGTAAGGAAGACAGAATCCAAGAAGGGCGGCCAGGGCAGTTAAAAGGCGCTCAGTTAAAATTCTTTTGAATTAAAAAACAGCAACACAAGCAGCTAGACAGTTACTTGGGTTCTTTTATGTGTCTGTGCACCACATGTACTTGGTGTGCCGGTGGAGGTCAGAAAAGGGTACTGGGTTCCCTGAACTGGAGTCACAAACGGCTATGAGCTGCCATGTCAGTGCTGGACTCGAACCTGGGTCCTCTGCAAGGGCAGCCTGTGCTCTGTGCCATCTCTCCAGCTCCAGAAAGATAGTTCTCAAGGATAAGATTTACCGATATCAACACAAAAGCAAGCAGGATTGAAGCGCTTAGTTAAAAACATACATTGCTCATGGGAATCAACATTGTGCTGACTACCTAGATACTGGCTCCCAACCTCCTGACGCTGCTGCTACCCTTCACACAGCTCCTCATGCTGTGGCGACCCCAGCCAGAAAATTACTTCCTTGTTTCTTTACAGCTATAATTCTGCTACTGTTATGAATTGTAATGTAAATAACCCAAAGGGCTTGAGACCCACGGGTTGAGAGCCACTAACTAGAGGGTAGTTTCTGTAATATAAATTCTTTTTACTCTGGCCTAGTTATTTGAGGTGTTTTTGTTGTTGTTGTTGTTGTTTGTTTGAGTTTGGTTTTTAGTTTGTCCACAGGAAGTAATTGTACTGTGCTCACAAAAGAGTGGTAGGTAGCTCAAAAACCGAACAGGATGAACTAATAAATTCTGCAGAATTGAGGAGAAAAAAGCCAGGAAGGGAGGGCAGAAGTGGCCATTCAACTTCTGTCCACATTTATGACATTCATGACCCCAAACAAGCCATGTGCTGTGGTGGCAAACCCCTGCATAGACTGGAGACTCTTACTGCAGGCCTAACACTCCAGAGATAGTCGGGGTGGAATGAAGGGGGGGAGGGACAAGGGGGGAGGGCAGGTGGAGGGAAGGGGGGAGGGCAGCCCTGAGGGAGAGGACTTTCATTTTCAAAGTTGTTGAGAGGCGAACGTTCTTAACTGACCAGAAAAAAGAAGTTGAAGAACACTGAGCTAGAAGTAACAGCTAGCCATGCGGACGGGATAGTTAACAAGAGCTGCGCTCCCTTGCTGAACACAGAGACGCACATGAGGAAGGCTTCGTGAGGGGAAGAGCAAGGTCAGCTGGGCTCCGCTCGCTGTTGGGGACAAGGAAGAAGGCTAGAGGCCTCACCGCTTCACAGCCTGAGATTTCTAGCTACTCTGTAGGGTAGAATCTTCTCTGCCCCAGTTCCTCTCCTGAGTCTCTCTTGACCTTTCTCCAGGAGTTGTTTTCACCATCAAAACTCTGTGTCAAGGTCACCAGAGAATTCCATGTTGCTAAATCCATTGCTTAACTCTCAGTCCTAATCTTATTTAACTGGGCTTGTCTGCAAGATTTGACACAACTGATTATGTCCTTCTGCAGGGAAGGCCTGTGTTTGGTGTCTCCAGGTCACATTCTCCTAATCGCTGTCGCGCCACAGTGGCCATTCTTACTTCATCTCCAAAGAGTTCCGCCTAAGGACCGCTCGCTCCTGCGGTCTGTGAACCTGCCTCCTAAGATGCAGTCTTTATCCGCCGTCTTCTTTGCACTGGACTTGTTGGTTTAACTGTCGGGCCAGCGTCTCTCAGAGGCTTCCCACATCTAAACCGGAGCACCCCCTTAAACCTGCTCTCTTTCAAACTTGTCTGTCTCTGACCCTCAATTTCTACCTTTCCAGCTGTGTAGGTCAAAAATCTTGGAGTCATCCTTGACCCGTCTCCTGCCATCAGCAAATCATCATTGCTGACCCGTCTTACATACATTTAAAATGAGTCACTTCTCACTAGCTCAGCTCTGTCCATATGGCTCAGTCGGCCCCATCCCATGCCTGGGATGCTTCAGGGAGCCCCTGATTGCCTCACTTTATTTTCAATATAGAGTGATGTGTTAAAAATAAAAGCCAATGTTGTTGACCCCTTTAAGGCCACCTTGAGGCCTTTCTAATTTCTGTTTCATTGCATAAGACAAACAACTGGTTTTCCAACTAAGAGACTCAGAGAGAAGGGAGGCGAACAGTGTAAAGGAACCTGCCTGCATGCTTGCCAAGACAGTGAGGGAAACATAGGAGAATGAGAAAGCCGAGTTAGGGCAATGGCTACTCTGACAACAGCTTCCCTATGACAGGCAGACAGTGACTAGCTTAGCTTCCTGTAGAGTAACTCCGGGACCTCCCTTTGAGTGCTGTGGGTGGACCGCCCTGCTGTGGAAGACTTTCTCAGGTGAACTAGAGTGATCTTTGCCTTACTGCAATAGTGAAGATCACACCCCAAGGCAGAGGCTTGATACCTAAAGACACCTGACTGGGGAGCACGCAGCTCCCACCTCTCCTGGTGGTGACATCAGGGGACTAGGTCCCTGCCCATCTGGGGAACTCCTTAAAGGGGTGGACTTGGGCGCTAACATTTACTGAGTGCTTACTCTCTGTAGGACAGGCTTGATGAGATGAGGTCACAGGGTTAGCCCTCACGATAACTCACGCTAGGGTCCCTGTCATCCTCTTCCTTTTTGTCCAGATGAGGAAATTTAAGAGGAAGCTTGCTAAGATCCCAAGCCAGGAGCGATGAAAACAGGACTCAGATCAGGGAGTCTGATTTCAGAGGTTACAAACACACTAGCAATATGCATACCCACATAACACTCACGCATGCACACCACACACACAGACACACTGACACACTCCCACATGCACACATATAAACACATACAGGCACACACAGACAGACTCGTGCACACAGGGACAGACACATTATACAAACAACAGTAAACAATACAAACAGAGGCTGCACATGATATGCTTTATAACACATAAGTACCCCACATACACATTCATACATACATATATATGAATATATCTCACATAAATAACTGGATGGCAAACCCACAGGCAAATTGTTTCTTTTAGGATCTGAGAGGTAAGTTTTCAGAAGAAATGACACACTCCAATTTTATAAAGGCTACAATGCTAGAAGGACCTCATTTCTTAGTTTCACGGGAGATCTCGACAGTTTTATCTGTTTTTTAATTTTTGCTGTCATAAATTTGGAACTGACATTGCTTATTTTAAATAACACACTTTAAAAATGTGTATGGGTGTTTTGCCTGCATGTACCTCTGTGTACCACGTGCACACCTGGTGCCCACAGAGGCCGGAAGAGAACATCATAGACCAGAGTCACAGATGGTTGTGAGCCGCCATGTGGGTGCTGGGAGTTAAATCTGGGTCCTCTGCAAGAGGAGACGGTGCTCTTAACTGCTGAGCCATCTCTCCAGCCCCCTGAAATTGACATTTCTTTTTACAATCACAGAATTCCAATAGCTGTTTCTGCATTCACATAGCAAAATCAGTCTGAATGAACTAAGACTGGGTGTCGGCTCAAATTTTGAACATTTGATCAATCTCTTCACTTGTATTTGCATCAAGGCACTTAATTTTTATAAGGATTGGAATGTAACCTCCATACACAAAAGGGTCTGCAAAGAGAGGGTTTAGTCAGGGTTAAGGCTTTCATAGGTGTTGCACATGCAGACATCAGTCAGAAGAGACCTCTGTGTTTCCTCATTTAAAATAAACCATACTCCATGGCCACCTACCTTTAATTATTCTGCATCTAGAATCTCGTCTGGTCTTTTCAGGTAGGTGGCTCCAGGTTATACACATAAATAATTACACACCACACCCTGGATCTTCCAATGCAATCTGAATTTGTGCTCCCAATAAACCTTCAATTGTGTCTTAACCATGCAAAGGTCAACTAGCAACGTGTATTTATAAAGGACTCACTAAGAAAGAGTGAAGAGTCTGGCATGGTGGCGCGCGCCTTTACTCCCAGCACTCAGGAGGCAGAGGCAGGTGTATCTCTGGGAGTTCAAGGCCAGCCTGGTCTACAAAGAGAGTCCAGGACAGCCAAGGCTACACAGAGAAGCCCTGTCTTGAAAAAAACCTTAAGGAGGAGGAGGAGGAGGAGGAAGAGGAAGAGGAGGAAGGAGGCAGCAAGACCGAGTGAAGAGAGAAAAGATGGGAGCACAAAGGCACCAAACAGAGGCGCTGGTGCTTGTCTTTGGCAGGCCCTCTGCTTCCCAGCAAGCTACTGCATGGGCACTTTTGTAAGCAGCCTTCAGGAACCCACTGGGCACCAACCCGCAAAAGACACACAAGCAGGAGGAACTGACTAGGAAGGGGACAGAACAGTGTCGGTGGAGGGGGGCAAGGGAAGGGGTGTGGAGATTATCAAAATATATTGAACACAGGCATGAAAACATTCGAACAAAACCAATTATTACAATATAAGCTAATAAAAATTAAAACAATGAAAATTATTTTTATAGAAAGTTTCTCTCAAACATAGGAGGAAAATGAGTACTTAACAGCTTTTGTTCAAACTAAATTTTTATTTATTTATTTATTTATTTATTTATTTTTATTTTTATTTTTTTTGAGACAAGGTCTCTCTGTGTAGCCTTGGCTGTCCTGGACTCACTTTGTAGACCAGGCTGGCCTCGAACTCACAGCGATCCACCTGCCTCTGCCTCCCCAGTGCTGGGATTACAGGCGTGTGCCACCACGCCCGGCTCAAACTAAATTTTTATAATTTGAACTTCAAACCCAAGAAACATCTATCCAAATATTTAAACTTTCATTGGCTAATGAGAGAAAACAGCATCTGAAGACGACTACGTGAGATCCCGTGGCAATCTTTTGGGTACTGCTTCCATGGAAAGGCCAGGATGAAGAAAACATGTCGTGGAATGTGTTCTTCAGACCACTTTATCTTCTTCCTTCCCGTCAGTGAACTAGCAGGGTACGTGGCAGGTACCGAAGCTAAGCGCCAGAGCACTCACAGCTCATTCACCAAGTACTTGTTGATTATATGCTGCAGACCGGGCACCGAGCGTGGAGACAGGGTTACTCTGCCTAAGCCAACAGTCCCTCCCCTCACAGAGACTAGCCTGGTACAGAGACTTTAATGAGTCAGCAGCACGGGAGGAAGATAATGTGAGGCACATACAATGTAAATTTTTCAGTAGCCACGTTAAGAAGAACCAGATGGTCTCTACTGTAACACGCAACGATGCTTTAATTCAGTGTGTCTACAAGTATCAGTTACCATGTAACCAGCGTGTAAGAAGAATACTGAACTGTCTCAATAGTGTCTTCATGCTAGGCTTCTGAAACCCAATGTTTATCTAAACATTTTATAGACTTAGTTATTTAGTTGTTTACTTATTTATTTTCAAGACAGGGTTTCTCTGTGTAGCCCTGGCTGGCCGCGAACTCATGAAGATCTGCCTGCCTCTGCCTCCCTAGTAATGCTGGGATTGCAGGTGTGAGCCACCACAGCCCAGCTACATCTATTTACTTGTATTCTATGTGTATTAATGTTTTGTCTGTACACGTGTATGTGCATCATACAAGTTGCTGTTGGACACTCTGAAACTGAGGCTATGGATGGTTGTGAGCCACCATATGGGTGGAATCAAAGCCAGGTCCTCTGCAAGAGCGACACAGGCTCCTGACTGCTGCGCCACCTCTGCAGCACCACATTATTCTATGCTTATGACACATGCTATAGTTCAAACATTGGGTAATCCTCTATGGCTCTGCTACTGTCCTGAGCAGAACAGAGACACCATGCACAGAAGGAAAAAAAGTCCTTTCTTTCAATAAGCCCAACCCTGGCCACCAGATTAAACACAAGACGAGGTCGTATGTACATGGACGGAGCCACAGATGCATACTGAAGATGGTGTGTGAAGGAAGCCGTGAGCACACTGCCTGCTGAGTAAGTGTGTGTGCGATTCTCTCTGGAAGGCCTGGGTAACACTGGCGGGTAGGCTAGGTGTGGCTGACTCGCCAGCTCCGCTTCCTTTGAGTTGGGTGCAGCACAGTCACGCTGTGCGGGGCGGGAGTGCAGAGCCAGAGCCCTTGTTCGGCTTCCACAATATTGCCGCCTCCCAGACTTACGCTGCAGTCTGACGTGGGTCCCGGGGGCAATCTAAGCCACTGTCTGTGGCCAGAAACATGTGAGGATTTAGTAGGCCAGAGCCTGGTTACTTCCAAGACAGGGCACGATATCGATTTTCCCAAAACTGGAAGTCAAGGACTGTTCTGGAGGTGAGTAAGGTGTGGAGCAGCGGGCACCAGGCCAGGCTGTGCCTCAGCCTTTCCTCGTTCCCAGACTGGACTGCGCTGTGGTTTCCCACCTCTCGGGTGCTGCTCCAGGGACACAGGCTAAAGCCGGACAGCAGCTGCTTCTCCAGCCTTCTCGAGTGTCCCTTCATGCAGTCATTCCTATGAGCAAGCCGATAAAGTCACACCGTCATTTTACAGAAGGAAGGTGACTCTTAGGGGTTAAAGTTCAGGCTGAAAGGGTCTAGATGAGACTCAAACCCTGGCCAGTCTGATCCCTAAGTCCATGTTCATGGAACCTGAAACTGGGAAACTTCCTTTTCCTGTCCCTAAAAAAGAGTCATGCCTCGGCAAAGGGTGATACAACTGAAGAGCTGAAGACTTTATGAGGAAAACTGTGACAGCCCCAAAGAAAGAAGCACACTGACGAGCCGAGTGACCCTGCTCTGTCATGTATCTTCTCAGGTAGGTGGTGACACCTAGAAATCCTCAGACAGGCATAAGGTCACACGCTCAGGATGCATGTCACCGAGGCAGGGGCAAACAAAACTTACAAAATAATCATGAGGAACACACAGGCATCTTTCTGAGCCCTCTGAGAGGGTGCCCAGGCCACCCAGGTGCCAGCTAGGGAGTCAATGGCTAGTGTCTTGATGGGAGTCCTGAGACAGGCTGCCTCGGTTTCCCCATGTGTCTGTCCAGAGAGTCCAGAGAGTAACCCTGAGGGTTACTGTCACTTACACTCTCTGTGTCAATTTCCGCTTTACCACCTTTTCCAGCAACCCGGAAGGAAGTCTCTGTTCTTATCCTCACAGAGGAGTTGTGGCCGTTCTAAGGTACTGTCTAGCCGTGGAGACAGAATATACAGCTTTCTGCAAGAGGCTCATTTTACTTAGCAGGATTTTTTATTTGTTTTTGAGGTTTTTCTTTGAGTCAGGATCTTACTATGTAACCCTGGCTGGCCTGGAACTCACTATATAGACAAGGTTGAACTTGAACTCAGAGAGTGCTGGGATTAACATAATGCCCACCACTCGCCGCTCAGCGAAGGTTGGAGGGCTGTCTTTCTGACACATGTCAGTGTGTGTCCCTGCAGTTGCTTTCGAGCTGGCCGTGACAACATGCCCCTTACAGATACACAACTGGACTTTGGTGATTATAAATAGGAGCTCCCATGAACCTGTACTTCCCGTCTTTTGCGAGGACTTAAAAGTGGAAGGGCTGAGTCACAGGGTATGTGTGGAGTTTCCTAAGCAAATGTCAGACCTGTCCCCAGGGTCTTTACACTTCCAAGAAAGACTAAGCTTTCGTTTCGTTGCTTTTGATGTTGTCAGTCTTTTATTTTATTTTTATTTATTTACTTTTTAAAGATTTATTTATTTATTATTATGTATACAGTACTCTGCCTCCATGTTCACCTGCAGGCCAGAAGAGGGCACTGGATCTCATTATAGATGGCTGTGAGCCACCATGTGGTTGCTGGGAATTGAACTTAGGACCTCTGGAAGAGCAGCCAGTGCTCTTAATCTCTGAGCCATCTCTCCAGCCCCTTATTTTATTTTTTGAGATAGGCTTTCTCTGTGTATCCCTGGCTGTCTTGGAACTCATTTTGTAGACAAGGCTGGCCTCAAACTCACAGAGGTCCACCTGCCTCTGCCTCCTGAGGGCTGGGATTACAGGTGTGCACCACCATGCCTGGCTCAGTCGTTTAAATTTTAGCCTCTGTATAACAGGTGAACAACACACATTTTAATTACTTTTGAGTTGAATATTCTTGTTAAGACCATATGATGCAAGTAT
Source organism: Acomys percivali (assembly GCA_907169655.1). Taxonomy (NCBI): domain Eukaryota; kingdom Metazoa; phylum Chordata; class Mammalia; order Rodentia; family Muridae; genus Acomys; species Acomys percivali. The sequence continues at coordinate 4,351,172 of OU015754.1, read as the reverse complement.
AACAGAATATAGTCATAAAATATAAAACACAATAATTAAAGCCTTATAAAATATAAAGCAAAAAGAGAAATTATAATGTTAAATTTCTTAAAAATTCCTTAAGGAATTAAAAATTGTGCTTATTTGTTTTACATATATGGGTGTCTGCCTGCAGTTGTGTCTATGTGTGTGGTGAGTGAGTGCCTGGTGCCTACAGAGGCCAGAAGGGGGTATCAGATCCCCTCATTGTGGGCTGCCTTGTGGGTGCTGCAAAACAAACCTGGGTCCCTTGAAGAGGAGTTGGTGCTCTCAACCATGAGGCTTCTCTCCAGCCCTGCTGTAACTTTGAAGTACTTACATATGAATGTTTTTGTACTTTTCAGTCATGTGACTGAAACTATACTTCCATTTAGCACCTCCTTTAAAAATTATGTTGTCGGGGTGGGGAGATGGCTCAGAGGTTAAGAGCACTGACTGCTCTTCCAGAGGTCCTGAGTTCAATTCCCAGCAGCCACATTGTGGCTCATAACCATCTATAATGTGATCTAATGCATTCGTCTGGTATACAGGAGTACATTCAGGCAAAACACTGAATGTATAATAAATAAGTAAATCTTAAAAAAAAATATGTTGTCAAAATTAGCACTACACCCCAATAACTTCCCTTTCTGCTTATCTGTCACTGTCTAAGCTACCAACAACTTATGACTTTACCCACAACTCAGACCTGTGACAAAAACTGAAAGCCGCCCAGTGAGCTGGACCCTGTCAGTCTCTCTCAGAAATTTCATTTCTATTTTCTACATTAAAACCGACACCTTCTCCAACACGACTCTCTTCGAACTGAAGCTAACAGTTTTAATTACGTTCTGGGGAACTAAGGTTAGCACCTGATGTCTACCTTAAAATTCAAAAGCTCCTTGGCAGAGCTGCATGTTCTGCACAAAGCAGCGGAGTGTCCTGAGACTAAGTGGGAACCACTGACTACATTGTGACCGTTCTCAATAGGCTTTTACATAACCAATGTCATTACAGAGCCCAGTGGGGGACTGTCCAAATTAATAAAGTACCATCTGCCCCATAACAAAGAAAGAGCGACAACAGCAGGTCATGAGAGCCCAGGCCTCTCTTCATGCAGCTACCCGTATTACGTGCCGAGGGGCAGCTCACACCTCAATAAGTAAATTTTATTTTTCTTCTACACAAGTGCCAGTGAGGGAACACAGTCTTAAGAAATACCTGCTGACCAGCCTGATGACATTTAACTGTAAAAAGAGAAACTTTAACTCAGAAGAAAAAACAAAACAAAGCAGATAAGCTAAAGTCTGGCCAGTGTGGCAGGGTCCCCTTCTGCTGCTGGTGTGTGGGTCCAGACGCAGAACTCCCAGCTGCCTGGTCTCCAGCACCATGTCTCCCTGCACGCCGCCATACTACCTGCCATGACCATAATGGACTATACCTCTGAACTGCAAGCCAGCCCCAGCTAAATACTTTGCTTTATAAGAAAAACAAACAAACAAACGATTGCAAGCACTGTACCCTTGAGAGCAGATACCCAACTGAACATTTTATTAGTGCCACTTCACAAAGAGTCAGTTTGTCTAAGTTTTCTCTTAAAACAAACAACAATAACCCTCAGGCAAAATTGGCACCTACTTTCCAAGCTACTCCTAACACATCTCAGCTGGCGGGCTGCATGGTGCAAGGGCTGCTAGCTGAGGAGCACACAGAGGCCAGTTCTACATGCTGTAGGATCTGCTGACAGGACCTGTTGGGTTCCCTTTCTTCACGTGACAGCAGAGTGACAGTCTGACCCACGAGCCACAGACAAAGGCTATGGCAGAGAAGCTCCATGGCAGACGCCTGTGGGACTCCAAGGAAGCAGGCTGGCAAGGCTCGGTGGAAGCCCCAGCCCTGTAGACAATCGCAGTCATCACCACGTCGCCCTACACAGTGCAGTGGCCCATGGTTGAGAAGGGGAAAGAGCACACGCTGTGAGCAGAGGTGGGCTCCTTCTCCCCACTGCCTGTCACAGGGCATCTGCAGCACCAGCCTGCTGAGCTTGCTCTGAAGATGCACCTATGAGTGTTCTGGTAACAGAAGGGAAAATTCCATTGCTCCACAAACTGAGGAGGGAGGGAGGGAGGGAGGGAGGGCCTCGATAGAACCTCTCATCTAAGATACTCGTGGGCTGGTTGCAACCTCTCCTGGTGCTTGTTCCTTTGCTGCCATTTTCTATTGAACTGGTGAGGGAAGGTCTTTTCTGAAAATTCCATATGAACACAGTTTCACGCAGGTGCACATCTCATTCAAGCGCTGTGAGCAAGGCTTGATGAAATGGAAACAGGCCATGCTGACAGCCTCGGACATCAAGAGTCAAGTTCCCTCCTTTCCACTCACCCTCCAAGCACTGTCATAAAATTAGGCGCTTGAGCTAAAGGGGTACTTACGCAGATGAGGAGGGAACCCACATTCTCTTGCCTATTCCTTTTAAAAAAATGTTTGAGCCCAGTAGTGATGGCAGCACACACCTTTAATCCCAGCAGAGGCATGCAGATGTCTGTAAGTTTGAGGACAGCCTGGTCTACAGAGTGTGTTCCAGGAAAAAGATTTAGCTGAGCAGTGGTGGCACATGCCTTTAATTCCAACACTCAGGAGGCAGAGGTAGGAGGACCTCTGGGAGTTTGAGGCCAGCCTGGTCTGCAGAATAAGTTCCTAGGACAGCCAAGGTTACAGAGAAAGCCTGTCTCAAAAATATATATGTGTGTGTGTGTGTGTGTGTGTGTGTGTGTGTGTGTGTGTGTGTGTGTTTTGTAGCCCCGTTGCCCTGACTCACTAAGCCTGGCCTTGAATTCCTGACAGTTCTGTCTCCACTGCTAGGATTTACATGCATGTGCCACTATGTCTATTCAGGCCCCTGGATCTGAACTAAATAATCACTCTGAATTTCTTTTAGGAAATCATCTTGTTCTGCTTAATCTGAAGCGCTTTTTGTTGGTTGGTTGGTTTTGGTTTTTTGGTTTTTTTTCAAGACAGGGTTTCACTGTGTGGCCCTGGTTGTCCTGGAACTCAGAGATCCTCCTGCTTCTGCCCCCTGAGTGCTGGGATTAGAAGTGTGCGCACCACTGCCTGGCTGAAATCTTGTGTCTTGGGTTCAAGAGTACAGATGCAGATTTTACCCTGAGCCCACCTCCTCCCTAGCTAGCAATGTCCTTTCCAGCAAGAAGGAAAGACAGTTAAGAGTCTATCAAAGTCTTCACTTCTCGCAGAGCCCAGTACAGTGCAGAGGAAGGCGGCTTGTGGTAAGGCCACTCTGCAGAGAAACTGTCATCCAGAACATAGCTGCTGCGGCAAGAAACCAGTCAAAAACCTTCTGGGTTCTAGGTCTGTGGGATCTGGCTGGAATGCAAACACACCTTTAACCCAAGAGACAGAGGTGAACAGATCTGAGTTCAAGGCCAGCCTGGTATAGAGCAAGTATCAGGTAAAGAAAAGCTTAGATCTAGGCACGGTGGTACATGCCTTTAATCCCAAACAATGAAGGCAAAGTTAGTTTGTAGAAGGAAGCACCCATGTTTGAAAGTGATGTCTAATTTGGTGGCAGAAAAGGTGGCAAATCAGAGAAGATCTGACAGAATAGGACACGCCCAACTCTCATGAGAAGAGAGGGGAAAGGGAAGCTACTTAGGCAGTTTTACTGGGGCAGTGAGAGAGAGATGGGTTGCAGAGAAAGAATAAGCTAAACTCAGGTGAAGACAGAACGAGCCAGAAGATTAGGGCAGATTGCTGAGTTAGTTTGAGGCCAAGCAGAGCAATTCAGAGGCTGCGTGAGAAGCCAGACTGAATCAGTCAGCTTGGAGAGGAGTCTGAGCCAGAACAGCTGAGTTGAACCAGCCAGCAAGAGCTCAGAAAGAACAAGAAAGGGTGAGCTTATCCAGCAGGAAGCTGTCTCAGAGGCTGAAAATATCTAGGCCTAGGTTAGATGGTACTCAGGCTAGAACCTTCCAGGACTAGGCCAAGTCAGCTGACAGAGGCAACTGGCTTCTGAGACAACAATTACAGAGACAAATAAAAGTTACTTTTACAACACTCTAGCCAGAAAGAGGGGTAGGGGGTAGAGGCAGTGAGCTTCCAAGATGATAATTACATGAGGAGAATAAAAGTTACTTTTACACAGCTGTGGTTTCTAAACACTGTCAGCCCCTAGCAAATGGCAGACTACCTCCCCAGCTTCCTGATCCCTGTCCTGGGAGGGTGCCTTTGACAGCTGTCCCCATGAAATGTGAAGTTTTAGCTGACTGACGGCGATAGAGAAATCTCGGAAATGGTGATCACTATTACGATTAACACTGGCAGCTGGACAACTCCATCCATCTCTGTAAACACTGAAGACACCCAAGCCTTCTAGAGAGGCACTTGCATACTTCTGAAAATAGTTTACTCCCCTCCAGGTCGGACAGTCAGTGGAAAGACCATATTTTAAAATGTACAAGACAGATGCAACAAACAGTTCTACAACTCAGATATGCTGAGTGCCAGAGCCAAGCCTAAATGCCGACAAGGTACAATGTGAGGGTTGGTGAACCTTGCAAAAGGCACCAAAACATTCCTCAATTAACAATCGGTAGTGCCAAGCATGCAAACTTTTAATTAGGCACACTTTGTACTATAATATTCTTTAATACTCTGGCTTTTTAGAGGAATTTAAAACATGGCCGAAGTAGGCATTTTCTCCCATGATTGTACTCCCAATTCCTTCTGCGTTATCACACAGACAATTAATTCTGTGTTCAGTATTCCTCAGCCTGCTCTGAGACTACAGTCCAGGCTGGCCTTCGCTCTGACCTCAGCCTCTCGAAGCCGCAGTATTACAAACAGCTGAGGTTCTGGGTGGGTACACTTGCCCTTGGCTTCAGCATTCCCTTTAAAAAGAAGCAAGCGTCCATGTGCAGAGGCACATACATGTAACCCCAGCACGCAGATCCTTCTGCTGTGGTGAAGCTAGCCGGGACCACACCGAGTCCAGACAATGTATGTTATATATAGTAAGACCTTGCCTCCCTTGAAAGACAAAAAAAGAGCTGTGTGTGTATGGAGCCTGTTGTAAGGCATGCCAGTACTAGACGCTCCACCACCCCCAAAATTTCAAATCGTTATTCTTTTCTATATCCATCAAAGAAAGTCTCTACACGGTTAACAAGTACATGAGATAAACACTGTGCAATCAGGAAACTAAAAGGTTCCTAGTGAAATTTCAGTAAGACCAGCAATTTAGGACAAATGGTGAGCTAATTTAAATCAAGGCACAAGATAACACGTTTTAAACTATCCACACATAGAGATGTATATGCAAGATGTCATATACCGAACACACCTGCTGGGATATAAAAGAACACAGTGGTCACCTTGTGGTCCCAATAGTGGGAAGTGAGTGGCTGGGGTCCAGGAGTGAGTAGGAGATGCTTAAATACCTATGTGCACACACTGGTTTCTCATGTTATATGCTGTAACAGGAACGAAGGGGTGTGCAAGAACAGAACTAATATGAGCCAGCTCAACCTTGTACATGGTTAGAATCAAAGGCAAAAGACAACGAGGACGAGCTGATTCCCAGAACCCCGATGATGTGAAGAGCCCCAGACCAGACTACCAACCACCGATTGCCTTATCTGTTTGGTTTAGCAATGATTACGTAAAACAAACCTAAAGAGCGAGCACCACAGTTACTGGCAAAGTTACTGCAGACTTAAAACTGGGAGAAATGCAGCCGTTTGCTGCTATACGCACCTTTTTACAGGAGACAAAGTTTTACTGGGTCTATTTGGATTCATGCAACTGTCTAGAATGGACACATTTCTAAGAGCCATCCAAGTCACAGCTCTAACCACACTGGCGTGTACAGACGACTTCCTGTTTTTGTTGTGTTTACTTACTCCTGCCCCGGGAAATCTACTATCACCCCTTTGTTTCTAAAACTGCACCAGGACGTCAGCAGGTGAGTCACAGATCACAGATCACACTAAATGCCTAATACCAAAGAGAGCGAGCACAGAAGTCCCCAGCAATCCTCAGACAGGCTAAGGTACACACTGCAGCTTCCAGGAAGGGACACATATGAGCTTTAAGTGAAAAGCTTCAGGACAAACTGAGGGCGCCAGCACTAACAGCACCATTCTCCTTGCTCCCCTAGTAACTTGTGGAGTTTTGCTTTTCTTAATTTAGAAGAGAAGAACATTAACATAAAGTGTAGTTGAGATGCTGACAGATATAACTAAACAAACTCCTATCTTCATGAGAACGCTAAATAAAACTCTTCTAGAATTGACTTTCCCAGATGCCTGGCTTCTCTTCATTCCTTCCTACTCTTGCCCTTCAATCTCTTGTGTGGGGAAACTTCCAGGAAACGGTGTGCAAGGGGAAGGGTGTACAGGGAGAGAGTGTGTAAGGGGAAGGGTGTGCAGGGAGAGGGTGTGCAAGGAAAGGGTGCAAGGGGAGGGTGTGCAAGGGGAGGGTGTGCAGGGAGAGGGTGTGTAAGGGGAAGGGTGTGCAGGGAAAGGGTGTGCAAGGGGAAGGGTGTGCAGGGAGAGGGTGTGCAAGGAAAGGGTGAAAAGGGAGGATGTGCAAGGGAGAGGGTGTGCAAGGGGAAGATGGCTCCGTGGTAGAACACCTGCCCAGGATGCACAAGGCCCCGTGCTGGCTTCCAGGCGCTGTGTTTTGTGGCAGAACTGCTTACCAGGTTCCCTGGTGAAATAGACGAATGGGCAATGCGGAGCCCACTTATAAACTCCAGCCACTATATCTTAACCATGTGACAGTTATCACTAACCCTCCATAAATGTGGCTACCTGTGTATATGTCTAATAAAGAGTAATGGTGCGCACACACACACACACACATACACACACACACACACACACATACACACACACACACACACACACACACACACACACACACACACCGGCTGTGTAAGCTCTATAAAAGGTCCCTTCATCTCACTCTGCCACATTCTCAGCACAGCCTGGAACACACTACACATTGAACAAATACCCAGGGACAGAAGGGGGAAGTGCCAGCACAGTAGCAGGGAAAACCTAACCAGGTACATAGCTGCCATAGGACTATCGCGCGCGCGCGCGCACACACACACACACTCACTCATGGCATCTACTTTCGTGTCAGACTGCTCTTTGCTCACAGCCCTGCAGGGTTGTCTGTGTTGAGGGTCATCTTGCTACGTTTCCAGTACGTAGGATTGACCTCACACTCAGCTTTGCTTGCCCCACTTCGAGCTTCATTCAGGCTCAAAGCACAGCAGAGCAACTTGAAGCCTGTGGAGCCAGACTGAGGACTTGACCAGGGGCACACACTCCAGCAGGGAGGCGGCTGATCTCAGACATGGCATGATGTGTATGCATCCTCTGGTGCTGGAATGGAAGGCCATCAGCAAGGAGACATCTTCCTGCTGCAAGTGGAGGCTACCACAAAGAACTGCAACTGGTAAAAGTGCAGAGTGCCCACCCCAAATGGGACACATGCAACACAGTCCTCACACCCGAGGCTCAGGGCACCTCACAGACAAGGGAGCAAAAAGAGTCTAAGAACCAGAGGACCAGGAAGACTGCTGTGAAAAGTGTCTTCTGGTCATAACAGGGACTCTGCGCAGGAACTCAACAGCCATGGCTACCTGTAGCAAGGGTGAGGGAGTCACAGGCCCCACCCCCGCCTGACTGGCTGCCAGCACACAGCTGCTGATGGAGGGAGCCAAGTTTTCTTCAATGATGAGACCCTTCAGGTTGTCCACACTTCAGTGGCCAACCTCGTAGCCATGCGCTCGTGGGCAACACTCACCAGGCTCAAATAGGTTACATTATCATCACCATCAAGACAGAATCTGAGGAGATGGAGCTAATGGAGTCAGAAGGAGTGGCTTACTCTAATGAGATTCTCAAAAAAATAAAAAAATTAAAAAAAAGTGTTTCCCTCCTGGGCTCAATGCCTAGAGCTCACATGGCAGAAGGACAAAGTCAGCTCCTAGAGGCTGTGCTGTAACACACTCACATACGTAAAAGAAGAGCATTCTGACTTGTCCACGAGTATTCATCATCACTTGTCATAAGTGCTGCACAACGCTTGAACCAGGCTGCCTTTATGTTCCACAGCCACAGTTCTGGACACTCAAGGCTATGAGGGTCACACACACACACAGGCGCACACACACACAGACACAGACAGACACAGACAAACACACACACACACACACACACACACACACACACACACACACACACACAC
>OU015754.1:4322954-4342888 GCA_907169655.1 Acomys percivali | reverse complement strand
CACACACACACACACACACACACACACACACACACACACACACACACGCCAGGGACAACTTCAAGAGGGCAAGACCAGCTCATCACACAGGAAGACAGAGATGTCACTCAAGGACCAGGCAAGCTTTTATGACAACCTGATGTCTTAAAACAAACAAACCAGCCAGGTCGTGGAGGCGCACGCCTCTAATCCCAGCACTTGGGAGGCAGAGGCAGGAGGATCTCTGTGAGTTTGAGGCCAGTCTGATCTACAAAGTGAGTTCCAGGACAGCTAGAGCTGTTACACAGAGAAACCCTGTCTCGAACCCCCCCCCCCCACAAAACAGCAACCAAAGAAACAATAAAAACCAACCAAACTAACCAGCCTGGAGCTGGGGAACAGTTGAGTCTGCAAAGTGCTCACTGGGTAAGGTGGCCTGCACCTCAGTCCCAGCATTTCAGAGATAGAGACAGGGATTCCTGGGGCTAGCGTGCCAGCTGGTCTAACTCACCAGAGCTACAGGCAGTGACACACCTTGACTCAAAGGATGCAGATGGGTTCCTGAAAATGACAACTGAGGCTAGCTATCCTCCAGCCTCCACATGTGGATTCCCACACAAACCCATTGCTCTCACTGGTATGTAAGAATACATGCTTGTGTGATTGCAAGTGCATACACACACACATACACACAGAGCACACACGCATGAGAGAGAGACAGAGACAGAGAGCAGCAATCCCTGTGATAAGCTTGCCTCCTACTGCCCTCAAACCCACCCATTAGGCCCCATTTCTTAAAATTCCCACCACCTCTGAGTCCCACTTAATTAGGTACCAAACTCCCAACACCTGAACCCTTGGACGCACAAAACCATCCTTCTGTATTCTCCAAAATGCATCCATCCACTAAACAAAATTAAATAAACAAAAATTAAAAAATATTTTTTTTACAAACAGTTTCCATGCTGTGGTGGTCACTTCCTTTAATGTGACAGGCCTAGAATAAATCAGTTAGGAAACCAGCTTCTTCTGGCCAGAGCACAGATGAGGGATGAGCTAGTGCTGTCTCTGAGGGCTACAGCTTGGTCACCATGGCAGGAAACCTGCAGCAGGTAGGCCGGCATGGCACTACAGCAGGAGCTGAGAGTTCACATCTGATCCAAACGGTAGAGAGAGAGGGGTGGGAGTGGGGGAGGAAGGAAAGACAGACAGGGCCTGGAATGGACTTTTGAAACTTCAAAGTCCATGCCCCAGTGACACACCTGCTCCATCAAGGCCATGCCTCCCAATGTGTCCCAAACAATTCCACCAATTAGGGACCAAGCATTGGAGCAGATGAGCCGTGATGGCCGTACTTAGTCAGACCACATCTAGTTTAAGTTGGCCTCCAAGCACGTCTGGGAAGCATCTCTAAGTTAGGGGTCACAGGGTTGAGAAGGCACATCCTGAATACAGGAGGCACTGCATCCTGCGGGTAGACTGAAGAAAAAGAGAAAGAATTTTATCACAGCTGTAAAAGTAACTTAGGGCACCATATTTTTAAAAATTTATATTTGGAAAAAAAAAGGAAACCCTGAAAGGTTTCTCATGCTATCATATTTCCTCAACGGTAGAAAAGTCACTTAAAACGTGATGTAATACCTAGAAAAAGACTAAGCCAGTGTTTCAGAAAAATAATATCTATTTTAAATAAAAACTGAAGTCAGCCTATTTAAGCATATAAGTATCTCATCTATAATGAAAGCACAAAGTCTAAAATTAGAGAAATGTATGGAGTCCATGCATATTTCACCTGAGACCTCCGTGGGATACTTTGAAACCTACTAACAGTGCTCACACACACAGACACTGACCAAAGACAGCACACACCAGCACCAAGGCTCAGGACACAGCACCAACTCCCCTCAAGTAGCTTGTCTTCTCTGATTTTGTTTTAGCACAGAGAAACACAGACTACAGTGCATGGGGTGCACAGTTTGGGAGCTGCGCGCTGGCCCAGCCTCTGCCATCAACAACTACCCCATCCCAGGTAAAACTAGCCTCTGCATTTCAGAGCATCTCGTCGTCCCACGGCCAAGCCTAAGAGACTTGGGTAAAATGTTTCATTTGGATCTTAATCTTCCATCATCCACAAAACTAGACTCAAAACTGATTAAATACTTCACTGTGAGGCCTGACACTGTACAACTCCAGGGTAAAAAACAAAATAAAACAGGGTAAAAGCTTCATGAAAAATATGACGTCCAAAGTACAGATAAAGGCTATCTGATGGGTCACACCAACCTTAAAATCTTCTGCACACCCAAGGACATGGCCGTAGTGTGAAACGTCAACCTGTGGAATGGGAGAGTGCATTTGCAAACCAGACCTGGCAAGAAGTTAATATGCAAAATGTGTAAAGAACTCCAATTACTCAAAAGTGGATTAAGAAGCCAGGCACGGTGGTGCATGCCTGTAATCCCAGCACTCGGGAGGCAGAGGCAGGCTGATTGCTGTGAGTTAGAGGACAGCCTGGTCTATGAAGTGAGTGAAGGCTACACAGAGAAACCCTGTTTTGAACCCCCCCCCAAAGTGGATTAAGAACTGGAAAGCACTTTTCTACAGTGATACACAAATGGCCACCAAACATGGCAAGATGTGCAAAGTCACTTATGTCACAGAAATGAGATCAAGACAGAAAGATGCTGCCTCGTACCCACTAAGATGGCTGTCACCCAACCAAGCAGAAGGAGCAAGCACTGCTGGGGCTGCAGAAAAACGGGGTGGGGTTGTAGAATGGTGCAATCACTGCCCACAACAGGAGAGTTTTCAAGTTCTTGAAAATAGAACCAACACTCCATCTATCAATTCCATTCCTGGGATACAATAGTTGTACCCAAAAGGGAAAAGAAGGCCGAACTCCACTGGCACACAAGCGGCTAAACAAAGTGTGGGATATTCTATATTGGAAGATTTTCTGTCATTAAAAAAAAAAAAGGAAGGCATTTCTATCACATGCTTCAACACAAATGAACCCTGAGGTCATTATGTTGGCAAAACAATCTCTTTGGAAACATTGCTCATCTCCCACACGAGATACCTAAAGCTGTCAAATGCATCGGAACACAGAGTAGACAATGAGCCCAGAGGCTGGGAAGGTGGGAATGGAAAGTTGACCACGGAAACAGTTCCTATCTGCAGCACAAAAAAATTTTTGGAGATCTGGTTCACAATAATCTTAGGAAAAAACCCAAAGCAATGTAAAAAAAGGTTTTTGCTAAACTTGAACTATTTTGGCAGGATGCCTTTCAGTAAACCACTGAAAACTTAGCATCTGGATTGACATATGAGGATGTGCTAAATAAATATTTCAGCAGATTTCAAATAATAAGGGTAAAAAAAAAAAACCCATATGAACAAAAGAAAGAAAAGAAGAAAGAGAGAAATCTTGGTAGTAGTTTGTTCTGGCCCACTAGCCATTTTGTGAGACATTTCTGCAAACTTCATTATACTGACATCTTTAAGACCTCATGCTATTGAGAGCAGTTATAGGGAGACTGGGGTCAGTGGTGCTGTCTGCTTTATGAGTAACGTGAGAGCGTTTTTACAGACTGGCTGGGAAAGGAACAGAACCAAACCCTGAAGCTCTCCTGGAAGAGGTTTCCCAGGATGGGCCTGAGGACCAGGTCGGAGGCAGCCTTCGGTAGACCTGAGACTTCAGCAGGAAAACTGGGCAGGGGAAGAACAAACCTGAGAGAAATCACAAGCAGGCGCAAGTTCCTACCAGCTGGCCTGGAGACTGCAGGAGACCTAGCGGTGGGTCCGAGAGCTTGTGGACGGGGAAGGCTTGGAATGATGCCTGAGGAATAAAACCCTCATGAAGACCCGTCACCTCCCTGCCCTCATCCCGTGCCACTCCACTTTTTTCCTCAAAGCGGCACTACCTCGGACTCCTCCAAGAGGGTTTATCTTTCTAAAGCCAACCCATTCACACAGCCTTCCAACTAAACTTACACGAGGAAGGCTTCCATGACACCCTCATCACGTCGCCAGATGACACCTTAGTCCAGCACTGTCCCACAGAAATATGTGAGCCTGCTCTAACACCCATGTTAAAAAAAAAAAAAAAAAAAACAGGCAAAGGCACTATTTTAATATTTCATCTCATTTAATACACCCAAATGTTGCCATTTCAAGATGTAACCGGGGTTTTACGGGTTTTCTTAGCCCGGAGCTCCACAGCCAAGCACGACTCATTACTACAGGACCGACGGCGCAGCCCACCACTGCTGCAGAGCACTTACCAGCCTGGAACTGGTTAATGATGTCTCAGCTCTCAGGTCGGCCAGAGCACTCCGCAGATACAGGATGGACTAAGGGGAAGGAAGGGGCAGAACAGCAGCTGAGAGGATTCCCAGAACTGAGGAAAGGCAGTGCAGGGCCCAAGACAAGCTGGTGAGAGGTGAAGGTGCCGGTGACAGCGCATGCCAGATGCTTAAGCCATGGCTCTGGATCAGACTGTGAAGACAGCAAGCCTAGCAGATATTACTGCCACAGGGAGAGGCAGGCGGGCTGGCAAGCCATCTTGTTGAGGAGGATGGGAGCTGCACTAGGAAGCGTGGGCCTGGCTGTGGTGGGTGACTGTGGGCACAACAGAACACAGGTTTAATGGGATGTAAGTTTCTAACATGGAGAACCCCGAGATACCAAATGAATGCTAAACCGCAGTGGAGCTGAAGGCCACAGGAGTTGGGAGCAGAGCGACTGAAGCCGGGGGGGGGGGGGGGGGGGGGGGGTATTTCTTTGCCCCACTTCGAGTGATAATCGCCTCCTCCAGTGAAGGTCTTCCATGATTTTAATTTCTCCAAAGGCAGAAGGCACCTTTTGGGTTTCACAGCACCAATCACATAGCATATGCTCAGGATCTGGCAGGCAGGATTAAGGTGAAAACCAAAGTTGAAATACTGAAATCAGGTCTGGAAAGATGGCTCAGAGGTTAAGAGCACTGACTGTTCTTCCAAAGGTCCTGAGTTCAACTCCCAGCAACCACATGGTGGCTCACAACCATCGATAATGTGATCTAATTCACACTGTATACATAATAAATAAATCTTTTTTAAAAAGAGAGAGAAAGAAATACTAAAATCACGCAGAGGAAAAACTGGCTCACAACACTTGAAGATGAAAGGTTCCACGTTATTAGACCCACCCTTACTTATGTGGCTTAACTGATAAGGAAGATTCTGGTGAAGAATTAAACTTCAAATTTAGTTCAGACTTTGTGGTCTAAGTCTCATGGGATGGTATTGTAGGAAATATAAATTAGCTAATGATGTTCATTATTAAAAGCCTATAGTTATTACGGTGGTATTATCTAGCCTGCTATCATAATCCGTAAAAGACACAGACACCGTCTGGGCAGGTAAAAATATGTCTCAGATCTACTAATAGCCAACACGGAATCTTTATTATAGTGAAGTACAACTTTTTTTTTTTAACCTAAGATTATAGCCCTCAAAATTTGGTTATAAACTTTTCACCACAGTCCATTTTGGGGGGCCTTGTTATTTAAAAAAGCCCATCCCCCATGCCCCTTAGATAAGAGTCTCTCTATGAAGCCCTGGCTATCCTGGAACTCCGAATTTGTTTCTAATTCTCATTTCTCTACCTAGACTAACACTAAAAAGCTCCAAACCTTCCACTCATACATTTTCTCCACTGAAGGAAATGGCCTCTAAAATGCCCGGGCCCAGGGAATAAAGTATGCAGTATTTAACCTTATCTGGACACATTTTTGTCCAGACCCCCAATTATCCCCACTGGGATGTCAGAGCTCTGGCTGGAGCTCTCTCAGTGACCAGGAAGAAGCTGTGGTCTGTAACCTATGGACAAAGTTATATGGCTGTGTGTCACAGCTGAACTATGACACACAGGCCATCCTACCGCTGGAGAACTTGCCACACCCCACAGCCATGGCAGTGAAGTATGAAAAGTGAATAATTAGTGTATCTTCTCCTCGGCTCGGAAGTACTGTGAGGCTCTTTGTCACACCACATTCTCTTTTGTTTTCCCTCTGACCAAACATATGAGGAAAGACAGACTACAGCCGGTGGGCCCATTCATTCATGTGCACACATATCAATGTGGTTTTTTACGTATCCGGGGAATTTACAGCAAACAAAACAGATGGGACCATTGCTCCAGAAAGCATTTACTCTAAAATATAGGAACTCCAACACGTAGGTTTTTTTCAAGTCACACAAACTGGGCTGGGGGATGTCCTCTAAATAACAACTCCTCATTAGGCTAATAGCTCTTTTCTGGATCCAAGGAACCCGAAGTTTATGTCACCTCGGGTCTTTCTACTGCGTCTGCTTCCTAAGGGAAAGGAACCTGGCAGCAAACCTAATAGACATTTGCTTGAAGCTTCCAGGCCCTTTAACAGTCGGGTTTAGACCTAGAGAACACTACAATTACAATCCTGTATGGGAGGGTGTGTGTGTGTGTGTGTGTGTGTGTGTGTGTGTGTGTGTGAGAGAGAGAGAGAGAGAGAGAGAGAGAGAGAGAGAGAGAAAGAGAGAGAGATTTTTTTTCAGCCAGTACCACCTTTTAAATGAGCCTCTGAAATAAGACCTCTGATTCTTCTTCCATCCTTCTTGCCTAGGAAGGCAGATACAGAAAGGACTGTAGCTCAGGCAGCAAGGGGACAATGTCACACAGTTCTCCATAGTAGAAAGGATGTGAGTGGGTGGAGGGACACAGGCGGGTGATGATCAGAAAGCAGAGAGTAAGAAGGAATCAGAGCCAACCGCTGTAGGAGCCTGGAATTCTCCTTGGATGACGACCAAAATTAATTTACCGGGGTGGGGTGGGCAGGACAGGGTCTCGCTACTTAGCTCTAGCTGGCCTGGAACTCAACATATAGACCAGGCTGGCCTTGAATTCAGAGATCGGCCTGCCCTTGCCTCCCAAGCGCTGAGATAAAAAATGTGTGTCACCACATCGAGGTGAGGTTTTTTAAAATTCTGTTTTTGTAACATGGGGGGCTTGTTTGTTTGTTTGTCTGTTGAGACAGGGTCTCTCTGTGTAGCCTCGACTGTCCTGGACCTCACTTTGTAGACCACACTGGCCTCAAACTCAGAGATCCGCCTGTCTGTGCTGCCTGAGCGCTGGGGTTACAGGTGTGCGCTACCACCGCCCGGCTGCTGTTGTAAGTTTTAAGGACAGGATTTCACTATACACCCACAGGCTTCCCTCGGACTCATGGCGCTCTTTCATCACGGTCTCTGGAGTGATGAGGTGGCAGATGTCCACCTCCATGCTGGGCTCCACAGTGTGAGTCCGACCTCTGGCGCTGCACATTCACACCAACGCTGCTCTATAAAGCCCATGTCTCCTCCCAATCTTTGCTTCCCCTGTCCCTAGATCCCACACAGAGCTTTCCACACACACCCAGAAAGACTGCATGCAAAGCTGTTTTCTTTCTCTCTTCTCCCCAGACTTTTCTTGACAATGTCTATCCAACATGTTTGGCCGACGTGTCAATCATCCATGCAGCAGCAACTCCCAGGAGTGAGCCAAGGTTGAACTTCCCAAAGCTTCCCTCACTCTGCTGCTCCTTCTCAAGCCTCCGACATTCCACTACCTCACCAATATTGTTGTCATTAAAGGAACAACTAATATTTATTCAGCACTTGGAATGCGCCATGGACTGTGTCAAGGGCATTACATGCACTATTTCACTTGATCCCTCAACCTTACTAAACTGTACTACGACTATTT
Source organism: Acomys percivali (assembly GCA_907169655.1). Classification (NCBI taxonomy): domain Eukaryota; kingdom Metazoa; phylum Chordata; class Mammalia; order Rodentia; family Muridae; genus Acomys; species Acomys percivali. Next base: position 4,335,148 of record OU015754.1, on the reverse strand, counting down.
CCTGGAAGCAAAACTCAGGTGGAAAAGTAATCCTAAAGGTAACTGAAAGAACCTGCCCTCTCTTTTGCCTCCACGAGCAGCTTAACTAGCCCACACCCATGGTCCAAATTAAAAAACAAAAAACAAAACTGGCATCACAGGGCACGGTGGTGCACGCATTTAACCCCAGCACTCAGTTGGCAGAGGCAGGCAGATTGCTGTGAGTTCAAGACCAGGGCTACACAGAGAGACCCTGTGTGGAAAACAACCAAACAGAATCAATAAAAGCCGGAATCATCTCCCTTTGTTAGTCCTACCCAGCCAGCCACTTGGTAGTCCATCCCTCCTGGGTGCCGCTCCAGCTTTCTTCACACACTGACAACAGGCACCCGCCACGCTCTTACTGAGCCACGGCCATATTGGTTTGTATTTTTCCAAGTTTCCAAATCCTACCAGATGGAGATGCTAAAGGACAGAGTGGGAACCCCGGGGGGCAACAAAACCTTTCCAAACCCAGACTCTATACACACAGGCTACACTGTAGCAGCGCCTATCCTGCCTCTCACCGCTCATCTGGACGGCCACGGTCCTCCAGGCCACTGCAGTCATCTTTTATGGAATGCAAACCTTACCACAGCGTTTTCCTGATTGAAATGAGCTATCACAGACTGGATAAAGTCCGAAGGTCTTGATGTGATTATACAAAAATCCTTTCTTTTCACCATTTCAGCAGGTGTCTAAGGGGGTGGTGGTGGCCCTGCAGAACATGCCAAGGACCCTAAGACAGACAACAGACTGGCTCCTGATGCCCAGACCATGATGTCACCCCCAAACATTGTACCCTTCGGATTCACCATGGGCACAGCAGATCATGTCACATCCTACCAACAGCATTTAGGACGTCCCTGGAGAGAGAGAGAGCCCGTACCAATTTGAAGACTGCCTAGGATTTATCTGACACATTCTAGGCAAAAACACTTTTAAGTTCCCACATCCCTTCATTCAAATTACCTGCAGGTAACTAGAGGACTAATAAGCATATAGACACTGAGCCACTTTGGGCAAGAAAGGATCCCTCCCACCAACGCCTGGAATACTGTAGACACCAGGTGGCTAAACACACATACAACGAAAAGGTTCAAATGCAAAGACTAGGGGAACACAGCACAGTGTTAATTAGAACTGAACAGGGGACTGAATTAAAAGCAATGTGACTCTCCTGCCTCTTGTGACCTGGCCTACATTTGACCCCTATGGGAAAACTCACGTGGAATTTGGTCAGGCTGAAATGGCAAAACCTTGTTAGTTCTGGCTCTGCCGGCCAAATAGGACACTAGGTTCCCCCACCTTCCTTCTCTACCTGCCAAAGTCCTTCTCCCCAAAGCCGTGGGGGAGGGTGTCCAAAGCTATCAAAGCAAACAGACTCGACCTACTGAGATCCAACTTCATCTGTGCTATGTCACTGTACAGGCAAGAGAAAAGGCAAAATGTGTCCTGGGAAGGTGGCCAACTTCTAAGTACTGTGACTACAAGAATGTGACATTCTTAAAGTGAAGGCAGTTTGGACAAACTGGAGCGCACAGATTCCTCCAACTGTTCTAGTCATTGGTTTCTGTGATGTTTTAAAAAGAAAAATTGGCGGTGTGTTGGGGGGGGGGGCACACGCCTTTCTAACCCCATAGCACTAACAATCTGGAGTCAGAGGTAGGCGGGTCTCTCTGAGTTCCAGGCCAGGCAGGGCTACCAAGTAAGAAAAAAATTAGTTTGATAAAGCCATGCGGAAGCGTCCTTAGGCTCCTGGCAAACACACAATCTTAAATGCGAAAGGAAATAGTAGAACACTCCATTTAAAAAAAAAAAAAAAAGTCCTTGCGTGGAACGTGGCAGAACGCTTTGAAAAGCCAGCGACGTCTTTCCCAAGCGGTGCTTTGTGCGCAAATGCTTCCAAATCGAGATTTATATTTTGGAAATTATACAGCACCTCACCCCACCACCACCACCCTCGCCTAAACACTTCAAATCAGTCTGTAGCCTGAAGGGAAAGGTGAGAATTCTCCCGCAACAGGCTGGGGCGGGGAGGGTCTGTGCCCCACCTTCCAAGGAACAAAACCCGAGGGCGGCTAGCCAGCGCCACTCCGGCTCCCGACAACGTGCGGACGGCGAAGCGCACCAACTCGTCCCCAAAACCTCCCGGTCTGCAAAGGCGAGCGCCGCCCACACCCGCTCCCCGGCGCCTCGAACCCGCGGTCCCCGCTGCGGGCCGGGCCGGACTCCACGCGGCCCCCGGCGGTTCCCCCCCGACGCCACACCCCGTCACCGCCCGCACCTGAGGCGAAGCAACTCACCGAGGGAGAGCGGCGAGCTCCCCGCGGGCGCACAGACCGGGACGCCGCCGGGCTGGGCTCCGCTCCGCCGGGACCCGCCGCCGCCGCCGCGGGAGACGCAAAGTCCGGCCAAGACTTCACTTCTCAACCGCCCCTGCTGCCTTTCCCCTCAGGGGCGAGCGCCGGGGTCCAACCCGACACGCACCTGAGCCAATAGGCGGCGGGGAGAGGCGGGACTGGGAGCGGGCTCGTCCAATCGGCGCGCCAGAGGGGGCAGGCCGGCCCTGCTCGTCACTCCCGAGTTAGAGTGAGCGCGCTCCGCCCTCCGCCGTCGCTCCCGGCCGGATTCGTCCCTCAGACACGCCGGGAAGACGCTCGGGAAGTGTCTGCGTACACCCCGGAGCGCCGCGCCGGGCCGGGCGTGGGACAGCTGGAGGGAGGGAGGGAAGGGAGGGGAGGGGAGGGCTGCGCGAGAACAGGTGGCGCGGGGCGGCTGACGTGTAGGTGTGCTTGCCGGGCGACAGGACAGCTGCGGTGGGGCGGGGACCCAGCCTGGCCAGGGTCAGCCGGGAGCCGGGAGCGTGCACCTGAAGGAAAGAGAAGGGCGGTTCCCTGGGAACCTTCGCGGGTTCACTGAGGGGAAGCGGGAGCTCCGGAGGACGGAGGGCGCTGCTCCAGGCTCACACCTCTCTTCCCCAAAGAAAGGCAGATGCCGCCCTTGCACCTAGTGGACGTATGCGTCTGCACCCCTGGGAGGAAAACGCTCCCGGTGTGGTCAGCAAAGTCTTCTCCGCACTACAGTCTCTGCTTTTCGGAGATGCCTGGTGCCCTGTGAAGGGCCCCGGAGGACCTCTGTCCCACCCTGCAGGCTCTAGCTGTTCTGGCTCCGACCCTGAATGGCAGGCGTCCCGGGGCGAGGGGTAGGTGAGAGCCTGCGCCTGGTAGCCCTACTGCTCCAGGTGAGCAAGTCCAGCCCGCGCGGGGGCGTGTCCAAGGGGCGTGGTCCGCCTTGGCCCCGCCCACCCACCGGGCCCTGCCGCGCCGCTGCGGCTCCGCCCCCCTTCTTCCGTCATTCGCTCGCTCCTTCCGTCGGTGGTTTCTTCCTTCCTGCCTTTCCCGACTCCTTTCGCGACATGGGGAAGAGCCTCCTCATCGCCAGTGCCACCTAAAGAGCTCCCGGAGCCGCCCCCCCGCCCCGCCCCGCGATGGAAGACGACCAGGAGCTGGAGAGGTAAGGTTAACGGGTTGGCGGGGCGGCGGGCCGGGACGGCGGGGCGGGTAGGGAAAGGGCACGCGGCCCCGGCGTGGCGGCTAGGCCCGACCTGAGGAGCCCGGGGGAGGGGGCCACTGAGGTTGGGGATCCCGCTCTAAGTCCCAAACTGCCATCCCCCTGTAGAACCGCCTCGTGTGTAAGGTCACGCACGGGCCCAGTCGCCTTGAGAACCGGTGCTGGCGTGTTAAGTCGGCTAAAGTTAACTACAGCTCCTCCCTGCGCAGACTGCTCATAAATCCTGTGCTCCAAAAAAATCTCCCTCCTGTTAAGCACTTCACTTCCTGGTTTCCTTACCTCTTTCAAGTGGAAGCCGCAACTGAGCCTGCCACCCTGATAACTCGTGGTTGCCGTTTTTATGCTAAAGTAATCGTGGTTTTTTTTAATTTTTTATTTATTTATTTTTTTTATGCCTATCGACTTCCCTTTTCATCTTCCAGCAGGGCCTGCCCTATTGTAACTCTGTCCCTTCCTTTTGCTCTATCTAAAGAAAGATTTTTTGCAAACGTTTATCCTCGTGGTTTTATTTCTGAGATGACTCCCCTTTGTGGGAGTCAAATGAAGTAGGGAGAAACAGGAGGTAAATATGGGTAGAAGTTGCGGAGGCAGGAAAATGAGGCAGTGTATCTTAAAAAGCTAGTCACAAAACGATATTCCATATGATGTCATTCTTACAAAAAAAAATATGTGTGTAGAAAAATATCAGGATTGAAGACCTCAGTGGCTGAAGGCGAGAGGAAGACTGCCCTGGAAATGGTCCAGGCGGCTGGGACAGATAGACAGTGTGTGACATTTGTACTGCACGAGGAAGACCATACCCTAGGAAATTCTCTGCGGTACATAATCATGAAGAACCCGGAAGTGGAGTTTTGTGGTTACACTACGACCCATCCTTCAGAGAGCAAAATTAATTTGCGAATTCAGACTCGGGGTGCACTTCCAGCTGTTGAGCCGTTTCAGAAAGGCCTGAATGAGCTGTTGAATATCTGCCAGCATGTGCTTGTCAAGTTTGAGGCCAGCATAAAGGACTATAAAGACCAAAAGGCAAGCAGCACCGAACCCACACTCTAGCCCCTCGGGAAGGTACATGCAGGACCACCCTCGCCATGGTGCAGAGCCCAGACCTAGAGTTTGTGATTGCAGCATGTTCTGTCCTGTAGAAAAGTGTGATTCTAGCTGTTGACCCATCTCAGCTACTGGAATCTCTGCAAGTATATTTGACTAATAAATTCTCTTTTGGTTAACCTACTGTGAGTGGTTTCTCTTCGTTGCACTTAGATCATCCCAAGAGTGGTGCCACCCCTTAAGTGAGCCAACACTAAAAGTGAACTGAGAGATAATTTGGCCAAGTCAGGGGTTTTGAGTCTTGGCCCTACCTTGTATTTTGAGACAGTCTCACTGGCCTGGAATTTGTCAGTTCTGGTAGGCTACCCAGGGGCCCACCTATGTCTGTCTCCTGATCCCTGGGATTGCAGGCAGCACCCTCTGCAACTTCTTTATGTGGGTTCTGGAGCTTGAGGTCAGGTTCTTCACCAACTGAGCCATTTCCTCAGTCCCAATTTTAAGTATCGGAAATGCTGGAATTATCAGTAACATTTTCAGTTTTTAGGTAGGTGTGTGATTAGACCCCACAGTTACATAGAAGAGATAAATTTGATAGAAAATCAGAATTTGGAGAATTCTGTACAGAAGAAATGACACTTTTGGCCGGGTGGTAACGGTGGCATATGCCTTTAATCCCAGACCAAAAAAAAAAAAGAGAGATGACATTTTTGGAAACTTGTTAGCAAAGTGCTGCCGTGGTAGCACAGGCCTTTAATCCCAGCACTCCTGGCAGAGGCAGTCTGATCTCCGAGTTCAAGGCCAGTCTGGTCTACAGAGCAAGTCCTGGACACCCAAGGCTACACAGAGAAACCCTGACTTGAAGAAACAAAAAACAAAATTAGCAAAGCATATCAAATAGTCCTCCGTTGAGCTCTTCACTCTGGTCTTGCAAGTATCCTACCACAGTGTGACTTGACTCACCCTAGCTTTCTGTCAGCCCTTGAGCTCAGTGCCCCCATTCTCTAGAGTTTTGTTGCTTTGGAGTCTTTGTTGATGCTAGTCTTCAGTCAGAGCTTCATTGTTGGGGGATGATGGTGTGTGCCTGTCATCTCAGCGTTAAAAAGACGGAGGCAGGAGAATTATAAATTGAAGGCCTGACTAAGTTTATATATAGCAAGGGCTTGCCTCAGGAAAACATCCCCAGTATACTTGAGCTGGGCATGGTGGCATGAACCTTTAACCAAGCACTAGGGAGGCAGGTCTCTGCGAGTTCAAGGCCATCCTGGTTTACAAAGAGTCCAGGACAGCCAGGCTCTGTGTAACAGATAAACCCTGTCTCAGGAAAAAAAAAAAAAAAAAAAAATGGAACCTTTCAGTTAAATCTGACCCCTCTACTCCGCCGAGAGCCTGTATTTTCCACACTTGACCCACTTTTTTAAAAGATAGTTTTGTATTCATTGAGTGCCAGGATTGTACTAGGCCTTGAAAACCAGATAACAGGAGGAACTTTTTTTGTTTTTTGAGACAGGGTTTCTCTGTGTAGCCTTGGCCTTCTTGGAATTTACTCTGTAGACTGCTGGGCTGGGCTCAAACTCAGAGAGATGAGCCTGCCTCTGCCTCCCACGTGCTAGGATTAAAGGTGTGGGCCACCACGCCTGCTTAGCAGTAGGAACTTTAAAAATTGTAGTTCTATGAAAGAAAGAAATGCAGGTCAAGTAGATACCTCGAGGAGTAGTTGCCTTGGCCACAGAAACCAGGAAAACTCTTGTGCCTCTGCAGCCCAGAGAGCAAATGCAGGCTTGTGCTGGTCCTGAAGTAGAAGCTAATGGTTGAAAGATTTGCAGGATTCGGAATAGCGGGCAGGCAAGCCTGAGAAGGGCCTCTTTTCAGGACTCGGTGAGGAAAAGAGCTGGAGTGCTGTGTCGTTTCCACTACAGGGTGGGACGATGGACTAGATGGAGTGAAGCCAGATGAGAAACAGATTGTGAGGTGGCCCAGAGTGGTGGTAAGCTAACAGTAGGGAGAAGGGGGAAGTCCTCAGGAACAGCATGTGGAAGACACAGAAACGGAAGGCTCCCACTGCCGTCTAAGCTCGGGGCCAATGACTAGTACAAGATTATCTGCTCAAAAGAAGGCAGAGGCTGTGAGATAGTGAGATGAGAGCCATATAAGATGAGAAGAGCTGTAAGTCAACCAAAGCCGGACAGCGGCAAGGAAGGAGCCCAGAGCCACGCCTTGGGCAGCCTCAGTGTTAAGGTGTGGTTGACCGGATAACCGATGAGGCGGGAAAGTGGAGAGTGGAGCTGTGGAAGCCACAGAATGTGATCACAAGTCAGTGTGGCAGCTGGGGCTTGAGGGAGTCTGGTGGAGTTAGCACGGAGGCCACCAGACTTGGTGTACAGAGGGCTCAGCTGAGGAGTGGCTTGGCTTGAGTTTTCCAGAGATAAAGTAGACATGGCCATTGGAGTGCTAAGTTAGGTGGCAACCAGGATGAGAGTTCAGTCGTGGTCCAAAGATAAAGAATATTCTAGGGCGGTGTAGAGTCTAGAAAAGCAAACTCTGAAAGTAAGGAGTCTTGGAGGATGTAAGAAGGCCAAGTCAGAGCACACGGGGACCACCACTGAATCTCAGTTTCACTGCAGTAAACATTGTCACTCTTCCTGTGCCATGCTGTATGGATCTGTTGAGGGTGGCCATAGCAGGATCACATAAAATGCCTTTAGAAGGCAGATGGGTGAAGGGAGAAAACAGGATAATCGGGAGTCCCATATGTGTGGAAGGAATACACAGAGAAACCCTGTCTCAAAAACCAAAAGGAGAAAAAAAAAGGACAAGTGACCCATTTAGTTGTGAGTATCTTTCATCTCAAGAGGTAGGAGTGAGTGAAAACCCTTCTTTCAGTTCATGTATTAAGATTATAGACTCAAAAAAAAAAAAAAGAAAAAAGAAAAAAAAGACTATAGACTCCAAGGGGAAGGAAAGAGTATAATCAAAACAAATTTGCAAAAAAGGTTCAGTTGAAAAAATTATTTTTGGGGGGAAGTTTCAGACAGGATTTTTCTTTGTAGCCTTGGCTGTCCTGAACGCGCTTTGTAGACCAGACTGGCCTCGAAATCACAGAGAGCCACCTGCCTCTGCCTCCAAGACGTGCCCCACCACACTCAGCTAATAAAAATAATATACATATATATCAAGGATTATTATCTTCCAGGTCATTAGACAAAAGTCATCTTTCTGGTTAACTTCAATTATAGATTCTGGTGACCTTTGGAATATCCTTCAAATTAGAGGCCCCAAGAGATCCTTCTAGATCCACCAGCTTGCTTCTCAAGACCTATAATAACTGCAAACCTAGCCTTTTTCTGGCCAGAATCTGGATTTGTTTGTTTCTGGTTTTTTAAGACAGAGTTTCTCTGTGTAGCCTTGACTGTCCTGGACTCACTTTGTAGACCAGACTGGCCTTGAACTCACAGAGATCCACCTGCCTCTGTTTCTGGGAGTACAGGTGTGTACCACCACGCCCGGCTTTTGGTCACATCCTTAAAACTATTTTCTTTTGCTACTTTAGATTTTATAAGATACTGTGGTATGGTTGCAGTGTGGGTCCATTAATTTCAGGGATGGAATGCTTATCAAACCTAGCTCACACAAACCCTCACACTGTCTACACACAGGATGGGCCTAGTAGCCCCGTCCTGAGAAGTAGTGGAAATGAGAGTCTATGAGACCGTTCTAAGGAGCCTTTGTGGTTTGGGGCAGGGGAAGTGAACTGTTCATATGAAAAGGTGCTGATAGGCAAGTGCAGCAGATAGAGTGGAACACAAGGCAGGGCGAGGCCACGCTGTCTCCTGCACACCCACCGTCCAGGCAGATGCTATGCTAGTGCTGAGGACAGCAAACAGAGCAGATGTCATCTGCTTTCCAGGAACTCATGAAACGCTGAAGTTAGTGGGTTGTGAAAGAAGTGTCAATGTTAGACATGTATGGCTTTCCTCTTCCTCAATAAAGGAGCCCTCACCTGGGCCTGGTCTCTCATGCCAGCTACTAGGGAGTAGCACGGGTTTGGGGGGCCTGGGGAGGCAGGGTCTCCAGTTCACTCACAGCCTGAGTAAGCAAAGGGATGGCTTCGCATGTCCTCTACAGGAGAGCTCTTGCCCTGGCATGTGCAGGGCCAGGCTGTGATCACCACCACCACCAAGCAGGGTGAACAGCAGTAGTTTTGAGTCAGTACCTGCCAGAAATTGTGGGGTTTCATCCCATAGTTGTGTGCAGAATGTGTGAGAGGCAGAGAGCAGTAGAGCTAGTGGTATGTTCAGACCATCTACAGTACAGGTGTGATGGACTACCAGCGTAGATGGAGGGCTGGAGGACAGAAACTTCCAGAAGAGATTCTGTATCGCAGTAAAGATAAAGACAGAAGGGCTGGAAATGAACCCAAACTTCTCTGGGGCCCATATCCATGTTTACTTTGAGGCTTTTCAACCACTCCCTCAACCAAAAACCAGTAAGGCGAGATTTACCTCTCCCAGGCCTGTCCTGCTAAGAGTTACGTGATTGAGCTGCGCTGTAAGTCCACCTCAGTGCCAAACACATCAGGGTAATTGGCATCTTTTAAAGAGGATGCAAATCCAGGGCTTCCGGGTGTAAAAACTGGGGGTGGAAAGAGGTGGTCAGGGAAGTTGGTCTCTTCAAAAGAAACAGCTCAGTCACACATGGCTGTATACAAAGCTAATCCTAGCCCTTGGGAGGCTGAGACAGGAGGATGGAGAGTTTGAGGCCAGTCTGGGTCGAACAGCAAGACCTTGCCTTCAAAGTATAAAAGGACGTTTTAATCATTTGCTAAATAACTGTTACGTGCAGGGGTCTAGCAGGGAGCAAGATGGCCTGCACACAATGTAGTTTCTAGTGGCACAGAGAGGCAATGAATGCATGCTGCCAATCAACTTTAGCCGTTAAAGTGACTATTATAACACTGTTCGATGTGTTGAATACACTAGTTGGTCTGTATATCTTCTTGTGTGGAAACCTTGGAACAAACAAAAGCTCCATTGGTGGCCTCCATGGCTCCTGTAGCCCCAGGGAGGTGTGGTGGGCTCCCAGTCTCCGAGAGCGTTTAGGAGCCGCTGTTCTGAAATAGTGTCCCTATTACTAAATATACGTAACAGTCAAACATGACTGGATGAGATTTCTCCCCTTCCAGAAAGAGCTTCTGACTCTGCTGGGACATCTGCAGTCTGCCCCACACTTGAAGATGAGGAGGGACTGGCAAGTCTTTAGCAGATGGTACCTGGTGCAGCGCCAGGTGTCTGGAGTCTTGGTAGGAAGCCAGGCCTCAGTCTAGGCCAGTGAGCACAAAACTGCACAAAATAGGCCATGTACACCGTAGCCAACAATGCCTATTTCTTGTAAATAATCCTTCCTATTTGCATCAAAGGAAAAGTTTCAGCCGGGTGTGGTGGCACATACCTTTAACACCAGCTCTCTTGGAAGGCAGAGTTGTGAGTTCAAGGCCAGGCTGGTCTACGGAGGGAGTTCCAGGCCAGCTGGGGCTACATAGAAAGTCCATGTCTCAAAACAGAGAAGGAAAAAGGGTCTATGTAAAGGGCTCACGAGAAAGTCAAGCTGCCTAGAACATGCAAGGGGGAAGAGATGGACCAATGTGCTTAGCTGTGGGGCTTAGGTTTCTTTCCCTTTTCAAGGGCAGAGAGCCCGCTTTCCCAGGAGGGTACTATACAGGGGCCAAGAGTGAGGACTCTGAGGTGAGAGGCCTGGTAGCTCTTTCCCTCCTAGCTTGTGAATGTGGTGAGTGACCAGGCTGAACCTCTGATTTCCTTATCAATGAACAGAGTGAACACTCCCTTCGCAGGACTAATAAAGAGATTACATGAATTAAAACACTTAGCACAGTTCCTAGCAGATACACACCCACAGATGTCATCTATTGTATTGGTGGTTGGTCCAAACAGTTAATGGTGGTTACACTAATGGTGTCCACGGGCCATGTCTTGTCATCTACGGGCACAGCCAAAGTCCTATCTTTCCATACTGTCGCTGGCACTGTCTACCGCTGGTCGTTGTCCTGGCTGGTTTTATGTCAGCTTGACACAGATAGAGTCATCTGAGAGAGGGATCCTCACTTGAGAAAACGCCTCCATTAGAGAAGGCTGTAGGGCATTTTTTTTTTTTTTTAATTAGCAGTTTAAAAATTAGTGCAGAATGAGTGAGTGGCCGAGAGCAGTGGAGCCAGCAGTGGGCCCAGACCATCTTAGGCACAGGCATGAAGGGCCAGTCATTGTAGGTGGTGCTGCTCCTGGCCTGGCGGGTCTTGGTACTATAAGAAAGCTGGCTAGCCCAGCGGTGCACACCTTTCATCCCAGCACTCAGCAGGCAGATCTCTTCTGTGAGTTTAAGTCCAACCTGGTCTGCAGAGTGAGTTCCAGGACAGCCAGAGCTATGTGGTGTGACTCTGTCTCAAAACACAAACAAACAACCCAAGAAGAAAAAGAAAAGAAAGCAGGCTAAGCAAGTCACGGAGGTCACGGGTGGTCTCCGCATGGCTGTCTGTTTTCCACAGTGAACTGTGATGGAAGTGTGAGTGAACTAACTCTTTCCTCCCCAAGTTGCTTTTGGTCATGGTGTTTCTTCACAGAAGTAGAAATTGTAAGATGGTGCTTGCCTTAAATTCTCTTCCCTTCCCCCTTCATGTGGTCTGCCCACACTCAGGAGCACCACCCTCAGGGGCTGTAACTAGTCACCCCACACTCAGGCCGGAAACAAACATGCCTCAGAGGCAGAGTCCCTGAGAGGACTGCAGCTCTGAGGCTCCATGGAGGAGGGCTGGTTTCTCGCAGGACAATGACTACAGAGGACAGAGGGCCAGTGTAAAGCCCGCTCTGTATTCCTGATCTCAGAAGAGGCGTCTCACCAAGCCTGCTATTAACCATGGGTCTGTGTGTGTGCGGGCCGCACTGGAGAACAGGCTCTTCCGGGACTGCTCGACATGGGCAAGTAGAAGCCTCAGGACCGCTGTGGAGGCTGCCTGCCAGTCACCTCTGACGCAGCGTCTGACACCCTCAAAACCTGCCTCTCTTTGATGCCTCTTCTTCCGTTCCTTCACAGCAGGCGGCCATCACTGAGTTGGAATGCCTTGTTCCTTGACTAACTCTCTAACTAAACTCTGGAGGCAAAGGGTGTCCTGGTTTACAGTGCATGAGGGAAGCTCAGCACAGCGGGAAGGAAGCCGAGAGCACTGACAGTTCACAGTGACATGACTGCGTCCTCCGCTGACACTGTGGACTTAGGAAGACAAATGCATGAGCGTGTCAGTGAGTCCTGGTGTGTGCAGGAAGTGCTAGAGTGATGTCCATCTGAGTGCTAGCGCTCTGCACTTGCCCGTCCTGCACTTCTTCTTCTATAGCACTTACTGCCTTCAAGCTTAAACATACTGTGTGTGTACACATACATACAGACATAGAACTATATATCATACTTTACATAGTTTCTGTTGTCTGCTTTCTCTCATCCACCCTTACACACACACACACACACACACACACACACACACACACACACACACA
>OU015754.1:4311627-4322944 GCA_907169655.1 Acomys percivali | reverse complement strand
CACACACACACACACACACACACACACACACACACACACACACACACTCATATACACAGTCTGGCGCACATTGCAGTATATACTTTTTTTTTTGGTAGTTTTTTGAGACAGGGTTTCTCTGTGTAGCCTTGGCTGTCCTGGACTCACTTTGTAGACCAGGCTGGCCTCGAACTCACAGCGATCTGCATGCCTCTGCTTCCCAAGTGCTGGGATTAAAGGCATGCGCCACCACCTCCCAGCCCATGCAATATAAACTCTTTTTGAGTGTAGAGATTTTTGTCTGAATGTTCACTAATGTGTCCACAGACCCTAGACCAGTGCCTGGCCTGTAGTGGGTGCTCGTGAAGACGGACTCTACCTCAAGAGCTGACCTTGGATTGCAGAGATTGGAATAACTAACTATTACGCCACTTTGTAGCACATAGAGTGCGCTGAGACCAAGGGTGGCCATGCTTAGACACGGAATGTCAGGGAAGTGGCTGTCTAGTAGGATTCAGGCAGAGCTGGTGAGCGTGGCCAGGTGGGTGAGCCCAGCCTGAGCTCAGGAGAGCTGGCTGCGTTTATCATCTCTAGAGTTCCCCACCACACACACATTGCTGGGAGCTGATGTGAAGGCATACTTGGTTTGTGACTGCATTTTCTGCTCTGTACACATGCTATCGGGGTTCAGGGTTGGGGGAGGGGGCCCATAGACAGCAATACTGCAAATAAATAAATAAATAAAAAGACAAGATGGCAAACTCAGGTACCCAACTGTTTGTCCTTGCTCTGCAGTGATGATAAAGAGCCCACTGAGGCTCTTTTGGGTCAGTTGATGTATTTCTGCGTTCACTGCTGCCAGCTGCAAAAAGAAGCTTCTCTGACTGAGGTTAAGGATAGTCTGGGTCTCTGGCTATAAAGCAGTGTGACAGCATTACCACTTAGTGAGGTAGCAGTAGCAGGCTCTACCCTTGGGCCTGTACTTCCCCAGCTATGGGCTTTCGACCAAGATTACAGTGCCAGACATGAAGTTTCCTCCTGTGGACAAGGCCTCAGGGCTACTCAGGAACGGATACTGGCCTATAACAGCACCTACCACTATTGCACCATAAGGCCCATCCTGCCCGGGCAGGTTGATGTTGCGGCTGCCATGCAGCGTCCAATGCTAGGTGAGGTTACCAGTGTCTTTTCTCCCCCAGCAGCCGGCACAGTACCTTCTGACACTGTGAAAGCTAGCCAGCAGGAAGGAGGCTTCTTGGTTGGTTTGAGGTTGATTTTCCTAGCCCTGCAGCCAAACAGGGTCTTAGCATGTGGTTATTATGGAGGGTAGCCAAGGGCAGTGGTGGTAGCTGTGTTGTTTTGCAGCCCTCTGGGCCAGCCTCGCCAGTAACTCCTAGGGAGGCACCCCATGCCTTGCACTGCAATTTTCACTTAATAACCTGTGTCTTCTGGGAGCAGCATTGCGTAAGTGTTAGTTTCTAACCAACTGGGATCCCAGAATAAGTTGTAATTGGAACTCAGAGTTCAAGGGTCATGCTCCATCGAGATCCCTCATTAAAGTGGTTTCACATCCTGGCTGGCCTACTCACTCGGTTCTGCATACTTAAGCATAAATCTTGGTGCTAAGAATACTTAGCAGAATTCTTCCTCAGAAGTGATTAATGGCTGAAATTGGAGACATACATTTCGCTTAGCATCGCATTCCACAGATGAGGTGTGGAGTGAGTGCAGCCATCATTGTCTTTGTCAGTGAGTGAGTCAGATTTATGTGTGACCTAAGCGTCCAGGCTTGGTGTTACAGTTTACACCTGACACATGTGAGGATTAGACCTTGTGGGATAGTGAAAACTGCCTTGAGAGGCTTGTGACTAGGGACCTGGTTGAAAATGTCAGCCTTTGGGCGTATCCCTGTCTGTTGCCCAGACTTGAGGCAGGCAAAGCCGAAGGCTCTCTTCCTGTTGGCTTGTTGCAGTGGGTCGGCCTTATCTGAGCTGTGTGCTTCTCAGCAAGCCAAGACTTGAAGAAGCCAACTCGGCTTATTTCTAGCCAAAAGCAGATGGCCTGCCACCACATAGCTCTGACTACAGCAGGGAGACCAGTTTTACCCTCCTGGGAGAATTGACAGCCTCCCACCTATAGGAAAGGAACTGAGGCCGGAGGAAGGTCAGGGAGCTGACAGCCATGCAGAGGTCAGGGACTTAGACTACATCGCAGAACCAACTTGAACAGCCTCAGAAATACTGGGATCATCTTCATAGATGAGTAAAACTAGGAAAGTTGTGCAGACATGAGGTCCGAGGCATCTTTGCCCCCTACTGTGGGCCTAGGACACATCAGCAGCACCACCATCCCAAAGGCTCGGTTGACTCATCACTAAGGAGGAGAATGCAAGGTCAAGGATTCTTCTGGGAGTCAAGGAAGTGATCGCTGTGTATGTGGTGGGTATTAGCACATGTGTGTGATTTTCTTAACAAGCACATGGCCATCGGTGCTCTGTTGAAATTATACCTCTAAAATGCTCATTCTGAAAATCTTAAAATAGCACCTTTTATGTATTCAGGGCCTTATTGTTGCATAACTGTGTATAACTATATTTAATCCCCATCAAGGCTCTAAAAGGCTTGTAGGAATGTCTCCATTTAACAGACCCCTTGGCTCTGTGATCTTGAATGCCACTCAAGCTATCAAGCGGCCAAACTCGCTAGTGTTGTGGCTACTGTTTGCTCTTAGGCAACTTCAGTGTGTTCTCGGTTCAAGACTACTAGAGACTGTGTAGTCCTTCGTCTCAAAGCATTGAGAACTGTGTTAGGGTCAGCAGTTGGCTAAATCTACTTAGGGCAGATATTTCAGATCTGAAATTTTGCTATGCAGCTTGTGTGTTTCAGAGTGTCCTGTAATGGGCATGGAAGAACATGAGGGCAGTATTAATGCCGAGCCTTGTGCTGTGCTCAGGGGACTGAGCAGGTGCTGAGATGTCACATCTGGAGTGCCTTGTGTGTGCCGTCCCTGGGGTGACTGGCAGGGAGCCCATTCTTGCTGGGTGGGGTGAGGGACACTGTTGGTAGTTTTCCATCAAATACCCACCAAGTCAGTTAGTTACTTAGTCTTGGGCAAGTTAGCCTCTCTAAACCATGACCTGCTTGGCTTTGAATGGCCATAGTCTCGCTGACTCCTGGTGGTGGCATGCAAGTAACTCTCACCTTGCAGTTTTAAAAATAATACTGTGTTTAATGGGTCTTTGCCAGAGCATTTTAATTACTTTGGGGCTTTTTCATTGTAAAGTACATTAAACAGAGAACTGTAAGTGCTTAGGTTGGGAGCCTTCCTGAAGCACAGTATACGTAGGGGCAGACACGGAAGCCTGACACATGGCCAGGTTCTGTGACTTGCTCTTCCAGGTGGAGTGTCACAGGATGAGTGGTCCCAGCATCTGCAGTGATGACACATGGCCCGGGCAGCAAGCACAGAGGGTGTGACTCAGCAGTGCGCGCTGCTTGGCTGGCCACCTGCCCTATTTAGGTCCATCCTAGACTCACTGCTAGCATGGCTCCATCCAGTTCAACTACAGCTGCTGTTGCTTCTTAAAGATGGTGTGTGTTTCAGCAGTAGAGGAGCCGGTTCTGGGGTGTGCAGCTGTTTAAAGCTTGACAGTAACGAAGGGCTAGGAGAAGAGTGTGTTGAAGTCCCCCTGGTGTGTGCGGGCCTTGGCGGGCACTCTGGCCTGTGACGTCCGGAGCGCTGAGTGCATTGCCTGGTGTTTGCTGCCTTCAGCAGCTGCTGTGTCGTATGATGGAAGCATAGGGGCTGACGTGATCGCTAGTGGACTCCGCTGCCTTGGCCTTTTCACCTGCGCTGGCTCCTTCCTTCCATTTTTCTCTGTATTCTTTCTAGTGTTTACGTTTTTATTTAAAGAAAGGGTCTCACTGTGTCAACCAGGTTGAGCTCAGCCTTCCAGGTGCTGGGATTGTAGGTGTGAGCCACCATACTCGCCCTGCCATTGAAGGGAGTGTGCGTAAGAACATGTTTGCTTGCATCAGATCCCACAGCAGCCCTCGGCTCTGAAGGTAAACGTTTACACCCTTTCCTTTCTACTCACACAGTCCTGGCCCAGCTGCTCAGTGAGCCGCCTGAGTTCAGTGCTTTGAACTTGTTTTAAAGCATCGGCTTTAGAGGGCCACTGCCCTCCAAGTTCGGCTGCGTGCGTGCGTGCGTGCGTGCGTGCGTGCGTGTGTTCGTGTTCAGCCTCTAGAGTCCATTAACCTATTACATTCTAGAAAAGGAGTTCTCTCTCCAAGCCCTGGTTATGTGATTTAAGTAGGATGTTTTTCTTTGTTTGTTTGTTTTCTGGGTTCAAAACACATTTTTTTTCTTTTTTTAATTTAAGTAGTCTGCTTTCTTAATTGTGAAAGAGGATTTGGAGTTGCCTTGCCCTACTTAAGTTCATTCTACATGAGTTAATACCTGAATAATAACCTGATACCTGACACTGCAGAGCTTAAAGAGTCAAGAATCTATTGACTTGTTTTAGTAAATTATATACAGAGTAAATGTTTGTACTTAATTCTTGGTGTAAAAATGGTTGTGTGTGTGTCTGTTTTGTTGATCTACGCTGTTTTTGTAGGAGATGAACATATAGCCCTCAAAGCACTGTTTGACACCTAAAGTATGGAAGACAGGAGTGGCTGGTAGTCAGGAGGGGCTGGTTTGGCAATCCGTGTGGGAGAACATGGCACCCTTGCTCTGGTGTGGGCTACTGGCTCAGTTTCCATGGCTCTTCCTCATCGCTTTCCCTGAGCCACGCTCTGCTCTGTACTGTACATGATGTGTTTCATCATGGCTAGGGGTATAGAGTGCAGGCTTTGCCTTCCTCTTCTCGCGGGTAGTGCCAGGCTTGCTTTTAAAGGTCAACTTGCTTATTTGTTTATTGTGTCTCGAGTGTTCGCCAGCATATATGTAAGTACACCACATGTGTGCCTGGTGCCTGTGCAGGCCAGAAGTTAGATCCCCAGTAACTGCAGACACAGGTGAGTGTGAGCTGCCACATGGGTGCTTGGAACCAAATCCAGGCCCTCTGCAAGAGCAGCCAGCGCCCTGAGCAGATGAGGCGTCTCTCCAGACAAACTTCAAATGTTAGATGCATAGAGGATTATATCCGAGTTAGAAACCACTCAGTTTGCTTAGTGACAGGCACACTATTTACCTTAAAAAGAGCAGATGCAGGGACTGGTTTCTACAAGCACTAAAACCTGAAGACACACTGTAAGGAGCCTGTGGTTCTGGGCCTTTCTCACCTTCATTCCTGGGCTGTTAGCTCAGTATAATTCAGAGTCACCTGCTGAGTCAGTGCTTGAGATCTGTGCAGTGGACAGCTTGTTTTCAAGGGTATGCCACAGCCTTGACACACTGAGGAAAACAGCTCGGGCAGGCCCAGCAGCCTGTCCACTGATGCCAGCCTCAAAGCTGAGGTCCAAGAGCTCTGCAGTGCATTAGGACAGTCTGCAGGGCCTCTGTAGAGAGCAGGGCTCCTTTAGGATTGGAAGAGTGATTTAGAGAGGGGGACTTTTTCTTGTGTCTGGTGTGTTTAGCACCAAGGGAGCTGTGATAGCAAACTCAGACTTGTCGCTGTGGCATTTTGTTTGGTACAGTTTCTGTACCGTTTTCCTGTTTAAATTCTCAGCTGCTGTTTGCTGAGAGTTGGAATTTGATTTTGTGTCTGCCTTGTTAGTTATTAAAACTTTGGGGTGTGGGGTGTGGGATTTGGGGGGTGACTAGGATACTGCTTTCCATCCAGATTCACTTTTCATGGCCATAAATCCTTTTTTTTCATCCGCACATTATTTTGTCTGTCTTCTCCAAGAGTAAGCAAGTGTTTTGGCGGTCAGCCTGGTCTACAGAGTGAGTCCAGGACAGCCAAGGCTACACAGAGAAGCCCTGTCTAAAAAGACCAACAAAAAAAAAAAAAAAAAAAAAAAGGAAAAGGAAAAAAGAAAAAAAAGAAAATCTCAGTAATTATTTTGACCTTATTTCTCTGTTTGGATGTTATTTCACCCAACTAGTATTTCAATAGAACATATATGTATTTTTTTAACCTAACCCTTGGCCCACCAAACAGACCTGCTTCCTTCGGATTACCTAACCCATGGGCTTTGCTATTTCGAGTTTATTACTTCCTAAGCAGCCCCACACTACCACCTCACAGTTATTTTCAGAAGATACCACCGCTGTGGCAGTGACCCATCCAGGTGAAGGTTCAGATATACATGTGTATATATACATGTGTCTGTATATACATTACTTATCTGTGCATATATATGTATATGTACAGACGAGCTGTACGGGTTAGGTATAGGTATACGGTGGGTGCATACCTACTATTGCCATAGTTGTGTGTCACATCCCCAGCAGTGTGTGTTATGTCAATATCCACGGGAAAATTGCCTAAGACAAAGTGGTACCCTCAGGCATCAAATTAATGTTGCTATCACAGGGGCCCTGCACTTGGTGCAGCTCATAACATAGGAAGCACTCTCACTGTGTTTTGACCTATATCCTTGAATGAGAAGAGCCTTATATTTAGAAAACATGTCTGGCCCCCACATAGTGCTGCGTTTAAGTTTAAGGACAGCCAGGTCTACATAGTGAGTTGCAGGACAGCTGGAGCTATATAATGAAACCTGTCTTGAAAAAAAAAGAAAGGAGAGAAGGAAGGAAGGAAAGGAGGAGAGAAGAGAGGGAGAGGAGACAGTATTTCCCAGTAGAACCGCCTGCCTTCTCTTGTCATTGTAGTTGGTGGTTGTGGAGGTACACTAGGGTTTGCATCTCAGATGCCAACGAAGGGCCCGTCTGTTCAAGGGTCCATTCCAGCTTGGTGCTTTGAGAGCTAGAGAAACCTTTCAGAGATGGAGTGTAATGGAAGTTGGGGTGCAGTACCTCCCGGCGGGGGTGGGGGAGGGGACGACAATGGAACCTAAGTCCCTTCCTTTTCCTGTTTCTGCTTCATTGTCTCTGAGCAGCTGTGTTTACTACGTGCCGTCACCATCTAGGCCACTTCTCGTGGCTCTAAGGGCATCAGGACCTGCTGTGCCAGCGGGCGCTGTGCTGCGGGCAGCCAAGGTATCGTAGTCAAGCTAGGCTCCTGACGGTCAAGTCCAGACACTGATGCTCCATAGCAGCTTCTCTAGGCAGTAGAGTCTGAGCAGTGTCTGCATGAATAAATGAGACTCCTGCTTGGTGTAGTGCAGCTAAGCCAAAGTGGAAGCCAGGCCTCTGGTGGGTCTCACTCCCTAGGACAAGGGTGTTTTCTGGGTGTCATCCTTGCTGAGACTTGAACAGCCCTAGAGGATGAAACCCTCCACCATGAAGGAAGAGCTCTAGCTCAGCCTCACTCCTCACCTGTAGTCACGACTGACCTCCCCGTGTTGCTAGGAGCAGTGCTGCTGTTGTGTTTCTGCCCACACATGGCCACTGCAGTTAGCTGCGTGGCCAGGGACTGTGGTGTTCTTTATCTCTGGGCCACACTTCCCTCAGGGACATGCTACCCTGCTTCAGTCCACTTCTGCTTGGCCTCTACTTCCGTGTCTCCTGTTGTCTACCTGTCTGCCTCAGATACAGTATATGTTTATCTGGTTTATTAATTAACATAAAGTAACAAATAGCTGACGTGCATTCATTTTGTATGCCATGCTCAGCCTGAGGGTTGCGACCCCTTCAGGGTCAAATGATCCTTTCACAGGGGTCACCTAAAACCATCGAAAAACACAGATTTACACTATGATTCACAAACGGTAGCAAAATTACAGTTCTGAAGTAACAGCAAAATAATTGTATGGTTGGAGGGGGTCACCACAACATGAGGAACCATATTAAAGGGGTGCAGCATTAGGCGGGTTTAGAACCACTTCTTTAAAGTCTGTCAAACACAGTGGAATGGCACAGTCAAGCTACTTAGCTTGCACATCCCTTCACATGCCTCTTGAGATCTTGAAGGACTCCCTGATTGCTGTTAGAGTCTACACACTGCGCAGTGGCTCACTTAAACTTCTTCTGTGTATCATCTCCCCGGACTCCCCAGCCCTGGTTAGCACTGTTCTGCTGTCAGGACATTTGCTTGTCAGTGCACTGGCCATGTTCCTGGCCAGTGTCTTGTCTGTTTTGTCACAGGTAGCAGTATTTCCTTTTCTAAGGCTGAGAAGAATTCCTGAGCAGTCTTCTTTGTCCTTTCTGTGCTGAGTGAGCACAGTTGAGCTTATAGCTCGGCTGTTGTGAAATGTGTTGTTGTGAGGCTATTGTGAGATGTGCTGGAGCGAGCGAGCTTGAGGATGGAGACACCTCAGCGTAACTGTTAGCCAGTTTCTGTTGCCATGATAAACCGCTACGACCAAAAGAACTCAGCGAGAGTCAGTGTGTGTGTGTGTGTGTGTGTGTGTGTGTGTGTGTGTGTTTGGGTACATGTATGCTTGTGTTAGTGTGTGTGAGTGTGTGTGTGAGAGAGAGAGGCAGACAGAATATGAATGGTGCTAGGGATCAAACCTAGCACACGTGGCACCTCGTGCGTGTTCGGTAGGGTTCCAGCCCTGAGCTACAGCCTCGGTACTGCCATTTTTTTTGCTATTAGGAACATTTTAAATGCATGTGTGTATGTGTGTGTTTGTGTGGTACACACCTGCCAATTCATGTCTTTTGGTTAGTTTTCAAATTTAGATGAGATATATTTCTTATATTAAGGATATATAATTTAATAATTTGTGTCGTAATTTCCAGTTTGTCTCCACCACCAGCCCCATAAAACACTTCTTTTTCAGGGCTGTGGTAGAGTGCTTGCCTAGCACCATGCATACAGAGGGAGGGAAAGGGGAGAGGCCATTTCTGACTCCGTTTTATATTGAGAACTATTAGCCAATTCATTCCAGCAATGATGATTTCCAGAAGTGCGTGTGTGTGTGTTTCTCAGACATCTTCCCTTCTCCAAATAGGAAAGCCATAGAAGAGCTGCTAAAGGAAGCGAAACGTGGGAAAACCAGAGCGGAGACCATGGGACCTATGGGCTGGTAAGTTCCTGAGTGAGCCTCCATAAAACTTCAACCACCACCACCACAGAACAAAAACGGGCAGATGGCCGCAGGAGTGAGGCCAGCCTGGAAGTCTTGGTTGCAGATGGCAGAGTAGGAACAGAGGTTATTAAACCTCGGGTGCTGTGGTGTAAGGTACAAACTCTGTGGAGAGCTGAGCATTGAGGAGCCCAAGCAAGGCAGAGTGCTCAGTGCGTGTGTGTAGCCAGTGTGTGACGGTTGTGTCATTTATTTGGCTCACAAGGCCCTGAGATTAGGAGATAGCTCTGTGCCCAAATAGCAGTGTTATACCTGTGGTCATCGGATTAGCCAACAGAACCAACATTTGCCCTTGGAGTTTCTATACGAACTAGAGCTTTTCCAGTTTACTAAGAGAGTGGGTGAGACGGCTCGTGGGTGAAGGTGCTTCCTGCTTGCCTGGCCTGAGTTCCATCCCCGGAGCCCAGCTGGTGGGAGGAGAGACAGCTTCCTCAGCTTTTCTTCTGACCGCCACATGCACACAAAACACACTGTCAAATAATAATGTGAGAGAGGAGGAAGTCTAGTGTGTCAGGCGTGCTTTGGGGAACAGCAGTTACTGAGTCTGCTCCATAAAAGTGCTGGCACTAAAGCCGGGCGTGGTGGCGCACGCCTTTAATCCCAGCACTCGGGAGGCAGAGGCAGGCGGATCGCTGTGAGTTCGAGGCCAGCCTGGTCTACAAAGCGAGTCCAGGACAGCCAGGGCTACACAGAGAAACCCTGTCTCAAAAAACAAAAAACAAAACAAAACAAAAAAAGTGCTGGCACTAGTCGGGCATGGTGGCGCATGCCTTTAATCTCAGCACTCGGGAGGCAGAGGCAGGTGGATCTCTGTGAGGCCAGCCTGGTCTACAAAGTCTAGGACAGCCAAGGCTACACAGAGAAACCTGTCTGAACAAAAAAAGTGCTGGCACTGCACCTTTTCCCGACAGTTACCAGGACAGCACACTGGGACACGGGGTATTACAGTGGGGTAAAGCTGGGTGTGATGGCGCACAGCTGTAATCCCTACACTCAGGAGGCCAGCCAGGTCTACACAGAGAAACCCTGTCTCGAGGAGAAAAAAAAAAGTGGGGTAAGAACAGAAGCTTAAGTTTCCAGTATATTTTATTTTGTGTTTTGTTTCTTTTCCTCCTTTATATAATTTTATCTTTTTGAGGTTTTCATTCATGTGTAAAATGAAATATAATATCTGCCTCCAATTTTTCCCTTCCAACTCCCCCCATATCCCATCCCATACTACCCCCCAACCTAGTGTCTGTTTTTTCAATAGCCCACTAGGTCTTGTTAATTGCCCAGGGGGGTAGGGGGAGCGGGGTTTGGGAGGTGCTACTGTAGCCTCCCTCAGAGAAGAGTGGTTCTCCCTCTCCTGCCAGCTGTCAGAGCAGCATGGTGCCCAGAGGTCACCTACCACGTGCCAGGGTTTATGCTGGCTTGCTCCCGGTGCAGGCAGCCGCAGCTGCTTACAGCTTCTGAGGGTGACGGCCGGTGACGGCCGGGTCTGTCCAGAGGGCAGCACTGCACAGCACTCCTCTCCCAGTCTTAATGTTTACCTATGTGAGGGAGATAGGTGTGCGAATAATAATAATAAGTCGACTTTTCTTACTTTGTTTTATATGTGTGTGTGTTGCCTACTTGTATGTCTGTCCACCATACGCATGCCTGGTACCAGGGAAGCCAGCAGAGCCCTGGAACTGGAGTTACGGGTGGTTGTGTGGGAGCTGGGACTAGAACTCAAGTCGTCAGCAGGAGCCCCAGTGCTCTGAACTGCTGAGCCATCTCTCCAGCCCTTTGTTTTGTTTTGTTTTTTTCTTGTTGTTTGTTTAGTTTGGTTTTTCTTTCTTTCTTTTTTTTTTTTGGAGACAGGGTTTCTCTGTGTAACAGCCCGCCCCCCGCTACCACTCCCAACTGTCCTGGACTTGTTTTGTAGACCAGGCATCTGCCACCACTGCCTGGCTTGGGTTTTTGTTTAATTTTTTTGTTTTTGAGGCAGAGTTTCTCTTTGTAGCCTTGGCTGTCCTGGACTTGCTTTGTAGACCAGGCTGGCTTTGAACTCACAGTGATCCCCCTGCCTGTGCCTCCCTGAGTGCTGGCATTAAAGGCTCTTTGTTTTGTTTTTGAGAGGGGGTCTCTTGTATCTTAGGCTGCCCTCAATGTCCCTGTTTAGCCAAGAATAACTTTGACTTCTTCTTTGATTTGTGTGTGTGTGTGTGTGTGTGTGTGTGTGTGTGTGTGTGTGTGTGTGTGTGTGT
>OU015754.1:4297088-4311617 GCA_907169655.1 Acomys percivali | reverse complement strand
TGTGTGTGTGTGTGTGTGTGTGTGTGTGTGTGTGTGTGTGTGTGTGTACCCTCCAGCCAAAAGAGGGCATGGGCTCCCCTGGGGCTGCAGTTACAGGCGGCTGTAAGCTGCCTCATGTGGGGGCCAGGAGCCCTTCTCTACAAGAGCAGTGTGTGCTCTTAACCCCTGAGCTTTCTCTCTGCCTTGACCTTAAATTTCTGATCCTCCTGCTTCTACCTTCTAAGTGCTAACATGTGCTACTGGGCTGTAACCCAGGGCTTTATATATGCCTGCTAGGCAAGCACTCCACCAACTGAGCTATGTTCTGGCCCTTTGTTTGCTAAATTTGACTTTTAGAACCATGCACACAGTTTTCATAAAATGTAAAGCTAAATTAAATCAAAATAAAGAAAAAGTTCCTAACTCCTAAAATCAAGCAAATAAGGCAAATAGACCCAAATAAACCATAAGTGGGTAAGTATCTTGGCCCAGAGGCATACACACAGAAAGGAAGTATTTCAGGTGATCTAAAATTTGACTATATTTCTAGAAAACAAAAGAAAAGACAAAGAACTTGTTTTCCTTGATTGTGGTGTTGAAGATAATGCTGCTCTCCTATACACATGCACATCCATGGCTTCTGAGTTGGCCAGCTGAAAGTGTTGGGGCGTGCTGTATCCCCAGCCCTGTGGGTAATATTGGTATCCTGAACATTATAGAGTAGGATAAAATTAAAGGGAAATCCCTCTACATGAACTCCAGAATGTCAAGTGTAAAAGACATGACAAATGTAAAGTTCGAAGTACAAACCTTAACTCTGATCCTAAGT
This sequence comes from Acomys percivali, assembly GCA_907169655.1. Lineage (NCBI taxonomy): Eukaryota > Metazoa > Chordata > Mammalia > Rodentia > Muridae > Acomys > Acomys percivali. The sequence goes on along the minus strand of OU015754.1, from coordinate 4,310,809 downwards.
GTGCACTGGGAATATTCATATGATGTTGTGCTGCATTTTTTTAATCCAGACCACACTTTTTTTAAAAAAAAGTTCTGGGACACAGAAAAGCCCTAGAAATACATACTGCCCAGCCTTGATTATTGAGGCCTGGCACCAGCCTGTTAGGAAAATACTGTTTCTCTCTGAAAGGGGTCCTTAGAGGGACCGTTGTGTGCACATCTGGAGTGGAGCTCAGAATAAGCCAGACTGCCCGTCAGAGGGCACAGTTTGGCAACGTAGCCTTCATTTCTCACACCAAGATTCCCAGGATGCCTTTGGCTCAGTGTTCACTGGGTAACTTAGAAAGTTGCTAGAATCTGTTAAACTTGTCGTTACCGGTTATTACAGGAGCCAAATACAGATTAAAATAAGGCAGGAAGCCAGGCACGGTGGTGCACGCCTGCAATCCCAGCACTCTGGAGGCAGAGGCAGAGGCAGGCAGATCTCTGTGAGTTCAAGGCCAGCCTGGTCTGCAGAGTCCAGGGCAGCCAAGGCTACACAGAGGGGGAAAGAAAGAAAGAAGGAAAGAAAGAAAGAACGAACGAAAGAAAGAAAGGAAGGAAGGAAGGAAGGAAGGATAAGAGGCTAGAAGCCAGGGCTTGAGAGATGGCGCAGAGGTTAAGAGCACTGTCTGCTCTTCCAAAGGTCCTGAGTTCAATTCCCAGCAACCACATAGTAGCTCACAACCATCCATAATGAGATCTGATGCCCTCTTCTGTCCGGCGTACATGCAAGCAGAATATTGTATACTTATTTGTTTGGTTTTTGGGTTTTTGGTTTGTTTTTTTTTTAAGACAGAGTTTTTCTGTGTAGCCTTGGCTGTCCTGGACTAGCTTTGTGAACCAGGCTGGCCTCAAACTCATAACGATCCACCTGCCTCTGCCTCCGGAGTGCTGGGATTAAAGGTGTATACCACCATGCCCAGCCCAGAACATTGTATACTTAATAAATAAATAAATCTTGAAAAAAAAAAAAAAAAAAAAAAAGGAGCTAGAAGCCGGGCAGCTGGAGGGTTGAAGCTGGAAGCCTCTCAGCCTGTCCCCTGTGGAGTCAGAACTTACTGCCTCCCTGACATAGTGAGGGCCCTGGAGTGTTGCCAGCCACAGAAGGGCCATGAGTCCTGGTGCTCAACGTTTTTACTGTGGTCTCATGTATAGGTGTGGCTCTTTGATTGTTTACATGGTTGGTTGATTGATTACATGGTTGAGGGGGTTTTGTTTTTTAGTTTCGAGGTTCACCCGTATCACATGACCTAAAGCTTTCACCTTACTTCAACACGTTGACCTTTCCTTTGTGGCCAGCCCTCCTCCAAGACTGGGAGGGGCGGCCGGCTCTGCCCTCAACAAAGTCGCTTCCATCACACATGCTGGGGCTCACTTTCCAGTCCTCCTCCCTTGAGGTCAAGCCAAACTCTTACTCCACAGGAGCAAATACTGTAAGATCTGGAAAAGCCTGTCGTGCCAGAAAGCAAAGAAACTGTCAAAGACTACTGTATGGTTGGGAAGTCTCTAGAACCAGATTAATCTCAAAGATGAAATAATTTGATCAAAAATATGAAATCATAAGGATTGAATCACCTAAAACATGTTGAAACCCTTAAGGCTGTGTGCTGGCTGCTCTGTGTCAACTTGACACAGCTAAGTCATTAGAGAGGAGGGAGTCTCAGCATGGAAGGTGCCTCCATAGGACTGCGCTGTAGGCAAGCCTGGAGGACATTTCCTTAGTGATTGATGGTGAGGAGCCCGACCCATTGTGGGTGGTGCTCGCTTCTAGAAGAAGGCAGGCTGAGCAAGCCAGTGAGCAGCACCCGCCATGGCCTCTGCTCCAGGATCCAGCCCTGTGTGAGTTCCTGTCCTGTCTTCCTTTGATGATGAATTGTTCTGTGAACTGTAACAAGTAAACCCTTGCCCCCAGGTTACTTTTGCTCAGATGTTTCATCACGGCAGTCATAACCCTGAAGAGGACAGGGTGTGAGAAACATCACACTACAAACCCTAGTGGTCCCACGGAAGAGTGCCAGGGGCCCAGTCACTGATGCACAAGACGTACAAGGAGACGTTTAACTGCATGTCAACACTGCCAAATAACTGACGAAATACAACTTACAAAAGAGCTGCATCTAGCTAGGTGGAGGCTCGTGCCAGTGATCTCAGCACATAGGAGACTAAAGCAGGCAGAGAGTAAACTCCAGGCCAGTCTGAGAAAGATAGCAAGTTCCAGATTGACCCTGGATACACTGAAAGTCGTCCTCAGACATGCCAAGTACAAATTCCTAGATTTGACTCCCCTGACATCTCCTGCCTCAAAAGAGTTACACCCAACAAATGTAGATATATGCTAGAGCAAATTACCATGCTTGAGGGGTTAGGTTTTCTGTTGGGATCTAGGGGTTGAACTGAGGGCATCATGTAATGCTAAGCAGCGCTCTGCCATTGACTACATCCCAGCCCTGAACTGTAGTAAGCAATCCTGCTTGAGAGTAGACCAAATAGAAGGACGGAGGGTGGGCCCGGAGGGGACAGGGAGGCGGCTGCAATCCGGATATAAAGTGAATAAATTAAAAATAAGGAAAATTAAAAAAAAAAGAATAGACCAAATAAAGCTGGGCGTGGAGTCCCACACCATTATTCCTAATACTTAGGAGGCAGAGGTAGGTGGATTCTTTTTGGGGGGGCTTCGAGACAGGGTTTCTCTGTGTAGCCTTGGCTGTCCTGGTCTGTTGAGTTTTGAGCTAGCCTGGTCCACATTTTAAAAGTTTCAGGCCAGCCAGGGCTACATAGAGAGACTGATAAGAAATAACAATAACTGGGCTGGAGAGATGGCTCAGAGGTTAAGAGCACTGACTGTTCTTCCAAAGGTCCTGAGTTCAATTCCCAGCAACCACAGGGTGGCTCACAACTATGTATAGTGAGATGTGGGGTTCTCTCCAGGTGTATAGGTGTACATGCAGGCAGAACATTGTATACATAATAATAAAGAAATAAATCTTTAAAGAAAAAAAAAAGAAATAACAATAACTGTAAAAAACAAAACCTTACTAATACAACTATAGGACTGGCCAGTAAACAGGTGCCAAAATGAGTTTGGGAAATACTGACACTACAGTTAGCTCCCCTGTGAATGTGATAGGAGGTGAAAGTGTAAAAGCTTGGCTAACCACGTGCAGGGGAAGCTGTGGAACAACTGGAAATGTAAAGTCATGTAGCTGCTTCGAAAGCAGCCAGCAGTTTCTCACAAATACACACGTGACACCCAGAATCTTCAAACTCCCAACGAGAATTAAAAACTGGCACCTGGGCAGAGCTTCCCCTGGGCAGAGCTTCCCCTGGGCAGAGCTTCCCCTGGGCAGAGCTTCCCCTGGGCAGAGCTTCCCCTGGGCAGAGCTTCCCCTGGGCAGAGCTTCCCACACGGTGCTTGTTCCAGCTTTGTTTTCAAAAGCCCTGACTAAAAGCCGTCCACATGGCTGTCACCTTACCCACGATAGGCAAGTTGTGGTTGTACCCCTAAGCCCACACTGCCCAACAGTGCAGAGGAACAGAGTGGTTGAGGTAAACTGCCTGGATGAGTCTCGGTGATGTTATGAAGAACCCAGACACAGTGTGGGGCTCCGTTTACGTGACATTGTGGAGACCCCAAACTAGGGACATAGTCTATGTCACCAGTTGAGGAGACATAGTGGGTGAGAGAAGAACTTACAGATGTTCTGAATCGTAGTTATGATGGAATCTGTCCTCTCATATTTGTCACAGCCTAGAAAACTTGTCCCTTTAATAGATAAATTTGGGGACTAAAGAGATGGATCAGTAGTTAGGAGCACTGACTGCTTTTCCAGACCTGGGTTCCCAGCACCCACACAGTGGCTCAGAACCACCTGAGATGCCAGTTAGGGAGAAAGGGGTGTGGCCACCTCCTCTGGTCTCCATAGGCACCAGGTATGGACACAGTGTGTGCTCATGCACTTATGCAGGCGAACACTCATAAATATAAAGCTTTTAAAAAGACAGAAACTGCATGCGACTCGTACGCAAATTGTGCTATAGTAAAACCTATTTTAAAGAGGGTGGCTGGGGCCACAGCTCAGTGCTAAAGCACTTGCCTAGCACGCACAGTGCGCTATGCTTGGTTCCCCAGGATAGGAAAACCATTCACAAACTCCAGTATTTGTGTCTATGAGAAGACCATCAGCAGCTGCTGAATGACAAGTGACAGAACACTCTCTTAGGTTTCTGTTGCTGCGCTGATGCACCATGAATAAAAGCTCTCACAGCTCTCAGCTCACAGCCTTATTACTGAGGGAAGTCAGGGCAGGGACCTGCAGGCAGGAGCTGAGGCAGAGGCCACAGAGGAGTGCTGCTCACTGGCTGGCTCCCCGTGGCTTGCTCAGCCTGCCTTCTTATAGAACCCAGGACCACCAGCCCTGGGGTGGCACCACCCACAGTGTACTGGTCCCTCCCACATCTGTCATCAATCAAGAAAATGTCCTACAGACTCAGACTCATCTGCAGCCGAGTCTTACGGAAGCATTTTCTCAATTGCAGTTCCCTTTTAGATAACTAGCTTGTGTCAAGTCCTGGGGAAAAGACACTTTCTGCTGAGTGTTGGGTTGTGGCATACCCATCTTAGTGATTATTTTATACGGTGCTGGGAATAAAGCCCATGTGTGGCCTTACACAGTGCTAGACAAGCTCAGGCATAGCCTTTACGTTGGTGAATCTTCACAAAAAGCCACAATAAAAAAAAGAGCAAATGCACACGTGTGCGCGCGCGCACACACACACACACACACACACACACACACACACACACACACACCACACGAGACGCTGAGCCAGGTCTGGTCAGTGTCTAGTTAGAACTCCTATGGAGGGCAGAGGGGCATTTTAAATGACCGGTCAAGGTGCCTTTAGCAAATGAAGGATCCTATGAATTAACAGCTCTGAGGCAGAGCAAATAAGATGCTTTGTTAGGGTCCCCGTCTACAGTAACTATTGGGGGATGGAGAGATGGCTCGGTGGTTAGAGCCCTGCCTGCTCTGCCAGAAGACCTGGCTCCTGTTCAGCAGCTCACCCACAGCTGTCCCTAACTCTAGACAAGGGGATCTGATGCCCATCTCTGGCCTCTTAGGCAGCAAGAACACATACGGTGCACAGACATACATGCAGGCATAGCACTCATGCACATGGAAGGAAATAAATCTTTAAACTTTTCTTTGTTTTTGTTTTTGAGACAGGGTCTCTCTGTGTAGCCCTGGCTGTCCTGGACTTATTTTGTAGACCAGGCTGACCTCGAACTCATGGCGCTCCGCCTGCCTCTGCCTCCGGAGTGCTGGGATTAAAGGTGTGTCCATAGGGTCTGGCGCTGATTGCCTCTGCTGTGCTAGGCAGCCTCGCTCCTCCTGCCTGAGAACGCTCTGCAGTGCAGTGCTCACTGGCCTGCCTGTCCCATCCCTGCTGCTGCGGATGGCCTTGAGGCTGTCCAGCAAACCCTTGTATGCCCACCCGCTTCTCCTCCCCTCAGCAGAGACCCGTCCTGGCAGCCTGGTTGTCTTTGCCAAACAGGCCTAGTGTAACGTCCCCCAGATGGAAGAGACTCAGGCTTTGAGAACCAGTGACTACTTTTATATGTCCATTCTCACACATGCGCACACACATCCACTATGCCACATTACTTTAGGGTACAGTGCTGGGGACATGGTCAGCCCTCAGGAGTGCTGTGTGAAGAGTAATAAGGAGCAGTATTGCTTGTGACTACACCCTGAGGACCTGGTGTCAACTGTACTGTCATGGGTGACTGTGATAGCTGTGGCGGCATTAAACAGCAACATGGGTTGTAATCACGCACAGCCTCACTGTGTGGAAGGCTATCTCTGCTTCAGCCCTGCCAGAGGTGCCATTCTAGACTTGCAGGCTCTGTAGAGCAAAGGTGAGCTGTCCTCCACAGCTGTGGGGCTATCTGTGGAGCAGGGGCTGTGGGCTGTCCTCCACGGCTGTGGGACTGTCTGTGGAGCAGGGACCATGGGCTATGTGTGTCTCTGCTGGGAGGGGCCCCAGCTACAAGCACACTGACACCCTTCCTTGGTTGCTAGTAACTAGCCACACAGACCATAGTGAGCTTTCCCCAAACACGCCATAGCCAGGCAGTGGTGTGATGCCAACTCTGCTGTGGTGTGAGGGGTGACTGCTATAGTGTGACAATGATTCTGTTGTGGTGTGATGCCGGCTCTGCTGTGGTGGTGCCTGTTAGTGAGATAACACTATAATGTCCAGGGACAGGGCCATTGCATCATCTTTCCATGGTCCTGCTATATAGCCCTGACTGACCTGAGGCTTTAATTGTAACAGACCCAGGCTGGCCTCAAACTCATGGCAGGCCTCCTGCCAGAGTGCTACAAGGAAAGGAAAACTGGCTCTGTGGGACCTGGTAGTGAGTCAGCTTGAGAGGGAAACTAACTGTCTCATTCATGAGTTGCCCTCCTCTTCCCTCCACAGGATGAAGTGTCCTCTTGCCGGGACAAATAAAAGATTCCTAATTAACACCATTAAGAACACGTTGCCCTCCCATAAGGAACAAGACCATGACCAGAAAGAGAGCGATAAGGAGCCCAGCAAAAGCCAAGACCAGAAAGAAACAAGTGGCAAGAAGCACAGAAGCCACTCGTACAAGCGCAGCCTGCACTCCACCCGGGGCTCTCCCCCGCGGAAGCGGAAGCAGGCCTCCAGGGACAAGGGCGAGCAGAGGTCCAGCAGGCGATGAGGCGGAGCAGCAGGGCCAGCCCAGCACTGCGCCTGCGTGCAGTGAGGCCGGGAGATGGCAGGCCACTGACACCCAAGAACGACTTCCTCAGTGGGGTCTATGTTTTAAGGTGGCTGTTGTTGTTGTTGTTGTGTGTTAGTGTTGTTGTTAACAGGCAAAGAAACCAAAACAAAAACAAAGAAACTTTACTAAAACAAATCGTAATTACCTACCTTTGCTGGAGGTGTCGAGGCGAGTCAGCCAATTAGTGTTGCCGTGCACAGCCATGTCGTTTTTATTCTAGCTTGTTTGGAAGTTAGTTTCGAAACAAGCAATTCTAGAATTTGAAATTTTCAGGTTGTTAAGAACTAGTTCTAGTTTTTTGATGTACTGCACTTTTGTGGTCATTTCCCCGAATTTCTCAAATAAAATAAAATAGTTTCAAATGGTGTGCTGTCCTCTTTTGGGTGGCAGATGCTAAGCTCACAGTCTAAGGGCCTCAGCCACGCTCTGTGTTTCCTAAGTGACCTGAGCGAGGAACACTCTATGCACAACTTTGAACCAATGCTCAGAGCCTGCTCTGAAAGGTAAGCGAATGGCTGTTGTTTGGTTCTCAAACTCGTGTCTTAGATAAGGCAATTTTTTAGTACTTTAAATAAGACCCTCAAAGGTGTCATGATTATTTGCTAGCAGTTAACAAGCCCAGCTGTGCTGACCTTTGCAAGCAGGCACAGCTGAGTTCAAGAAGATGGCTACATACCAAGTCCATGTTTTCATCCCCTCAGGCAGGCAGCGCTCACTTGGAGACCACGCACATTACAGCAAGCACATACGAGTGCCATGCCCATTCCACCGCTGCTCAAAATCTAGGCTGTGTGCCCTGCCTAATGGTGTGCAGTACGAGGTGGGCGTGGTGGCACACACCTTTAATCCCAGCACTCGGGAGGCAGAGGCAGGTGGATTGCTGTGAGTTCGAGGCCAGCCTGGTCTACAAAGCAAGTCCAGGACAGCCAAGGCTACACAGAGAAACCCTGTCTCGGGAGGGAAAAAAAAGTTATGTGGCACATGTTGAACACAGCATTTGCTTCCTCTTGACTGTTTTGGGGCCCTCCCCAGGGGAGTCAAACCTTCTATATTAGTGTGCTGTCTAGTTAATGGCTACAGGTCCTTTCGTTTTCATTAAAACAAAATCTAAAAACTTTTGGCTCAGCGAGCTGACCCAGTGGGTAAAGTTGCCTGACCACTTGAGTTCAATGCTTACACACTAGAAGAGAGCTGACTCCTACAAGCTGGCCTGTGAGCTTTGCACACACAAACACACACACATGTGCACACACACACCACTGACACCATGTGCATGTGCATACACACACCACAAAATAAAAGGTATTTTTGGTCCTGAGTTCAATTCCCAGCAACCACATGATGGCTCACAGTCATCTATAATGTGATCTGATGCCCTCTTCTGGCCTGTAGGTGTCCATGCAGGCAGAGTACTATATACATAACAAATAAATAAATCTTTATTAAAATTTTCTTATAATTCAAAAATTTCAATTTACAAATTCTAATCTGATGACTCAAATATGAGCATCTCAAAAATATCACCAAACAACAACATGTGAAATGTATTGTGTGAGGGTTAACAGCAGATGAAACACTATTAAAATGACATAGCAATAGACACACTGCTCAGAATGAACTACAGAGAGAAATAATTGGACTGAGAGAAATAGAGGACCAGTGCAAACCCAGATGACCAAATACACTCAGAGTTGGTATCTGTAAAGACAGGGCTAAGTCGAGAAAAACATTTGCAGGAATATTGACAAAAGTTTTTCAAATACAACAAAAATCTAAGCCAAGTTGACGGCTCATGCCTGTAATTCTAACGCTTTGGAAAATGAGGCAGAATTGCTGTGAGTGCATGGCTAGCCTGGGCTACATGGCAAGTTGTAGATCTGCCCTGGCCTGTAAGTGAGTCATTCTCCAGACAAATAAAATGTACAAATACGAAGCTATGAAGAAAGCCACAGCATGACACGCGTGGTGGATGGTTTGATTGTCAGCCTAAGAGTTGAGATGTGTCCGAGGAGATTGATGTAGCTGTGTAGCTGTGAGGGCCTTCCCAGAGATGAGATGACTGACCCCAGCTGGCAGTCCCCATGGCGGAGGACCCAATAGGGTAAGAGTAGAAGGGGGGAGGAGAGCACACAGAAAGGGGTTCCCACTTACTCCCACCCTCACAGTCTCTGTCTGTCTCTCTTCTCCATCCTGAAGTCCCTCTTTGTGCTTATTTTATGACATCCAAGAATTTGCCTTGGCCTCACAGGATGCTTGGAACCGTGGCCTTGCTGTTGGAGCTGGTAAGACTATGGAGGCTCTTGGAAATGGCCTATGTGTGGTCTGTGGCTAGGAGCCTTTTGGAGGCCATAACTGAAACCTGCTTAAGGCAGGCGGGTGCCAAGGGGACACGGGTAGACTTGCTCATCGTGCAGCTGCCTGGTTTCCGTGATTGACATGAGGAGCACTGCCCATGCTTACCTCTGGCGATGTGTTTGAGGCGTTTCTAGAAAGAGTTAGCCAAGAGGTACCCTGGGACCACCCCACAGGCTAGGAACCCGGATAGAAACAAAGTGGGGAGAGAGAAACGCCGGGGCCACAGCTCCAGGCTCCTGCCTGACCCTCCTCCTTTCCGTGATGAACTGAACTCAGAGATTGATCCAAACAAACCTTTGCTTCCCTGCAGTGTCTTGCTCAAAGTATCACATCACTGTGAAAAAAGGTCTGGTTAACCCAGTGGCTGAAACCCAAATCGCCCTAAGCCATTGGTGGAGAGACATGAAAAAGAGCCGAAGGAAAAATACAGCACATGCGTGAGCTATAATGATAAAGGATGCTCTAGGTGGGTGTGCTGGCGCATGCAAGAAATCTCAGGACTTGGGAGACTGAGGCAGGAGGATTGCTGTGAGATTGAGCCTGGCTACAGAGGGAGGCCATGTCTTAAATACATAATGTCCTCAGTATAACAGAAACAGTGAAACGAGGTCACCAAAAGGCCTCAGCGATGAGGTTTCCCGGCCCAAGCATGGGCTCTGAGCTGCAGCATCCATTAGCCTCAGCGATGGGGTTTCCCGGCCCAAGCATGGGCTCCGAGCTGCAGCAGCCACCAGCCTGAGCCCCTGTGACTTGTAAGAAATACTACTGAGCAGAACCAGAGAGAGGCGCTATAGTCTTGGGATTTTTTTTTAACATGCTTTTTTTTTTAAGGTTCTTTTTGTTACAAAGTTACACATTTTTTATTCCTTAAGAGACAAAAAGAAGATAAATGTTTAAATTGTACTCTTCACACTATGTGATTTTAAAAGGCGCATTCTTAGCTGGGCCTGGTAGTGCACACCTGTAATCCCAGCACTCGGGAAGCAGAAGCAGGTGGACCTCTCTAAGTTCAAGGCCAGCTTGGTCTACAGAGTAAGTTCAAGAACAGCCAAGACTACACAGAGAAACCCCGTTTGGAAAAACAACAAAAGGGCAAATTTTGGGTACTTGTTTTTGTTTTAGTTTTCTTTTTTCAAGACAGGGTCTCTCTGTGTTAGCCTTGGCTATCCTGGACTTGCTTTGTAGACCAGGCTGGCCTCGAACTCAGTGATCTGCCTGCCTCTGCCTCCCGAGTGCTGGGATTACAGGCATGGGCCACCACGCCTGGGCCTGGTACTTTTTTTTTTTTTTCTGACAGGCTCTCATATATCCCAGACTGGCCTCAGAATCTAGTTGAGGATGACCTTGAGTTTATAATCCTTCTGCCTCCACTTCCCGAGTGATGGGATTACAGATTTGCACCACCACACTATGCAATGCATCCCCGAGAGCCAAACCCGTGGTTATGCACCTAGGTACCGTAACAGTCGAGCCACGTTCCTTCTACATTCTGCTGCGTGTGATCCTGAAGGGTCTAGCAAGTACCATAGCTCAGGAAAACGTACTGACAACAGCAGACAAGCGTAATTTATACTGCTCATTAGAAGTATACATGCTTATCTATGTGGGAGATGCGGCAGCATCTTACAGAACCCTAAGAACGGAGTAGCTACCAGAAGTTTAAGGAGTTTACTGTGAGAGCCAGGTGTGGCGGTGCATGCCTGTGATGCCGGCACTCAGAAGCCAGGAGGATATGGTTAACAGTGAGTTCCTGACAGCCAGAACCACACAGAGAGAACCTGGGGGCAGGGGCAGGGGCAGGGGCAGGGGCAGGGGCGGAGGCGAGGGCAGGGGTGGGGTCGGGGTCAAGGGCGTGGCTAGCTACTTTAGAGGCTGAAAGCACTTGCAGCTCTTTCAGAAGATCTGGCTTTAATTCTCTACATCCTCATCAAGCAGCTCACAACTGCCAGCTAACTCCAGCTTCAGGGGGAATCTGATGCCCTCTTGTGGTCTCCACAGGTACTGCTCACTCCTGATGCACATGTAGACCAACAGGCGCGCGAGCGCGCGCGCGTGCACACACACACACACACACACACACACGTTCCCATCATACGCAAGGCATGCACAAACATGTCACACTTATGCACACAAACAGTAATAAATTGACATGAAAAGTCAAGGCGGGACTATTCTGGCTCCCAATACCAGTTCTACAGTAATACACCCCCCCAAAAAAAATAAAATGTGAGCTAGGGGCCTGGAGAGAGATGGCTCAGCAGTTAAGAACACTGGCTGCTCTTGCAGGGGACCTGAGTTCAATTCCCCACCCTCATGGCAGCTCACATCTGTCTGTAACTCCAGCTCTCGAGAACTGCCACCTTCTCTGGGCTCCACCAGCATCAATTCCCAGCAACCACAAGGTGGCTTACAACCATCTGTCATGAGATCTGGTGCCCTCTTCTGGCCTGCAGGTGAACATGCAGGCAGAATACCATATAAATAAATAAATCTTTAAAGAGTAAATTACATTAAATCTAAACTAACAATTTAAAAAATAGTAATAAGATTGCCTATTGAAGTCAAAGAAGATACAAAATAAAATTGTAAATTAATTCAAAGGTAGTGCAAATAAACAGCTGAATGAAATAAGAAAGTGATACAGGATAAGAAACAGAAATTCAATAAAAGAAAACACTGAAAATGTCCATTGAAATTTTGGAAGTGCCAAGCCTGTAATCCCAGCACTTGGGAGGCAGAGACAGGCGGATCTCTGTGAGTTCAAGGCCAGCCTGGTCTACAAAGTGAGTCTAGGACAGCCAAGGCTACACAGAGAAACCCTGACTGGAAATACAAAAAAAGAAAGAAAAGAGAGAAAAGAAAAGGAAGGGAGGAAGTCTGGAAGTGAGAGACACAGTAGAAAGCATTATCAATACAATGGATCACATAGAGATGGAAGACAAGATGAGTGAATTAGGAAAACAGGACGCACTAAAACCTATGAGAGACAGTAAAAGCAGTCCTAAGAAGGACGTGTGTGGCTCTAAGTACCTTCATTTTTAAAAAATCAAAATAATTTTTTTTCTGTTATGAAAAGGAGTTAACTTTGGGCGCAAACTGTCATATTATGAAGCCTTCAAAAATGTCATTTTCCTTTATTTTTAGCTGAAGTCTTTTAGAAAACTGAACAGAACCAGAAGAACGTGTGTCCGCCATTTTAATCTCTGCAGTATGTACTCCGAGCCTTGAGCTGACAGCATGCTGAGGCAGCCCACCTCTGAGGGGCCAGGAAACTACAGAGCACACACTGCACCACAGAAGGTAGATGCAAAACGGCAGAAGATGCCTGCAGGTACCCAGGCACACCCAGGCACAGACACGAGAGTGTGCACACAGGGAATATGGTGGGCACATAGGCTTACAGACAGACAGACACAGGCGGGCTGCTGTAGGCAAAAGCTTCTGAACTCAAGGCCGTACTTAGACAAAACCCACACAAAAGCCGCATTCTGTCAGAACGGTTCTAGAATTACATCTCTCCATCAATTACATCATTTCTATAGTTACCTTGCAGTTTCCCTGCACATCCCCCTGTCAGCCGCTATTAACTGACTTGTGGTCTCTAGATGCGCAGTGCCAACCATAGTTTAGCTGACTCACCATGTGGTCTAAAAAACGTGGCCTGTGTGCCCTTCTGTTCCTTACACGTGTCCACAGATGCTATGACCCCACGCTGAGCATCCTCAGGAATGTACCTGCTCAGCTAATGGGGCAGGTCACAGCAGGTCACCCTAACCCCATCCACCTTTAGCTGAGCCCATTGCAGGCAAGTGTGTACAGGATGGTGTGCGCCCTTATCCCATCCAGGCCCACTGGGGAGGATGAACCTTTCCCTGTGTCCTGGCACCAGGGAGGGTTCATCACCCTTGCCTCTTCATGGGAGATGGTTCCATACCAGGAGAGGCAACCTGAGGGTACCCACAACACCCTCAACCCCATAAAGTGGATTCCTGGGTTTTTTTGGGTTTTTTTGGGGGGGGGTTGTTGTTGTTGTTTGTTTGTGGGTTGGTGGGTTGTGTTTATTTGTTTGGTTGGTTGGTTTTTGGTTTTTCAAGACAGGATTTCTCTGTGTAGCCTTGGCTGTCCTGGACTCACTTTGTAGACCAGGCTGGCCTTAAACTCACAGAGATCCACCTGCCTCTGTCTCCCAAGTGCTGGGATTAAAGGCAAGCACCACCACCGCCTGGCTATAATTTATTTATTTTTATTTTATGTACATTGATATTTTGTCTGCATGTATGTCTGTGTGAGGGGGTCAGATCTTGGAGTTGTAGACAGTTCTGAGCTGCCATGTGGGTGCTAGGAATTGAACCTGGGTCTTTTGGAAAAGCAGTCAGTGCTCTTAACCACTTAGCTGTCGCTCCAGCCCGCTGCCCCCCCCCCCACATAAAGTGCATTTCATTGCAGAACTCCTGGGTCTTGGTACCCCCCACATCCCGTGTGTGTGTGTGTGTGTGTGTGTGTGTGTGTGTGTGTGTGTGTGTGTGTGT
>OU015754.1:4264621-4281799 GCA_907169655.1 Acomys percivali | reverse complement strand
GAAAGAAAGAAAGAAAGAAAGAAAGAAAGAAAGAAAGAAAGAAAGAATTGGAGTCATTTTCTTCCTTCCAGCCCAAAATGGATAAGTTGTTTCTAAAACGGTTCTCAGCCATTGTCACATGCTGGGATTACTAGGAAACCACTTAAATCTCTGGCCTGGTCTAGAGAACTGCTCATCAGCCTGAAATCCAGCAAGGCCTGCTGGGCCGGGGATGGGGTGGGGGTTGGCTGCAGGTAGGGGATAGGGGAGTGGAAGGGTTTGGCAGCAGCCCTGCCGTGCATTTGAACACATTTCCAGGGTGGGGAAATCACTGGTCTTAAGAGAGCTACAGACCAGGGGGGTCTGGGGAGATGGCTCAGTGCTTAAGAGCACATACTGCTCTTGCAGAGGACTCAGGCTTGTCTCTCAGTATCCAGCTCAGGTAGCTCATAGCACCTGAAACTCCAGTTTCAGGGGATCTGAGTCCTCTGCACTCAACGGGCACACACACTTCCCAATACAGACACATACTTAATTTAAAAATAAATTCAATCTTAAAAAAAAAAGACCTATTGATTCTTTGTGATTTTTTACATCATGCAGTGCCCTCCACCCTTGCAAACACCCAAATGCAGAAGAAGAAGAAGAGGAAGAAGAAGAAGAAGAAGGAGAAGGAGAAGGAGAAGGAGAAGGAGAAGAAAAGAAGAAAGAAAAAGAAAGAAAAAAAAGAAGAAGAAGAAAGATAGAATTTATTTTTAAAAAACTTGTCATGGAAGCTGTGTGTTGCAGTGTGTCCTACAGTGTACCCTTTTGTCCTTGTGTCTGTTTTGAGGACTCTGGCTTCTGCTACACCATCAGTACTAGATCCTCATGGAGCCTCCTCTCGGCTACCCTGTTGTTGTTATCCTGCGTGATGGAGATCTGCAGCTTTGGATCTGTAGGACTGGCCCCATGTGTGCTCCAACAGATCAGAGATGGGGTAGATGTTGAGGTGGGCCAACTCAGGGCCCTGGATCTGAGCCTGGGTGGTAGCTGATTTGATCAGCCTGTCATTTCTCCCAAACTCAAACCACCAGGGCGAGCTCTCCAGCGCTGCTCCAGCTAGCTCACCCAATGCCACAGCTAGAAAGGGGCAGGGTCAGCTCTCCTGCTCGCATGTCCTCGGGGCCAACTCATCCATGCCTTTACCACCAGGGCCAGCACGACTATGCTGCCCAGGAGAGGTGCAAGTCCCACTCTCCCAGTGCAGAGTGGGGCCAGCTCTCTTGCTCTCATGACCTCAGGGCCAGCTCACCCACATGCTGCATACCACACCACAGCAGATGAGGGGTGCTCTTAGGGGCTGTCTCATTTCAGGGTTAGCTCTGCTGGTCTGCCTAAATGAAGGGCAGGGTCAGCTCTCCTGAGTGTGGTGGCCAGCTCAGCACAGTGCCTCAGGGGGCAGTCCAGACCAAGGACATCTGCATGACCTTTGGTGGTAACATGGGCCTGTGACATCAACCCAGACCCCAGCTGCAGCAGGCACCTCAGCACAGCCTCCTCATAGCTGCCTGTTCCTCACTGCCGTCAAGTCTCCAGTTCCACCTTTCGCCACAGTGCATGTAGTCCAGGACAACCAGGACTACTCAGAGAAACTCTGTCTTGAAAAACTAAGGAAAAAAAGGGGAGGGGGGTACTCAGCCAAACCCAAAGGGTGACCAGTTTAGAATCTAGAAGGCTGGGAGCCAGAGACAGCAGGAGTGAGAGAAAAGCAGCTGTAGTGGAGACACTACTTGACAATGAATTCTGTGCACCCCACACCCTGTCCTCCCATCTCCCTGCTCCAATACACGTGCATACGTGCAAACACATGCACACGAAGACGCACAAACACACATACAATATGTTGTTGTTATTGCTGCTGCTGTAGTTATTATTGTCACTGTTGCGCTGCTGCTGTTTTATTGTTACTGTTGTTGGTTTGGTGCTAGGAGTAGAACCAACCCCAGGACAGTTTGTCGTGTGCTACACTGAATCTGTTAAGTTTCTAAACAAGTTATGAGAGGAAGGAGAGGCAGGTGTGGTGGCAAACACCTGTAATCCCAGCACTCCAGGGGAGGAAGCAGGAGGACTGGGAGTTCTAGGCCAGCCCTGCTACACTGCAAGACTCGGCTGAAAAAAGGAAAGGAAAGGAAAGGAAGGAAGGAAGGAAGGAAGGAAGGAAGGAAGGAAGGAAGGAAGGAAGGAAGGAAGGAAAAAAGAAGAAAGGAAGGTAATTTAATGTAAGAAGAATGTCATGCATTCATTTTAAAAAAAAAAACATTTTTAGCCAGTCGATGATCGCACACACCTTTAATCCCAGCACAGGCAGACTCTGTGAGTTCGAGGCCAGCCTGGTCTACAAAGTGAGTCCAGGACGGTCAGGGCTACACAGAGAAACCCTGTCCAGGTGTGACGGCACACACCTTTAAACGCAGCACTTGGGAGGCAGAGGCAGACGGATCACTGTGAGTTCGAGGCCAGCCTGGTCTACAAAGTGAGTCCAGGACAGCCAGGGCTACATAGAGCCTGTCTCGAAAAACAAACAAGAAGAAGAAGAAGTAGGAGGAAGAGGAGGAGAAGAAGAAGGGGAAGAAGGAGAAGAAGGAGAAGAAGGAGGAGGAGGAGGAGGAGGAGAGGAGGAGGAGGAGGAGGAGGAGGAGGAGGAGGAGGAGGAGAAAGCAACCTTGACTCAAAAACAAAAAAAAGTAAGTTGGGTGAAGCCGGAGGAGGAAGGCCCAAGCCTGGGGGGCTGAGGATGGCTGTTATCCACACACCTTCACTTTGCTTCCTTTCCTGGCCAAAGTGGTGACTAAATGCCAATTAATTTTCCTCATCCTGGCAATAATGTGAAACTGTAGAGCGTCCTGAAAGGGCTGCCATTTGGTCTTTTGTGCCCTGTGGTTTTCGCCCTGCATCTTCACCTGGGTGGTACTCCGCAGTTTTGTTCATTTCAGCCTGGGGAGGGGGCTGGGGGGAGGAACGACCTGGAAGGCAAAAAGCAAGAACGCAGAATTGTAGTTCTCCCAGTAAGCAGGCAGGGCTGATGTTTTTAGGTGTTTATCCACAAATAATAAATAAACTCAGTGGCAACATTACATCTTCCGTTATCTCGCTTTGCTGAGGCACACAACACTTTGAAAGCCTCCAGCAATTCATTGTCCGAATTTGGCCTTCTTTAAAATTAAAAAAAAAAAAAAAAAAGGAGGAAGAGGCAAGTCCCACTAACTAGTTTAAAAGAGATTGTACAAACAAAGCAGGCTTTTTTCTCCTCGTGAGCTGTGTATATAATTACTTGAATAATGTTGAATTTCACCCATATGCTGGAGAAGGGAAAAAAAAAAAAAAAAGACCAAAAAAAAAAGAAAAAAAGAAAAGAAAATAAGCAGTGTGAATTCAAACTGCAAATGAATGGAGCCGGCCTCATTCATAAATGTCATATGAAGCTCAGATTAAAAGGAAACTCTGTCATTCCAGGGACAGCAGCTGTTGTTATGTCGAACAAAATGGATACAAATGGGTATTATTTTAAAGTGAAATGCTTAATTTCAGACCTAGGGAGCACACTGTCCTCTGTGTAGACCAGAGTCACAGGAGCCGTGGTCCCCAGTAGAGGGCTTGATTGCACCGGAAATCAAACTCCCAGGCCCGCAAACACACTGGCAATGTTTAAGTTACTATGGCAATCACAAAATAGGAAAGCCTTTTCTTCTCTTCCCCGTCTCTGCGTGCAGCCTCGGGCCGCTCCTGAATAGACCACATCTGCAAAAAGTTTTAACACGGTCCTCAGATAAAGAAAGGGTCCCCAAAATGGGCACTGACCCGTCTCAAAAAATGTTGCAAATTTTACATACAAGAATTGGGGAGCTGGGCCACTTTGGGCAGGTTATGTCATAATGCAGACACAAAGAGATGAAAGCACGCGAGGCTTTGGCTGTCAGGTCCTGAGAGGAGGGGACAGCCGCAATAAATGACAGCTTAAATGCAGACGTAAGGAGAAAAGTCAGGGGTGGGTGACAAAAAGTTACTGGTCAATGAATAAGGGAGAAATTTCAAACACACACACACACACCAGACAAAAGGGAGAAATAAAAAAAAAAATCTATCTATAGAGATTTACTGAGAGAGACTCCAAAGCATATTTAGCAAATCTTAGAACTATCAACCCCCGCGAAGCCAGCACATGGCTCTTTATGGCAGGCCTTTGTGGATTTTACATCCCACAACTGTGTCCACACAGCTTATCCACGGCCCAGGGTGTTTTCAAACAATGGCGGAGCCTCCCCAGGGACCGGGTATTGTTCATATGGCTTGGTAAAAAGGACGTTTCTGATAAAACACATATGCGCACAGACACTCTCATAGACACATGTGCACACATTCACTCATACGCAAATACACACACACACACACACTCATACAGTTGGGTCTCAAAGGCAAGCCTTTTTTGGAAGTTAGGGGCCACCAGTTCCCAGTTGGTCTGGGTTGGGAGGACTCCTTTTCCACTTACCCTTTTTTGGTCTCCACACACTTGTTAAGCTTTGACACTCTGATTTTAGCTGAGTCTACTGTCTCTCCCAGACTGGAAGACAGCTTGGCTGTGCCTTGCGATGGAGCTGCCTGCCTGTGCCCTTGGTGTGAGGAAGGGTAAAGGAAATGTGGTTAGAAGGTCATTCCCCTCTGGCTCCCCACAACCCCTCCTCCACAAGCTGGCAGTGAGCAGTCAGGCATCCTGCGTGAAAAATCCAAGTGTCCAGAAGCAGAGGGGAAAGAAAAAAAAAAAAAAAAAAGCTAAAATTAATCTTCACTTCTTTCAACTTCAAGAGCTATTCATGGCATGAAAGAAACTGGAAAGGACTTGGGTGGGGAGTGGGCTGAGAAGCCGCCATTTGCAAGAGTTGAAACTCAGAGCGAAGAATACTTTTAAATAGCATGAACTCGCCACAAAAAAAGTCACATTACTGAAAGGCAGCCAGCGCCCAGTAAAACCGACACTACATTTCACATTCATTGACTCTTGTTCTTTGGGGGAAGTTCTCAAACGAAGAGAAAAACAATGCGAGACAATGGTGCTACCTTACCAAAGCGCTTTCATGCAGGCCCCTTCAGATACTTCCAACTGCTTGTCAATAGGTCTCTCCGAGCCTCTGCGTTTCTAAACGTTCTGTCACATTTGTGTACCAACCACTTAAGTTCAGCTAAAGCCTTGTGACCTGGACTGCCTCCCCTTTATGTGGGTCAAAATGCAAGGCGCGGCCATTGTGTCAACCGGCCTTCATTAAATTCATTGATTTGACCTGTATTTTAAAGACCAAAAGTCAAATGCAATGGGAAGTTAAAATTCCCATACAGAAATCTCCCCTTGGGCTACTCTTCGGCTTTCTTGAACAATCCTGTGTGCTCACCCAAGGGCATTTTAGGTCCATCTGAAGCCTGCCTCATAGGAAGATAAACTGATACATCTGTTTGTCTTTGGGGGGAGGGGGGGGAGTTACAGTTTGATTTTGATTGTTTTTGCAGAAGAAGAGGCAGCAACGTTGAAGGAGGCCAGTTGCGTTTGATATTTGTCCCCACAGCAGTCTTGGCCGTCTGATGTGACTTGGCTTGGGCCCCTCTGCCAAGGACTGATTTCTGTTCCGTGTGGGTGGCTCCGGTAGGAAAGCCTTGGGCTGCTTCGTCGGTGTTTGCAGCGCACATTCTGGACTGCGGTGGGCTGCAGTTTTCTTTCAGACATTATTGAAGAATGGCAGGCATTTAAAAGCCCATCTTTTCCGGGGGCTGGAGCGAGGGTGCAGGAGTTAAGTAAGAGCCCCGGCTGCTCTTCCAGAGGACCCGGGTTCCATTCCTGGCACCCGCATGACAGATCACAACTCTCTGTAGCTCCAGTTCCAGGAGGTCTGACGCCTTCACACAGACACACATGCAGGCAAAATGCCAGTACACAAAATAACTAAGTGAAAAGAAAAAAAAAAGCCAGGCGTGGTGGCGCATGGCGCACGCCTTTAATCCCAGCACTTGGGAGGCAGAGGCAGGCGGATCATTGTGAGTTCAAGGCCAGCCTAGTCTACAAAGCAAGTCCAGGACAGCCAAGGTAACATAGAGAAACCCTGTCTCAGGGGGGAAAACTTAATTAAAAGAAAAAAATTTTTAAAAAGCTTGTCTTTTCCTTAAGAATGTTTTTGTGACAGCATAGAGTACCCATTCAAAATATGGAAAGGGAAGGGAGTGACAGACATGTGAATAAAAACTGGAAAGTTGGGCTGGAGGGGCAGCTCAGTGGTTAGAGCCATGGGCACCATTCCAGAGGACCGGGCTACTCTTCCCTTCTCATTTTCAGCCTTAAATATTCCCCACTTTGTGTAATTACAAAAAATCAGAAAGCCTATTTACTTAATTGTAGAAAATAGCATAAATCAAACTGATAACTCTACTTAGCACTTCAGGTCTGAAGATTAAAAGAGAATTGATTAACACAGCTTAGCTTAGAGCAGAGCGTCAGGACCCACTGAGCTGAAGTCCAGGATACAAGCAGAGCTGGGGCCTGCACAGAGGCCTGACAATAAGGGCACAGGAAGCCCAGTGTGTGCAGATGGGTGAAGAAATCTCAAATCCAGCCTCGGCGAGATGGCTTAGTAAGGAAGGGAGCTCGCTGCCAAGCCTGACAGCCTCAATTCGATCCCTGGGGCCCATATGGTGGAAGGAGAAAACTGACTCCTCCATGCTGTCCTCTGACCTCCACATAGGTGCCCTGTGTGTGTGTGTGTGTGTGTGTGTGTGTGTGTGTGTGTGTGAGAGAGAGAGAGAGAGAGAGAGAGAGAGAGAGAGAGAGAGAGAGAGAAAGAGAGAGAGACAGACAGACAGACAGACAGACACAGAGAGAGACACAGAGAGAGACAGAGAGAGATGGAGGGAGTGGGAGTGGGCAGGGAGGAAATTTAAAATGTAACTTAAAAAAGAAAGAAAGAAAGAAAAAAGAGAGGCTAGAGAGATGGCTCAGAGGTTAAGAGCACTGGGTGCTCTTCCAGAGGTCTTGAGTTCAATTCCCAGCAACCACATGGTGGCTCACAACCATCTATAATGGGATCTGATGTCCTCTTCTGGCATGCAGGTGTACATGCAGGCTGAACACTGTATATGTAATATGTAAGAAATAAATAAATCTTAATAAAAAAAAAAAGAAGGAAGGAAAGAAACTTCAAAATCCAGTGGCAGAATCCTTGAAAGTCATAGAAAACCATCTGCATCCACAACTCTGCAGCCATTCTCCAGCACAGAGGTGTGGCCCCAGCGTGTGCCACTCTCCAGTACAGTGGTGTGGCTTGGGCATGTACCGCTCTCCAGCACAGCAGTGTGGCTCGGGTGCGTGCCACTCTCTAGCACAATGGTGTGGCCCAGGGTGCTACTCTCCAGCACAGCGGTGTGGCTCGAGTGTGTTCAGGTGGTGGCTTGCACTCATGAGTGAGGAAACTGAGAATCAAAGATGAAATAACTCTCCAGAGCCACCCAGCAAAGTGAGAGCAGAAGGGCACTGAGGTCTATGTGACCCTGAAGTTCACACTATGGGGGACACAAATTCCAGCATTCTGTGGGTGAGGCTGAGAGCATGGATGTATTAGTGAGCTGCCTGGGGGATGGAGGTGGGTTCTTCAAGATACCAGATTTCTTCCTGTTATTTTGTTTTTGTTGCTATTATGGAGACCAGTCCCCCAAGACTGAGATGAAGGGTGGTAACTGGGCCTGCGTGGGACGTGATGCTGCTGCTAGTCAGCGCCCACATGGTGTGTGTTACTTTCTGTCAGGACAAAGTCACTAATGTGAAGACTCCCAGAAGGCTATTTATTTCCCACTGGCCAGAGGTTTTCTTTATACTTTTACATGGTCTGTCACTTTTCCAGGAACAAATTCCCTGGCTGAATATCCTACTTCTACAGGTGAGGAAAGTTGAGTTCGGAGACGCTGGGATCTGAGTCACCATCTTTTGTGGCCTTGCGTTGAAAGGCGGCTGCTTCATTCTTTTTATTAATCATTAATTCAAGGAGTCTGGCGCCAAGGCTACCCTTTTCTCAGTCCCAGGGGGGAAGGTAGGGCATAGGGCTAGAGGAAGGGGGCACCTCTCTGGTGGGCCACAGAGGCCACCGTGGTATCACAGGACAGAACCAAAGAGGATTATTCTCAGACCTTAAAACGTAACGGGATTTGCCTGTTGGACTTGGGACTTAGTTGGGACCTGTGACCCCTTCCTTCCTTCCAGTTTCTCTTTTGGGGACAGGAATGCTTGTTTCCGGCTTGCTCAAGAGAAGGTGGTTACCGTGGTATCTGGTAACGGCATGTTCACAGCTGAAGAGTAATTTTATGCCTGGACACAAGTCACATTCATACTCAAGCAAGCCTTTAAAGTTGAGAACAGATGGCTTCTTCGGGGAGTTGGTATGAGGTGAATATGTTTTCCAAGTGAGAAAGGCATGAATTCTGAGGGAGCTGGAAAGCCAATACTAGTGGCTCTTCCACAGATGCCTCTGCACCTCAGAAATGTGTCTGTATTTGGACATGGGTGTCTTTAAAATCACACTAGTTGGGCAAAGCATGTTGGCCACACCTTTAACCCCGGTATTCGGGAGGCAAAGCAGGAAGTTCAAGGCCAGTCTGGTCTACACAGCAAGCTCCAGGTAAACCAGGCCACATAGAGAGACCCTGTCTCAAAAAAAAGCAACAACAAATCACAAGAATCTACTTTTCTGCTCATGAGACACCAAAAAGTGACTGGAAACAACACAGGATCAAATCTGAACGTAAAGTTTTCTTCCCATAGTATTGCCACATCCTATCAGGTAGATGTGGCGTTTTAAATAAAGATACGGCCTCTGGAAATATTTAAACCGTGGCAGGCTAAGAAAGCTTGACCTTGGCCTTACTGTCCCAGAAGCCCCGCCCACAGACTAAGCCCCGCCCACAGACTAAGCCCCACCTTGCTATTCTGGAGGCCATTCTCCCAAGACTGAGATGAGGGGGTTATAACAGGAAGTGATAGGGCTGCCAGAAGTAGAGGCTAGGCACCTCTGTCATAATCAACAGTCTGTAAAAACAAAAAGCAGAGCTGCTTGGGGACCTATGGGGCATCTCTGACCCTGGAAGGACTAGAAGGCTATCTGAGCTACCTGCAAGGCCATTAACACACTAACTCCAGGGACCTTCAACTTTACAAGATTTCCGCCTAGCAGGAGGTTTTCTGATACAGAGCAATGATATGTGATTAACCAAAGAATAAGTCAGATGGACAGAAAAAAGCTACCAGGAACAGCAGGCCGCCCTAGACACCTTAGAAACACCAGACCACCCTAGAGACCTCAGGAACAGCAGGCTGCCCTAGACACCTTAGAGATGGTGCCGAATTTTTGTTTGTTTGTTTGAGACAGGGTTTCTCTGTAGCCCTGGCTGTCCTGAAATTCACTCTGTAGACCAGGCTGGCCTCGAACTCAGAGATCTGTCTGACTGCCTCCCAAGTGCTGGGATTAAAGGCATGTGCCACCATCTCCTGCCTCCGCAAAGTCTTACTGAGCAGAGAAATGACCCTTTGACTGTTGTCAGCACTCACTGTTTCAGAGTACACCCCACTTTATTCTTAGTTTGTTTGTTTGGTTTGGTTTGGTTTGGTTTTTGAGATAGGGTTTCTCTGTGTAGCCTTGGCTGTCCTGGACTTGCTTTGTAGAGCAGGCTGACCTTGAACTCACAGCTATCCACCTGCCTCTGCCTCCCAACTGCTGGCACCATCACCTCCCGGCTGCACATGAATTGTTTGTTTCTAGAATTTTCCATGTGATATTTTTGGTCTAGTTGATCTTAAGTAAGTGAAGCAGCATAAAAGAAAAACTGCAGTCACTGGGTCATTGACATAATCTCATCTCAATGCAACAAATATCCTAGTAAAAAGAGGAAATGCAGAGGCTAAAAAGGTAGAATGGTTAGAGCACTGGCTGCTCTTCCAGAATATCCAGGTTCAGTTCCTAGAATCAGCACAACGGTGCACAACCATATATTACTCCAGCTCAAGGGATATGATGCCATCTTTTGGTCTTCATGGGTACTAGGCATGCAAGTAGACATACATGAAGGCAAATGTCCATACATGTGAAACTTTTTAGAAAGGAAGTTCAGCAGAACAGAGTGATACATGAATCCCAACACTCGGGAGGCTGAAGCAGCGAGCTAATGAATTTCAGGCCTGCCTGACCTCCATCACAAGGTTTGTCTCAAAAATGGAAGGTGTGTGTGTGTGTGTGTGTGTGTGTGTGGCAGGTGTGGCAATATACATGTGCAATCTTACACTTGAGAAATAGAAGGAAGAGACCAGCCTGGGCTACATGCGATTCCATCTCAAAACTAACTAACTAAACTAACTAACTAACTAACTAACTAACTAACTAACTAACTAACTAAGGACTAGAGAGATGGATCAGCAGTCAAGAGCACTTGTTCTTGCAGAGGACTTGAGCTGGGTTCCCAGCATCCACATAGCAGCTCACACCCATCTGTAACTTCAGTTCCAGGAATCTGACTCCCTCTTCTGGTCTCCAGAGGCACTGCACACACCTGGTGCATATACATACATGCAGGCAAACACCCATAAAATAAAAATGAATCTTTAAAATGTAAAAATGAAGAAGAGGAATTTACACACATATGCACAAAGAAAAGGAAACCGCATGCAGACAGAAGGCAGAGACAGCTGTGTGAACAAAGGAAAGGGCTTCGGAAGACACTGGTGCTTTGACCTCAGACTTCCAACCTCCAACTGGAGAAAGGTAAGATTCTCTCCCAGGAAGCTATGAGGGTGACCCTAGCTTAGACCTCTAGCAATGGGGGATACAGAGCGTGAATGGGCCATCTTCTGTAACCAGACAAGACTTTCAGTAGATGGTTTGGGACACCAATACACCCACAGAAGCTTCGACTTGCAATTTGTACTGCCTGCAAGATGTCCTGGAGTGAAGATGGGACAGACGTTGTGGGAGTGTCTCAGGGATGGTCTCTGCACCGTGTATTCAGATGCTGATTTCTGTGCCTGAGATCTGGTTGTGGTCTGGATGGGGGATTGTCCTTTCTTTCCTTTCTTTTTTTTTTTTTTTTTTTCAAGACAGGGTTTCTCCGTGTAGCCTTGACTGTCCTGGAATCGTTTTGTAGACCAGGCTGGCCTTGAACTCACAGTGATCTGCCTGCCTCTGCCTCCCAAGGGCTGGGATTAAAGGCGTGCACCACCACTGCCCAGCTTTCCGATGCTGATTTCTGTGGCTGTGATCTGGTTGCAGTCTGGATGTGGGCGTTGTCGTTTCTATGAAGAATCTCCTGTCTTTAAAAAAAAAAAAAGTGTTCTCCATCATCTCTGATTGGTTAATAAAGAAGCTGATCAGCCCATAGCTGGGCAGAGAGGACAGAAGGAGGGACTTCCGAGCCCAGTCAGGGGGTTTCGGTTGGAGGACAAGAAGGAGAAGAAAGGGGGGTAGGAGGTGGCCATGAGGAATTCACCACGAGGACAGACAGAAGGAGCAGCAGCAGCCAAAGTGAGACTAAGATGGCAAATAGCACGGGGCATATCTGCCCAGCTGCAGTGCTTAAAGCTTATTGATAAATGTAACAGGTCTCTGAGTCATTATTTGGGAGATGGAATGGACAATAGAAAAAAATCCCCGACTTATACTATATTTCTACAGGAGTAGCTAAGGAATGACTGGTCCAGCTTGAGACCCACACGCAAGAGGGAGCCTACTCCTGACGCTGCCTGGAGGGCCAGGACCCACAGGCTGGACAGCTCAGAGACCTAGGATAGAAAATGATTCCTAATGATATTCAGCCACACTCATAATTGGTGCCTAGCCCCATTGTCATCAGAGAGGCATCACCCAGCAATGGATGGAAACAGACACAGAGACTCACAGCCCAAATATTAGGTGGAACTCAGGGAATCCTGCGGAAGATGGGAAGGAAGGATTGTAGGAGACAGAGGGCTCCAATACGCCACAAGAAAACCCACAGAAGGCTGGAGAGATGGCTCAGAGGTTAAGAGCACTGGCTGCTCTTCTAGAGGTCCTGAGTTCAATTCCCAGCAACCACATGGTGGCTCATAACCATCTGTAATGAGATCTGATGCCCTCTTCTGGCTTGCAGGTGAACATGCATGTATGCATAATAAATAAATCTTTAAAAAAAAAATAAGAAAGAAAGAAAGAAAGAAAACCCGCAGAAACAGCTAAGCAGGGCTCATAGAGGCTCACAAGGACTGAGCCACCAAGGGAGGAACTTCCATGGGCCTGACCTGGGTCCTCTGCACATTTGTGTAGCTTGGTGTTTGTGTGGGACTCCTAACAGGGTAAGCAGGGGGGCTGTCTCTGACTCTGTTGTCTGCCTTTAGGGCCCTTTCCTCCTACTGGGGTAATAGGAGAGGAGGTGCCTAGTCTTACTGAAATCTGATATGCCATGGCTGGTTGATATCCCTGGTAAGCTTGCCCTTTTCTGAAAAGAAACAGAGGCGTGAGAGGGGGGAGGGACTGAGAGGAGAGGGAGAGAGGAAACTGTGGTCAGGATAATATATGCATATATATATGTATATATATATGTATATATATGTGTGTGTATACACACACACATACGTACACACAATATATGTATGTATATATATGTATGTATATATGTATATTAGCAGCTTCTACAAATTAATATGCTCTAGTTTCCATATTGCAAGCCTACTCCAGTGTTTGGCTTTGCTGTTTTCACTACTTGGGGTTGCACATACATGCTTAGGGCACTTTTTTTTTCCCTAAGAGGGCACTTTTTTTTTTTTCCTAAGACGTATTCATGTTGAGATAAATAATTCAGTTTTTATTCCTGAGAAAAGATCTTTAAAAAAACACAGAATGAGTCATGGAAGTCTTTCCTCTTCAGAATGGGCCCCTCAATCACGTGGCAGTTATGCTAGCTAGACCACTCAGAGTGCTGCTTGTCTTTCTAGAAATGCCAGAGGCTTGAGACAGCCTGACATGCAAAGGGAAGAAGACCCAACTATCTGCTGTGCCCAACTAACACACTTCACCAGCAAAAACATCCACAGACCAAAAGTCAAGGAGTGGAAGTCAATTTATCAAGCAAAATCAAGGGGAAGTAGACTGGCATAGGTATCCTCTTATCTAATAAAGCTGCTAAAAAAAAAAAGTAGTCACAAGAGATAAATAAGATTAACAGTAGTCTCGGAAAAAAAAAAAAGGTTAACAGTAGCACTCAAGGGAATGATTAAGAGGCCACAAAATTACAAGCATACATCCACCAAGCTTTGGGGCTCACTATATCCTGAAGTAAGCACCAATGTACACAAAATGTCAGATAGGCCTGACCAACAACAGTAGGTGATCTCTGTCTCCCATTTTCTCCTTTAGTTCATCCCAACTAGATCAACAAAGAAACCGGAATCCAGGCTACCCCATAGATCAAGTGGACTAAACAGATATCTACAAACCATCCTGTCCAAGAAAACGGAAACACAGATTATGGAACCTTCCTCGAAATAGGGCTCAGTGTAAACCACAACGCAAGCCTTAACATACACAGAAGAACTGAAGTAATCTTGGGCATGTCAGCAGATCACTGGTAGAAGCAAGCAAACGCAAGAGAAACGCTGGAAACGACATGATTACTTAGTGGTTGGACTATTTACTCTTCAACAAATAGCACGTCATTGGAGAGATCAAGAATGTTAAATAAAAAAAAGAAAGAAAGAAAGAAAAAGAATTCACAAATCGTGGAGCCGGAGAAAGGGCTCAGTGGTTAAGAGAAATCGTTTCTCTAGCACAGGACCCAGGTTTGGTTCCCAGAACCCACATGGCAGCTCACCACACTCTAGTTCCAGGGTCCAAAAATCTCTTCAGCCCTGTGGGCACTGCACACATGTAAAAGTAACTTTTATTCGTCTGATGTAATTGTTATCCAGAGGCTTACAGTCTCTGTCTCCTGGATTAAAGGTGTGTCTGTATTCACTGGGCGTGGTAGCACATGCCTTTAATCCCAGCACTCGGGAGGCAGAGGCAAGCGGATCGCTGTCAGTTCGAGGCCAGCCTGGTCTACAAAGCGAGTCCAGGACAGGCAAGGCTACACAGAGAAACCCTGTCTCGAAAAACCATAGCAGCCATGCTCTGAATTAAAATACCTCTACATCTTCTCCCTTTCTGTTTAAGGTAAAAATTGTACACAGTTTGACTTTTACAATTGTCAATCCCACAAACTTAACAGTGTCAATGTCCTGATGAAAACCTGTTGATGTGATGATCCTTCAGTGACTGCTGTCCTGATCATCTGTCCTTCAGCTAATGTCCATTTCAGCACCACGCTTTTCCAGGCTGGCAAAACTTTTTCTCGGACGGAACACATTTACTGACTTTCATTCTGATATTAAGCATCTTTAAAGTATATAGGTTAATCTAAGCTAGCTCCTCATGAATCCACACATAAACGAGACACTTAGGCACTCGCATCCCATGCCCAGCTCCCCGCCAGCAAGCTGGGCTTCTTACCCATTGTCAGTGGCATGTCTATTTTGACCCTCAATTTCATTGTTAGAATTCAGGAATAGCCAGAAACTGACCATTGGAACGGCAGACTCAGATTGACAGAAATTAATTGAACGCTGAACAAAAACTGACTGGTCAGGGGCACAACCTAAGCTCGGGAGCCAGACTGTGTCCCCAAGATATTTCAAAGTGAGTTTTTAAAGGAAAAAACAACCAAGCTGGAAAAAGCATTTCTCTTACAGGTTCATTATGTTCATCCAAGCAAGAAAAATTCATTTCTGTCTTACGTTCATTGTATCTCAGTAACTAGACAAAGCACATTAAGATGGTTGGCTGGGACTTTAGGATGGAGAGCTCTTGGGGGCTTTGCGGCTTTCCAGGAGACGGGAATATGGCAAGGCATTGAGGTTTAACTTTAACAGAACATGCATTTACCTTTAACCAAAGCAGAACATGTATTCATCATCTACTGTTTTATCTAGGCGGCAGGTACTGGATTGTTGATTTATAAGTAAATGCTGTTCTTTTTCTCAGGCGAGTAGAGCCTGAGAACTTAAACATTATTTCACCCCCATGATGAAAAGGGAGACTTGAAGGTAACATGGCCTCTGTTATGCTAAAGGGGGAAAGTAGATGTGAACAGAGGAGCTGAGGTTATGCTGAGAACTAGCGCAGGACTCAGAGGAGGGGCTATGCCTAGGCAAAAGGTTTGAGCAGGTCGCAACATTCCCACAGCACAGCACATTAGGAATCATTAGTTCACAATTAAGCACAATTTTCCGTTCTCTTCCTTCCTCTGCCTCTTGTCTCTCATGCCTTTATATTATCATAGCTAGTTTTCTTGCTGTGCAGCTCTTCTTTTCAACCTTTTTTTTTTTTTTTTTGAGAAGATCAATATAAAGATTGCAATTGAGGGCTGCAGAGGTGGCTCAGAGGTTAAGAGCACTGTCTGCTCTTCCAGAGGCCCTGAGTTCAATTCCCAGCAACCACATGGTGGCTCACAACCATCTATACCCTCTAATGGCCTCTTCTGACATGCAGGTATACTTGCAGATAGAGCACTCATATACATAAAATAAATAAAATATGTTAAAAAATATTTTTAAAAAAAGATTGCAATTGAAAGTAGGGAGGGGTTTAGTCCGGCAGTCATGATTGCAATGAGAACAGTTTTTGTCTCCTCGAGTCCTGTTCTTGCTCTTCAGGCATCTGAAATGAAGTTTTCCATTCTTCAATGCAAGAAGAGTCTGCCTGTATAATTACAATTGTCTTTTGGGATGGCTTACTGTGATTTGCTATTTCAGAGGCTCTTGCATCTTTCCTTGCTCTGGGCTCCAGGCTCCCAGCGCTTTAGTTTCCCCAGTCTCTCTGGGCATCCCGCTCAGAGAGAACTCAAAAGAACTGAGTCTTCCTCTGGAGATGATGATCCCAGGCGAGCATTTCCTCTGCAGCTTTCTGTCAGATGTCCTCTGCTTTATGCAGCATCTATAGACTTTCTTCTTCTTCAATCACATTGGGTTTTTCTTCCAAACATGTTGAATACCAGACATTACAGCAACTTTTACTGACCTGATGTAATTGTTGTCTCCGAGCCTCTGTCTCCTGGGATTAAAGGCGTGTCTGTACCCCAGCCAGATCACACAGACCTAGAAGGTCTTTGGATGGGATCTCTTGCCAGAGACATCCTATAAATAACCTAATGATGCGCCTCAACATCTTAGGAAAATCAGGACAAGCCAAACTCAAAAGCAGCAGGTAAGGACTGGAGAGGAGGCTCAGCAGTTAAGAGCACTTGCTGCTCTTGCAGAGGACCTGGGGTTTAGTTCCCAGCACCCATGTTGGGAGCTCACAGCCCGTAACTTCAGTTCCGAGGGACCCAACTCGCTCTCTGGCTTCTCCTGGCGCCTGCGCTTGTTGGGTTGGGGTGGAAGCCAAGAAAGCTCACTTCAGAAGCAGAAGCTTAAAATAAAAGCTTTTGGGAGGCTGAAGAGATGGCTCAGCAGTTAAGAGCACTGTCTGCACTTCCAGAGGTCCTGAGTTCAAATCCTGGAAACCACATGATGGCTCACCACAATCTGTAATGTGATCTAATGCCCTTTTCTGGCATGCACATGTACATGCCAATAGAGCACATGTATACATAAAATAAATAAATAAAATTTACAAAATGAAAGCTTTGTTTTTCTAAGCTCAGGAAGGTGGCCAGTTTGGGATCTGAGCCCTGTCCTTGAGGGAAATTTGCATTGCATATTTAAAAGTGAAAAATCTCAATTAGCTCATACAAGCGGGTGGTACAAGGTGGTCAGCTCTGACTCAAGTTATTTTGATAACAAGAAGTTCTAGCTAACCTTGAAAGTGTGCCTGGCAGTGTTTAGGGTACATCCAAAGTGTAACCAAGTATGTAGATAGCAAAGTATAAATTATGACACTGTTGAATCATAGATAACAAGGGCAAAAACAGAGTGTAGCTTAGTACAAGATCAGCCTGACCCTCTGGCAGGGAATTTTCCTAGAGTTGGTGGTCTTTGGGATGGAGTTAGGCTGTTTCCAACAAAATGGAGTCTGATAGCTTTTTTTTTCCTTTCTTTCTTTCTTTCTTTCTTTCTTTCTTTCTTTCTTTCTTTCTTTCTTT
>OU015754.1:4200460-4235327 GCA_907169655.1 Acomys percivali | reverse complement strand
CACACACACACACACACACACACACACACACACACACACACACGCCACACCCACTCCGCTAGAGTCTGTGTGACATGCAACCTTATCGGCTCGGAGGATGCTCGGTCATCGATCAGGTGATGTGGAACCAGAGTCTCGAGGGTCCCTGGCAGAAGCCCAGGTATTTGTTGAGACGAGCATCCCGAGTCCTGGGTGTACACAGCCTGGCTATTGGCCTACTTCTGCTTTTCCTCCTTCCTTGCTCTATAATCACTCATGCATTCTTATTAAGTCCACCTCCAGGGCAGGGCCGTTCTTACCCTCTGAACATCTCAGTAACTGAGAAACCTGATGTGAGTCCATCGGGAAATGAACCAATGGTGGCCGTGGATGAAGTAGTTCCGCAGAAAGCTGAACGTCTCATATTAAACAGTACCAGAAACATGACTGTAAATGAAACTACACCTTGGGGGTGAAGGTGTTTGTGCAGTTGATACAGAAAGAAAATGCGATGCAGGAGGCACTTGACAAATGGCAACAGCTGGAGCATAGGCTAAAGAATTCTAGGAAGAGAAGGCATATCCAGGAATGTGAGGATAGCGAGGAGAATGAAGCAGTCTCGGGAGTTCCCAGTAAAACAGAAAATGGGACAACTTAGGACTGGATTGAAGGGAAATGATGACAGAGACCCAAATACAGAGGACCAATAGCTCTAAGAACCACTCCCTACCCTCCATTATCATATATAGGAGTGTATGATGAGGATTTAACATGATGGGTTACTAAGGATGGTAAAAAGATAAGATATTAGGATCTGAGTCCCTGGGAAAGAATCTTGAGGGCCAGACCTCCATGGTGCACTTTAACTGCAGCAGAGAAAAATGACATAATTACACAACTCACCAAGGTGGTAGTAAAGTATGGCACCCCATGGGATTGTTTTGGTTTACAATGTATAGGAATATCAGAAATATTAAGATGTGTAAAGGAATATAACAACTTTATCTAAGTATGGGCTACAGACGTGCAGACTTGTACTTCTCTTATGGGTAAAAGCTGTTAACAATAACATGCCTGAAAAAGGAGCCAGCTTCGCCTAGCTGACTGTGAATTCTAAGAAAAGCTCATGCCACCGTCTGAGGTGATTAACCACAGTCTGTCTCTGGCCCTTGTGCATAGCCAGAGGACCTTGTGGTACTTTTAGTTTCTGATTATTGCTGTACTTTACACTTTGTAACCTGATCTGTATCCCTTAAACTGTGGTTTGTAGCTAGCAGAAGTTCCTGTCATGACTGTATAAACCACTGAGCTCAAGTAAAGATCTGGGCAGCAGCATTGAACCTCCCTTGTGTTCGTGTCTGTCTGTCGCGCCGAATCCGTCCCCACCTGATATCCACAGCTAGAAGCCCCCTCGGTGGTCTGTGGCGCACACACACACACACACACACACACAAAACAAATGGACAAACAAATAAATAAATAAATAAAAAGGAAGGAAGAAGCACCTGAAGACTGATAAAGATTTGTTCTGAAGTGTGTAAACTTGATAGGTCAAGCATCAGAGATACTGATCTTTCAGGAAGGCAGAACTCACTCTATTTTGTACAAACTTCATTTCACAAGCAGCCTGCCCCCATGATATTTATATCAAGAAAATTAACACAGACTCATGTGTGCCATCTTGGGCACACTGGAGCTGATATCTGGTAAACTGGGTCTGATAACAAAGCAACTGGCATGTGGCTCAGTGGTACTGTGCCTGCATCTCACGCACGTGGCCTTGGGTTCAACTCCCAGTACTACAGAAACAAAAGAAAAGAATGAAAGCGAGGCTCTCTGCTGCCATGGTGCCTGTGAAAAAGCTTGTGGTGAAGGGGGGCAAAAAAAAAAAAAAAGCAAGTTTTAAAGTTCACCCTTGACTGCCCCAATCCTGTAGAAGACGGAATCACGGATGCTGCCAACTTTGAGCAGTTCCTCCAGCAGAGAATCAAGGTCAACAGCAAAGCGGGGAATCTAGATGGAGGGGTTGTGACCATCGAACGGAGCAAGAGCAAGATCACTGTCACTTCTGAGGTGCCTTTCTCCAAAAGGTAGTTGAAATATCTCACCAAAAAATATCTGAAGAAGAACAGTCTTCAAGACTGGCTGCGTATTGTCGTCAACAGCAAAGAGAGTTATGAACGGCGCTACTTCCGGATCAACCAGGAGAAGGAGGAGGAGGACAAGGATTGAGACATGTTGGTCTGGAGTGTTTTGTATTAATTCATAAATAAAACTTAGGAAGAACAAAAAAAAAATGAAAGTGAGACGTTAACATTTATTACTACAAACATAACAATAGCAAGCCATTATAGGCTAATGTAAAGCTAATGGATTCTCAAATGCCAATCAGTTTCATCATGCCAACAATATCCTCTAAAGACAATCATTAAGGACAGACCCATCCTGACTAACAGCCTCTTCACACAGCCCCTCGACAGACAGAGCCTTCTAAACTCCACTCCTTTTTCAAGACTCAGCTTAAAGGACATTGCATTTATTTTAATATTGCATAACAAGTTAAGAAGCCCAGAAGGGGACAAGACCAACCAATCTGCCCAGAACAAGCAGAGAGGCTAGACAAGATGGACGGAAGAGCTTCCAGCCAACTGGTCTACCTGGGAAGGAGCCTCTCCAGCCTGTTGAATTTCCCAGGCGTCCAGCTTTCATCACTCCATGGGTGATGAATTGGCAACACAACTGTCTTTGAGTCATTTCTGCTCCTGGAGTGACCCCTCACCCATATTCCTGTAAGGAACCCCAATAAAGTTCACTGGTTCACTACATGGGACTTTGGTGCCATCCATACTTTGGTTTCTTATCAGTTTTCTGAGGAGAGTAGACATTGTCCGTGTCTTCCCAAGAAGAACATTCCCCACCAGCCTCCCAGTGGCTGGCTTAGATTTGTTCTCAAAGTGAAGAATTGGCTCCTAGAGAGCCCAGACATATGTAGGGCTTGGAGTCAACATCTTATCACCTTCATTTAGTCACTGGCCATGAGAGCGAGCTGCAGTCATACATCACACTGGAGCTCCGAGCCACAAACTCTTTCCAACAGCGCTTTATGATTCCACCACTGAGTTAGAACTGAAGGCAGTTCTACATAGCAAGGAGAATCATCTAAGGTAGCCACGCTTTCGGTTTTGAATGAGTGAATTTAGTAAGAATATATCAAGCAAAAGTAAAAGAATAAATAGTGTGTGGGGGGAACACTCAGAGGCCAGCCCATGGCCACACCCAAGATACTATGATGAAAGGCAGAAGGAGACAGAAGGTGGAGAGAATAGCTTGATGTGAGTAGCCTGCCCCACCATCTGAGGACACGGTGAAGTCCTCACCCCACCCCCGCGCTGCCACTGAGAGCCATGTGTAGGTCTGTGGCCATGCGACAACAGCTTGTGTCGATGTCGATGGCTCCTATACCACCAAAGAACATGAGAATATCCCTGGTCTGGGATGTAGCCTGGGACTGTGCTGATGCTCAAGGCCTGTTGCAGACCTGGCCCTGCCCCTCACTGGCTGCAAGACTCAGGAGAGCAAGCCCTAGGCAGTACAGTAGAGATGGCCCTGGTGGCAGAGGAACAGGTGGGCTGGCCTGAGGGTGTGAGGGAAGGAATGTTGGCCCAGCTCCTCATCTACCACAGTTGCATGGGTGAAGGACAGATGCCCCGCTTCTTCACCCCGAGGCAGTAGGGTAAGATGGCCCTGGGGTCATAAAGAGCAGGAGAGCTGACCCTGCCCCTTATTGGCTAAGGCATTGGGTGAGCAAGTCAGGACAGCACTGAAGAGCTCGTCCTGGTGGTCTGGGTGTGGGAGAGCTGGCAGGCTGACCAACTCAGCTACCACCCAGGCCCACCCAGATGCAGGGCTCTGAGTTGGCTCACCTCAACATCAACCTCATCTATGAGCTGCTAGGCACATTAGGGGCTGGTCCTGCATATCCAAAGCTGCAGGATCTCCATGACCCAGGGCAACAATAGGATAACAAAGAAGAGTCCCATGGGGATACAGTAAAGATAGTGTAGCAGAAGCCAGAGGTCTCGAGCCAGACCAATGACTCATTGCTGTGAACACTGCAAACAAAGATGTGTGGACAAAAGGGCACAATGTGGATACATTGTGATACATTTCAGCTTCCACTGTGGAATGGGTTTTTTGTTTTGTTCATTTTTGTTCTGTGTTATTTTATTTTGTGAGGGAGGCTGCACACACACACACAAAAATTGATTCACAAAGAATGAATTAAAAGTTTTGGTTTTATTTATTTATTATTTTTTAAGAACAAATAACAAGTAACAAGTAGAGAGAAGCAGCAGTAAGACGGCAAAACATTATCAAATGTGGTTATCACACAGCCAGCAGCGATGCCTGGAGCAGCCCAGCTGAGAGAGCAGGCTGAAGTTACACCATCAAGTAGTGCCTACACCCAGCACTTGGGAGGCAGAGGCAGGCGATCTCTGTGAGTTCAAGGCCAGCCTGGTCTGCAGAGAACCTGCCTCTGCTGCCGGAAGGCTGGGTCAAAGGTGTGTGCCACCACCACCCAGCTAACTTTCCATTTTTCCTAACAGCGAAAACAAGGCAAAGCTATGATGCTGGAGGTTGTTGACAAGTTAGGGAAGCACCTATCCCGGAACCCTGGGGCAGGATATAAGCTGAAATACTCCCTGCAGCTGCAGACCCTCCAAGTCTTCACATTGGAGCCTGCCTTGATTCTTCCTCAGCCTTAGGTGTTAGTCCTGCAGCATTTATTGGCATGTGACCTAGAAGCTAAAAGATGGGTTCAGACGCCTGTAATTGCAGGACTCCGGAAGCAGAGGCAGGCAGATCTCTGTGAGTTTGAGGCCAGTGTGGCCTACAGCATGAGTCCAGGACAGCCAGGACTATACAGAGAAACCCTGTCTCGAGGGAAAAAAAAAAAAAAAAGATGGTTTAGAAGCATTTAGTATTTAGCTATTAAAAAGTTAAAACATTTGTAGGCCGGGCGATGGTGGCACACGCCTTTAATCCCAGCACTCTGGAAGCAGAGGCAGGCAGATCATTGTGAGTTCGAGGCCAGCCTGGTTTACAAAGCCAGTCCAGGACAGCCAAGGCTACACACAGAAACCCTGTCTCAAAAAAAAAAACAAAAAACAAAAACAAAAACAAAATCAAAAACCAAAACAAACCAAAACAAACAAAACAACAACAAAAAGTTAAAACATTTGTAATAGGTTAAATTGTTGGTTTCTTGCTGACATGGCGACACACACCTTTAATCCCAGCACTCAGGAGGCAGAAGCAGGAGGATCTCTGTGAGTTTCAGCCAAACAAGGTTTACAGAGTGAGTTCCAGGACAGCCTAAACTCCACAGTGAGAGCCTGTCTGTAAGTAAGTAAGTACATAAATAAATAAATGTTATTTGGGCAGGCAGATCGCTGTGAGTTCGAGGCCAGCCTGGACTACAAAGTGAATCTAGGACAGTCAAGGCTACACAGAGAGACCCTGTCTTGAAAAAATCAAAATAAAATATAATAATAATAATAATAATAATAATAATAATAATAATAATAGTAAATTTTAACAACTTAACAGTTATACATGATGGCCCAGTGGTCTGTTCTCAGCATCCAGAACAGGAGGGAACAGCAACAACGCAAACCTGGAATAATATAAGCCAAAGTGCCCCAGCTGCCTGTGAGTGATGGGTAAAGAGTTTTCCTTCTATATACCGCCATTTCCGCCTAACTCTGTTTCTTTCTAGATTTATCTATTCCATTTTTACGTATGGGTCTTTGCCTGCAACACCTGTTTTGAACTTGGAAGAAGAAGACTTGAGCAGTGTTTAGTCACTAACGCCATTTACAGGATGGCTTCGTGCCGGCTGGTCCAGCCTGCCTTATACCCGAGAGGGAGTGCGTGTGCGTGCGCTCTCCCAGGCTCTGCACATCTCCGTCTGGGCACTGATGACGAGGGTGAATACATTTTCCTTCCACGCCAAGGTAGTTAAGTCCCTATCCCTTCTTTTTAACCCAGCGCCATTTCCAAATCAATCTCTATGGAGAAAGACTACCTGGACGTTTAAATCCATCAAAAAGGACTAAATGAGCATTTCAGATACGTCTATCAAGAGGAATGCCCCTTCTCCTCATCATTGTCAGTCGCTTGTCGGATGAATGTCCCCATAAGTGTTTATTAATCATCCTCCTGCTTACTGATGGGCCCGGACACTTTACTCCTCTGTGTCTGCAACGCACAGAGGATGTGGCGGGGGCCCCTTCGATCTGTCCCTCCACGCAGTTACTTACTTTGTTAAAGTTAATTTCCGCTCATTTCTGGCTTTGATGGTAAGATTCCTTTATCAGTTCAATTCATGTGTGTTGTCTGCAATCAAGGCAATATTGTCTGCTAATGCGAGGTACATTCGATGCTCTCTCTCCATCGGATGCTAACGCCTTTCTTCTGCTGGTCCTGTGCTGGAGAATTTGGGAAGATGCTCCCTCCCTGGTCCTCAGAGAGGAGCTGCCAGTTACTGAACAGCCAGCCATTCTTCTCTTCCTAGAATTCCTGGGCTGGAGAAATGAAGGGTTTTGTTTATCCCAGGAAGAATCTAGGTTGAAAAACAAGTTGATTGGTTAAAAAAGAGGGGACCAGGAATACGCAGTGGCAGCTTGATGTTCTGGCCACATCTTTGGGGTCAAGTCTCAGACTGAAACTCAACACTCCCTGTGCTAGGCACTACAGGAAGTGTTCCAACTAAGCCTTCTACTCCCCAAATTTCATCACATTCCCACGCAGACTTATATGCCTCTCATCACTCTGTCTCTCCAGCTTCTCTCTCTTTCCCAACCTCCTGCCCTCTGTGGCTTTGAGCTCCAGGCTTTCAGCAAACCGGAAGCTGAGAGAGAGGATCCGACCAGAGCGTTTCCAGAGGGCAGCTGTTGGGCTATCTTGCTCCCTCGAATGTTCCCACCTGGCTGATCCTGGAGCTGCTGGCTTCTGTTGCAGGTGAGGAAGGGGAGAAGCCGGGCCAACTCCAGCTGGCTGGTGGGAATTCCCTGGTGGGCTACAAACAACTCTGACTGGTGACTCAGATCATGTCCACCTTTAAGGGGCAAACTGGTTGTTCTAAAGGCAAGACCTACTTATGGTAAGGCGGCCATCTTTCATTACAAAGCACCTCAAGTGAGATTGTTCCTGTCTGTTCCAGACCCGCCTCACTCCTTTTTAAATCTACAAGCGTATCTCCCTTTCACCCTCACTAGGATGGTCTATTCTGTTGACGAACAACCTCATAACACAAACAACCTTTGCTTCAGGTAGTGCTGATGTGAAAGAGACGGCTGAGGCCGGTTCCTCAGGATGGAGGTGTCACACACACGCAGAAAAAACTTCACCAATGGCCTGACATCCCTCCACACAAGGAACAAAATCAGACACAGCTCTGTCAGCTTAAGAGTCCATTCTGCCCTGACTGGTGAGCTCTGGCTTTCACAAATGCATAAACAATGGTTCCTGAAACAAGGCCGAAGAGACTGCAGACCTATCCCAGGGCAAAGCCATGAACTCTGTGCAAGGGGAGAGTGTAAGAGAGACTTCAGGTGCACATGCATGTGCATGCTCACGTGTGTAAGTGATTGTGCACATGGTTCCTGGCCTCTATATGGCCTCAGAGGGCAACCTCAGTGTCCACCCTCATTTCCCAAGC
Organism: Acomys percivali; assembly: GCA_907169655.1. Lineage (NCBI taxonomy): Eukaryota > Metazoa > Chordata > Mammalia > Rodentia > Muridae > Acomys > Acomys percivali. The sequence continues at coordinate 4,227,625 of OU015754.1, read as the reverse complement.
TTGTTTGAGGCAGTGTCTCTCGTTCGCCCTGCTCACACCAGACCAGTTGGCCTTGGGTTTCTGTGCGTGTCTGTGCCATGTATGCACACAGGCCCTCAGAGGCCAGGCAGGAAATACAAACAGCTGGGGCTGGAGTTGCAGGGATTGTGAGCCACCTGATGTGCCTGCTGAGAACTGGACTTGGGCCCTCTGGAAGAGCAGCGAGAACCCTTAACCACTGGGTCGTCTCGCCAGCGCCGGAAGTCACCTTTCTAACAATTATACTTTTGCAATTATGACATTGTCCATTCATGAAAGCAGACCCCTCATGACCTAGTCACCTCTTCAAGGTCTCAGCTCTAGGGCATTGTGGAATGCTTCTAACACACGGAATCTGGGGACACATAGAAACCAAAGTAAGGGGTAAAAACTTGAAATAAGGGAAGAGAAAGGGGTCTGTTTTCTTTCTTTCTTTCTTTTTGGTTTTTCAATACAGGATTTCTCTGTGTTAGCCTTGGCTGTCCTGGACTCACTTTGTATACCAGGCTGGCCTTGAACTCATGGCCTTGAACTCACAGCGATCTGCCTGCCTCTGCCTCCCGAGTGCTGGGATTAAAGGCGTGTGCCACCACACCTGGCTCTGTTTTCTAAATCTTAGAAAATTAACAAATTTCTAATTTTCTAAAAGTTAAGTGATGCATGAATTCAAAGAGTTTTTCCAAGCCTTTCTGATCTTTCATGTTACCAGTGAGCTCTAGTTACCAATGGGGGCCTGATACATCTCTGACTTTATTTGAGAAGATTTTTCCTTCTCACTCCTGCTGTAGGCTTTCAGGTGAAATGCTGCCTGCGAATACAGCCACAGCCTAAGGAACAGAGTTTGCTAGGCACTATGTCCCAGGCAGCTAAGGACTTGACTCTTGAATGCCTCCCCCCACACACACGTGAGAAGCCAGCACTCGGTCCCAATATAAAAGTGGCCCTCGTGGCAGAGAGCCTGCCAGTCGCGCCTGAGGCTCTGGGTCTGAGTGTCAGAGCCAACTCATCCTCCACATCCTCTAGCTGGGTATAAGAATGCGAGTGGGTACTCTGCAAAGGCTGAGGTCGGAGGAGGACTTCCGGAGTTCAGAGGCCAGCCTGGACAGCACCGTAAGATTCAGGAAGGGCACTAGAGAGACAATGCAGCCCTTAAGAGTGTGTACTGTCCCTGTAGAGTGTGCAAGTTCAGTTCCCAACACCCACACCACAAGCACCTGTAATTCCAGCTCTGGGTGGGATCTGATGTCTGTGAGCACCTACATTCATGTGTGTGCATGCGCGTATACACACACGTACACGTTATCTTTAAGGAAAGTAATTAATTTAAGAAAGAGAAAGAAGACAGGTAGTGGTGGCGCATGTCTTTAATCCTAGCCCTCAGGAGGCAGAGGCAGGCAGATCTCTGTGAGGTTGAGGCCAGCCTGGTCTACAGAGAGAGTTCTAGGACAGCTAAGGCTACACAGAGAAACTCTGTCTTGAAACACCCCCCCACAGAGAAAGAGAGGCAGAGACAGAGAGAGAGAGAGAGACAGAGAGAGACAGAGACAGAGAGAGAGAGAGAGAGAGAGAGAGAGAGAGAGAGAGAAAGTGTCTCTTTTTGCCTCTGGCTTGTGGTGTCTAGAGTTAAGACATAAGGCACAATAGTAGGGCTGGCTCAGAGAGACCCTGTTTGCATCACATGTGGACATGTGGGTTCAGTCTAGAGGCACAGGGTGGGAGAAGAAAGTGTAAAGTCCGATGGTAATTACATTCTCAAGATTCCAGATGGGGAGAAGTGGAGATTGCTTAACGCAACAGACTGAAGGTTGCAAGTCAACCCACACTGGAGACCCATTACCCAGCAATGTGGACCCCTGTAACACTTAACACCACTGACGTGGTTAAAGAATTGGATACTGTGTGTTTCTTACCATAGTTCTTTTGTTTTGAGATAGGGTTTCGCTGTGTAGCCCCAACTGTCTAGGAGTCGATATGTAGACCAGGCTGGCCTCGAACTCACAGAAATCCACCTGCCTCTGCCTCCTGAGTGCTGGGATTAAAGATGTGTGCCACTAAGCCTAGCCTTCTCTTAACATGTTAAAAAAAAAAAACTAGACAGAACTGTTCTTTTTTTTTTTTTAAATGGCTCTGATTTTCTAGTACACCACTCTCCTATTTCTTCCGATTATTTAGAATTCTAGAGCAATAAAAGAGCAAATAAAAGATTATGACCCTAGCCAGCAGTGCTGGCACACACCTTTAATCCTAGCACTTGAGGGGCAGAGGCAGACGGATCTTGGTGAGTTCGAGGCCAGCCTGGTCTACAAAGTGAGTCCAGGACAGCCAAGGCTAAAAACCAAAAACCAAACAAAAATAACAACACCAACAACACAAGATGTGACCTTAAGGCAAATTCTACTCATCTTCCTTGTTTTGGAGTCAATCCTGACAGGGGACCCCTTAGAAGCAGGCCTATAATAATTCTCTCAGTAGCTGGGGTGTGGCTTAGTAATAGAGTGTCTATGCAGTATTGGGGAGGCCCTGGGTCAACAAAAACTGATACTGCTATTAACAACCCCCCCATACCCCAAACTGAAGCTGCTTTCTGGGGAGCTCCAAGTCCTCCCAGCAGTCTATGAGTAAAAGTTCTCCAAGGTGGAGGTCTCCACTCCAGCCAAATGTCTCCATCACCTGGAGCTGTGAGACAAACATCAGGGGTCAGCACCCCACTAGAGGAGACAGCTCCCCACTTTTCATTCAGAAAACCCAGACAGCTACCCACAGACTCTGTGATCACCGACAGGTCTCCCTCCAAGCCCAGATCTCTGTCTGGGGTGGGGGATGTGTAGGAGCTCCGAGCAGTTGTCTCAGGCAGGAACAACCAGGCTAAACAAAGGACATCGGTTACATTTGAATGTTAAACAAATGCGTGTTTAGCATAAGTATGCTGTGTGCATTCACATAATATTGGAGACGGAACTATACTAAAAATTATTTTGTTTATATGAAATTCGAATTTTTCTAGGTGTCCTGTATTTTATTTGTGTTTTATGTGGCAGGCCTTCCAGGGTGGACAGGCCTATATATTAATTCAGTTTTCCATTTCTTCTGTTTTTTCTCTGTCCTTTTTCTGCCTCCAGGTGTCTTAAGTGCTGTCTTAGTCAGTTTTCTATTGCTGTGAAAAGACACCTGGCCAAAGCAATGCATAAAAGAAAACATTTAATTGGGAGCTCAGAGTATCAGAGGGTTGGTGCCTATGGCCATTGTGGAAGAAATCATAGAAGCAGAAAAGTGGAGCTAACAGTTCACATCCAGAGAGAGAGAGAGAGAGAGAGAGACAGACAGAGAGACAGAGACAGAGAGACAGAGAGACAGAGACAGAGAGACAGAGAGACAGAGACAGAGAGACAGAGAGACAGAAAGAGACAGAGAGAGAGACAGACAAACAGACAGACAGACAGACAGACAGACAGACAGACAGACAGAATACTAACTAGGAATGGTGGCATGGGCTTTTGAAACCCTTTTTGAAGCCCTTAATTGGCCCTGGTCTTTAATTCCTCTTTAGTTTCTCTGAGTAGTTTCTCTTTCTTGCCCTGCTTTCCTCACCCACCACTCCATAGCTCAGCCTTCTCCTTCCTCCGTCTCCCTGTCCACTCATTAATTTGCAAACTAAATTGTTGGTCTCTTTCTATCTCCACCAAGGAACCTCAGGTCACATTTCTCAGACACATCTGCCTTGGTTAGTCCCCTGACTTAAAAACCTCGGGAATGTGGCCTTGCAGTGAGGGCAGGGCTCTGTGCTTAAGAACAGGACTGCTCTTACAGAGGACCCCAGTTCTCTTCTCAGCACCCACATGGTGGTTCACAACCATCTGTAACCCCAGTTCTGATCCCCCCTCTTTTGACCCCTGAGAGCACCATCATGCATGTGGTACACAGACATACATGTAGGCAAAGCATACATCTGAAACAAAAAACTTAACCAGGAATGGTGGCGCATGCCTTTAATCCTAAGGCAGAGGCAGGTGGGTCTCTGAAATTTCAAGGCCAGCCGGGTCTACAGAACTATTTCCAGGTCAACCAGGGCTACACAGAAAAACCCTGTCTCCAAAAACCAAGAAGAAATGGGGTAGGAGGGGGGAGGAAAAAATATCTTGGGAGTCAGGCATGGTGGTGCATGCCTTTAATCCCAACACTCAGGAGTCAGAAGCAGGTGGATCTTTTTAAGAGTTTGAGCAATTGTGGCATATATATATATATCCAGTTTCGGTACAGGAGGGGCTACATAGAGAGAGCCTCTCTCACAAACCTAAATAAATAAATCTTGGACCGTGTGCCGAAAACCAAGAGTGTTGGTATGGCTCTCTACAAATTGGCCTCCACTTCCTGTGCACACCCATGTGTGGTCATCACAGTCCACACCTTCCTGAGGCATCTTCCGCTCCTGGTTCCAGGCAGCATTCACTGCATTCACTGGCACCCCAGGCTTTCTCTGCCTCTGCTCATTGGACCAACTTGCAGGCCCCTGGGCCAGTTGTCTAGACCCCTGCTCAGGAAGCAATTTCTTTTCTTTTCTTTTCTTTTTTTTGTTTTTTGTTTTTTGTTTTTTGTTTTTCGAGACAGGGTCTCTCTGTGTAGCCTTGGCTGTCCTGGACTCACTTTGTAGACCAGGCTGGCCTCGAACTCACAGCAATCCACCTGCCTCTGCCTCCCGAGTGCTGGGATTACAGGCCTGCGCCACCACACCCAGCTGCAAATTCTTTCTTTACAGCAGGAATTCTCCAGCACCTCGGACAGAAAAGGCAGAACTGTACAGGTATTTCCTAGGTGTGCACTGTATGTGTCTCTTCCCTGTCCAGCTCAGCCTCTTCTCTTCTATAAACAGGAAAGATCTGAGACCTGAGGTCTTTCCACATGAGGAACAGTCTTGAATGGAAGCCATTTTGTTTCCACGAGAGCCTGCCTCCGCGGCTGGGGCTGGGTGGGTGGGCCACTGTTTGGTGTATTGATCTGATATTCAGCAAACAGACACTTTGAGCTCTTATGAAGATCCAGGTCCTGAGGATGAGGGCGGACCGAGAGACCCGGAGACCCTTGACCTCCAGGGTCTCACCGTGTCTACCATAGGCTCCTCAGGGTCCAGGTGGAACTAGGCGGGCACACCAGAAAATCCTGAGGAGCCCTGCTTCTAGAGTGAGCCCTTTCCGTCGAGCTATTCATCCAACAAATGTACATTAAGACCTACCATGAGCTAGGAACTTTTTTTGTAATATATTGAGCAAACCCTCAATCCCCTCAGAGTACGCATTTCAAGATGGCGAGGGAGACAGAAAAGCGAATGAGCAAACGGCTCAACGAACTAAGACTTCCAAAGGCCAGGAGCTCGGCAGCCAGGGAGGGCAGGGAGAGGGATAGCGTTTTAAATAAGGCAGCGGGGCGTCTCTAAGGAGGCAAGTGACCTTTCTGGGGGGGGGTGGATGTGGAGATAGAAAAAGTCCACATTTGTGCAATTTCCTCGCCCGCCTCCCCCCCCCCCCCCCCCCCCCGCAAATAACTCGCAAGGGAGGCCGCGGTGTGCACCAGGGGAGAAAAAGCCTGGATGGCAGAAACGTCTCCAGTTTGAGCTACACTTCACGGACACTTGAAAACCAGCTTAGGGGCGGGGAAGCGGGCGCTGGGGCCGAGGGGCTCTCGGGGGGCCCTGTCGCGGGCTGTCAGGCTAATCCGGCTGCCTGCTCCCACCCTGCCCCTCCCTAGGGGGCGTTTGTTCAGCGGAGAACAGTTCAGCTGAAGCGAGTTCTGCCTGCAGATTTGAGCAGAAAAGCCTCTCCCTGCCGCGGGAGAGAAGTCGAGAGAGACTGGGGAACGCAGGCTGCTCCAGAGGCAGGGGGCAAGGGCGACGGGGCCACCGTGCGCTCCGGGCACAGGCCTAGCAGCCCCTGCTGCTCAGCGGCACAGAACTTTCTACCTGGTGATCGCCGGGCCACAGTGGTGGCCTGGGAACACGGAGCAGGGAGCCCACCACGGAGTTTGGAGGTAGCGGGTCGCGAGCGCCTTCTCTCCCCGGCCGGGTGAAAACACCCCGGGACAGGACAGTCCCTGCGCTGGGGCTCCCAGTTGCACACACAACCAAGCGTTTCAACGTTTCGGCACAAACCCCAATCCACTGTGGGGCCGCACATTAAAAAGTGTTATTCGCTTTGAAGGTTTTGTCTAATGGTTCTAAACTGAAAGAAAATGTTTTCCTATTACTTAATTCAATCATAGCGAAGAGACTTGGTAAAAAAGCCCACGGATTTTGTCCCAAAGTGTGACAGAGTTCTCTTTGTGTTTGCTTATCCTCCGCTGTCACACACATAATTCGCCTCTCTTTATCTGGTATTCAAAACTTTCTTCAATGACATTCAATACGGTCCAGGGCCCGGAGGGAGACGGGGAAACTGGTTATTCCCCCACCCCACCCCTCCACACTCTTTCCCAGTAGCTTTGGCCTTGCTTGTATTCAAGGGCTTTTAACCCTTTCCTCGCCTGGGGCGCTGGGCGGCTCCCAGGAGGGCCCCTGCATTGGCACCTCGGTTGGTTTGCCAACTCTGGGGCGCAGCGGGCCTCCCCTTCTCCCCTCGGGCCGCGTCCACACCCTCTCCTCCCTAGCCCGCCTCAGCCCAGCGGGGAGTCCCTCGCCAGCCGCAGCTTTCCTCTACCCAGCCCAGCCCAAATTTCCCAGAGAGCAATTAGAACGGAAATTAGGCTGCATTGATGCGTACCCGGCTGGTTTGCGGGAGCTTTGGGGCCCAGACCATGGCTTTGGGAGCACCCATGCCAAGCACCAGGGGGACCAATGAGCCCTCACTCCTGCTACGTGGAGAGATGGCACGCCCTCCACGCAGGTTAGTTTCCCGGACTGCGACTCTCCCATTGTAAAGGCAGTTGCTCTCACACACACTCTCTCTCTCCCATAACAAATCATCCTTGATTTTTTTTTTTTTTTTAACCAGTTGTTTGTGGCTGTTCCTACCACGGGGATATCATGAACAGTACAAACCCATGCAAACGACTCGCGTTTGGGCAGCCTTGCACTGACTTCCCCACCCACCTCCGGAAAGCTCCGACATCCTGGTCTCAGGATTCCGTTCCCGGCTGAGAACAGGTGACCGTAGCGATTTGTAAAATCGAAAAGTAGTAAATTCGAAATGTTTATGCTAATTTCTCATTGTATGGAAAACGCACAGGGACAGAAACAGCTCTGAATCCCGGGATAATTTTTTTTAAAACTGATACTGCGAACACAGAGAAGGGACATTTGAAGTTGTTTAACTATTGTGTGGCCAGGAAAAGAAAAAACAAAGTGACGCAACGGGAGGAAGAAGCAAAGGGCAAGCGAAACTGGGAAAGACAGAAGACTGCCGTGCCTTTCTCTCCAGCGGTGTGAAGGCAACGGTTTGGAGTGCACCCGCGAGTCTAGTGGAGCGTGTGCGAGTGGACAGTGCGCGCGCAACGTCTGTGCGAGTCTAGACCATCCACGCTCGCCACGTTTGGTGGGGTGGGAGAGCTTCCTCTACGCACGAACGCGGCTTTCACTCCTCGCGCTCTGTATCTATCAACGCTGTTGCTGCTGCTGTTGTTGTTATTTTGTTGCGTTACATACACGGCCCCGTTGAAGGAAGGGGTTGGTTGGCAAGGGTCCACCGAACAAACAGTGGGGCTCCTAGGCAACACCAAAGTTGAGACCATTTGAAAAATTCCGAGAAAACAAAAGGACCGGGATGAGGTTAGTCTTAAATGAGGGATAAGGAGCCCTTCTTCCATCCTCAGGAACCCTGGTTTTCTGTCTCCAATACTGGGAAGAGAGGGGACTCCACAGGTGGGAATGGTGGCCGTCCGCTAGGACGCTCGCGGGATGCAGAGCTGAGCTGGGAGAACTAAGCGACAGCAATGTACTTGGTGGGGGCGGGAGGGGGGAGCGACGGTCAAGGAAGAGATAACAGAAAGGGACCAGGAGCAAATGAGCACAGGCGATGAGTGAGCGCCCACGGGGATCCGTGGAAGCGAGGCAGCCCGGGTGCGAAATCAATAAGATAAACGGGCCTATCGCCAGCGCGAAGCCAAAGGCGAGTAAGAAATAAAGAGAAAGAAAAGAATATTAAATCGCGGGAGAATGAGAAAATAAACCCGAAAGGGGGAAGAGGAGGGGGGGCGAGTGCGCCTGTTACGGCGTGGGTGGGGTTGACAAGAATGGAGTACATTATGCAGTTCATTTAGTTAACAAGTGAAATAATGAGGAAGCGTGCAGAGTGAATGCCAAGAGAAAGGGCACAAAAACCCTATTGAGAGGCCCCGGCCGCTCCTGGCGTAGCCCATCACATGGCAATAGTCCTATTTAAGAGGCGGCGCCGACGTCTTTCAGCACCACTAGCGCTGGCCAGCACCTCGCGCGCTCCGGGCGGCTCCCACAGCGGCAGCCGAGGTGACTTCAGCCCCGGCTTAGGCCGTTCGTGGAGCCTCCGGGGCCCGGGCAGCTGCGGGCGACCGCAGCCGGAGGAAGCCAGCCCAGGATCCGCAGTTCCTTCGGGCGCCAGGGGCGGGCTGGCGGCGGGTGGACCGCGCGCCGGCGCCATGCCGCGCTCCTTCCTGGTGGACTCCCTTGTGCTGCGGGAAGCCGGCGACAAGAAAGCTCCGGAGGGCAGCCCGCCACCTCTCTTCCCCTACGCGGTCCCCCCACCGCACGCGCTGCACGGCCTCTCGCCGGGCGCCTGCCACGCGCGCAAGGCCGGCTTGCTGTGCGTGTGTCCCCTTTGCGTCACCGCTTCGCAGCTGCATGGACCGCCCGGGCCGCCAGCGCTGCCGCTACTCAAGGCATCCTTCCCTCCCTTCGGATCGCAGTACTGCCACGCACCCCTGGGCCGCCAGCACTCCGTGTCTCCAGGAGTCGCCCACGGCCCGGCCGCGGCCGCAGCAGCAGCCGCGCTCTACCAGACCTCCTATCCGCTGCCGGATCCCAGGCAGTTTCACTGCATCTCCGTGGGTAAGCGGGCTTCCCGCGCGAGCTGGCGTGGGGAAACCGGTGGTCGCAGAGGGCAAGCTAGGGATGGGGAAAGGGCGAACTATAAAGGGTGGTTAGGATCCTTAGAGGGGCGCTCAGAGTAGTGGACGCAGAAACCCGGGTAGGGATTGAAGGTCTGGGGCGTTGGGGGCGGGGCGGGGGGAGGTCAGCTTCAGAGAATTCCTTAAAGGGATGTTAGGGGCAACCGATTCCGGGAGGATTAGAGACTCGGAAGCTTGGCAAAGAGGTGCCTGCCTGTGGACCATGGTGAGTGGAAGGTAGGTGTGTGTGTGAGTGTGAGTGTGTGTGTGTGTGTGTGTGTGTGTGTGTAAGTCCATGGTTTAAGCTAGCGCGAAATCAGGCCCAATGCTTGGAGGTTTGGTAATCTCTCTCTCTCTCTCTATCTATCTATCTCTATCTCTCTATCTCTCTATCTCTATCTCTATCTCTGTGCCCCCGCGATGCCCTCCAGACAGCGGCTCGAACCAGCTGCCCAGCAGCAAGAGGATGAGGACGGCATTCACCAGCACGCAGCTCCTAGAGCTGGAGCGAGAGTTCGCCTCCAACATGTACCTGTCCCGCCTCCGGCGCATCGAGATCGCGACCTATCTGAATCTGTCCGAGAAGCAGGTGAAGATCTGGTTTCAGAACCGCCGAGTGAAGCACAAGAAAGAAGGCAAGGGTAGCAGCCCCCGCGGCGGCGGAGCTGGGCCGGGTGCCGGCGGGGGCGCACCGCAAGGCTGCAAGTGCTCTTCGCTCTCCTCCGCCAAGTGCTCAGAGGATGACGACGAGTTGCCCATGTCTCCATCCACCTCCGGGAAGGAGGACAGAGATCTCACCGTCACTCCGTAGGTGCGCCTTTTAGAGGACCGCTTCCCCGCTCCACATACTCCGACCCCAACCTCCCGCGAGCCCTTCCCGCACCTCGATGACTGGTTGCCAGGCACCTACTGCCAATCCATGGACTTGGTAGGGCTTTGCGGTGGCACTCAGCTCTACACAGAGCTGAGTGAGCCCTTAGCAGAGGCTTGAAGACAGTACTCCTGTCTCTTAGGCTCCAGGGTGTCTAGGAGGACTTCGAGAGACGGATCCAAGTACTCTGGGTCCCCTTCCCAGGACACAGCTTCTTCCCCAGAGGCACGCAAGCGCAGGCTCAGCGCCTTGCTGGTCACCCGCACTTCCTTGCCTGCCCGCTCTGGCTAGTTCAGGCTTCCTGGTTCCCACTACCCTCTCCTTCTCGGTCAACTTGGGCCTTTCAAACCACCACTCCCCCCCACCCCTCCATGGCTGTTTGCTTCTTCTTCTTTTTTTTTTTTTAATCAATTTCTCTTTCTCTTTTCCTCATCTCTTTCCCCACAGTGGTTGTTTATGCAACATGTTTATGAACTTAACTTTTCCATTTTCCTTTCCTCTCCCTTCCCTTCCTCAGGAAGCCTCTTCCTACAGTCCGTGTGTCCCTTTGCCAGGGATGGGTCTTGCTGTTTGAAACCCCCCTAACAGAGAAGTGTCTCAAATGGTATTGTATTGGGGGAAATGACTCAGTTTGCTTCCGACCTGCGCTACATTCATTCCCTCAAGCGAAGCCGCCGTAAACGACCTCTCCCATCCTCCAGTGGACCCCTCTGGGGACTGACTGTAATTGTACGGTCTCTGTAATGCCAGAAGATATTTATTTATTTATTTATGTACAAAATTTTAAATAAACTTTTTTTTTCTTAGAAATCCCCCTGCCTCCGGGTTCTAGCTGTAGGCTAGGCAGGCACAGACAGGCATTGGCTTGTACTCTGTGCTGCCGCACGGCAGAGGTCCAAGCGCAGCTTCTCGCCTTAGAGCTAGCCCCCCTCATTTCTCCCCATACCCACAGGTCCCTTGGAGCTCCGGGCTTCTGCTCCAGCTCCTGTCTTGCTCCGTGTTCCTGTGTGAGGCCCCACATGCTGCTACCTCGGTCTCCAGAAAAGAACAGAAACCAGATACCCGCCCTTCATAGGCTTTGGGTTACTCTAGCCTTCTTTTAAAAAGGCAAAAGTTCCCCCATCCCACCCACCCCACCCCACCCCGACCCCGTATTGCGTATCGCGCACTACTCCAGGTGAGAATTCCAACAATCCAAAGCCGCTGGCGCTGTAGGAAGCTAGCTCCTGTGGTTCCGGGACAGTAGAAACCCCACAGTCGCTGTGCCTTGGACTGCACTCTCTACCTTCCTTGGGGGGTCTGTGTGGGCTTTTCATGCATCTGTGTGAGATGAGGTGCGTGAAGTTTCGCCAAGACAGAGAGCTCGCAGACAGGTATTTCCCGCAGTTCGAGGATTTTAAAATGGGTAAGCAGTGAGGTCCAGGGGCTCCCTGCCTTCTGATTTCTTAATGGGTACCCCAGAAACGCTTCTTTTCATTTCAGAAGCCTTTCGCTAACAAACCCAGAGGAACCCCGAACGAATGCTGTATCTAGGCAAAGATTCTCTCAGGGGGAAAAGATCTGTAGCTGGGATTGCTCAGCAGGCTCAATCAGGGTCTGTCTGTCTGTCTGTCTGTCTGTCTGTCTGTCTGTCTGTCTGTCTCTGTCTCTCTCTCTCTCTCTCTCTCCCAACAGCATGGGCCCCTTGGGGGTAGGCGCTTTTGATATTCTCCTTTTTGTGTGCAGGAGAGCAAGCCAGGGGACGCGAGAGACACACACACACACACACACACACACACACACCTCCCCATTCCCCTTTATCAGAACTTCAGTCTCACTCAGGCTGGTTCTCAGTCCTCCCTAGGTGGGGCACAGTGCCAAACTAAAGACAGCCAAGGCTTCTTTCTATCTTCTTTTTATCTTTTATCAGCATTCGGTTGATGGAATAGTGGAATAGCGAGTGACTGGTAGTGCCTTCCGGGCTGACATGACCTCATGGGATTTGTCAAGAGTGTTAGTGAGTCCTTCAGCATCATGAAATCTACAGGTTTGTCCTTGGCCAGGATCCAGGGGCAGTCTGCAGCAGTGACCCTGAATGTGCCGAAATCTGCAGTGGATTCAAAGGGCTTGCTTAAAACCAGGTCTTCACGGGTGGCTTCTGCGCAAAACCCGCCAGGCTCCGTGGGAGGCCCTCTGCAAGAAATCCTGCTTTAAACCCGCCTGGTTGTCAAACTGGGGTGGGAGGCAAGGCTAAGAGTGAAATGAAGAGACTTAATTTTCTTCCTCCTCGCCCCACGGTTCACCTCCACCTGGCATCCCTGAGCCTTGTTCGTTGCCTTATCAGTGGCCTGCAGAACTGGTAATGATTTGGTTCAGTTATCCCGGGAGCCAAGTTTTTCCTCTGGGGATCTCTTTCCCTGGGCTTAATTTCCTACCAGTCTTGGGGCCCAGAACACTAGGCTTTTGGCTTTCTGGTGGGCAGCCCTAGAGCACTGTGAGGAAAAAAATGTGCAGCCTACTCCTGCCAGCTCCCCCAGACCGTGTTGAAGCGCTGTTGCAGGAAAGTGCCCAGGCGGCTGCAGTGGTGAGCTGCTGGGCATGACGCCCTGCCACCCAGACCACACTGTGACTGAGAGCTGCCACAGGATGCCCACTTATACAGGCCCTCATTGTACAACCTCCAGCTTGCATGCACAAATAGCCTGGGTTTTGTGAGGACTTAACCTCAAGGCTGAAGTCGGGTCTGAAGCCGGTCCTCCAAGTATGGTTTGGGGTTTAAAACTCCATCTGGGAGAGATACAACCCAGCCTTTAAAACCCGGAGTTTGAGCTGGAATTTGGAGTTTGTAAGGCAAATTGTAAAACTGCACTCAAACTGAATGATCAGCATGAAATTTCCTATTGAGTTGGGGAATCCACACATGGATTGATTGCCAAGTTTATTTTGGCAACAAAGCCCTTTTCCCAGTAGAGTTTACTGGCTAGGAGTTTGGAGGGCTAGAATCCACAGTCTTGGCTTTGCAAACTAATTCCACCGTTGACTCAAACTGGGTAACTCTGCTTGGTTTCCGTGCTAACCAGCTCTTGAAATAACTAACATTGAATAACTACTGAAAGATAGAATTCACCTAGAACGCTAAGCACAATGCCCACCAAATTTCGATGAGAATTAATTGACATTGTTGTTGCTGCCAATAGTGTCACCGTCTGTGGCAGGAGTGTAGTGATTGCCGAGTTTTTTAGGGAGTGCTGAGGTGGCCAGCCACACACAGCTTGGACCTCAGTGAAGAGCAAGAAGGATGCGAGGATCTGAGCTGGGTGTGGTGACACTGCTTGCCTGTGGTCACAGCGCTGGGGAGGTGGAAGCAGGCAGTGACCAGGGGAAAAGGGCTGTGCCCTTCTGCTGTGAAGCTGGGGAGCACTTCAAACAGGCATCCTTCTCCTGGCTTCAGGCGACCAGCTCCTCCATCTTGCCTTCTGACGTCTTAGTTCAAATGATTCTCTAGGGGCCTGCCCTGTTCAGAATGCCCTGTTCACCCTTGGTCTCCACCCTTAACTGTCAATAGTTTGGTCTGTCTGTCTGTCTGTCTGTCTGTCTGTCTGTCTGTCTGTCTGTCTCTATCCACCTCACTTGTGACAGTTAAGGATTGTTGCCAAGAGTCTCCCAGGGGTAGAATTGCTTCAGGCTCAAACCCTGAATTGTCCCTGCTGAAGTCCAAAATGGCTGGGGTTGCACAGGAGTTCTGAGCTCTCTTAGTTCCCAGTCTCAGGCACATAAGGTGCTGGCCTTGCGCTGTGGTGTGGTGTGGTGTGGTGTGGTGTGGTGTGGTGTGGTGTGTGAGGAGGAAGGGGAGAGAAATGACAGGAGCGAAGCACAACAAAGGCCTGCCTCTCTTCTTGCCTGGAGCTGCTCAGGGCTGAAGGGTGGGACCTCTAGAGCTTGCTGGCTCAGAAGCCTGCAGAGCCTTCCCAAACTGTCCTACCTATATGGCTTGGGGTTTGTAGATGAGTGGGCTTCCTGAAGGAAGGAAATAATGCGCTAATGTCTATGCTATCTCACAGGGGAATCTCAGGCAGGGGGCGGGGTGGTGGTGGTGGTGATAGTGGTGGTGGGTTTGTTTTTTTTTTTTTTTAAACTGAGGTAGGCGGTGGTGGCGCACACCTTTAATTCCAGCACTGGGGAAGCAGAGGCAGATGGATCGATGTGAGTTCAAGGCCAGCTTGGTTTACAAAGCAAGTCCAGGACAGCCAAGGCTACACAGAGAAACTCTGTTTTGAAAAAACAAAACAAAAACAAAAACAAAAACAAAAAAATTGAAGTGTGTCCCAACAAATCTCTCTCCTCTCTCTTTTCTCCTCTCCTCCCCTCTACATAAAACCCACTTTTTAAAAGTGGGGGGGGCAGGGGAATATGATGGCACATGCCTTTAATCTCAGCACTTGGGAGGCAGAGGCAGAGGCAGGCGGATCACTGTGAGTTCGAGGCCAGCCTGGTCTATAAAGAAAGTCCAGGACAGCCAAGGCTACACAGAGAGACCCTGTCTTGAAAAACTAATAACAACAACAACAACAACAACAACAACAATAAAAAGCACTTTACTTAGTGATCATCTTGTCACCCAGTGTGGCTCCATCCCTGACACTCCTCTGTTCCTTTTGAAACATCAGGGAAGGACAAGGCTGGGGACTTTCTGTCTGAGAGCAGGTTTCCAGGCTTCTGTTGGTGACTGGGCATTCTCTGCCGACATGCCCAAACTGGGAAGCATCTAGCTTTTGTTTTTATTCCTTCTTTGAAAATTTCATGCATGTATATAATTCTTTGGATCCTATCAACCCGCATTTGCCTCCAGCTCTTCGCGGTGCCTCCCCCCTTACTGTATTTTCTTTAAAAGATTCCCAATCATTTGATTTTACCAATAAGGACTCAGATGCTGGGGTGAAAGCCTGCTAGCTCAGAGAGGCAGAGAGAGCACCCAGATGACCTTTCTACTCAACTTTTTTTCCCTGCAGGAAAAAGTCCCTTCTCCTTTTCCATACAGTCTTAAAAACCCTTCAAACCAAATGTCCATCCTTTCCACTTCCTATGTTTCTTTCTAGCCGTCCTCCATGGCTTTTTCCTGTGTTCACTGGTTGCTTGCTCTGCCTCTTGACCTATGATTGGCTTTATTTAACCCTGTTTACAGAAGGCTCTTGGATCAAAGGTGTGTGCTAGGGCTGAGCCACTCTGCAACTAGAAACAGGTTTTTCCAGTACAGCCTCAGGGTTCACGTTGTGATTAAATGTCCTACAACACCCTCTCAACTTCATGTCCTAAATTCACAGAGTATTGAGTCTAGTTGGTGTTGTCTTCACGTGTGTGTGTGTGTGTGTGTGTGTGTGTGTGTGTGTGTGTGTGTTTGGCATGCACTCAAGCTACGGTAGGAAAGGAAAATATGGCCTTCGGGAGTTCTGGCAGCTCTGCCTCGTGGTCAGACTGGGCCTGAGTTTACAGAACCCTTAGGGAGAAGTTTCTTCTGCTGGTTGTGTTGGGCTTGGCTGTCCACTAAGGCCGATGAGTTGGTCAGTCTGGGTTATCTGGGTTGGCTCTCTTTTCATAGAGAGGTACTGAAGAAAGCAGCTAGCTATTTCCTTTGCCTGCCCCCCCCACCATGATGTGACTTTTTATAGAACAGTTTCTTGTGTACTGAATAGAACACCCACTCCTACCTTTACTGCATTCCAGGCATAGCCTCTAAACGCTGCACAGTGTACCTACAGTAGAGATGGGTGTCTTTAAGGACGTCAGAGGGGGAAGGCGTGCTCACATCCAGAACACCGGGAACCCTTAGAAGAAAAGAAGATGAGGGCACAGACACACTCAGAAAAGACACAAGGGGAGCTGGGCTACCCCAGTACTGGGAAGACAAGAGACTTAGAGGTTCAGGGATTCAGGGAAGCCTGGGCTGCATAGTGAAACCTTACCTTGGTGAAAACCAAAACCAGATGGAGAAGCTAACATCTGCAAACCAAAGAGAGTGCTTTAGAAGGAACCCACACCACATGGTCCCCTCCCTGACCTTGGATTAGAACCCCAAGAACTGTGGGACATTAAATGCCCCTTGTTTAAGCTGCCTGGTCCTGTGGTCCTTTGTTACAGAGGCCCTAGGTGAGTCTCACACATTCTCTGGGAAGTTAGGCTGTGTGACAACATTAGTTTTGTCCTTCTTCTTCTGCACAGCATCCATTTTCCTTCACCCCTCACAAGCAGATTGTCTACTGTCAAATGCAAACTAAAATCTTGATGAGAGGTGGTATCCACACCTTTAATCTCAGCATTCAGGAGCTCAGCCTGGTTTACAACTCAGGACAGCCAGGGTTACACAGAGAAACCCTGTCTCCAAAAAGCCAAAATAACAGCCAAGCAGTGGTGGCTCATGTCTTTAATCCCAGTCCTTGGGAGGCAGAGGCAGGCAGATACCTGTTAGTTCAAGGCTAGCCTGGTCTACGAAGTGAGTCCAGGATAGTCAAGGCTACACAGAGAAACCTTGTCTTGAAAAACCAAAGCCAAAATAAAAAACAAAAACATATTCTGGAAATGACATGTATTTGGGTCTTGTGGGACACCCTCACTGTGGACACCCTCACTACAGGACACCCTCACT
The DNA here is from genome assembly GCA_907169655.1 of Acomys percivali. Taxonomy (NCBI): domain Eukaryota; kingdom Metazoa; phylum Chordata; class Mammalia; order Rodentia; family Muridae; genus Acomys; species Acomys percivali. The sequence continues at coordinate 4,211,054 of OU015754.1, read as the reverse complement.
GCAGGACACCCTCACTGTGGGACATCCTCACTGCAGGACACCCTCACTGCGGGACAACATCACTGCGGGACACCCTCACTGTGGGACACCCTCACTGTGGACACCCTCACTGTGGGACACCCTCACTGTGGATACCTTGTATACACGGGCCAACATCCTACTGCCAAATCAGATAGAGGCTGGATTTTAGTCGCCCACCTCACCTGATGATCCAGGTCTGGGAACAGAACCTGGGGCCAACTGTCTGCACCTCTGCCCCAGCAGGCTGCAGTGAGAGAGGAGGACTTGGAATTGACTCATGTATCCTATGGAGCCTCCACTTGACGGCGCGTGACCAGATGGACACCTCAGAGATGGCCTCTAGCTGGATGCCCACAGCAGAGACCTTGCCTAGACCTCACTCTCCTTCTGCCCAGTTCCTGAGACATGTTTCTTCAGCTTTCTCATGGACTATCAGACGATTTCAGCTCCTTCAACACTCAACTAGCCAGAATTGGCTTCCATGGGCTTTGACCAAGACCTGGGAGTGATGCACTAACTTGCATCATCCTCAGTCATCTCTAATCTGCATGCCTGGTGCCTAGGCTGTAGGAAATGCTGCTTTCCTCCTGGAACCAAGTTGTGTCCCGATGCCTGGGTAAGTCGAGACACATAGGTGTCTCTGTCCAGGGCTCTTAGAGACATCCAGGCAAAGGCGGCAGCTCAGAGGTCATTATCCAAAGGCTATAAGCTAGATCAGGACTGGCCCCTGCTTGGCACACCCTGCTCCCTGGAGGCAGCAGTAATTGGCTTCCTTTACATTTGTACTGAGAAGCCACATATATCACTGTGCCCAGGCTGTGCCCTTTTGAGTGGCCATCCGTGTTGTACACAGATTCATTCAGTTGGCCTCTGACTTCCACGCATTCAGCATGAGACATATATCTCTCTGCACAATAATAACAAGAAACTAAATAGTAAATACTTTTAACTATTGTGGCGCATTTTCTATTTGTTTTTATGGGGTTTTGCTACGTAGCTCAGGTTAGCCTCAAACTCTTTACCCGCCTGTGTCTGACTCCCCAGAGCTGCCATTAGAGGTGTCTTCCATTCCTAAGGCAAATGTAAACATCAGTGGTGAGAGGGGCCAGAGCCCTCAGCACCTTTCAGAGTCCCTGAGACCAAAATGTTTGAGGGGCTTTGGTAGCTTCCTGGGCATGGTCCAGATTCATGTCTTTATAAAGCTTATTATTACTTTATGCGCTTGGGTGTTTTTCCTGTGTGTACATCTGTGCAGCGTGTGCATCCTTCGGTGCCTGCAGAAGACTGAAAACGGCACCAAATCTCTGGAAATGGAGTTAGAGGTGGCTGTGAGCTGCCACGGGAGCGCTGGGAGCTGAACATGGGTCCTCAGGAAGAGCAGCCAGTGCTCTTGATGGCTGGGCCATCTTGGCAGCATCTCTAACCCCAGGTCTTAATTCTTCTTACAACTCTGAGAAGCAGGATGCACAGACGAAGGGAGGAGACACAGAGGCCAAGGAGCTCTCAGCATCTCTCCAGGTCCATGTTTTCAGATGTCTTCAAATGCTGCTTCAAGGGCTCGAGTGTGCCCAATGGGGCATTGTATACACGGACCTGCTCCCCATTTCTGGCAGTATGAGATTTTTTAATTTTTAATTATTTTTTTTAGTTTTTTAATTATATTTTATTTATTTTATGTATATGAGCGTTCTATCTGTATACATGCCAGAGGAGAGAATTACAGGGTATAGATGGCTGTGAGCCACCATGTGGTTGCTGAGAATTGAACTCAAGACCTCTGGAAGAGCAGGCGGTGCTCTTAACCACTGAGCCATCTCTCCAGCCCCCGAGTTTTTTTTTTTTTAATTAAAAATAAAAGTGAAGACTACCTCTACGAGCCGCAATCTGGCCACCCAGCCAATCCCATAGGCTCAGAAGGCCCTGTTATTATGCCCTTCCCTTCAGCTACCCAGAATTTTAATAAAATAATGTGGTCACCTGTATTTCCAGAACTTGGGTAGCTAGGCTAGAAGAGAATCAAGAGTTTGAGGCTAGCCTGGGCTACATAGTAAGATCTACTCTCAAAAATTCAAACACAAACTTAATCAGTAAGTCAAACACTTGCTAGGCCTGACAGGGCATGCATGCAACTCCAGCAAGAGGACTGTGGGTTCCAAGGCCAGCCTGGGCTACACACTGAGAGCCTGTCTCAAAGCAAAAGAAAACAAAAATTTTAGAATATAATAAACAGAAAACCATTTTTTTAAAGTTGTGCTGAACACAGAGATCATACATAACCCTTTTTCTTTCTTTGTTTTGTTTGCTTTTTCATGACAGGGTTTCTCCGTGTGGCCTTGGCTATCCTGGACTCACTTTGAAGATAACACTGGCCTCAAACTCCTTCCTCTGCCTCAGTGCTGAGATTCAGTGTGAGCCACCAGCCTGGCTCTCTGTTCACACCTTGTTACTGTTATACTCCTTAAATGGGCAAATACGTTGTTGCCTCCTGTGCCATTTTGTCCAATGCCTGTATCTTTGCAATGCCAGGGATCAAACCCATGGTCTTGTGTGTGCTAAGCAAGTGCTCTACCACGGAGCCACAGCCACAGCCAATGTCCCTTAATATTAATAGCATCCTGGCTGGGTGGTGGTGGCACACAGCCTGTAATCCCTGTAAGCACTGGGGAGGTAGAGGCAGGCGGATCTCTGTGAGTTCAAGGCCAACCTGGTCTACAGAATGTAGCCAAGGCTACCCAGAAAAGCCCTGCCTCAAAACAACAACAACAACAACAACAACAACAAACAACAACATATCCGTATCATGCCATATGGCAGTGTGAGAGATTTCTAGTTAAGATGGCATTGTACAGTTCGCACTGCTCTGGTGACCAACAGCCAACGACTCGGTGCTCATGCACACGCTGAGACAGCTGTGGCCACATGGTTTCTCCTCATAACCCTGGCCCAGTGCATCATGCTTAATATGACCTGTGCTATAAACAACAGAGACCCCCCCATCCCACCATCAAGTGTCTGTTAATTGAAATGTTAATTTGGCCATTCATAATTTATCTTAACTCTAGCCCAGAAAGAAGGGTGCTAACTTAAACAGCAGTTTGAAACTCTTTCATCGACTTAAGGCATTTGGGAGCTAAGAAAGATACTTCAGAGAATGAAGCTGTCAGCATTGTATGTGTAAATAAACCTTTTAGCTCACTGGCAGAATCCTAGCGCCAGTAGGACTGGAAAAGCATTCTGGGTATTGGCATGCAAATGAGCGTGTCAACAGCAGTTCAAGTGTACCTTGGGGTGGTAAACAAGCTGATTGTCATGGGAAATGTAGTCGGCTTGCTCTGTTAGAAACTGTTACAAATCCCTTGTTTGGTTAGATCCCTGAAAGTGGAATTTATGAACAAATAATACAGCTTAATACCACGCTCCCAGACACACTGTCTTTGGATGCCTGGCAGGGTTGTGCGGGGGTGGGGGGTGGGGGGGGGTAGGGGTAGGGGTGGGGGGGGGGCAGCCTTAAGGAGGGACAAGCAGGCATGCCCAATTAGGTTTGGATGTCCAGGGGCCCTGAAGGAAACAGAAAGTGAGGTGTGGGCTACAGTTAGGAACTGGCCAAGGGAAGCAGATCCGCGTGGACCCCGTGTCCCACTGTGGGGTGCTCACGACCTTGCTGGCCCTGCTCCACTTGTCCTCCATTCCACTCGGGGGAGGAGGTCTCCTCCGTCCTGGACTTCCCAGACCTGACTCAGCATCCCAGGGGTTGGTTCCACCCCACCCCTACCCTCCACCCCCCGCCTGTGTTCATTTGTGCAGAGTGGATGCTGACTGGAGACACCAGCAAGATGTCCGTCTTGAGACACAGTGGTGCTGCAGACAGGAGTTCGAGCCTTCCCCAGGCGCAGGCCTGCCATGCTGGGAGCACCTGTGGAGGATGCCTTGTGCTCTCGGCTTGTGTCCTCCTTACTCTGATTCTGTCTGTCTTACAGCAGCCCCTCTTACCCCTCTGTGTATTTTTGGATCTCTGTCACACGTATTTTGGCGCAAGAGTTCAGTCCGTCGTGACAGAGAAAGGAGGGCAGAGAAAACAGAGCCAAGGGACAGGTAAGTGATCTTCAAAACACCCCTCCGACCTAGCCAAGCTAGCCTATGTTTTCACCGCTGAGCTCCACCTGGTATAGACTTCCCCGAAGCACCGCCCACTGGTCAGGAAACACTTGGAACAGGGCTTTAAGTCAAACCACATGCTGTGTCCTAAAAGAATCACCTTTCTACTGCACTCTCTATAAAGGTGCCTCTCCCCCTTCCCAGCCTAACCCTGCCCCCTCCCCATTTTTTGGGGGGGGGTTGGTTTGTTTTGTTTTGTTTTATTTGTTTGGTTGGTTTGAGACAGTCTCATGTATCCCAGGCTGGCCTTGAACTCAATGTTCAGAGGAGAATAACCTCGAATTTCTGATCCCACTGTCTCCACCCAGGGAGTGCTAGCTAGCGGCACAGGGATGTATCACCACGCCCAGTTCATCCGATGCATTTTATTATTTTTTAACTATTTATTTTTACTTTATATGCATTGGTGTTTTGCCTGCATGCATGCTTGTGTGAGAGTGTCAGATCTTAGAGTTACAGACAGTTGTGAGCTGCCATATGGGTGCTGGGAATTGAACCCAGGTCCTTTGGAAGAGCAGTCAATGCTCTTAACCACTGAGCCACCTCTCCAGCCCTATCCTCAGCCAGCAATGCAGAGGTAGAGGCAAGTGGGTCACTGTGAGTCTGAGGCCAGCTTGATGCATACAGCAAGTTCCAGGTCAGCCAACAACTAGGTAAAGAGACCTTACCTTAAAAAAAAAAACCGAGCCGGGCGTGGTGGCACACGCCTTTAATCCCAGCACTCAGGAGGCAGAGGCAGGCGGATCGCTGTGAGTTCGAGGCCAGCCTGGTCTACAAAGCGAGTCCAGGACAGCCAAGGCTACACAGAGAGACCCTGTCTTGGAAAAAAAAATCCTTCTCAACCTTCTTTTCTTTTGTTTTTGGGGTGTTTTATTATTATTTTTTTGTTTTGTTTTTCTTTCCTGAGACAGTGCTTCTCTTTGTGTAGCCCTTGCTGCTCTGGAACTGTCTCTGAAGACCAGGCTAGCCCGGAACTCACAGAGATCCACCGGCCTCTGCTAGGATTAAAGGTGTGCCCCACCACCATCGCCGCCAGGCAAAGCCCTCCTTTCGGGTTTTGTTTGCTTGCTTCTTGGCTGGTTTGGCTTGAGGCAGGGTCTCAAGTGTCCCTGGCTGGCCTTGAACTTCTGACCCTCCTCCTGCATCTACTCCCCTGAGTGATAGAATCATGATGTGAGCAACCATGCTTCTTGCTAACGCAGTGCTGGAGATGAAACGCAGAGCTTTGTGCGTGCTAAGTGGCTCCTCTAGCCACTAGGCCACATCCCCTGCAGTGTTTCATTTTGTTCATTTTCACTGTATATGTTCACTGTACACAGAATTGAGCTACACAGAATGACACGTCCAAGCTAGTGCATGTTTGTACGCTGTGCATGTGGCCTTGTGACCCACTGCGACTGCTAGGCCCCCGTTGCCCTCCTCGGTCTCCCTTCTGTTCCTTTGTGTTATATTCATAAATGCTTTCGTGTGTCTGTGTAAAAGCTAGGAACCAAAAGTGACAGAAGATAAATGATATTTATCTTTTTGAGCCTGGCTTAATTGATTTTCTCAGTAGTATCCATTTTTTTTCCTCCAAAGAAATGCAATTTAATTGCTTATTTGTGGCTGGAAAAAAATTCCACATTGTATATGATATGAGGTATATTTTCCCTTTTTTTTGTTTTTGTTTTTGTTTTTGTTTTTGTTTTTCGAGACAGGGTTTCTCTGTGTAGCCTTGGCTGTCCTGGACTCCCTTTGTAGACCAGACTGGCCTCGAACTCACAGTGATCCACCTGCCTCTGCCTCCCGAGTGCTGGGATTAAAGGCGTGCGCCACCAACACCCTGAGAGGTACATTGTCTTAATCCATTCCCCTGTTCCTGGACACCTAGGTTGGCCCCACAACTTAGGTAATCGTGGAAAGTGCTGCGATGAACTGTGGTATGTTAGTAGCTATGTAAATGTCCAGGAACGGAATGGCTAGGTCATAAGGAAAAATCTAAGATTTGCTTACTTTTATTTTATGTGTATGAGTGTTTTACCTGCATGTACATGCCTGCAATAAATTAAGTGCCTGGTGTCCCTGGAGGTCTGCAGTGCCTCTGGGGGCCAGTAGAGGGCAGCAGCAGCAGATCCCCAGACTGCAGTCACAGACAGCTGTGAGGAAACATGGGGGTGCTGGGACCTCAACCCAGGTCCTGCAGCCCCTCTGCAGGCCGTCCTGAAGACTCTTTGTCCCTGAGCTGGGCCTGAAGACGCCTTTGCAGCAGCCATTTAACTTACTCCCACCCACCCCCCACCCCCCACGTGGCCCAGTTAAACCAGTAAAAAGATGCCTGGGCTGTGGAATAACACACCTGTTATCACCTGAGGTGCCCGACATGGGAAGTGACTTCCCAGGACACGGACCATGGTCTAAATGCCACCAAAGATGTACGGGAGCCAGGATAGGGAAGGGCATACCCGAAGGACCCAGCCCCACGGTGTTACTTCTGGAAGGAAAAGTTTGGTTATGAAGATGAAAATGTTATTCACATTCTTATCTTAAAAAAAGAGAGAAAAATAAGAGCAGGCCATGGTGGTGCCAGCCCTTGAGAGGCCTCCCTTCCCTTAGCTCCCAAAATAAAGACTCATGAGCCAGTTATTATTTTACAAATACCTAGTCCATATAGCTTTTCTCTCTAGCTCATAACTTAAAATATTGATCTACATTCTGCCACGTGGCTGGATACCTGAGCTCAGGCACCACCGGTCTATCCTCTTGACAGTTTGCCAGCTGAATCGCATATGGCGGCCTTGAGCCCTTCTGTCTGCCGGAAGTCCCATCTACTTCCTGCCTCAGCCATAGGCCATAGGTTTTTAATTGACAGACAGCCGGAAGTACCACCTACTTCCTACCTCAGCCATAGGTTTTTTTAGTTGACAGACGTTGCATCCATACAATTCACTAGAGATTCCTTCTACAGAAGCAGATTGATCTCTGTGAGTTTGAGGCCAACCTGATCTACAGAGGGAGTTCCAGATGAGACCTGGTCTCAAAAAACCAAAACAACAACAACAATAACAAAACCAAAAACAGCCCCCACAAAGAAAAAGAAGTAAGTAAACCATGAGACAGCACGGGTACCAAACCTTGCTGTTGGATCGGCCTTTTCAAGCCACATATGTTGAAGTTAGCTCACGATGTGATTGTTCTGGGACGGAGCCTTCCAAGGGAGTGACCAAGTAAAACGAGACATCAGGGCGTCCTAGAGCTGACCCAGGTGTTTTCAGATTAATATTTGAGAACTTCATACAATGTATTTTGATCATATTCCCCCTCCTCAACACCTCTAGGACTCCCCTCTCCTTCATCCCCACCCACCCACTCCCCTCTCCACGTTAGGATTTCTCTCTAGCTTGAACTTGTACTGGCTGAGCCAAGTTCTTATGAGGGGGGGAGTGGACTAAGCCTGGAAGGGCACACGCAGGGGACACCACGGGAAGGTCACCGTCTCCAAGCCAAGAAGAAAGGTCTTGGAAAAAATGTGTGGCCACCCAGTCCCCAGAACTGTGGGACACATGTCCATGTTCACACCCAGCCTGCTGTGGCAGCTGCCATTGGCTGGCACACCAGTACACGTGGCCTCCGTGCTTGGCAGAGCACATGGCATTTGTAGTCAGCAGTACACGTGCCTGCAGCAGAACCACTTCTGTCAGACGTAGGATCCTGCTGGCTACCTTAGCATCAGAAGACAGCCCCACAGCCACCGTGTGTGTGTGTGTGTGTGTGTGTGTGTGTGTGTGTGTGGTGTATAGGTGTGTGGGTGTTATGTATGTGATGTGTGGTGTGTGTGGTGTGTATGTGTGGTATGTGTGTGTGGTGTGTGTGTGGTGTGTGGTGTGTGTGTGGTGTGGTGTGATGTGTGTGGTGTGTGTATGTGTGTGTGGTGTGTGTGGTATGTATGTATGGTGTGTGTGGTGTGTATGTGTGGTGTGTATGTGGTGTGTGTGTGTATGTGTGTGGTGTGTGTATATATGTGTGTGTATGTGTGGCGTGTATGTATATGTGTGGTGTGTATGTATGTGGTGTGTTGTGTGTATGTGTGGTATGTGTGTGTGTGGTGTGTGTGTGGTGTGTGTGTGGTGTGTGTGTGGTGTGTGTGGTATGTGTGGTATGTGGGGGGGTGTGGTGTATGTGGTGTGTGCATATGTGTGGGGTGTGTGTGTGTGTGTGTGTGTGTGTGTCTATGCTGTGTTCCACATTTTTCTGGCATGCCCAGGCCGAGCAGAGGCAAGGAATCATTGACAGCCCTCAAGTTCCTGCTGGCCTTCCGGAGAGTTGTGGTGTGTCTGACCCTCTCCTCCCACCTGTGCATCTGCCTAGCCAGTGCCTAGTCCTCAAGCCAAGTGTGCTCCCCATCAGGGCACAGGGGGAGTTCACCTGGGCTACAGCTTACACCAGGCAGGAGGTGCAGGTCTTCACAGAACCATGATGGATGGTGGAGGAACTAGAAAAGGACCAGAAAGAGTGAGTCAGAGAGACTGGAGAGATGGCTCGGGGGCTCAGAACACTGGCTGCCCTTTCAAAGGGGCCTGAGTTCAATTCCCAGCACCCACGTGACAGCTCGCCCCCGTCTGTAACTCTAGTTCCAGAGAATCCAGCATCCTCACGCAGAAAAACACCGATGCACATTTGTTTTTAAAAAGAGGCAAAAGAGGTATAGGGAGGAATAGGCACGGAAGTGATGTATGAAGGACGGGTGGTGGGGCTGGAAGATGGCTAAGAACCCTCCATGCTCCTTAGAAGACCCAGGCTGGGTTCCCAGGACTCAGTGTCAGATCCCAGTCCCATGGGATCTGACGCCCTCTTCTGGCCTCCACAGGCACTGCATGCACATAGTGCATAGACTCTTATAGGGCAGGTATGCGTGCACGTGTGTGTGTGTGTGTGTGTGTGTGTGTGTGTGTATGTGCATGTGGAAGCCCAACACTGAAAGCAGGAATCTTTCTCCGTCACTCTTTCGCTTTATTCTTTGTTTTGTGAGACAACAAAGCTGTCCTAGAATTCTCCCTGTAGGCCAGGCTGGCCTCGAACTCACAGAGATCTGCCTGCCTCTGCCTCCAGAGTGCTGGGAACACAGGCGTGCGCCACCATACCCGGCTTCCATCTTTTTCTTTGAGGCAGGGTCTCTCAATCACTTCAGAGCTTGCTGATCAGCTGATCTCACCAACCTGCTTACTGTGGAGATCTCTGCCTCCACCTTTGGAGGCTAGAATTACAGGTGAGCTGCCACACACACTCACACATACATCATGCACATTTACACACACACACACCATGCACACTCACACACACCACACACTCCTTACATACATATCATACACACTCACATAGACACCATACACGCTCAGTTACAAACACTCACATACACCATACACACTCCTTACACACATATCATACACACTCACACACTCACTTACACACACCATACATACTCAGTTACACACACATACACACTCACACCCCATATACACTCACTCCACATTATACATGCTCACTTATACACATCATACACACTCACTTACACAACCATACACACACTCACATACATTATACACACACATACCACACACATATACATACCACACACACATACACTTCCCATACACACACTACACACACACATACAGACCACACGCATGCAGCACACATGCTGCACACACGCACACAGCATCTACCTGGGTTCCTGAGGTCTGCATGTTGGTCTTCCTGCTTATGTGACAAACACTTTACCTGCTGGCTCTTTCCCCAGCAGGAAAAGCCATTTCCAGCACAAAGATCAGAGAAAGCTCAGAGAAGAAATATCCAGCTGGAATTTGAATTACTAGGACACAAAGGTGGAGGAGGGTTGGAAAGTGTGTTCACACTGACAGTCCAGTGTGTGCAAAGATCTGGAGGCAGAGAAGGAGCCATGTATGGGGAAGAGGCCAGTTTGCTAGAAGTGAGAGGCCAAGAGGCATGCTGGCTGGGATGAAGGAGGCAGAGCTCACATGAGATGTCTTAACAGAAGGGAACAAATAGAGCCCAGCTTGTCGGTTCAGCCTGTGATCCCAGCACTCGGGAGGCAGAGGCAAGTGGATCTCTGTGAGTTTGAGGCCAGCCTGGTCTACAAAGCGAGTCCAGGACAGCCAAGGCTACACAGAGAAACCCTCTCCCAAAAAAACCCAAAACAACAAACAAACAAAACAAGAAAAGGAGTGAGCTTTTCTGGGTTGGGATAGGTAGGGAGCACATGAATCTGGCTCCAGCTCCCACTCCTGTGTCAGGCACCTCACAAACACCCCTAACTCTAGCCCCAGCGCCTCCCGTGGGCTCTCCCAGCCTCTGGGGTCACCAGCAGATGCTGATAAACACACACACACACACACACACACACACACACACACACACACACACA
>OU015754.1:4191146-4200450 GCA_907169655.1 Acomys percivali | reverse complement strand
ACACACACACACACACACACACACACACACACACACACACACACACACATCACCTGAAAAGCAGTCATAAGAAAAAAACCATTCCGGGCAAGAGTCAACCTCTCATCCATAGCTGGGACTGCAGATGTCGGTGCCACCATACCTGCCTGTAGATTTAGAGAATAAAACTATTAGGCTAGAGGGCTAGAGAGATGGCTCAGTGGTTAAGAGAACTGGCTGTTCTCAAGGGTCCTGAGTTCAATTCCCAGCAACCACATGGCAGCTCACAACTGTCTGTAATTCTAGTTCTGGGAATTTGACACCCCAGGACACACACTTAAAAGCAGAACACCAATGTACATAAAATAAAAATTTAAAAAGCTGTTATAATAAAAATCTATTATTGAATATTTTTAACAGAAGTGAGCTCATCTGATGTGTGTGTGGTTTTTTGTTTGTTTGTTTGTTTTTTGAGACAGGGTTTCTCTATGTGGCCCTGGCTGTCCTGGAACTCGCTCTGTAGATTGGGCTGTCCTTGAACTCAGAGTGCTGGGATTAAAGGAGTGTGCCACCACAGCCACTGCACCGGCCTGATGTGTGTTTTAAAGGGTCATCCAGGATGAACATAGTTCAGTAAAAAGACCAGGGGAGCATACTGGCTGTAGTGTAGAGTCAACCTGGTGGCAGCTGGAACCAGGGAGGAGCTACAGCAGCACCCAGTGCTGTGACAAACAGCGGGAGGGAGGGCAAAGCCACCCACTGTGGTTTTTCTCATGATGGGAGCAGACTCTCAGTTGAGTTGGAAAACCTTGGTCTGTGCTGCCATTTATGGTCTAATCTAATGAGCCAGAGATGCCCGGGCAAGCGCAGGTTACAGTGGGGAAAGACATCACTCAAGGGCCACCTGGGCCTTGTGTTGATGATGATGCTCTGTGACTTTTTCTGGAGAGATGAGAAAAACTCCTATGTACCCCAGATAGGGCACTGACGACAGAACAAAGACAGAATTCCACTTCCATCTCACTCAATGAACTGGTGAGGGCGTTCTTTGTTTCTGTTTATTTTGGCGTTCTTCATAGTAACTTAATGAACCAGTGGTTTTTGGGGGATCCCTCACAGGAACATGGAGGGGCACCTACTCACAGGAGTATGGCAACTCAAACAATAGCTGCATCACGGAAAACCCCAACCGTGGGTGAGAACTGGGATGGAGGATATTCGTAGAAGCCCCTGAGCAAACTACAGACCACTCGGCCAGCTGGAGTGTCCGTCCTCTCTCCCAGCAACCATTGCTGCTCCAGGAACCTTGACAAGCGCTAGTGAATCTTGTCACTGTCAGAGCTTCTGGAGTCGCAAGCCCTCAGGCAAACTTCTGTCTCAAAAACAAAAACAAACAAACAAACACTTGCATTACGGTTCATAACAGGAAGAAAATTCCAGTTATGAAGTAGCAACGAAAATAATGTCATGAGCACTGTGTTGAAGGGTCACAGCATCAGGAAGGTTGAGAGCCACTGGCCCGGAGCCTGTAACCTGCACGAACATCTGTCCACCCTCTAGGAGAGAGTGCCTAAACTCCCCCCTCCCACACACACACACAAACGAGTTATTGCAAAGATGCCCATTAGACTTGGCTTAGGGTGGAGCTGGTAACTCTCATAAGCATCCGGAGTCTTATGGACAGAATGGACAGCAATGGGCACCAAGGGGAGGAGAGAGCCCGGAGGAGCCAGAATATGGCATGAGAGACACCCACAGTTTGCAAGGAAGAAGATCCCCTTTGCCACCGTTTCCAGCTCTACCACATGCCTTAACGGTTTCTAAACCCAAGTGGGCACAGCCTGAGGCCCCCAGGATGCATAAGAAGCAGGAGAAAGTCACCCTGAGCAGAAGAGAAGCCACTGGCCAGGTGAATGCCATGCCTGTGGGACAGCAGCCGGACCCAAGAGCTCTGCGGGAGGGAGGCAGTGTTAGCCAAGCCCGCCACCGGTGACGTGGGGAGAAAGGAGGAACCCCCGATATTTGCAAACACCCACACTTTCCCTTCAGAAGGGAACACAGCTGCACATGAGGCAGGAAGACAGGTGGTGAGGCCAGCGGTGAGGAAGGCCAGCCCAGGAGGGAGCCAGGTGACTCCTAGTAAGCCGAAGAGATCACTGGGACTCGCGAGATCATGGGGACTCGCGAGATCACGGGGACACGCTAGAAAGGTCACCAGCTGGAGAGCAGCTTGGTCTCCCACTCTCTACCTCCGTGAAAACATCTGTCCCCACTGTACCTTTGCCTTGTGGGAAATTCGTCTCAGGCCTTTTGAGGACCCTCATCTCCAAATCCTATTCTCTCACTACCAACAGCAGCATCCGTCTTCAAGCTTTCAAAGCAACCGAGGTGAGAGCCATCCACCCATCGGTCAAGTCTCTGAAAGACAGCTACCGGCCAGGCCTTTGTCAGTGGTGCTTTGATTCCAGGATGGAAGACAAGGCACAAGTCACGCGGTTCTGGAACCCAAATTCCGGAGCAATAGGCAAGGAACCTAAAATGCCTTGTAATTTGTTGATTTTGGGTGGTAGCCATTGGCAGCGGGCATCACAGGCTCTGGGAGGGGAGAATCAATGCTGTGTGGAATGTTGGTTGTGTTCTCTGTTGTGTGGGGGAGGAGGGCAGCATCCCCAGGGGAAGAGCCCAGTGTTGCCTAAAGGGTGGGTGTAGGGCGTTGTCGCAGGAGGGAGGTGGTGCTAGAAGCTGCTGCAGGTTTTAAGTGGTCAGCCCTAGTGGATACGCAGTACCTTAGGGTTCAAGTAAGTCACAGTGGCAGAGAGAGATTCTATGCATAGGAGGAGGCTAGTGAGCGTCCAAAGCCAGCTTACAAGGGATTTTACGCTTCCCCTAGCCTGTGGATTCCACACCTAACGTTCCTCTCAAAAAACAGAGCATCCATCATGGTCCCGTTGCTTAGACAGAAAATCCATCATGGCAGTCACCATCAGCACTGCTGGAAAAGAAAGCAAATTCCAGGGCTGGAGAGACGGCTCAGAGGTTAAGAGCACTGCTCTTCCAAAGGTCCTGAGTTCAATTCCCAGCAACCACATGGTGGCTCCCAACCCTCTGTAATGAGATCTGGTGCCCTCTTCTGGTGTACATGCAGGCAGAACACTGCGTATATATGATAAATAAATCTTTATAAAGAAGAAAAGAAATCAAAATCCTGTGTATCAGCTCAGTTGGCTTTTCTCAGAGCATATCCAGTGAGGGAGGAGTCACACTATCATGGTTGTTCTGCCCACCTGCCCTCCCACCCGCCTGCCCGCCCACCCACCTGCCCACCCACCTGCCCACCCACCTGCCCGCCCGCCCGCCCGCCTACCCGGAGAGCTGTGACTGGGCCTAGGCTCCTGGCTGGACTCACATGGGCAGTGTCCCTATGTGTGGATAGCTTGTGTCTCCTTTGTTGGATGGCTACTTGGATCCTTGTCTGGCTGTGCCCTCCTGAGTTCTGTGTGCTGCTCAGTCTTGGGCCACCTTGTTTGAATGGGGTGTCAGAAGCAGCCTTAGCTTGGCTAGCAATAGTTGCAACTTCTGAGCCTAAGAGTAACTTTCTGGGAGCTGGAGAGATGGCTCAGCAGCTGAGAACACTGGCTGTTTTTCCGGAGGACCTGAGTTTGAGTCCCAGAACCCACGTGGCAGCTCACAGCTATTTGCAACTCTAGTTCCAGGGGGATTTGACACCCTCACATAGACATGCATGCAGACAAAGCCAATGAACATAAAAATAAATTTATTTTTTTTAAAAGAGTAACTTTCTGTAAACTTAGAAGATTCTTTCTGCTTAGGCTCACTGGATTTTTCTTTGTTTGTATTTTTTTAAGTTGTTTGTTTTGGGTTTTTGAGACAGGGTTTCTCTGCATAGCCTTGGCTGTCTCAAACCCACAGAGATCCACCTGCCTCTGCCTCCTGAGTGCTGGGATTACAGGCGTGTACCACGGCCCCTGACTGGCTCACTGGGTTGTATAGATAGTCCTGGAGTTCTGGGTTGGAGCCTCTGACCTGCTGTTTCTGGGAAAAGCAGTGGCTGGAGCAGGGGAATGGGTTGGGCAACCTAGCAGGAGTCCCAGGGGGAACTCCACACTGTCCAATACAGATAGATGGGCAGAAAAGTGAATCTCTCCCACCTTTGGGAAGTCTCCTGGGCAGGCCCTTATGTCTAGAAACCGGTGGAATTTACAAGTGCTGACACAGGTCAGTAGTGCCTTCCTTCCTTTCTTTCTTTCTTTTTTTTTTTTTTTGTTTGTTTTTTGTTGTTGTTGTTGTTGTTCGTTTTTGTTTGTTTGGTTTGGTTTGGTTTGGTTTTGGATTTTCGAGACAGGGTTTCTCTGTGTAGCCTTGGCTGTTCTGGACTTACTTTGTAGACCAGGCTGGCCTCGAATTCACAGGGATCCTCCTGCCTCTGCCTGCCGAGTGCTGGGATTAAAGGTGTGTGCGCCACCATGTCCAGCAGTAGAGCCTTCCTTAAACCAAAGCTAGCTTCTTACAGATGAGTTCCAAACTCCTTCTTACATCCTCCAAGGCTGCCTTACCCAGCCCTGACCAAGGTCATTGCTTCAGCGCACCCTCCCTGTGGTGTCTCAGCTCTTTCTCCCCTTAAGGTCTCTGCCTACCATCTTAGTTTGCTTTCCCATTGCTTCAATAAAACACCATGACCCAAAGCACCTTCAGTGGAAAGGGCTCAGGTGTCCCTATCAGAGTTTACAACTGAGGGACCCCGAGGCAGGAAAGCAAACAGGGCAGGAGCCTGGCAGCAGGAACTGATGCAGAGGCCACAGAGGAATGCTGCTTATAGTCTTGCTTTGCATAGTTGGCTCAGTTTCCTTCAGTACACAACCCAGGACCACCTGCCTACGGTGGCACTGCCCATGGGCATGCCTATCAGTTATCAACCAAGAAAAACAAAACTCCTCAGGCTTGCCTATGGGACAATCTGATGGATGCATTTTCTCAATGGAGAGTCCCCTCTTTCCAAGTGCCACCTTGTACCAGGTTGACAAACAAAACAAAACAAAACAAAACAAAAAACCCCAACCAACCAAAAACAAAAAACAAAAAAGCAAAAAAACCACCACCACCAACAACAACAACAAAAAACAAACCAACCAAACGAACAAACAAAACCAACCAGCACCTATATTGTTCTCTCTGCCTAGAACATTCTTGGCTTTCCTACTGGTCACCTCTTCTTCCCTCCCCCGTCCCCGGCCCCTGTCACCTTCTCTCCCAGAAGCCATCGCAGGTTGCTCTACCTCAACAGCTTCCTGAGGTGCGCCTCTTCATGAGTTCTTCTTCCTGCCTTTTGGCAATGCAGATGTGAGAGTGGCATCTGACGCAAATGGGGCTACAGGACAGTAGCACAGCAGGGATGAAGGCACTGGGACATGGGTGCCACCCTCGGTGGCCTTATAGGGTTCCTGGACCCTCTGGGTCCTTTTATCACCCCATTCTCCCACACCACTCTTACCTGGAGTCCAGTGTCAAGTCCCAGCATCTGTCCCGATCCCCTGCTGAGTAGAGACTCTCAGAGGATGTCCATGTTAGACTAATATCCACTTATAAGTGAGCATATACCATGTGTGTCTTTCTAGGTCTGGGTTATCTCACTCAGAATGATCATTTCTTGTTCCATCCATTTGCCTGTAAATTTCAAGATTTCCTTGTTTTTAATAGCTGAGTAGTATTCCATTATGTAAATGTACCACAGTTTCTTTATCCTTTCTTTGACTGAGGGACATCCAAGTGGTTTCCAGATTCTGACTATTATGAATAAAGCTGCTATGAACATAGTTAAGTAAATGTCCTTGTTGTGTGGTGGAGCATCTGTTGGGCATAGGCCAAGGAGTGGAATAGCTGGGTCTTGAGGTAGCACTATTCCCAATTTTCTGAGAAAGCACCAGATTGATTTCCAAAGTGTTTGCACTCTCATCAGCAGTGGAGGAGTGTTCCCCTTTGTGTGTGAATGTTTTACCTGAATGTATGTATGTGCATTGTGTGTGTGCCTGGTACCCACGGAGGCCAGAAGAGAGCACCGTATACCCCTGGAACTAGAGTTAAGAACAGTTGTAAGTTGCTGTGTGGGTACTAGAAACCAACTGGGGACCCTCTTCAAGAACAACAAGTACCCTAAACCACTGAGCCATCTCGCCCACCCCCTCTTAAAGTTTTGAGGGTTCTTCTTTTGTTTCTTTATCTTTTGGGGGCAGGCTCTTGCTATATATGGAACTAACTTGGAACTACCAACCTACCTGCCTCAGCCCCTTTGAATGCTGGGATTGCAGGTGTACCACCATGCCCTGACTGGATTGCTGCATTCTTCAAGTGCCGATGGTAAGATGGTAAGCCTTCCTAGGAGCTTTAGGAAGTTCTTGGAAAGAACTCGGCTGAGACAGACAGACATGCATTCCTCTCTTTTTTTTTTATTATTATTATTATTATTATTATTATTATTATTATTATTATTATTTAATTAATTTACTCAGATTACATCTCAATTGTTTTCCCCTCACTTGTATCCACTCATTCCTCCCTCCCTCTCATTTTCACCCTATTCCCTTTCCCTATATCTGTGACCAAGGGGGACCTCCTCCCCCACTATATGGTCATAGGCTATCTACCAACTCTCACCTTGGTAGCCTACTTATCCTTTCTCCGAGTGCCACCAGGCCTCCCCACCTTGGGGAAGTGGTCAAACATGGGGCCCCAGAGTTCACATCAGAGTCAGTCCCCACTCTCCACACAACTGTGAAGAATGTCCTGTCCATTGCCTAGATATGAGTTCAATGATTATTGCATGTATTGTCCTTAGTTAGTGCAGTAGTTTGAGCAGATCCCCTTGGGCTTTCCCCTCTTGACAACTGTTTGACTCCTATAGTCTGAGTTTGATAATGTGGATCTTGATCCTGGGGACTGTCTCACAGCCAAGCTGATCCTTATGGCACTGGGAGGCAGCGGAAGGCCACAGACGAAGGTCACAAAGCCCAGTCAGGATCCAGGACACCCACAGTAGCAGAGAAGTAGGTCCTCAGATGGATATTGGTGTAGTCTGTCCAGCGAGTACTCCAACAGTGCAAATAGATGCCAAACAACAGACCCCACCCTTGGGATAAATCTACACAAGAAGACGATCACAGATCAGGTTCAACATAGAATATAGGTGAGATATTGAAAGAGTAAATGAGGCAGTAAGGTTGAGCACTTAGTGAGGTGGGCAGGCCACAGAGGAGGAAGAGAAGTCAGAGGCAGTAGCCATGGTTCCCCTGAGGAAACTGATGCTTTTCAAGCCATTTTGGGTGTCAGTCCTCAAAAATGGGAGGAGAAAGACCACCAATCAAAATCATCATGACCAAATTAATTAGAGAAAGCAATTCACTAAAGCAAGCTTTTTAATTCATATACAAGGCAGGGTTTGAGAGGTTAACATTGGATGTGAGGAAGACAAGGTTTTTATAGTTCAGCAGTAGGGGGTGCCACATGGGGGATTTAAGGGACAAAAAGGTAGGGTTACAGGAGCAGGATGTAAGCATAACAAGTTAGCCCTTCCTGAAACAAAGACATGGCTGAAGGTGCACACAACAGGGTAATCATAGTCATAGCAAGGTAGTCATAACACCAGCGTAGTCACAGTCATAGCAAGGTAGTCATAACACCAGCGTAGTCACAGTCATAGCAAGGTAGTCATAACAACAGGGTAGTCATAGCCATAGCAAAGTAGTTATAACAACAGGGTAGTCACAGTCAAAGCAAGGTAGTCATAAGAACAAGGTAGTCATAGTCAAAGTAAGGTAGTCATAACAACAGGGTAGTCACAGTCATAACACCAGCGTAGTCACAGTCATAGTAAGGTAGTCATAACAACAGGGTAGTCATAGCCATAGCAAAGTAGTTATAACAATAGGGTAGTCACAGTCAAAGCAAGGTAGTCACAACACCAGGGTAGTCACAGTCATAGAAGGGTAGTCATAACACCAGGGTAGTCACAGTCATAGCAAGGTAGTCATAACAACAGGGTAGCCTCAACAAGAGGTAGTCATAACAATGTAGCCCTAAGTGCTCATATAATCTTTTGAAACAAAGTAGGGTTGCAAGATGGTTATAACAGCCTCTTGAAACAAAGACATGGCTGCCACTCCTGTAACAGGTGATACAGAGCCATTTGTAGCTAAGATTACAGGTGGGGCAGAGCCCAGTCCTTGAGCAACAGGTTTAATCAGGAATGAATCGAGTTTGTCTTAGTCTTAAAAGATGATTGTCCTCACAGCCGAACATTGGGGATGCAAAGGGAATTTTGTGGGAAAGTGGGGAGGGGTGGGGGAAGGACCTGGAGGAGACAAGAGCTCCACAAAAAGACTAACCAAGCCCCAGAGGGGCTTGTTGAGTTGAGACTGAAGCACCAACAACATGCAGGGACTGGACTTGGCTGCCTACACAGATCTAGTAAGGGGAGCCGGGGCTGTCTCTGCCATGGACTCTGTTGCCAGATTTTGATCAGTTTCCCCTGGCAGGTCAGCCCTGCCAGGGGAAGAGGACAAACTCAGTCCTGATGAGAGTTGATGAGCTGGGGTGGATGGGAAGGGGGCTCCCCTTTTCTGAGGAGTAGGGGAGGGGAAGGGAAGGAGAGACTGGGAGGAGAGGAGAGATGGGGCTAAGGCCAGGGTGTAAAGTGAATGAATGAAAAAGAAAGAAAGAAAGAAAGAAAGAAAGAAAGAAAGAAAGAAAGAAGGCTTTTAAGCCTAAAACGGAGGCAGATTCATTTTTCAGGAGACAGGGTAGCCAAGTTCAGAGCTGCATCCTATGAAAGTCAGGTGCCTTAGTCTGGGTGTCAATCTCTGTGGTGAAACACTATGGCCAAAAAGCAAGTTGGTGCTAGGCAGTGGTGGCACACACCTTTAATCTCAGCACTCGAGGAGACAGAGGCAGATAGATCTCTGTGAGTCCGAGGCCAGCCTGGTCTACAAAGCAAGTCCAGGACAGCCAGGACCAGACAGAGAAACCCTGTCTCAAAAAACCAAAATACATACGTAAATAAATAAATAATAAAAAATTTAAAAATCCATCATTGGAGGAAGTCAGGGCAGGGACTCAAACAGAGGAGGAATCTGGAGGCAGGAGCTGATACAGAGGCCATGGAGGGTGCTGCTTGCTTTCTTGTAGAATCCAGGACCACCTGCCCAGAGATGGCCTGGCCCTCAGTGGCTGGGTCCTCCCCCATTGATTACTAACTGAGAAAATGCCTTACAGCTGGATCTCACAGAGGCATTTTCTCAAC
The DNA here is from genome assembly GCA_907169655.1 of Acomys percivali. Taxonomy (NCBI): domain Eukaryota; kingdom Metazoa; phylum Chordata; class Mammalia; order Rodentia; family Muridae; genus Acomys; species Acomys percivali. The sequence goes on along the minus strand of OU015754.1, from coordinate 4,191,161 downwards.
TGAGGCTCCTTCCTC
>OU015754.1:4135879-4170407 GCA_907169655.1 Acomys percivali | reverse complement strand
TGTGTGTGTGTGTGTGTGTGTGTGTGTGTGTGTGTGTGTGTGTGTGTTATAATGTATGTGAATGATATCGGTGTGGGCACCCATGGCCAACTGAAAGGGAGAGGATATTGGCTTACAAAAGGCTTCCTGGAGACTCTGAAAGGTCCTTAGCTACGGCTTATAGAAATATGCTGGTGGGTGGGTATTAGAGACAGGCAGAGGGGCTGGAGAGATGGCTCAGCGGTTAAGAGCACTGACAGTTCTTCCAGAGGTCCTGAGTTCAGTTCCCAGCAACCACATGGTGGCTCACAGCCATCTATAATGTGATCTGATACCCTCCTCTGGCCTGCAGGTGTACGTGCAGGCAGAGCTCTGTATACATAATAATAAATAATAAATCTTTAAAAAAAAAAAAAAAAAGAAAAGAAACAGGCAGAAACGGGTCCTACCATAACACAGCAGGGAGGTTAAGGAAATTAACAAAATGTTTGCCCGTGGAAAATAGAACACAGCAATGAAGCAGCAGGTCTCCTCAGGAGGGGGTCCAGGCAGTGTCCTCAGGACTAACAGGTTCCTTAACTATGAGTGAAGAGAGGGGCTGGAGAGGGAGGGAGGGTGGGAGGGAGGGAGGGGGGAGGGAGGAGGAGAGGGAGGGAGAGGGGAGGAAGGGAGGGAGGGAAAGAGTTGGGGGGGGAGAGCTAAAGGAGATCACATTCTTCTTTTTTTTTTGTTTTTTGGGGTTTTTTGCTTTGTTTTGTTTTTTGAGACAGGGTTTCTCTGTGTAGCCCTGGCTGTCCTGGACTCTCTTTGTAGACCAGGCTGGCCTTGAACTCACAATGATCCACCTGCCTCTGCCTCCCGAGTGCTGGGATTAAAGGCACCATGCCCGGCTTGAGATCACATTCTTTCTAGTCAAACATTGTACAGGAGAGAACACAGAAGGCACTACCTGGTTTCTCACCCTCCCTTTCCTAGTCAAAGGTTCTCAAAGTAAGAACAGACAGCAGAGGAAATAGCAAATCCAGCTGGTCTACAGGGAAATGTCCCAAGGGACAATAAAACCAAATGTGTGCCCATGGATGAATGCTTTGTCAACACCCCTGGAAGTTTGACTTCACAGGTCCTTAAAACATAAGCTGCTGTTGAAGGTCTTCTGGTCCTGTCTGGCAGGCCCCCTCTGGAGAGCACGCCAAGCTCCTCAGGAGTGTTTCTACACGGAGTCTAACTGCATGCCCGACCATGGCAGATATCAGACAGCAAATCAAGGTGGGAAGGGCCTGCTTCGGATAACAGATGACAGGCTCTAGGGAAAAGAGGGACACACCCAGCCTGGTGGACAGCAGCTGACCCAAACCACATGCTGACCTTGCAAAGAACATCTTAGGCTTCCCCCACGAGGGCCCAGCAGTGCTGGGAAAAACAGGCCCAAACACTGCAGGCACTCAGCATTCCGAGGCAATGCAGGGCTATCTATCGCAAGTTTGAGGTCAGTCTGTTCCCGGTAATAAATTCCAGACCAGCCAGTGCAAGACCCTATCTCAAAACAAAACAAAACAAAACAAAACAAAACAAAAACCCAAAATTTCTAGAATTTTTGTTTTAGGGATTTTTGGGTGACTTTGGGGAGAGTTTGTTTTGTTTTTGAAACAAGGTTTCTTTGTGTAACAGCCCTGGCTGTCCTGGAACTCTCTTTGTAGACCAGGCTGGCCTCAAACTCACAGAGATCTGCCTGCCTCTGCCTCTGCCTCCCTGAGTGCTGGGACTAAAGGTGTGCACCACCATTGCCTGGCAAGTTTCTAAATTTTTTAAAACTAATTAAAAAAATTTTTAGGACAGGAAGCCATTCTGAGTAACAGTCCACTCGCAGCCACAGTGGGCTCAAAACAATAGTCACAAATACATCTTATTCAAGTGCCTGCAATTCAGCAGAGTTTGGTAGTGTCTCCCTGGGTGTCTCACCTGGGACCAGTGAGCTCACTTCCAAGGTAGCTTATTCACAGGACGACAGGGTTCTCTCCTTCAAAAAGCAATTCCTTGTAATCAGTGGTGAGGTTCTGAAAAACAGCAACCATAAGAACTAAGGGTAAAAGAAAGACAAAAAAAATAAAAAATAAACAACAAACAAAGAAAAAAAAACCCTTCATTTCAAAACAAATATTCACAAAGAGGCAAATGCTCAGAAAATAGCCAAGAGTTGAAGGTTTGAGGTTTAAAAAAAGGAGAAGTAGAAGAAGAAGAAGAAGAAGGAGAAGAAGAAGGAGAAGAAGAAGAAGAAGAAGAAGAAGAAGAAGAAGAAGAAGAAGAAGAAAGCACAGCACTGGCTTTTCCTCCTTTGTGTGTGTCATTACAATTATGTTTAGAGGACAAATATAGGAAGTGGAGAGATGGCTCAGTGGTTAAGAGCACTGGCTGCTCTATAGAGGACTCCAGTTCAGTTCCCAGCACCCACATGGTGACTCAACCATCTGCAACTCCAGTCCCAGGGCATCTGACTCCCTCTTCTGGCCTCTGTGGGCACTGCATGCACACGGTGCACATATGTACATGCAGGCAACACTCATTACACATAATGTAAATAAAACCAAGTAAATAAACTACAAAGCATTTAGAAAATGGGAAAGAAGCCAGGCAGCGGTGGTGCACTCCTTTAATCCCAGCACTCAGGGAAGCAGAGGCAGGTGGATCTCTGTGAGTTTGAGGCCAGCCTGGTCTACAAAGTGAGTCCAAGGTAGCCAAGGCTACGCAGAGAAAACTTGTCTCAAAAAAACAAACCAAAGCCGGGTGTGGTGGCACACACCTATAATCCCAGCACTCGGGAGGCAAAGGCAGGCGGATTGATGTGAGTTCGAGGCCAGCCTGGACTACAAAGTGAGTCCAGGACAGTCAAGGCTACACAGAGAAACCCTGTCTCGAAAAACAACAACAACAACAAAACAAAACAAAACAAAAACAAAAAAAATCATTTACCAGAGCAGGTGAAAACATCAAAACATGTTCTGATATTGGTGTAACCTAATAAAAAAAAACACAGCGTTTAGAAACCTGGCCAAGAAAAGAGACGGTTTTGCAGTGTCCTAGGAAAGTGCCCTGGGGATTGTGGGAGCTTTCACAGGGGAGCCTATGGCCCTCTCAAGTGATGCTGAGTGACACTCCCTGAACACATTTCTTCTTTTCACAGAAGGCAAGACCATCCGGTTACTTTTGGTTCCCGGCACTGACCAGTCTAGACTGGTAGCCACCAGGTCTCCAGGAGGCACCGGATGGAAGAAAAAGAAAAAAAACAAAACAAATGCTTGCTAAGAACTGTGCTATTTACTGGAGGAACTTCCTTTCCCCAAGGACACACTCCAATCATCCGAGACATCTGTGCCTCCAGCAATCCGGGCTGAGGCACAACTTGTCAAGTCCCCAGCTTCCGGGTCAGCTGGCTTCCTCCTATCATGGAGGACAAATGGGGGTCTGTCCCCCCTGCCCCCCTCCCGATGGCAGGACAGTGCCTTTCATGGGGTTGCAGTGTCTGCGAGGGTGCCTGAGCACAGGCACCCTAAGAACCAGAGGGAAGGACGGGGTGTGGGGGACGTGCGAGCCCCCACTCTTGGGCGCTTCTCAGGAGGAGTTGGGAGTCGGCATGGATGGGGCTGGGAGGCTTCTCCCAGGAACCAGGCAGCAGCAACATCACAGGTTTCCACCCCTGAGCTGTCAGGCTTGGACCAGGAAACCAGACTTCTTGATACAGCCAGGTTCTGTGTGTTGACCTGGCTGTGGGCGCTAAAGCCGCTGGGGCTGGCCTGCTCTCTGTCAGGTGTTCCATCTGGCCGAAGCCTCCAGATGGGCTGCTTCCTCCACAGGTCGCCAAAGGGCGTGCGTCTACGACTGGTGCAAGGTTTTGTGTGTATGTGTGTGTGTGTGTGTGTGTGTGTGTGTGTGTGGTTGGTTGGTTTCTCTTTGTTGGTCAGGGCAGGGTTTCTCTGTGTAGCCTTGGCTATCCTAGACTTGCTTCTTAGACCAGGCTGGCCTCGAACTCCTAGAGATCCGCTGGGCTCACAGGCGTGTGCCATGGCGCACCCGGCTGGTGCACAGCTTTGGGATGCTGAGGCTACTCTGTGTTCTCCCAGACTTCCCACTCTAGAGCTTTCTAGCGAGAGGCAAATCTCCAGAGCTCAGCCTTTCTTTCCCTGCAGCCACCTTCTGCTCAGCAGCCATGTTCTTTCATCCTCTAGGGCCATTTTTCTTTCCTCAGCTTTCTCAAAGGAGTCCTGGTATTTCCGGTCCACCCCGGAACTAACACCCCTGCAGCTCCCCCAGGGTCGCTGCTCTACCCTGCTTCTCTCTCTACCTGCTGAGCTCAACCCCAAAGTCACAGCAGCTGACTAGGGTCACCGCTCAGCCGCCTGAACTTTAGGAGGTACTGCTTACAAAGTCTTCCTAGAAGTCTGTGGCCTTCCTAGAAGGCCATCAGTTAAGGGTCGTGGAACTCTGACAAAATAGGCTTGATTCTTCCAGCACTGGCCTTGGTCACACTCCTCATGGGGGACAACAGGAATTACTAGAAAAAAAATGTCAACCGTCGGGACCTCTAATTTTTTTTTAATTAAAATACTTTTAAAACATCTTATGCATGTGGGTGTTTTGTCTCCATGTATGTGTGTCACATGCATGAAGTGCCCGCAGAGGCCAGAAGAGGACCTGGAGCCAGTAGACCTGGAGTTATAAGTGGTTGTGAGCTGCCCTGTGGGTGCTGGGAATTGAACCTAGGTCCTCTGCAAGAGCAGCCAGTGCTCTACCCACTGAGCCAGCCATAAGCCTCTAACTCCTCTTTTGTTTGTTTGTTTTGTTTTTTGAGACAGGGTCTCTCTGTGTAGCCTTGGCTGTCCTGGAACTCACTCTGTAGACCAGGCTGGCCTCGAACTCACAGTGATCCGCCTGCCTCTGCTTCCCGAGTGCTGGGATTACAGGCGTGCGCCACCACACCTGGCTCTCCAGGATTCCACATCTTCTTACTATGTGACTTTGGACAGGCTAGCTCGTTTCTCTGAGGCTCTGAGTTCTCTGTAGTGACGTGAGGCCAGAACTCCCTCATGGGCTATGAAGACCAAAGTCTGCTTCACAGGAAGTGTGGAAGCCTGCTGGGTCATCAAGAGCATGTTGCCAACCAACGGAGACACCAAGATTGCATGGACTCCACACGTCACTGGGGTGTGGAGCCATAGCTAGGGCAGAGGGTCACGCTAGCTGGCCCCACCAGCTGGCCCCACCCCCCACCCTGCCCCACCCCCACCCTGCCCCACCCCCACCTTCATGCCCAGCTAGACTGACATACTTCATGCAGAGCTCTTTAGAAATGGTTAGAGAGATTTTAATGTGACAGAAGAAGTGGAAAATACAGTAGAGGAAATGGACATGTTTAGGTAGGCAGGCCCCTGTCTCGGATCCCAGTCACTGAGAAACAGAGGCAGGAGGATCAAGAATTAAAGGCTAAGCCAGCGTGGTGGCGCACGGCTTTAGTCCCAACACTTGAAGAGGCAGAGGCAGGCGGATCAATGTGTTCAAGGCCAGCCTGGTCTACAAAGTGAGTCCAGGACAGCCAGGGCTACACAGAGAAACCCTGTCTCAAAAAAAAAAAAAAAAAACCAGAAACAAAAAAACAAAAAGGCTAACCTGGGCTACATAGTGAAGGGAGTAAGAGAGGGAGATAGAGTCAGGGAGAGGAAGAGGGAAGGAAAAAGGAATAGATATTTGGAAATCATTTTGAGAGCTTCAACAAAAATATCTAACAAAAGTTACAAAGGGAGGGCATGACAGAGGAGAAAAAATGCTTAAAGAAATAATGATACAGTCCAGCCTGAAATCCTAGAACTTCTGAGGTAGAGGCAGAAAGATCAGGAGCTCACGGACAGCCCAGGCTGAGATTCTGTCTCAGGAAACAAAAACTCCAAACAGACAAAAACAAAACAAAACAAAACAGCAAAAAGCCACCATAAAGAAAGAAAGAAACAAACAATAAACAGAAACAAGGTAATGACATGATTTTTTCATTATTGAAATAACATAGTCTCATGCACACTGGTACTAGGCAGAAACATTTTTAAAAAGACATTCTGTCCCCAAAGGCACCTGGAAACACTGAGACACAATCCTAGAGGCCTGCCTGGAGAAAGAAAGAAAGATACATTATCCACCAAGAATTTCCACAACCTCCTTATCAGTACAGTAAATGCTGGAAGGAAAGAGCCAATTACATGGGCAGACAGGAATGCCTGACATTCTGTTGGGACTCAAGATGAGTAAAGCAAGATACCGGTGCGCGCGCACGCTAGGCAACACTCCCAATTCCAGGAACTCCAGACTAGCAGGTGCGATGGAAGCTGGCCCCATCTCAGCACTTCTCAGCCAGGATCTCAGGGGAATTTAGGGAGAATTCACAGGGGAAAAAAGCAATATATGGTTCAATAACAACAGGAAAGCCCAAACTTAACATCAAGAAAATGAATAAACTAGTCGCACAATAGAACGAAATGAGTTGCCAATGCCCAGCAGCCGGGTACGCCTCAGTGTGGAGTCCCACCAAGCAGAAGTGGGTACACCTCAGTGTGGGGTCCCACCAAGCAGAGGTGGGTACGCCTCAGTGTGGAGTCCCACCAAGCAGAACTGGGTACGCCTCAGTGTGGGGTCCCACCAAGCAGAAGTGGGTACGCCTCAGTGTGGAGTCCCACCAAGTAGAGGTGGGTACACCTCAGTGTGGGGTCCCACCAAGCAGAGGTGGGTACGCCTCAGTGTGGGGCCCCACCAAGCAGAGGTGGGTACGCCTCAGTGTGGAGTCCCACCAAGTAGAAGTGGGTACACCTCAGTGTGGCGTCCCACCAAGTAGAAGTGGGTACACCTCAGTGTGGAGTTCCACCAAGCAGAAATGGGTGCGCCTCAGTGTGGAGTCCCACCAAGCAGAAGGGTGTGTCTGGGTTCCAGAGCCTTCCATGAAGAATGGAAAGAGTAGCTCAGACGCTGAGCAGGAAGCAGATTCTTCTCCAAGTGTCCCCTTGACATTAGATCTTTTCAACAACTCTGAATAAGAGAGAAATCTACGCCAGGCGTGGTGGTGCACGCCTGTAATCCCAGCACTCAGGAGGCAGAGGCAGGCTGATCGATGTGAGTTCAAGGCCAATCTGGCCTACAGAGTGAGTCCAGGACAGCCAAAGCTACACAGAGAAACCCTGTGAGAGAAGGGGGGGTGGCGGGGTTCTAGTGTGTGCAGTCTGGATGGAAGATGTTCAAGATACCTAAAAATCTCAAAACAGCTTCGACATGTCATTCCCAACACGTGGGAAAGATGGGACCAAAGGGTGATAGCGCAGGCATTCAAAGCTCCCTGCTTCTCAACCTTTTGGCTAGAATCTCTGTGACTGGATGGCATAGATTTTCCTGCTAGCACCAGAAGCCTCTTACAATGGACAAGAACAAGAAGAAGTGGAAACTAAGGCAGGTGTGGTGATGCGCACATTTGAAGACTTTTTTGCTATGTGTACAGCTCTCTCTCTGCATGTACACCTGCAGGCCAGAAGAGGGCACCAGACCTCAGTGTAGATGGCTGTGAGCCACAATGTGGTTGCTGGGAATTGAACTCAGAACCTCTGGAATGGCAATCAGCACTCTTAACCGCCGAGTTAATCCCAGTGCTTGGGAGGCAGAAGCAGGTGAGCTCTGTTGCTACACAGTGAGACTATCTCAAACAAATGGAGGGGGGGAAGCAAAATAACAAATTTAATTTTACCAAAATATTTGGAATGCTCAGCCATAGCCACCAGTAACATAATTTTGTATTTTGAGTCTGTGGTTGAAATACAGATTTTTTTTGGGGGGGGGGATGGGTAGGAGAGATGGCTCAGTGGTTAAGAGCACTAGCTGTTCTTCTAGAGGACCCTGTTCAACTCCCAGCACCTACACGGTGGCTCACAACTGGCTGTAACTCCAATGGGTAACTCCAGTGGCAGGGTTCTGACACCCTCACACAGACATACATGTAGGCAGAACATCAATGCACATAAAATAAAAAAATAAATTATTTTTTAGAAAAAGAAAAAAGCTGGGCGTGGTGGCGCACACCTGTAATCCCAGCACTCGGGAGGCAGAGACAGGTGGATCGCTGTGAGTTCGAGGCCAGCCTGGTCTACAAAGCAGGTCCAGGACAGCCAAGGCTACACAGAGAAACCCTGTCTCGAAAAACCAAAATAATAATAATAATAATAATAAATTTAAAAAATTAAAAAGAAAAAAAAGATTTTGTTTTGTTTTGTTTTTGTTGTTTGTTTGCTTTGTTTTGTTTTTTGAGACAAGGTTTCTATGTGTGATAGACCTGGCTGTTCTGGACTCACTTTGTAGACCTGGCTGGCTTTGAACTTACAGAGATCCACCTGCCTCTGCCTCCCATTGACCTGAGGACAGACAACATATACAAACACAGCTCCCCCAATGGTTGACTGTCATGACAACTTCATACACCTTTGGAATGTGTAGGGGTTTATGTTTTGATATTGAGGCCATTTGGGTTTTTTTTTGTTTTGTTTTTATGTGCATTGCTATGAAGGTGTCAGAGCCATAGGATCTAGAGTTACTGATAGGTGTGAGCTGCCATGGAGGTGCTGGGGGTTGAACCTGGGTCCTCTGCAAGAGCATCCAGGGCTCTTAGCTGATGAGCCATCTCTCCAGCCCCTTGGGGCCGTTTTGCTTAACTTCCTAACCCATCTTCCAGGGTGGACTCTGGGTCCCCAGTGACAAAGGTTGCATGTGGCCTCTATGTGCTTGCCTGGAGCCAGGCACTGGGTAACTGTGATGTCCTGTCTTCTGTACTAGACAGGAAACCAGCTCGTGGCAGCATGGTGCCTCTCCTCCTCAGGGCTCCTACCTGAAGGCTTGACTCAAAGGGACTCCAAAAAAGCACCTGGTGAATTGTTCATGTAATACTACAGACGGCCAGCAGTCAGTGCCATGTTTTGCTCCTGAGTCGATTAGTCTCAGCAGAGGCAGGAGGATCTCCCTAAGTTCGAGGCCAGCCTGGTCTACAGACTGATTCCAGGACAGCCAGGACTACACAGAGAAACCTTGTCTTGAAAAAAAAAAAAAAAAAAAAAAACCAAAACAAAAAACAAACCAAAACAAACACCTTAGCAGCCTACTCCCCCTCCCAAGCAAGCTCACTAGCCCTACGTTTCCAGAAAAGATACTGTATGCAGAGATCCTCTGCAAGAAGATGCTGCAGTTAATAGTGGCTCCCTGAAGCAGGACTTGGGGGCTCATGACTGTGACACCAGCACTGGGGATGTTGGGGCAGGAGGATCAGATGAAATGGTCAAGTCCTCTGTAAATAGGTTTGTCTCAAGCAAAACAAAACAAACAACAACAAACAAGACAACAAAGGGGGGCGAGGCTGTGCACACCTTTAATCCCGGCACTCCAGAGGCAGGAGGGTCTCTGAGTTCATGGCCAGCCCGGTAAAAATACCCAACAAATCAACAAATGTTTCCCAGTCCCTCAGAAGTCTCTGGACTATTTTTTTTTCTCCTTCTTCAATCCAGGGTATAATTTATACAGTAATGTGGGGGCCAGTGATTCTTGCTTTGCTTTAAGACAGGTCTTGCTATGAAGCCCATGCCGGCTTCAAATTTGTGTTCCCTCTGCCTCAGGCCCCCAAAACCCAACATTGCAGGTATGCACCGCCACACTGGAGTGTCAGGAATTCTTTCCATAGTTAATACTTGCAATCTCTCCTCAGGAAATAGCTGCCACTAAGTTACCATAAAACTATATAAAAGTGTAGCAACCTAGATAGAGAAAATTCTCAGCCTCATAGGCAAGGAAACAAGGACTTTTAAAACCGTCTGAGTAGTCAGTTCAGAAATATTTGCATGTGCATGAAAGTGTTTACACTTCACTTTGGTGCAAAAGGAACTGTCATGCTGCCCGAGGCGTCTGGATTCTGTACGTGTTCTTGGAAAGTCCAAAGCCTGTATAATTAATGAGTTACTATGTACACAGGGATTGAGTGGTACATGAACTAGTTTCTAAATTGCTTCCAGGAAGAGAGATGTGAGTGTTTAGGAAGTCACACTTGGACTCAGTAGACAGAGCAATGCCAACCGGCAGGCAGGAACTGCGTCAAGTCCCATCTACTAAAATATGATGAATAGTGTTTTTAATTCTACAGTTACATGTCACACAGCACTGAAAAAAATTTAGAAGAATTAGAAACCCCTGAGAAACTAAAAACTAATTCTATTAACATTATGGAACTATTTCAATCTCAATTTCTCCCTGAACATTTTTTAAATCTATATTTTGTTTATTGATTTTTTTTGTTTGTTTTGGGGGGGTGCAGCGGTTGTTTCATTTTGGCTTGGGTTTTTGTTTTTGTTTTATTCTGTTCTGTTTTGAGACAGGGTTTCTCTGAGTAGTCTTGGCTGTCTTGGACTCACACTTTGTAGACCAGGCTGGCCTCTAACTCACAGTGATTCTCCTGCTGCTGCCTCCCAAGTGCTGAAATTAAAGACATGTGCCACCACGCCCAGCTTGGTTTTGGTTTTTTGAGGCAATGTCTCACTATGTAGCCCTGGCTGTCCTAGAACTCACTTTGTGGACCAGGCTGGCCTCAAACTCATAGTGATCTGCTTACTTCTGCCTCCCAAGTGCTGGAATCAAAGGCATGCACCACCACACCCAGCTTTAAAATGCTGATTTTTAAACCTGCCTGTTGTCAAATTAATCAACAGACAAGTATCAATTTATGAAATAAATACTTCTACATGTCTCCAACAATACTAAATACTAAAATTCCTTTAAATATTTGGCAAAGTGATATGCAGAGACTCTAGTTACTGCCCACCAGCTTCTCTCTTGCAATGTAATCAATAAAACAAACTATGTTTTAAGAAAATTAAGTTTTAGAACTGAGGAGATAGCTTGATGGTTCTAAGAACTGAGTTTAATTCCCAGCACCTAGGCCTGTACCCCCACACAGACATATAATTAAAAATAAATCTTTTTAAAAATAGGGTTAATGTTCTCCATTATGCTGAATGACAATTTATATTATTCCTTTTATTAATCTCCTATTCAATTTTAAATGTAATGTTTCTGTTACATTATTTGCCTCTGTCTTGTTCATTTTGCTCTTTGGATTTTAAGGGCATCAATTATTTGCTTGCCTTATATCCTGCCTAAGGTTTTTGAGGTATTCATCATAATAGAACCATTAATTAAGAATTTTGGCTGGTCAGGCTGGAGAGATGGCTCAGTGGTTAAGAGCACCGCCTGTTCTTCCAAAGGTCCTGAGTTCAGTTCCCGGCAACCACATGGTGGCTCACAACCACCAATAATGTAACCCGATGCCCTCTTCTGACCAGCAGGTGAACAAGCAGACAACACTGTATACATAATAATAAATAAATCCTTTTTTTTTTTAAAGAATTTTGGCTGGTCATGGTGGTGCACACCTTTACTCCCAGCACTCGGGAGGCAGAGGCAGGCAACGCTCAGTGAGTTCAAGGCCAGCCTGGTCTACAAAGTAAGGTCTAGAACAGCCAAGGCTACACAGAGAAACCCTGCCTTGAAAAAAACAAAATGAAATGAGAAAGAGAGAGACAGAGAGACAGAGAGAGAGACAGAGAATTTTCTTTTGCAACAAGTTCTAAAAATTTTCCCTGAACATTTTTCTTTTATGTCTATGGATATTTTGCCTGCATTTCTGTGCACTATGTTTATGTCTGGTGCTTTTAGAGGCCAGAAGAGGGCGCCAGATCCCCTGGGACTGCTGTTAGGTATGGTTGTGAGCCACCGTGTGGGTGCTGGGAATTGAATCTGGGTCCTTTGCAAGAGCAGCCAGTGCTCTACCCACTGAGCCCCTGAGCATTTTCTTTATGATTTTTAGTATGTTTTTTGTTTTTTTGTTTTTTTGTTTTTTTGAGACAGGGTTTCTCTGTGTAGCCTTGGCTGTCCTGCTTTTCCTAGTTTCAAATTCTGTCTTCATTTGCCTAACACACCCTGAGTTCAACCTTTAGTATAAATGAATCAAATTATGTTTTTTTAAAAAAATCTCTCAGCAGGCCATGGTGGCACACGCCTGGAATCCCAGCACTCAGGAGGCAGAGGCAGGTGGAACTCTGTGAGTTCGAGGCCAGCCTGGTCTACAAAGTCAGTCCTGGACAGCCGGAATACACAGAGAAAACGCTGTCTGGAAAAACCAAAAAATAAAAATAAAAAATCTCTCATCTACATAGAACAAGAACCGTGGGACTGTTTTAATTTGTGTGTTTGTGTTTTGAGACAGTATCCCACTGTGTGGCTCTGCCTGTCCTGGACTCACGCAGTAGACTGAGCTGGCCTCGAACTCACAGAGATCTTTCTGCCTCTGTCTCTAAGTGGTGCGGTTAAAGGTGTGTGCCACCATACCAGGCCCTATCTTAGTTTTTTTAATGTACAAAGTTTGTTAGTTTTCTGACTCTACTGTGTCATAACACAACATCTTTAGTATCTATAGGCTGCATAGTATACAATAAAGACTTTCTTGTTTTGTTTTGTTTTGTTTTTGTTTTTGAAGACAGGATTTCTCTGTGTAGCTTTGGCTGTCCTGGACTCGCTTTGTAGACCAGGTTGGCCTTGAACTCACAGAGATCCGCCTGCCTCTGCCTCCCAAGTGCTGGGATTAAAGGCGTGCGCCACCACACCCAGCTAAATGTTTTTTATTTATTTTTGTTTTATGTGCATTGGTGCTTTGCCTGCATGTATGCCTGTGTGAGAGTGTCAGATCATGGAGTTACAGATAGGTGTGAGCTGTCATATGGGTGCTGGGATTTGAACCTGGGTCCTCTGGAAGAACATTCAGTGCTCTTAACCGCTAAGCCATCTCTCCAGCCCCCAATAAAGACTTTCTTGTCCTGTACATCCATAGTATTTACAGTGCAGGGAAGCTAAATAAAAATTGGCCTGGTGTAGTAGCACACCCCTTTAATCCCAGCGCTCCGCAGGAGGATCTCTGTGGATGTGAGGCCAGCCTGGTCTACGCAGTGAGTTCCAGGCTAGATAGGTCTACAAAGGGAGACTCGGTCTCAAAACCAAATCCAACAACAACTGAAGACAGTGTAATGCTCTAAGTGAGAAATGCCCACACGGGATCCCAGGGCTGCACACTTGGTTCCCAGTAAGTGGCGCTGCTTGGGGAAAGTCTGGGACCTTGCTGGAGAGGAAGTACGTCACTGTGGGCGGGCCTTGAGAGTTTATAGTCCGGCCCCACTTCCAGTTCCCTCCCTGCCTCCTTCCTGCTGTTAGAGGCACTGTGGTTCCGGTTGCCTTCTGCCATGCCTCCTACCTCTAAGGACTCGCCAAAGAAATGTTTCTGTTTCTGAGTTGCTTCTGCCCGTGGTATTTTGTTGCAGGAATAGAAGAGTAGCTAATAAGCTACCCAGACAGAAAATAAAGCAAACGGAGACCATCTCCCTAGCGGTGAGCATGGCGGCTGGGTGCTCTGCGTTTCTCTCCTCTCCCCGCCAGGGCACAGGCACAAAATGGACAGGCAGGTCACCAGGTGTTCGGCCACGCCTCCCAAATCATTTCAGGTAAGTTTTCACAGACGTGTAAAAAATGTGTTGTTTTGCAACTTCTGCCTTTAAAATATATTAGACACTTTGGGATATCTTGAAAGGCCAATTTTTTTTTAAAATAGTGTTGTCAACTACATGTGTGATGTCATTGCCGACCTGCCATGGGGGCGTGGCCCTGCCCAGTATATAAACAGACAGACCTACCTCACCCCTCCCTCCCTCCCTTCTCTCTTCCTCTCTCTCCCTATCTCTGTCTTTCTGTCTGTCTCTCTCTCTCTCTTTGGGGTACCCCTTCCTCTCCCCCTTTCCTTCTCTCCCCAGGTTCACTTAATAAACCACATAAAATCTAATATCTGTTACCTGGCATCTTATTCTCTTATTATTAAACATAAAATTGGTGGCCCGTGCTTGGAAGGCTTTTCCAGAATTGTCTTAAGTCTGGACTCCTTTCTACTGAACTTGTTCTAACACACTAACCACAACAATTTCCTTCACTTCCAAACTTCACCTCCCTGCCTTCAGACCAGGATTCTAAATAGAGGTAAATTTCTGCCGCTCTACTCCAGGCGCCTAGCCACGGGCGTGGGCGCACAGGTGATTCGCTCTGCCCCATGGCTGGACACCCTCCCCGCCCCCAATACATGGCACTGTTTGGGGCGAACTCCCACTGGTTTGGACTCGGAGTAACCTGGCTGCCATACGAATGCTCCACCATCGCCACTGTTTCTGACAGACCATCCATTGTTGGTAAGCAAATGCCCACAGCAGAGTGTGACCAATTTTAGGTCCCCTGGTGCAAGAGACTTTGAGCTGGCCACGCTCCACCAGCCGTGCCCAGTACCTAGGTGGTTCCTTCAGCCACCGTGGTTGGAGCCCTGCCCCTCACTCATACAACACCCCCACACCCTGGCTCTCATGCTCTGGGACAGCCTAGCCTCAGGCTCTAGGGGTTTTGGGGGCTCATCTTGGGGACTCCTTGGTCACTCCTGCCGCACTGGCTGCACAGAGCCAGGACTGGGTCAGCAGAGAACAGGTAACTACCGCTGCCTCAGCATTTCCTCAGCTGCTAAAACACTGTGCAGCCTGGTCACCGCAGCCTGCTGTACAATCATGGCCCCCAGCAGGTAGCCACCGCAGCCAGACAGCATGGCAGTCAGACAGCATTTTCAAATCTGCTCACCACTGGTTGCTCACAACACGTGGCAGTTGCCATGTTGGCTCAGGATAGAGGAGTCGCCCTCCCAGCCATCTTTGAGGGCAACCACATGACTAGCCGCCATTTTTGTTTTCCAGATATGGGTAAATATGCTCACCAACCCTGTTCAAAACCTTGCTAAACTCCAAATACAGCTTCTAGGTTTTACAATGGTTACCTAATTTTGACTTTTACATTTTGTTTCTAAATTATGTCTTTACTAATTCCTAGACAAATAAATAAATGCTGTTCCTCCTGTCATCAGCTACCCTACATTCAACTACAGGCTTCCTGGCTAATGGATTTGATGTTTTGTTTTGTTTTGTTTTTTTAAGTTTCTACAATGTTCTGCTCTATTAACATTCGTTTATTTATGATGTTAAAATTCAAATCACTGCCTTAAAACATGTTTAGCCTTATTTTCTAAATGTGATGTTATTGATCATACAAACCATGCTATACAAAGCTTCAAACTATAAAGTTTGTCTATCTAAATATTCTTAAGACAGACTGTGGTCTCATTGTCATCTTAACTAAAAGGCTGAGGACGTTTTCTCACACAAAAACTGGTAAAGGTAGTTTTTAAATCTTTAAAACCTGAGAGGACACTTCCCAAGAGGCTCAGCTACAGCAAAAACTATGCTCCAGGCTGTAGCCGCTACCCTGAGAAAATCGAGGTCTGCAAAGCCCCCTCTCACCAGGGTCCAGCCTGAGCCACCTCCATCAGGGACCTGTTTCAGATACAGCCAAAAAGGGGGCACTGATCTCACAGCTGCTGCAGCCAGAAAGGGACACCGGTCCCTTGCCTGTTGGCAAATTGGCCTAGGGGTGTCAAAATGCTCAAATGCAGGCTTTGTCCTCTGTGCCAAGTCACTGGAGGCTCAAGCAGCACAAGAGCTGTAGGCACTCCCAGCTTCCAGGTTCTTGGCCTGGTGGAGTACAGTTGGCTCTTAGACTCATCAGCCTCCTTACGCTGGTAGCGTGACCCTACAGGTCTGATTAAACCTCATACTAGGGCTACACAGTCACATGGCCAACTCCTATCATGGGAAACTTCAGGTACCTTCCCAGCCCTCTTCATATACAGGAGACCAAACTTTTAACTGTCAGGTCTGGATACAGTCCGCCCTGTCACCAGACTTTTACCACTCTCTTAGCTAAAGGACACTGACTACTTACAGCAATTTTACCTACATCTTAAAGCTTCCAAGAAGGGGTTTTAAGGTTGATACCTACAAGTTATGAATGTTAGAAGGTCTAAGAAGGTGTTTTAAGAATGCTAGAAGGTTGACACTGGTCAGTGGAACTCTAATATATTGATCTAACTATGGAAAACATTCCACTATATGATCCACCATCATATTTCTAAGCTCAAGATTTAAAATTTCCTATTGTCTTTTTCTTAAAATGTCTCTTATTAATGCTTAAATTACATGCTTCCAGTCTTCTGGACAGACCTCTTTCATGATGTGCCCTGATGCTGGCATGAGTCTTTGTCTTCTGCTCCACAGGAGATTTCTGTCCTTCCCACGTTACTGCCCCCATAGATGTCAGACAAATTCACAAGGCTTCTGCCTTCCCTAAGCTCACCTCAAAGAGTATTTGTGGGGCCTGGAGAGATGGCTCAGTGGTTAAGAGCACCGCCTGCTCTTCCAAAGGTCCTGAGTTCAATTCCCAGCACCCACATGGTGGCTCACAACCGTCTATAATGTGATCTGATGCCCTGTTCTAGCCTGCAGGTGTACATGCAGACAGAATACTGCATACATAATAAGTAAATAAATAAATCTTTTAAAAAAATTAAAAAAAGAGAGGGAAAAAAAAAAGCATATTTGTGCTTTCAACACGAATTTCTTTTCCGAAGCCTCTGCTATGCTGTATGTCTACTGCCTTGTCTTACAATGTGTACATGCCTAACAATGTGTGTTGCACCACAGATTTCAAACAAGGATGCTAATATGTCTAAAATGTATCTCTTTTTGTGAACTTAGAAGGATTCTTCTAAGATACAGAAAATCTACCTCTGAGGCCAAATGGAATCCAGATAAGTATTGTCAGTCATCAGCCTATGCGTCTTACCTTCCACCTATCTCTGAGGGTGGGATTCCTCCCCGTTTTCACTAGCTTTGGGACTCCCCCCACCTAACTACCTGATGGCCATTGTTTTCCACCCAACACCAGCTGACAATCCCGGTCTGCATGACGGGCTGTTTCTTCTCGCTAACTTACAACTAGGACTCTTTTCACTGGGTGAAACCGCTGACGCAGCTCTTTCTCCGTAACCACAAAATCCTAGCACTAGGTGGGCTGTGTCCCCAGGGCCATCTCAGACATGGAGCTGTGCTCTTTTGGTCGCTGTCCTGCACTGATAAGTCACTGGAACAGTCTGTGCACCTGACTTTTGAGTCACTATCCGTTTCTGGGGATGCCCTAACAGATTACTGGCTTCACCACTGCGTGAGAAACCATCTGTCCGCCAACTTTCCAGGCTCCTCTGGCATGCCTTCTGGAGAATTCCACATTAAGGACTTCTACACTTAGATGCCTCTGCAACCAAACTTGGACAGATCCAAGACTAAGCCATTTTAATTATGGCCAGCAATCGGGTAAAATGGAAGGAAGTTCCCATGTCCAAACCTTTTCTTTGCTCTCCCAAAATTTCCAAGCATTGTCAGCATTGTTTCTTTCTTTATTTCCAAGCCTTTTCTCTATGCTTTCTCAAGAGTTTCAAATGCACACCTAAAGGGAATTTTCTCCCTGACCTACTAACTCTGTCTTCTGCCCGCATATATGTTCCACTATCCTGCCAGACTTCCTATATCTGGGACATTGTCAAAGCAGCTACCCACAAGTGCCAGCTGAATCTGCATTGCTCCTCCTAGCTGGGCCTGTATTGTTCCTCCTAGCTGGATTTGCATTGCTCTTCCCAGCCGCAGATGTTCTCAGGCCCTGGACAGCAAATCCACAGCCTGTTCTTCCGGAACCTGGCCACCATTTCAGCCGTTTAAACTCCCTATTGCCAGCCTACTGTCAGCAGGAAGTAGTTAGGATGATTACTTCGCCCCTTATCCATCTGCAAAAGGCTGAAACGCTGTGCTCCAGACTTGGGACCAACAGCTCCAGGTTCTCCCAGCACTCCTCAGTCCCTACCTGCTACAGGACATGGCTGACATAGCCTGCCCTCTACCCTGAACTTTCAGGGCAGAGCTTTTCCTTCCCCTTCACCATATAATCTGGACATTGGTTGCTATTGCTTTCTCTCTCTTTTCTCCCTTACCTACATTTATATACTTTAACTTAGCTTATAGAAAAACAACCCAACGTCCTCCTTTTTGTTTTCATTTTCGGTTTTGGTTTTTCAAGACAGGATTTCTCTGGGTAACAGCTCTGGCTGTCCTGGAACTCACTCTGTAGACCAGGCTGGCCTTGAACTCACATCAATCCGCCTGCCTCATTTTTTAATTATAGGAAAAGGGAAGAATGTTAGGATTCTGCTTCCGTCTGCACTGAAATACATGCAGGCAAATGTACAGGGATGTCATTGCCTACCTACCATGGAGGCATGGCCCGGCCCGGATATAAAAGGACAGACCTACCTAACCCCTCTCTCTCTCTCTCTCTCTCTCTCCCCCTCCCTCCCTCCCTCCCTCCCTCCCCTGGGCTCTTCCCGGGATGCTTCTCCTACCGTAAAAACCATCTCCTCAGTCACACCTCAGAGGGGCCATGTCCTCGCTGTACACGCCAACTCAAGTCCTTTCCCCTCTGTAGCACCAAGAAGGAATCAAGACCCTGCAAAGACCCTGAAGTGGGCTGCAAAGGCTGAGGACCCCCACTAAGAACCGGAAGTGGGCTGCAAAGGCTGAGGACCCCGCTGCTCTCATCTGACACTTTGGGACCAGGGGAGCCTGTATTTCCTCCACAGCTCAGTCTGAAAATTGCCTCTTTGCTTCTCTCTGGCTCCTGAGAGAGCCTTGCAGCACGAGAGGGGGATGAGCTAAGAGTCCACAGGAACAAAGATCACTCTCCATGAAGGGAAAATAGCAGATGAGCTGGGTTTTGGTGGTGGTTTTTTTTTTTTTTTTTGCATTTTCGAGATGGAATTTCTCTGTGTAGCCTTGACTGTCCTGGACTCACTTTGTAGACCAGGCTGGCCTCAAACTCACAGCGATCTGCCTGCCTCTATATGAGCTGTTTTTAAACACTGAGCTAAAGGGACTGCAGAGATGACTCAGTGGTTAAGGGCACTGGCTGCTCTTCCAAGGACCCGGGTTCGATTCCCAGCACCCACATGACCATCCATCGCCCTCTATTGCCTCCACGAACACTGCACGTGTGTGATGCACATGTATGCAGGCAAACACTCACATAAAATAAGTCCTCCTTTTAAAAATAACCTAAGGCTGGAGAGATGGCTCGGAGGTTAAGGGCACTGTCTGCTCTTCCAAAGGTCCCGAGTTCAATTCCCGGCAAGCACATGGTGGCTTACGGGCACCTGTAATGAGATCTAGTGCCTTCTTGTGGTGGGCAGGCACACATGTGGGCAGAATGCTGTATAAATAATAAATAAATCTTTAAAGAAAAAATATTCAAAAAAATCTAAGCTAAAGCTTTATGCACACAAAAAGCAGAGGAGCTAGGAACAGCTGCTGAGACACCCAGGTGGCAGGCGTGGGGTGTGTGAGAGCTAGGATATCTGAGCACACAGACTGTAGCACAAGCTGCGAATGGAATGCTGGGAAGTTCTTTAGGCTGGGAATCACCATTAGAATTCAAACCACAGCCAGGCGTGTTGGCGCACGCCTTTAATCCCAGCACTTGGGAGGCAGAGAGGCAGGTAGATCGCTGTGAGTTCGAGGCTGGTCTACAAAGCAAGTTCAGGACAGCCAAGGCTACACAGAGAGACCCTGTCTCAAACAAACAAACAGTTCAAACCACGAGGCAACTCAAAGCTCAGCAGTGCACACATATTGAGTACTTACTCATATTAGGTAGGCATTATGCTAAAACACAATGTATTGAGCTGGTGGCGCTATTCCCAGCCCCCAGGAAGCAGGGGCAGGTGGATCTCTGGGAGTTTGTGGCCAGCTTGGTCTACACAATGAGTTTCAGGACAAGCAGAGCTATGTAATAGAGAGACTCTCTCACACACAAACAATACAAGATATTGTATAGGCTTTTAAAACATTAATACTAAGAGAAATGTCTATGAGGCAGACACTAGTGTTAATCCCATTTTTCGGTTTCAGGAAAGCCGACTTAAAGGAAGGGCCCAGGATTGGTGGGACAGGCAGGACTTAAACTCAATTCTGTCCTTACTTGGGGACACAAGCTACTCACCACAGGCTCTCCAGCACTCCTCTGTGGAGGAACATAGGAAAAGATGCAGGCAGATTAAACATCCTGGGGACCTGCTGGGGAGAAAGTAAGATGCTTGACTCCAAGCCTGGCGAGCTTCTGTTTGATCCCTGGGTCCCAGATGGAAGAAGGATGTGTGCCATGGAGCGCACACACACACACACAACTATATTTTTTGCACTACAACATGCACCTGACCATAAGACGCACCCAGTTTTTAGAGCAGTAAAACAAGAAAAACAGTAAAGACAGCAATTGGACCATAAGGTGTACCCTAATTTCCGCCCCTGCCCCACACTTTGGGGGAGGAGTGCTTTTGTGGTCTGAAAAATACGGTAAATAAATACAATAGTATAGTATAAAAAAGAATCATGGGTACCATTTAGCAGAAGTGAGACCTTATTCGTTTGTGGGCCAGATGTGGCTTTACAGATGTCCTGTGAAGAAGGAAGAGTCAGGTAAGGGTTGGTGAACTTTGTGCCCATCTCTCTGGTGCACACACTTCTCTGCTTTTCTTCAGGTACCATTTGTGCCTCAAAAGTTTCTCACCTCGTTTAAGGTGATGTCTGGTTTTCGTTTTGACACAGAGCCTCATTCTATAAGCTCTGGCTGTCCTGGACCCACTCTATAGACCAGGCTGGCCTCAAACTCACAGCGATCCACCTGCCTCTGCCTCCCAAGTGCTGGGATCACAGGCTTTCGTGTCATTTGCACTGCCCTGGCTTTGTTCCTCTCCTTTATGTGTGTGCGTGTGTGGACAGCAGGGTGTTTAGCTCTGACTCACATGCCAAGAGTAGTGTACGGAACAAGCCACTCAATACAAGTCCATCCTCAGCCATTTATACCCACACACCCTCTGTGCTGTTCACTCTCCCAAGCCTGGGAAACATCCATCTGCCCTCAGTGGTACATTATATACAAAGAAAGGGAGGGAGGGGGGGAGAAAAGGAGGAAGGGAAGGGGAGGAGGGAGGGGAAGAAAGGGAGGGAGGGAGGCAGGGAGGAAGGAAGGAAGGAAGGAAGGAAGGAAAGAAAGATTATGTAAAAGGACTCTCAGTGTCACAGACGGAGTATCTTGTAAATAAAAGAGGTTTATTCTGGTCCAATGTCAAGGGGCCATATTTGATGACCTGAGTGCAGTCCCTGGAACCCACACAGTAAAAGGACAGAACTCATTTCCTGCAACTGCCACACGTCCCTGCACACAAACACACAAACAATAAACAAACAACTGTGGAAATGGTATGACTGCTCCTTGTCGTTTTTTCATCTGTCTCTAGTTCTCTAAGATTCCTTCTTCACCATTTTCTTTCTGAAGCATCTGAGGCTCCTCCTTCCTTCAGGGTAACTGCTAACTGCTGCTGGGCTCTTTCACTAGAAGGTTCCCACACATTCCTGAAAGATAACGTCATCAGACAGACCTGCGATTCTCTGGCCAGGATAACTCAGAGGAGTCCACTGTGGTCCAGCTTGGTGTTTTCTCTGGTAATGTGGAGTCTGCTGTGGTCTAATCTGGAGTTTGCTGTGGCAATGCAGAGTCCACTGTGGTCCAGCCTGGTGCTTGCTGTGGTGGCGTGGAGTCCACTGTGGTCCAGCCTGGTGCTTGCTGTGGTGATAGTCTCTCCTCTCTGGTTTCAGGATAATCCATGTGTCCTTGGATCTCAGAAACCTGTGTTGAGTCTTGGCATGGACACTTGGCACACCTGGCATTCAGTCAGCCTCTCCACCAGATGTGAGAAGTGTACAGCCACTAGTTCTCAGTGCTCCTCTTGTGGTCTCCTTTCCCTCAGAAGCTGGTGATGGCTCAGAGGTCGCTGACGCGCTGCCATTCTTTCCAGCATGTTCTCTCTGCTGCTCAGGTTATGGATGTTCTATCCGCCTGCCACCCTCACTGTATTCTGGAGCTAAATCAGTAATATTTTTATTCTCATTCTTTTGTTTTCTAGTTTTACAATTTTAATTTGTTCCTTTTTATTACTTTGCTGAGATACATTTGTTTTTTTAAAAAAATCAGTAGCTCCTTGTCAAGTGTAATTTATTGTGCAGTTTTAAAATCCTTAGTCTAGGGGCCTGCACAAACTGAGGCACCAACCAAGGCATTGCAAGCAGAGAACCTAGACCCCATGTTCAGATGTAGCCAATGGACAGCTCATTCTCCACGTGGGGAAGTGGGGGAGGAGAGTGAGAACTGCCTCTGACACAAGCTCAGTGCCCCCTGGTGAGAGTCCCTGTGGGGAACACAGAGGAAGAGGATGCAGGCAATCCACATGAGACGTCATAGGCTGTGGTCAGATGGTGGGGGAGGAGGTCCCTTTCTGTCAGCCATCTATGGCGCATGCCTTTAATCCTAGCACTCAGGAGGCAGAGGCAGATGGATCACTGTGAGTTCGAGGCCAGCCTGGTCTACAAAGCGAGTCTAGTACAGCCAAGGCTACACAAAGAAACCCTGTCTTGAAAAAAAAAAAAAAAAGAGTGAGGGGATTACAATCGGGATGTAATGTGAGTAAATCATAATAAAGTAAAAAAAAATTATTGTATCAAAAATAAAATAAAACCTTTAATTCTAGAGAGATGGCTCCATGGTTAAGAGCATTTATTGCTCTTGCAAAGACCCAAGTTTGATTCTCAGCACCTGCATCAGACAGCTCAGCTACAACCACCGGCAATTCCAGCTCTAGTTCCTGTTCAGGCCTCTGAGCTCACCCACATCTACATGGCGTATGCACACCAAAACAGACAGACAGACAAATACTCAGGGAAGAGGATGCCCAATGAGGGTGCTACAGAAGGAAACAAAGGAAATGTCGGCAATCTAGAGAAAGAAAAAGAAAGAAGATGAAGAAGACAAAGAAGGAGAAGAGGAAAAGGAAGGGGGAGACAATGCTGGCCGTGTTCTGAGCTGGAGAGCGTGTGCCAACACAGGCAAATCACTGGACTCAGCAAGGCGCGTTGTCTGTGCTCTGAAAAAGCTGAGTGAGTTCAGCCTGCTTTGTGCTCAGAACGCTTTCAAAAGACTGGGACCAATTTCCGTTCTCACAAAACTTAATTATTAACCATCTCTGTGAAGGGAACCCGATGGGTGGGGATGTGTGAAAATCAATCCCCAGAAAACAGGTCCCTTGCTTCTCTTTCCTCATGCCCCCAACTGCAAACCCTGGCCGTGCAAACCCCTTCCAGCCATGGAGTCCAGCACTCTTCTGAGTAGGCAGAAAAAAAGTGTGTAGGGAGAAATTAACAAGTATAAGCAAGCCTCCACTTCTGTGAGAACTTTCCAAAGCACTTAAGTAATGAATAGCAGTAACTCTATCTAATCCTCCATGCCCCGGTCCTCGGCACTATAGTGGCTGACACTGAGTTACCCACAAGAAAGAAGGAAGGGGCTGGAGAGGTGGCTCAGTGCCTAAGAGCCCTGGCTGTTCTTGCAGAGGACCCAGCATTGACATGGTAACCCACAAGTCTCTGTGACTCCAGTTGCGAGGGACCTAACGCCCCCTTTTGGCCTCTGACAGCACTGCACACACGTGGTGCACATTCATATGTGTAAGCAAACACACTTATAAAACAAACAGCTTAAAGAAAGAAAGAGAGCCGGGCGTGGTGGCGCACACCTTTAATCCCAGCACTCGGGAGGCAGAGGCAGAGGCAGGCGGATCGCTGTGAGTTCGAGGCCAGCCTGGTCTACAAAGTGAGTCCAGGACAGCCAAGGCTAACAGAGAGACCCTGTCTTGAAAATCCAAAAAAAGAAAAAAGAAAGGTAGGAAGAAAGAAAGAGAATGGGGAGATCAAAGGAGGGAAGAAAAGATGCTCTGAATATTTGTGGAGCACTTGCTCAACACTGAGTATTCTGTTTACATATTCAGCACTGAAGGCATAGACCTGGGGACAAATATTGGGATGCGGTAAGCTGGGCCAATAAGCAGTGTCTGATGGGTGACTTTGATGCTCACTGATGGAGCAGAAGCTCTCATGAAGGTCATCCTGAGAGGTCAGTGCCCATGCGTGAAGGGCTTCCTGGGCTGCTGAAGAGTTTGGCTCCACTCTCCAGGCAGTGGAAGATGACTAACCTCCCGACAGAAGTTATGACATCTGTACTGTAAGGAGAGAAAGCATACATGTCAAGATGCCATGACGCAGAGGGAGCCCCAGCGAGTCCCTGTCACAACTGCCCAGAGGAGGCAGCGTTAAGGAGAGGGTGATTCCAGGCCACAGAGGGACAGAAGTCAGGAATCGGCTGGTTGCTGGCAGGAGGCAGGAGGCAGGAGGCAAGGATGTTGGGTACCCATATAGAGATGGGACGGGGCACCATTTGACTCTGAACCATACATGGCCTGGGTCGTTTCACTTGTCATCACACCACACGGGCTCTTTTTCTGTCGAGTCGCACCCCTGTGTCAGCTCACACAACTCTCTCTTTTCTACCACCTACTAGAACATCGTCAAGAACGTATTCAAGCTTCCCTTTTTAGACTCCGTCTTTCCGTAAGCTATCCATAAGACACTTGGGTCTCCAAGTCTGTGCTCCAAACGCCCTTGAATTGTGTTGCCTGCCTGGGCCCCACACTCAGCCCACAGGACAGGACAGAAGGCTGTGCTTCCCAGTTAGCTGGGTCCTCTTAGGGACACTCCTCTCCTAGCTCATTTCCTGCCCCTACCCCTGCCCTGCCCCGCGCCCCCGCACTGCCCCGCTCCGCCTGACCTACCCCACCCACCCACCCCACCCTCCCGCACCACGCTGTCCGCCAGTTCTCCAGACCAGCAACCACCCCCACCCTCACCCCCCGCTCTCACCCCCCACCCCCGCCCAGCGAGCGAGGAGAGATGAGCCTAAAAGCCGCATTCCTGGTGAAGTGATCGGGTTGGCTGCGCAGCCTCTAACGCGGGACAAGCGAATGGTGGAGCCTCTACTTCTTACTGGGTTTTTTTTTTTTGTTGTTGTTGTTTTTTTTTTTGAGACAGGGTTTCTCTGTGTTGCCTTGGCTGTCCTGGACTCCCTTTGTAGACCAGGCTGGCTTCGAACTCACAGCGATCCTCCCGAGTGCTGGGATTAAAGGCGTGCGCCTCCATCGCCCGGCTGAGCCTCTACTTCTTTAGCAGTGAGACAGACCATATTATATCAGTATGTCACTAGAGGCAAAGAGGACAGCAGGGCCACACGGTCCAGCACCACCCTGACTCGGCAAGCAGCAGCCCTACCCAGCCCGTCTGTGTCCCAGTCCCACAGGCCTCTGAATCCTACAAACTCTCTCTGCTACACTCCGCATTTCCCCCCTTTCACTTCATTTCCGTTCTGGTCCTTACCTACTTGTTTCAAACCTCACTTACTTCACCCACCTTGTCACTCAGCCCATGCTTCAGATACCATTGATTGTCCCAAAGATTATTTGTGCCTTGTTTTGTTTTGTTTTGTTTTTTGTTTGTTTGGTTTGTTTGTTTTTTTGTTTTTTTGTTTTTTTGAGACAGTGTTTCTCTCTGTGTAGCCTTGGCTGGTTGTCCTGGAACTTTCTTTGTAGACCAGGCTGGCCCTGCAACTCACAGAGATCCGCCTGCCTCTGCCTCCCAAGTACTGGGATGAAAGGCGTGCAACCTCCACCGCCCGACCCATTTGTGACTTTTCTGTGTGGTAAAAATGACTTTCACTCTGTTTTTACAGAGAAAGTAAGCGAAGCACAGAAAGATCAAGAAACGCGCCCAAAGTCACCTAGATAAACGAGCAGTGTTGCTGGGTTTCAGCCGCTTGCCACGCTGCCATTCAGTAGGTGAGAAACTGGAAACAGCCAGGCTTAGGGCGAGCGCCTTTAATCCCAGCACTTGGGAGGCAGAGGCAGGCAGATCGCTGTGAGTTCGAGGCCAGCCTGGTCTACAGAGCCAGTGCTAAGCCAGCTGCAGAGTGGAACTGTTTCAAAGGGGGAAAAAAATGTATTGGAAACATGAGTCAGCTGAAGTCCAAAGTCAAATGAGGCTGAGCACGCCCCGAGTGCTTTCGGGACAGGACTGAGAAGGCAGCCAAGGACGATGGACGGTGTCTGTGTGTGTGTGCCGTGTTCACTAGTTTCAGAGGTGGGAGATCACAGTCTGGAGGCATCTGAATTCCTGTGTGTGTGCCCGCGGGCTTTCCTCACACTAAAGCTCGACTCTAAAGCCCCCGGGACGACGATCCTGTCCGATGCCACTGTGTCTCCAGAGCCTGTCACGGTGCCTGGCACGTGGCAGATAGGTAGACAAGAGGAAGAAGGAAGGAGCGATGTTATTCCAAATGCCATCGACGTCACGGTCCGATGCCCTTTAAGCCCATGAATTTCTAATTAGTCAGAATTACAATTTCATATCTTCCAAATGCACTGTTTGACCCTCCATATAGTTACTGTCCTCACTGGCAAGGGTAATACCTCAGCAAGTCTTGAGTAGTGGTGACCCAGTGTGTAAGTCCCCTCACACAGCATGCACAACCAACATCCTAGCAAATAAGCAATAACCTATGTGCAAGTTGACAAGCAAGCAACATTTATAAAACTCAAGGGTGGAAAGGAGAAAGTAAAAACAGTGGATGCAGACGGGCTTCTGATAAGCCCTGCTTTGGGATAGGATGGGCAGATGGGGCTGTGCACTTCCTGGATGCTCCTAAAGAGTTCAGCGAGTCCCATGAGCGTGTGTCTTTCTGGAAAGGTGATTCATAGCACCTGTGGCAATCTCAAGAGCTGTGGAGTCAGAGCCGCCCCACTAGGGTCTGTGCTTGCCAGTGGAAGAGAGTGTTTTCCTGCCAGACAGCAAATGAGGGAGAACCCAGAAAACTCACTGTTCCTGTGGATGAAGTGGGTGAAAGAAGGAGAGATTCGTGAATCTCGGCAACCTGCAAGATTCGAGAATGTGCAGCAGAGTTGGTCGCCACCATGCTAGTCCCGTCTATTGTTTTAAGTACTAACTTTTTAAAGAAGTTGGACAAAAATCAACTCTTTTGTATATATTTTTATAGAAAATCAATAACAGCCCAGTGTGATGGCACATTCCTTTAATTCTTGCTCTCCAAAGGCAGGCGGGTCTCTGTGAGTTCAAGGCCAGCCTGGTCTATCTACAGAGTGAGTTCCAGGCCAGCTAGAGTTACAGGGAGAAATCCTGTCTCAAGAGTTTAAGTAAGGAAGGGGAGGGCTGGAGAGATGGCTTAGTGGTTAAGAGCACCGGCTCCTCTTCCAGAGGACCTGAGTTCAATTCCCAGCACCCACATGGTGGCTCACAACTGCCTGTAACTCTGGTTCCAGAAGATCCAACCCCCCCCACACACACACAGACATACATGCAGGCAAAACACCAATGCAAACCAAATGAGTTTTGTTTTTTTTTTTAAAGACTAGGAAGAAAAAATAAATCGGGCAACCACGTCTTTTTAAGACCACCCCAGCACCCTTTACCTGAGGTACTGAACAATAGTTGGTAGGCTAAGCTTTGTTCAACTAATTGGGGGTCCTCAGGCCCCAGGCTGTACCTCAAGGGCAAGGGTTTGGTTTGGCCATAGGAGCCCTTCATTTCAATCTCAAACCCCACAGACACAAGAAAAAGATTGTTTCCTTCAGCTGAAGTACACACAAACCACCCCTAGTTTAACTTTCCCTCATCATGTCCAGCAACAGTCAGAACCCAAGGGCTTTACACAGCATGTGACACACCTGCAGCACGCCTCGGAGTTCCAGCACACAGGGACAAAGGAAGAACATCTTAGGATATTGTGCAGATCCGGCACCAGGCTGGTATTGTCCTTCTTTGGGCTTATTTGTTCTGTTTTATGTGCAGATTGCATGTCCGTGCACTCAACGAGTACCCGGTGCCTGTGGAGACAGGGAAGGAGACAGACAGATCCCTGGGAACTGGAGTGACAGGTGGTTTGTCATGCGGGTGCCGGGAACCGCAGGAGCAGCCGATGCCCTTAGGCACTGAGCCGAGAGCTGTCTCTCCACGCTAGTATTTTCTTTTTCAATGGCCCTGCAGTATAGAGTGAGGTTCACAAGGAAACACAGACAGAGAAAGGGGGAGGACACAGTAAGCTTTCCACGACCTTTTCTGGCTGAATTTCTCTAGGTATTATATTTAAACTTGGCTACTGGCTGCATAAACACAAAAAGTAAATAGTGTCATTTCGTTTTCTTGAGGAAAATACAAATTCTGTGTAACTACGGGCCAGGAGGCAGATTACTCAGGGCATGAGGTGCGGAGGGGTGGGGGTAGTGGGTCAGAGGCTTCTGTTTACCTTTTGGTTAAGTCTGTTACGATCTGCTGGGAAGGTAAGAAAACACGGCTGGTTATCTGGATTCACCGCAATCTCTCCCTCGAGCTTTCAGAGGCCCCCAGGTTTGAATGAGTGAGAGCTTATGGCAGAGGCTAACAAATAGCTCTGTAAATGGAGCAGACAGCGTTGACTGATTGCACTTTACGATGAAGCATGAGTAAAGAGAAAAATGTTCCTTCCCCTCAACTGAACCGGAGGTCCACAGCGTCTCTCTCACTCTTTCTCTCTCAAGGAAACCAGAGGGATATTGGGTCTGTGCTCGTGGATAGACTGGCGTGACGTGGGAGATGAATGTAGATGTGAGGACACCCTGTGTGAGAGTCCACACGCACTGTAAATGTGAAGTGATGGAGTCGGTACTGAAAGCGCAGTGTACAGGGACTGAGTTGGCTGTGAACTTAGCAGGGGAGACAGACCTGGTCCGCTGACCTTTGACGGGAGAATCGGGACACAATACTCTCTTAGTGGCTGTGAACTGTCTCATAGTTAGACACATGCCATGCATTATGCGTCTTGAACTAAAAGCATCAATATGTGCATGCAAAGAAATACAGAGGTCTGGAGAGATGTTTCAGCAATTAAGAACGCTGGCTGCTCTTGCAGCGGACCTGGCTTCAGTTCCCAGCACCCACAGAACAGCACACAATCAGCTTGTAAGCTCAGTTCCAGGGATCTGACATGGCTTATGTCCTCTGGAGATCTCTACAGGTCTCTCTCTGTCTCTGTCTCTGTCTCTCTGTCTCTCTGTCTCTGTCTCTGTGTGTGTGTCTGTCTGTCTCTCTCTGCCTCTCTCCCTCTCTCTCTCTTTCTCTCTGTGTCTCTCTCTGTATCTCTGTCTCTCTCCCTCTCTCTGTGTGTCTCTCTGTGTGTGTCTCTCTCTCTGTCTCTCTGTCTCTCTCCCTCCCTCTCTCTCTGTCTCTTTGTGTGTCTCTCTCTGTCTCTCTGTCTCTCTCCCTCTCTATATCTCTCTGTGTCTCCCTCTGTGTGTGTGTGTGTCTCTCTCTCTGTCTCTCTGTCTCTCTATCTTTCTCTCTCTTCTTCTCTGGAGAATGCTCATGTACACATTAAATAAATAAATGAATAAATATTTTTAGAAGAACTGAGTTAAGCTGGACTGTTGCACTCAAGCTAGAGCCTCTCTCTGATGTTTTTCTGGCTTCTTTTTGATGCTGAGGATGTCTAGTCTCTCCATGTGCTGAGTCTTACATGGTGTTGCACAGCGTTCTCTGCTATTTTTTGTTGGGGAGTAAGTGTCCTGCACCTCGAGGCTCCAATGCCACTTGTCAAAACTCAGGGGCACACAGCATAGAGCATGTGCTGACACCACAACAGGATGATGAAGGTGACTCCATTTTAACGTGTAGTTGAAATATCTAGTTAAATCAAACATTTGTTGAGAATTTCTTGGGGTTGTTTGTTTGTTTTCAGTATTTAAATGACTCCATAACAGTTGGCATGTTATTATTTTTTTAATAAAAAATATATAATATCTATTTGGTTCTAACTAAATAAGGTATTTTCCATGGCTTAAATTAATATGTACATGGGACTAGATTTTGGCCTGTTCCCACCATAGACACCAGAACCTAACTGGTTACAAACATGTGAAAAATAGCTTACCATCCAGAGAGTTCTCCTGTTGGCCAGATAAGAAATCCTGTTCTGCCATCCCAGAAGGCAAAGGCTGTTTAAGTTGCTAGATAACAAAGTTGTTATTGATTCTAGTATTTTAACCCTTCCTGATTCCCTGAAGCCCAGGGAAGTTTGTCAGACTAAGAATGATTTTTGTTTAAAAAAAAAAAAAAGTCCTTGTTGTGCTGTTAACTGGTCTGTGACAGATGGAGCCGGAGTTTCCTCGCTGCCCTTTATTCAAGACTGGGGAACAGAAAGTAAATAAGACAGGACCCAGAGCACTCTTAGTCTCCGTGTTGGGCCCCAGCACTTGGAAAGCAAATGCCAGCTCCTCCCGCACTCCGCTGTTAGCCTGAGGTTGTTACCCAGTTTAACATTCCCTTATCACATGCTCGTGTGGGCAGAATTAAGTGGAATTAGCTAACAAATTATATAAAATTCATTTACCTTTAAAGGAAGCTGTTTGGTCACCATCAGGGTAGAGAGAGTGTTGCATTAAGACCCAAGCTAATGGTCCTGCTGGCTGATGAATCAATATGCCTTGGTTTTATTGCCTGGCTTTAATTGTACTTATGTGGGAGCTGCTGCGGGGCTCTGTACAACCTCCCAAGGAGAGGCATCTGCATCCCAAGGAAAGAAAGGAGCCCGGGAAACCCACAAACCCATCCCAAACCCTTAACTACATGAAGAAGTAATGGATGCAGGGGTGGCGGACAGGACCGGATGGATGACTCACATCGGTGTTGGGGGTTTATAACCCACTGTGATGTGCCAGGACCACTCAGAGGTTCAGATGACATCTCTGGGGCATCTGCTTCTCCCAAATTAGGCATTTTCCCAACCATGTGATAACCTCAGGATGGACAGCATGTTCTGATCATTGAAATTAGGTAAATTTAGTCTAAGGGTCTGTTGTCAACTCTCAATGCACACCGTGCCTGTGAATGAGCGTGTAAGGTAACGAACGTGAGGATTCCCAGGGTTGGGGATGTATATCAGTGGCGAGCACTTGCTCTGCGTACACCAGACCCTGGTTTTGACCTCCATCACAAAAAGAAAAAAGAGAAAGCTAACCCCAAAAGTTAGAGGACTGACACATGAGGGCAAGGCCAGCTCTCTGGAGGTGGAGGCAGGAGATCAAGAGTTTAAGGCCAGCCTCAGCTACCTACTGAGTTCAGGACCAGCCTTTGCTGATTAAGAGCTTGTCTAAACATATATATTTGAGCACCTACTCTATAATAAGCTAGCATGCTGTCACGGCAGCCAGATTAGATTCTAAAGACCCAGGGTCTTGAGAGATGATGGCTCCATGGTTAGAGCACTGGTTGCTCTTGCAGAGGACTTGGGTTCAGTTCCCAGCACCTACATAGTGACAGCCAATCATATCTCCAGTTCCAAAGGTTCTCACACCCTCTTCTGACCTCTGGCACCAGGCACACATGTGGTACACATACATACATGAAGGCAAAACACTCATGCACATAAAAATAAGTAAATCTAAAACTTTTTTGTTGTTGTTGTTGGTGGTGGTTTTTGTTTTGTTTTGGTTTAGTTTGTTTTTGTTTTGTTTTGTTTTCTGTTTTTTGTTTTTTTGAGACAGGGTTTCTCTGTGTTAGCCTTAGCTCTCCTGGACTGCCTTTGTAGACCAGGCTGGCCTTGAACTCACAGCGATCCACCTGCCCCTGCCTCCCAAGTGCTGGGATTAAAAGTGTGTGCCACCACGCCTGGCTAAATCTAAAACTTTTTAAGATTTATTTTAAATTATGTGTGTGGGTGTGTGTATGTGAGTTCAGGTACTCATAGAGGTCAGAAGAAGGGATGGACCCCAGAAGCAACAAAGCAAGTCCAGGACAGTCAAGGCTACACAGAGAAACCCTGTCCCAAAATAAAATTTAAAAAAGTAAAATAAATAAATAAAATAATAAAACCCAGAGTTTGGGTGGAAGGAGGCCATTGAAGTGAGAAGAAGCTACAGAGATTAGGGGTGAGGAGGATGACATAGCAGCTGACCTTGAAGCCCTGGGAGTCTGACTTCTTTCTGTAGATTCTCTTTCTGTTCCGAAGTGAATGAAACCTACAAGGTTGGGGCTGGATGATGGTGGCTCCCTCTGAAGGAGGAAGCAAGCGTGTAGCCATCCACAGGACCTCCCATGCCCTCGCCCTTAAGGCCACTTCTACTCCCGGACTCAAGACAGCAAGCAGGACAGATACATTTTAAGATAACTGTAACACCTCTCCACTTTTAAACTGTAGTTACATGCTGTCTAGTTTTGTATCAGTGAGAACTTCAGCTGAGAAAAACAAAAACAAAAATAAAAAAACCACCCCCAACCAGATTGGTCTGTGGGCTAACCCTTCAACTGATTGGCCTTTGTGGGCAGCGCCGCCTTTAGGCTGGTGGTCCTGGGTGCTCTAGGAAAGTAGGCTGGGTATGCCATAAGGAGCAAGCCAGTGAGCAGCGTCCCTCTGTGAGTGTGACCTCAGAGTTTTAAGCTAGAATAAACCCTTTCTTTCCAAGTCACTTTAGGTCATGGTGTTTTGTCACAGAAACGGAAATCCTAATTTAAAAGAAAAACAAAAACAAAAAACAAAGAGTGGTGGGGGCGAGTGCTGAATTATCTGGGGAATAATTTCGACTTTCCACTATTTGACGCTAGAAATCACCTGAGCACGTCTTAGATACCATCCTTGCTTCCAGGTCCCGTCTCCCATCTGAGATCCAGATTCTGGAATGAGTCCCCGAGCAAAAAATCTCCATGGCCACTAGCATTGCTATTGTAGGCAAGTCAAATTCCAACCATGAGCTAGTAGGACTCTCGTTAAATATGCATTGTCTGCTTTGCTGAGTTTTCTTATCTCAGGGCATAATTTTGTTTTAATTTTGGGGTTTTTTTGGGGGGGTGTTTGTTTGTTTGTTTTTTGAGACAAGATTTCTCTGTGTAACCTTGACTGTCCTGGACTCCCTTTGTAGACCAGGCTGGCCTCGAACTCACAGCGATCCGCCTGCCTCTGCCTCCCAAGTGCTGGAATTAAAGGCATGTGCCACCACTGTCTGGCCCATTTTAATTTTTAACAGCAAAATATATTTGAAATGAATATGGTCTTTAAAATTAAAGTTCACGTAAGCCTTTCTTTGCTAGCCAGCAAACACGCACGCGTGCACACACATACACACACACACACCCACACACACACACACACTGGGATAAATGGCTTAATTCCTATCATTTAGCCCAAACCAGCCTTTGGTGTGCTTGCAAACCCAGGAGGAAGGCCAGGCCTGAAGGAAGTCTCAGCAAAAATAGAAGGCCAGAGAGCAAGCAGGACTCTCAGGATGTCCTGCTAATAAACGACTTTTTCACTGTCCACACTATAATTGGTTTACAGCCTTTTTTGTTTATTTATCCATAAGAGCTGCTGTTAAATGGCTCGGGAAGGCTCTTGCCTAATGGCTGGATATCTCCCAGGCTTGCTGGAGGAAAAGAGGGCACCTGTGGCCTGGATTCAGAACGGAAATGCATTTCACCTGTAATGGATTAGACCACCTTATGGTACCGGGAGCCCGAGACACAGAGATCCAGCCTACCTAAGAGCCACACTGAATGGCTGTCGGGTCTTTGTTTCTTAAGTCCCTTTTTAAGGAAAGAGATGGCAGAAAACACTACTTGTGAAATCAAAGAGTGTGCCTCTGTGTAGACAACACGCACGCACGCATGCACACACACTGGGCACTCACAATCACTGTGGGAAATCCTTTTCTCGTGTTTTTGCTCAACCTGGGCGAATGTATTTATTTGTTTGTTTCCCGTGAAAAGCAGTGTTTTGGCTTTTTTTTTTTTTTTTTTTTTTTTTTTGCTGAGAGCCACTTTCCTTTTTGCAAGGCCTAGCAAAAAATATTAAATAGGAACAAATGAAGCATGGAGGTGAAAGCCAATTTACCAAAATGCGCAATTAGATCAGAGTGCTAAGTAAAGCCTCTGGGGGGGGTGATTTGGGGGGGGGAGCGGGAGGGAACAGGGAGGGTCCAGCCCCAGAGGTGCCCAGGTGTGAGGGAAGGTGTCTTTGTCCCAAGCCTGCTCATAACCGCATCACCAAGTCAACCTGTGGCCACTGGGCAGATTATCGGGCGAGGGTCAACACCTTGCTGCTGTGTGGCCCTGTCCTTCCCGATCGATGTGGCCACTCGCAGCCTGAGGAGATAGCATGGAGTCCCT
This sequence comes from Acomys percivali, assembly GCA_907169655.1. Classification (NCBI taxonomy): domain Eukaryota; kingdom Metazoa; phylum Chordata; class Mammalia; order Rodentia; family Muridae; genus Acomys; species Acomys percivali. The sequence continues at coordinate 4,136,175 of OU015754.1, read as the reverse complement.
GGCGGCCACCCTGAACAATGGACTCATTGAGGCGGGCTTGTAGAGATTAGGTGCTCGGGTGCCCAGCCTTTCACTCCCAGGCCCAGCAGTGGCCACAGGTGGCCCTTTTCCCTGAAGAAATCAGAGGCATTCTCCCCTCTGGCCTGACTTCCCTCGGTGAGAACCTGAGCAGTAAGCTGGGGCTATGGAGGGCCCAGGCTGGTTCACCAGCTCTGGATGCAGGCAAGCAAACAGACTCCTAGGAGAGTAACAATTATCAGAGTTCAAACCCCCACCTTTTTTTTTTTTTTTTTTTT
>OU015754.1:4121560-4135134 GCA_907169655.1 Acomys percivali | reverse complement strand
ACACACACACACACACACACACACACACACACACACACACACACACCCTAAAGTAGCCCTCTTAAAGGCAGGTCCTCCGTATACCAGAGTATCTGAGAGGAGGAAGGCAAACACAGGCATCCTGACTATGCAGTGTTTGAATTAGTTTTCTTTTCTTTCTTTCTTTCTTTTTTTAATTAGTTTTCTGAGCACCCCTTTCTCTCCTCGCCCAGCTGCCCTGTTTCACAGTACACAGAGTGGGCTTTCTCTGCACGCGGATCCCACTAGGGACTCCAGGGTAAATCTGAACACCTCCCCCCCAAACCTTGCCCAACCTCTCAACCACACGTTCCTTTGCCTTCCGCACATTTGGAAAGCTGTGTTCGGAGGTAATCAAACAGGTTCCAATTTCCTACAGTTAAACTTAATAACAATAGCCTTCAACTTAAAAAAATGTTTCCAGCCACTGTGATTTTTTTTTCTCAAAAGTTAATAGTCTGCATGCTAGGATTATAGAGAACACAAATACAGCGGGGAAAAAAAAATAACCCAAGTAAGGGGACAGTTCCAGCAATAAAACAAAAAATGACAGCATCCAGCTTATAGAGCTGGATTCTGTAGGCATCTCCTTAAAACTATTCGACAACAGTTACAAGCATGACATTTTGCAAATCATATTATTAACTGATATTTACACACATTATTAAAAATACAAGAAAATTAAATGTTGGCCATGGTGCCTTACACCTAAAATCCCAGAACTGGGGAAGAGGACGAAAGGCCTGCCCAGGTTTGGAGCCAGTCTGAAGCCAATCTGGACTACCTCATGCCTTGCAGGCCAGCCAGGGCTACAAAATTACCCACCCACCCAACTCCATCTTTAAGAACAAAACAAACAAAAAAGCATGGGGGGGGCGGAGGTGTAAACTTTTAAAGAAAGCACTTTGGGAAAGGTTTTGTAAAAGAATAAAGTTTCTGATATTTTTGCGCACTCCGCTTTGGAGAGCTCCCTCAGCTACGAACAGAGGAGAGGGTTCAGCCGAACCGGAGAGAAAACTGAAACGAGTGCAGGGGTTCGCGAGCACCGGGGCCTCCTTCTTAAAGCAGTCCTCCAGGCCAATGATGGCTCCAGGCTGAACCACGTGGGGTGCCTCAGAGCCTATGGCACAGCGGCCGGCTTGTCTGCGCCTCCCCCCTCCGCCAGCCCCTGTCCCCCGAGAGTGCAGGAGAGAACTGTCAAAGCGACCCGGGGTGGCGCCGGGAGTCCCCGTGCTTACCAGCGCCAAGGCCTGGCTTGTAGCTCCCTACTCCGGGCTGCTGGTCCCCAAGTGCCACCTGCCACCATGAACAGTGAGGAGCAGTACTATGCGGCCACACAGCTCTACAAGGACCCGTGCGCATTCCAGAGGGGCCCTGTGCCTGAGTTCAGCGCTAATCCCCCTGCATGCCTGTACATGGGCTGCCAGCCCCCACCTCCGCCGCCACCCCAGTTTGCAGGCGCGCTGGGAACACTGGAGCAGGGAAGTCCCCCGGACATCTCCCCATACGAAGTGCCCCCGCTCGCCGACGACCCTGCAGGAGCGCACCTCCACCATCACCACCCAGCACAGCTTGGCCTCACCCATCCACCTTCCGGGCCTTTCCCGAATGGAACCGAGCCTGGGGGCCTGGAAGAGCCCAGCCGCGTTCAGCTCCCTTTTCCCTGGATGAAATCCACCAAAGCTCACGCGTGGAAAGGCCAGTGGGCAGGTAAGCCTGGCTCTTTCTCCCTTTCTCTTCTCCTAGTCTGGACTCAGCTGCCACTATCTCCAAACGGCCCCCTGGGTCTTTTATGGGTCCTCTCCAATCCGCAGGGATAACGCAGCCTTAGAACAAATTCTAAGGGGGCCAACAAGTCCACCTGTCTTGGCAGCCTCTTTTCCACTCAGCGACCCTTCTTCCGTGTCCCGAGTCTTTCTTACCCCGGGAGCCGGCCTCCACACCAGAGAAAGCAGAGGCCTAAGGCAGACTCAGAGCTTCTGAATCTTCTGGATCCTTCTGCAGCGACAGACCTGAACTCCCGGGTAGTGGCCACTAAGCAAGTTAAGCAAGACGTCTCTGACCTAGGCTGGAGCCCATTCGGAGCCCCAAGTCCCTTCACTTCCCCGCCCTGGGGTGGGGGCGGGGGAGGGCGGCCCTAGGGGCACCGGATGGAAAGGGAAAAACTGAAGGAAAAGGGAAAGTGCATCCGTTCAGGCCTGCGAAGGGTCTGGAGGCCCAGAGGTGGAATACGGGGTGGGTATGAACAAGGAGAGGCTGTGGAGGCAAAGTGAGGGGCTCACCGAAAGGCTGAAGGCAGTTAGTTCATTCGCTCAGCTGGGAGAGGCGTCTGGGCTCCCAATTCTTTTTGGACCAATCAAACGTGTTTGAAGGGTCCGCTTGCGCTGCGTCCCAGGCAGTAAATATACAAAAGGAGATGCCTCCTTCCAGCTGACGGGCTTTGCGAAGCAAGATGCCCAGGTTTCCTTAGCCCCAGGCGCCGGCTTTGAGATAGATCCTTCCTTTCAGCCCGCGCGAAGCGGAGCAAGCCCTAGGTCTCTTCCCTGCCGGATGCTGGCAACCAGTTCATGAGGGGGCCCGTGCCGGCCGCCGCCGCCACGGCACAATGTTATCTCTTCCGGTCTGCAGCTACTTCTGGTCACACCTGTATTGCAAATAGCTGCTTTTTCTTTTGCCTCCCGACTGTCGGGGACTAAGGTGAAAAAGCTGGAGTTGGCATCCCCTGAGAATTGTCAAAGTCATGTTCAGGGCCTAAAGTCCCTGGCCTGATACTGCCCCTGGAGCAGCCACGCAAAGCTTTGAGAGAGGGTCTGGGGTAGCCTGGCTCAGCACGGTCCCAGGAGGCTCCTCATTTTCACGTTGAGGAAGAACCCCTGACTTAAGACAGGGCCCAAATTCTTGCTGGAGTGTCTGCCACCTCGAACCAATTCCAAGCAGACGGAGCAGGTAGTCCGCTGCAGAGCCGTCTCAAGGCCAAGGCCAAAGGGCGCTAAGACCCGGTTATTGGGCTGCTCGAAGACAGATCTTCCACCCAGGGGCTCTCAGCCCGCAGTTTCTTGCCAAGGATTTCCTCCTTCGGGCCTTTCTTGCTCAGAGCCCTGGAGAGTCTGGCCGTCCGCTCTTGCGCTGGATGAGGGCAGAAAGAAGGCTGCGAGAGAAGTCTGAGGGGAAGCAGACAGCATTTCCGCTGCTAGGAGAGCACTTTGGGGAAACCTTCAGACGGTGAGATCCCGGCTCCAGAAGCCTTTGCGGGTCCTTTCTGAGCCTCGCAGGACTCTCGGTGGGCTGCCCCTCTCTACTCCCGGTGGAGACTCACAGTGGCCAAAGGGCTCACCCTAGGAATAGGAATGCTAGCGGGATAGTTGTTTGCAAATAACTGGACCTAAAAAGAACTTCCTAATTCCCACTGGCCGCTTCTGCGCTGAGCCCCAGAAGAGGATCCGATCTGCGAATTCTGCACGTCTTCTCACCAAGAGATTGCAACTTTAATTTCCACGCTCCCTTCGCCGCTCCACACCCCCCTCCCCGCCGCTTCCTCTAGCTGAGCGCAGATCCCTATGGCCTTTCACTAGGACTTGGCCAAGTGGGCAGCTGAGGGCGAGAGTCGCAAGAATCTGTGAGTTACATGTGTGAAACTGCGGTTGGCATCTTTAACTGTTTCATTAAGGATAAGTCGCTCCCCTTTCCTGCTTCGGGAAAGGCCTGGGTGGTTTGGAGGTGTTCCTGGGGACAAGAGCTGCTTTTCCAGAGAGGAGTGGTCTAGAGGCCCCACCTCAGATTCTAGCGTCTCCTCGTGACTTGGGAAAAACCTGGGAGCCGGTTCCATCCAGGAAAATAATCCCTTGTCCTTTCAGCTCTTTGAAAAAGTGTTCCTTGCCTCTGGCCTGAATCAAGGCAGCTTTGGGCTCCTCCATGAGCTTTGGTAGAGGGGCCCCAAACCAGTGCCCACCACAGTCCAGTGCAGCAGGTGCTCCACACAGAAGCGAAGGATGCAGACCTGGGAAACACTCAGTGTGTGTCACTGATTTCCTGGTGACCTGGGTCTGCTGCTTGCTTTAGATGCGGGTTTGGTGCTGGTGACCCATCGCTCATCGAAGTAGCCCTCAGTTCCGGTTGGATCTGACCTCTGCCAACATTTCCGGCAAGATGGGGTCACCAAGTAGGGAGTTAATTGTCTCCCCCTGCTAAGAGTGACCTTTCCTAAAGCAGCATTTTCCCCTCAGATGTAGAAGACTAACTGAAATTACTGTAACAATTGCCTCTCACTAACTACAATATAACTATATTAAATATAATATATGGGCCCAGGAGATGGTTCAGTATAGAAAATAATAATAATACAGCAATAACAATAATATAATAAAGGTTCCCTTTGCAAGCCTGAGGACCTTAATTCAATCCATGGATCCAAAGATAAAAAGAGAGAGCCAACTCCCAAAAGTTGCCCCCCACCTCCACATGCATGCTGCTGTGCTCACACATGCATATTCTATATACATGATAATAAATATTTAAATAAATAAAAATGATACATATTAAAAGATATAATAAACTGTGCCCATAACTTAATAAGCACCATAATCTTTCAAACTGCAGTCTGCATCCATTAGTGAGTTATTAAATTCATTTAAAATATTTGGGGGGCTAAACAGATGGCTGGCTGCTCTTCCAGAAGACTGGGGTTCAACTCCCAGCACCCACATGACAGCTCACAATTGTCTGTAACTCCATGATCTGACACCCTCATGCAGACGTACATGCAAGCAAAAGCCAATGCACATAAAATAAATAAATTATTAAAATATTTTTGAGACAGGGTCTTATTATGTTGCAATTGCTGGCCTGGAAGTAGCTAGGATATGGGCTGGCCCCCATCTGCCTGCCCCTGCCTCTGCCTCTGGAGCGCTAAAATTAAAGACTTCACAATGAGGCTCTGATCTTGTTAAAAATAATTTAATGTGTTGGGTTTAGCATTGTGTTAATGAAACAGTGAATAAGGAAGAAAATTAACATTATATGCGGTAAAAGTTTGGTCTAGAAATGTATATATACTCGGTTATACATATCCCTATGAGGACGGGATAGTAATCTGAACTGTATTTCATACAGTCGGATTGAACTGGGTCAACGCCAGAAAGTTTGTTTAAAATCCTGTTCTTACCTAGGCCCCCTACACATATATAGCCATGGACAGCTTAGTCATCTGTGGGTCGCTGGTAAGGAAACAGGGCTGTCTCTGACGTGGACTCTGTTGCCTACTTTCCCATCATTTCCTCTTGGCGGGACTACCTTGCCCGACTTCAGTGAAGAGGATCCTCTTCGTCCTGATGCAACTTGACATTCTGGGGTGGGTTAGTGGGGGGGGGGACGCTCCCTTTCCTGAGGAGTAGGGAAGGGGAGGCAGGGGAAAGAAGGAGGGAGTGAGGATAAGACCGAGAGGAGAAGAGGGATGAGGCTACGATCCAGAGGGACATAAAGTCAATGAAAATAAAAATTTAAAAATCCCGTGTTTAAGGCCGGGCGTGGTGGCGCACGCCTATAATCCCAGCACTCGGGAGACAGAGGTAGGCGGATCGCTGTGAGTTCGAGGCCAGCCTGGTCTACAAAGGGAGTACAGGACAGCCAAGCTACACAGAGAAACCCTGTCTCAAAAAAAAAAAAAAAAAAAAAAAGCCGTTTTTAAGGCATACTATTGATTTAGTAGAATGGAGTAAATCAAATTGTCTATTATTTGCATTTTAACCATTTCAACATCGTTCAATGAACTAAATTTGAAACCACTGGTTGTCCGATCCAAGCGTGAGAGCCCGCGCGCTATGGCCGGGGAGAAAGGGCTCCACTAGCTGAAGGCTGTGGTTGCCACAGTGGACTGTGAGAGCAAGGGCCTGCGATTAGACTGAGCAATCACAAGCAGTAGGAGGTTGTTCTTGGGCTGGGGATAAAATATTTGGCCTTCATGGGGCCCGGGGGACCGCACACTGACCGCCCCGTGTCGCCCACAGGCGGTGCGTACGCAGCGGAGCCGGAGGAGAACAAGCGGACCCGAACAGCCTACACGCGGGCGCAGCTGCTGGAGCTAGAGAAGGAGTTCTTATTTAACAAATACATCTCCCGGCCTCGCCGGGTGGAGCTGGCAGTGATGCTGAACTTGACAGAGAGACACATCAAAATCTGGTTCCAAAACCGGCGCATGAAATGGAAGAAGGAGGAGGACAAGAAGCGTAGTAGCGGGACGGCGAGCGGGGGCGGTGGGGGCGAAGAGCCCGAGCAGGATTGTGCGGTGAGCTCGGGCGAGGAGCTGCTGGCCTTGCCTCCGCCACCACCTCCCGGAGGTGCTGTGCCTCCCGGCGTCCCCGCTGCAGCCCGGGAGGGCCGCCTGCCTCCGGGCCTCAGCGCGTCGCCACAGCCCTCCGGCATCGCACCCCTGCGGCCACAGGAACCTCGGTGAGGACCGCAGGCTTTGGGGTGAGCGGGTCTGGGGACCCGAGTAGGCAGCTAAGGATAGGGAGGCTTAACCTAGACGCCTCACAAGGAGAACATTCTTGAGGGCGCAAGAGCCAGCTGGGTGTAGCCGGAGGGACACTGGCGGACCTTCGGGGAAAAGACCTGGGCTTCTGGAAACTTTTGAGGCCGCTTCTGGTGCCCTGCCAACGGCCAGGTGAGCCTCTGTTGGGCCTGTTCCTTTCCCTGCCTCTAGGACTCTATCCTGGGACCAGTTCAGAGAACCGGGACTCCAAACTAAAAAGGGTGCAAACTTGAGCGTTCTCAACCAGCTCGGCTCGGTGTCTTTGTCTGTCCAGAAACAAGACAGCTCAACGATGTACGGTTAAGAATAATGGAAGGGAGATGTTTGGGGTTTCAAAAATACAGTAACGTGAGTGAGTGCTTCCCTCCTCTTCCCCACTCCCCCCCCCTTGCCTTATTTCTCCCTCCTAGATTCTTTCCCCCTCTTTAGCCAAATATTTCGTTAAAGCCCATCCTTCAACCTACACCATTTCCTTTGAAGATCAGAAATTCTTCACAGCGGGACCTGAGAGAAAATGGAAGCAAAGAGTTCTTGTACCCCGGATGGGACTGAGGGACAAAGCTGCACGGGGACATTTGAAGTTCCTATTTAGAGTGCGAGTATCTTCCTGGAAGGAAGCCAGGTGCCTTGGTACACCTTGGAAAACTGTTCACAAAGCCCCGACTGATTTCCCCGCCCCCCGTCGTGATTTGAAGGTTTTGGGGGGCAGGGGAGAACTGATTTTTTTTCCACTTAAACTCTTAAATTGATCATTCTTTGCAGACAGGTGTGGAATTTCCAACTCAGTCAGTTGCTCTTTTCAAGATACTTAGGTTGTTTATGGAAATGCTTAATAAATATGAATAGTATGAGAAGTGATGAAAACGACTTGACCCTACTTATTCCAAACTTTCCTAGAGGGTGATGGTTCCATCTCATTTAAAAATGTGAACGATCGTTTTTTTCTTAAGAATTTTTCTTCAAGCCAGATGCGGTGTCTGCACGTTTGTAATCCTAGCACTCGGGGAGGTAGAGGCAGGCCTTGAGTTCGAAGTCAGCCTGGTCTACAAAGCGAGTACAGGACAGGCAAGGCTACACAGAGAAATCCTGTCTCGAAAACAAGCAGACAGACAGAAAGACAAAGAATTACCCTTCGTCCATTGCTGTGGTGGCAACGCTTTTAATCCCAGCACCTGTGAGGCAAAGCCTGGTCTACAGCATGAGTTCCAGGTTAGCCAAGGCTATGCAGACAAACCTAGTATAGAAAAATCACAGCTTTTCTAAAGATTTTTTTTCTAGTGACTCTCAACCTTTCTTGAGCTCCCCCAAAGTCTAAGCCTGAGATTTTTGAAGAGGGGACCTACAGGACACTAGGCAGTTTTGTTTACTTGTTTAATTCAATGATTTGCTCTGTTCCTTAGAGAAACTGAGTAACGACCTGTTAGAAATTCTCCTAAGTCAATAAGGTGATTATTTTTTTTCTCTTCAGTGTGAACGTGCCCTTTCCCGGGTGACAGATGCTGCACACAACCTGGGCTCTGGGGTGTGACAAATCCACACTGGAGATGAAAAAAAATTTTTTAACGTGTCTTTTCCCACTTGAATATAGTGGCAAAATTTATGCTGCCTTACAGGATTGCTGTAGGGTTTAAATTAAAGAATATAAACAGGTTCGATTTAATATCTACAAAAGAGTTGTCTGTCCACACTATTAATGATTTTTAGTGAGGTCATCACCACGTTCCTGAGTAACTAGAGGCCTAGAGGCCAGCCACGGGCCTCTTCCATTCTCCAAGCGTCCCTGAAGGTCCTCTCCTTTAACAAACCCCCTACACTGTTGGTATGGTTTTCAATACACCCACTAGTCTTAGCTGACTGAGCACTTCCTGGTTTTCCAAAACTCCCTTGTTGCCACAGCAACCTCCTCCAGGAGCTTCTTCCGGGGATGCTTCTGTCCGTTGGGTGGAGGTGCTGAGAGCCCGGTAGTTTTGCGACCTGGAAACGTTTGGGTTCCAGAATAAAGCGAGCTGCTCTGGGAGTCTGAGGTCGCAATCTGACTTCGCAGGCTGGCGGGGCTGTAGCTTCTGCCCCCCCCCCTCCGGCTCTGGGATGTGGGCGGGGAGAAAAGTAGAGGCTGGCAGGGGCTGGGAGTTTGGGGCACCCGGTAGTTGCAGGGCTGACTGCAGGCTGCAGAACTCTGGGTTAGCCTGAGAAACCGCCACACCTTTGTGCTCGCGCAAGGAGACTGCGGTTTGGCGAAGCTGGGATGCCGGCTTTGCTCAGAATACGACTCTGAAAAACAGACTGGTTACCCTGACCTTAGATGTTCCATCCCCTTACTTACCCATGGCGTCGACTGGGTCACTGAATTCTATTCCCTCGTTATTGGGGGCTCATAAGGAGGATGAAAGGAGGTGTCTTCCAAGGACCTTGAAGGGGACGGGCACACTTTCTTCAGTACACGGGGCAGCACAGAGAAACCTGTCTCGAATTTAAAAAAAAAAAAAAAAAGGGCCGGGGGCTCCGGGGGGGCGGGGGGGGGGAGGGCGCGTGGGGGGGAGGGCGCATGCGGGATGGGAGCGTGCTGCGGGACTACTCAGCTCCCTCAGCTCCTTGGCTCCTTAGTTTAGTGTGTTCCGTTTGCGTAAGGAGCATACACCACTGCAATGATTTTGGAAGGTTTGGAAGGGCTGTGAGCTTACCTGCGTGTACCTCCACGCCTCGTCTCTCAGTGATGCCCTAGGCAGAATCCACACGCCCTACAATTCCTCTTGAATTCACCAAGTAAAGTGAGAGGCTTCCCTGGATCACCCACGTGTCGATCGGTTGAACCCATTCTGGCTGCGGTCAAAGCTGTGGAGACCCTGACAACCAGCCGGCTTCCTCACCACACACCCTCAACCTGGCAATCTCTGGAAATCACAACCAGACTCCTCAACCAAAGAACCTGTGGGTTTCCCCAAACCCTGTGGGTTCCCAGTCCAGAACGAAGGTGGCTCGGCGGCGATAAACACCTAGGAAACACTCACAGCCTTTGCTTTTCTCAGGGTTCACCTCTTCCTGTGGCTTTGCCGACAGCTCATCTCAGCCGGTAACGGGAGCTCGCGGGGTGTAAGGCTTCTTACCTGCGCTCAGCAGCTGCCTGCCACCTTAAGCGTTTATCTACGGGGGCTCTTACCCTAAGCTGGAACCCCTACTCTGCTGGCTCAGGAAGGCGCCCCGCATTCAAGGCAACCCTGGAGACCGTGAACTTACCAGAGTGAAAACGGAGTTGATCAGCTCCCCGAGCGAGGGAGGGAGCGAGCGAGCGCCCCTTTTTGAATAGGGACAGAGTCAACTTCCCAAACTAGCTTTTGGTTCCTGACCTGGCAATGTCATCTCTCCGCACCTGTTCCTCAGGTAACTCAGTCCAGGCTGTCTACATCTGAGTGAAATATGTGTTGCTTTCTCAAGTTTGTGAACTCTACCTCTTCCTAGTGAGCTTCTTTTAAAATATGATCCTGTATTTATTGGATTCATCGTAATAAGTGCATGCACAATTTATTTGGACTTAATGTTGCAAGAGACAGTTTCTAAGGGCTCTTCAGTGGTGTAGGTGCTGCCCCCACCCTGTGAGTGGGCTCCCCCCACAGGGACACAAGCAAGCACTGAGGCACAGCCAGCTTCCAAACTCCCAGTTGTCTGGCCTCAGATTCAGTGGAAGAGAAAGGGGAGGATCCTTGGCCAAATGCAAAACTGAAATTTTTTTTCCTCAGAACCCTGGACAGGGGTTGCCTTTCTGTGTCCGTTATGTATTGACCTTCTGGAGTAGGGCAAATAACTTAATCCCTTTGACCCTGTGGAATTAGCCCGTGGAATTAGGGCTCTTCTCATCTTCTGTGTTGTCTGTGAAATAGCTTAAGTGAAGAGTATGCTGGGCAGAGCAGGGCTTTTCAGAACCGCACAGTGCTCCTCTTACTAGATAGGTGGCAGGGCTTTGTCCAGCAGTCCCCACCCCCCAGGAGGCGGGGAGTCAACATTAGCAGTGCAATGCAGACTTTGCAAAGGTTTTTATATCATTCTCTGATGGACACGGCTGGGTCTTGGTCAGGGCCCCGGCCATCGCTCAACAGCATCCGGCTTTGCACATAGGACATGCATGCAACATCTAGTTCTGGAATAGTCTGGTGACCGACCATGATGGAAGTGTCTTGATGAAGTGGGATTTGCGCAGGAATTGTTAGGACTCCAAGGCTAAGAGACCATCCCCTCATTTATAAATCATTCCCTCTGCTGCTGCTGTATCACTCACATTTGGGTGTGGTTAGTAGAGAGCACACGTAGCAATGACTTACACATATGGAATTTATTTGTCTCCTACGGGGAAATCTGAAAGCTAAGTCACGTAGAGCTGGGATGTGCCCTGGCACTCAGGCTGCCTTGACTGTTCATTCTACCAGCCCTGGGTTGTTTGGCTAGTCCCATGGTGCACTGCAGCCACCATGCTTGCTCCTTACACAGCAAGGGACAATAAACAAGGAAGAGGGAGGCAGAATTGCAGTCCATAAGAGACTGAAAGATGATGATGACAGCCAGGCGTGGTGGCACACGCCTGTAATCCCAGCAGAGGCAGAGGCAGGTGGATCGCTGTGAGTTCGAGGCCAGCCTGGTCTACAAAACAGAGCCCAGAACAGATAAGGCTACACAGAGAAACCCTGTCTTGTCGGGGGGGAAAAAAGACAATGATGAAACACCTCAACTCTGCGAATGTGTGGCCTTTACAGAGCAAAGTGAGTTTTAGAGGTAGAGTTAGGTTAGGGAGCCTTCAAGAGACAGCCACCAAGGAGAGTGCACCAGTTCTCTGGCCAAAGAGACTGGGGAGCTTGCTAACCAGCTGAGCAAACAGGCAGCTATTCTCTGAAAAGAGCACAGTCTTAGTTTACGCCTTGGGGGTTTTGCTTTGTGTGCTGTCCTTTCTTGGGATAAGGGCTATCTGTGTAGCATAAGTTAGTGGGCTTGAGTGTGTCATCCTGCCTCAGGGCAGGGTGAGGGCGGTGGATGTGGCTCAGCAATAGTGTCCAGCATACACAGGCTCCAGGCTCAGTTCCCAGAACCCTCCAAAAGGAGAAAAAAATAAGAAAATAATACTGATGGTAAGGGATTACAGGTACTGATTCCAGGTCAGCCAAGCGACTTAGCAGATAAAAGCAGTTACCAACTGTAGCACATATATATACAGAAACACATCCGTCCACCCATACACACACATGCATGCATGCGTGCATAGACACATACATACATACAATTTAAAATTTTTAAAAAGAAGTGTAAAGTGACTTTTGGAGGCACAATCTCCAAGACTAGGGCCTAAGATCCTTATTAAAATTTGTCCTGAAGGGCTGGAGAGGTGGCCCATTGGTTAGGAACATGTGACACTCTTCCAGAGGACCTGAGTTCTGTTCCCAGAACCCAAACATCATCTATAAGTTCATGGGATCTGATGCTCTCTTCTGACCTCCCCAAAGAATTGCATTTGAATGTGCACATGCACAGACTTAACCACACACACACACACACACACACACACACACACACACACACACACAAATCTTTAGGTGGCTGGTGGTGGTGCATGCCTTTAATCCCAGCAATCAGGAAGCAGAGGCAGGCAATTCTCTCTGAGTTTGAGGCCACCCTAGTCTACAGAGAAAGTCCCTCCACAGCCAGGGCTACCCAGAGAAACCCTGTGTAAAACAAAATAAACAAACAAATCTCTCTCTTTTTTTTAAAATGAAACTTGTTCTGACAATTTGGTGTTTTATAAAACCAAAAACCCACTGGCGAAAATAATATTCATTGTTCATTATTGTACAGTAGTCCGTGCATACAGAACCATGTCCTGGAATGTGATGCCAGAAGGAAGTTTATTCAAACACGTGTGCTTGGTTTCTTCAAACAGTTGAGACTCTGTGGCCCACTGTTTGCTTTCTCTATCGGAAAGCACAGAACTAAACTTAGCATCCAGGCAGAGCTCAACTCTGTATTTCTTCTAACACAGGCCACGGAGGAAGGCTGAGATGTTTCAATGAGAAAAAAAAAAATTTACCTCTGCTTCTGTGTTTATCACCCACCTTGCTTCTGAACCTCAAAATTCAGTGTCTTTGAGCCTTTGTCACATTAGTCAGTTGAGGTGAAATATTTGACAGGACTCCTGAGAGTGTTGGACAAAGTAGTGTCTGTGGGGGCTGGAGAGATGGCTGCTCTTGCAAAAGACTGGGTTTTATTCTCAGCACCCACATTGTGCCTCAAAACCATCTGCAACTCCAGCCCCACAGCACCCAACGCCTCCTTCTGGCCTCCCCAGGCACTGCACACATGCTTGGTGTCCAGGGATGCATGAAACCAGAACACCTATACAATGCACTTGAAAAGTGCTTTCTGCAGTGAAAAGTATTGCCAATAGTTGCACAACCATATTTCCCTCGCTATTCTGAGTTGATATTTTTCAAACAATGACCTGCAGTTGATGAATCCAACTTACTAGTCTGTTAAGAGATATTTTTATTTGGGGCCTGGAGAGATGGCTCAGCGGTTAAGAGCACTGCCTGCTCTTCCAGAGGTCCTGAGTTCAATTCCCAGCAACCACATGGTGGCTCACAACCATCTATAATGTGATCTGATGCATACTGTATACATAATAAATACATCTTTTAAAAAAGAGATATTTTTATTTAAATAAAATAGAAACCAAAAACATGGCTCAATTAGTGGTATAGATCTTACCTAGAATGCCCATGGCCACGAAATCCATCTCTAGCACCACACACACACACACACACACACACTACATACAAATGTGCACACATACATGCACACACACATACATGCATGTGCAAGCATGCACACACACTTAAAAATAAATCAAATAAGATAGAACGAGAAATATCAGCATACACATAGTGAGAGTTACTTGCACTACCCCATATTACAGAGTCTCTTTCTGTATCCCAGGCTGGTCTTAAACTGATAGGAAAACACCCAACTCTGGCACTGGAATACTGGGATTCAAGGT
>OU015754.1:4095467-4111750 GCA_907169655.1 Acomys percivali | reverse complement strand
AAGAAGAAGAAGAAGAAGAAGAAGAAGAAGAAGAAGAAGAAGAAGAAGAAGAAGAAGAAGAAGAAGAAGAAGAAGAAGAAGACACGGTGGGGCTGGAGAGATGGCTCAGCGGTTAAGACCACTACTGGCTGCTTGCTCTTCCAGGGGTCCTGAGTTCAATTCCCAGCAACCACATGGTGACTAGCAACCATCTGTAATAGACTCTGAACCCCTCTTCTAGTGTGCATGAAGACCGAACACGCATACACATAAAATAAATAAATCTTTAAAGAAAGAGAAGCAAACGGTACAAAGAGGCTCCTCCAGAATGGTGAGGAATCCCTACTCCAGATTTGTTTTCTTAGAGTCAGCAGATCCAAGAATCTCCCGCAGGTGGCTTAGTCTGAACTTGTGCGACTCGAATTTGAGTTCTGAGGATTGAACCCTCTCACAAAACTCCTGTTAGTGAGTTGTGTCCCCGTCCCCATCCCTTCAATCCTAAACTCGTTTTCTAAAGGCCCAGGGCTATCCAGGGAGACCTTGGGTGCCCCGGTGTGACAACAGCCAAGGTGAGGAGCGGAGCTGGCTGGCTGGGCACGACCTGGGCGCCGAGCACAGGCTAAGCCACAGCTTTGCCCAGAGCACGTGCGCCTCCTGGCGGCCGGAGCCCCAAGCTGGGTGTCTCTAGGGCTCCGCGCTGGGGCATTCAGGAACCTGTGAGTATCCGCTCTAAAACTGCCTCAAGCTCCAGGCACAAGGCTCCCCAAACTGAGGCTGCGCTGCTAGTTCGCGCCACATCCCACGTTTCCTCCAGCTGGCCTTAGCGATGACACAGTGTCTCCGCAGCGTCACTGGCCCGGGAGGGCTTTTTTTTTTCTCCCCCAGTTCTCTCTTGGCCTGGGAGGCTCAGGGAGGCGTTTGCTGCAGGTGGAGGGCGGGGAGGGACCGGTCGCTGCAGCTAGCTGGGTTGCGCTTCAGAGCGCGCCCCCTAGATCATCTCTGAGCCAAAACGAGGCCCGAGCCCCGGGAACGGGATGGGGGGGGGGAGAACTTGTAATCGCGTGCAGCGGGACAATGCCGACTTTTGAACCTCTAACCACTAAGCAAACAACCCTTGTGCTCTTGCTCCACTGTCCAAACAGAGTTTATTGACAGGCGTTTCACGGCAACGCATAGCAACCGCGCCGCCGGCGAGGAGCTGGCTTGTGGGCGCGGCCAGTACGCCAGGCTGCGTTGCTTGCTGGGGCGAGAGGCACCTGGGGGCAACGGGAATCACCTGGCCCTGAACCTGGGGAGGCCCCGCCCCGCAGACACCCACGCAGCTTCCCTCTAGGTGGCAACTCCCTCCTCTTCTCGCTGGAGCCCCTTTCCTATAGCAAATTCGCCACCTGGATGGGGAAGTGCTGCGGGGGGTGGGGGGTTCCGCGCGGAGTAGGGAGGGAAGTGGGAGAAGTGAGCATGAGCCTGCCCTGCTGCCCTGCGTGTCCCCTCCCTCCGTGAGTCCCTGTCTTCCGCTAGGGTAGTAGGGCACGGCTAAGTCCTAAATGGAGGAGTAAAAATTTCCTTTCTGACCTTTCCCGGAGACCCAGACACTCATAGGAAGCGGGCAGCAGACCTGCCAGATAATCAACCATCCCTTGGATCTTAAGCTGATCTTGAATTCTTATGTATAGGGAATGAGGGTGGGAAGATAAGGCCTTTCCCGGTACTTCGAAAGAAGTGTAGGCAGAGAGGCTTCATGGAAATCCCTAGGGATTCGGAAGACTACATATAGTCCTGAAAGTGTTGTCTGGAAAGAACAGAAAACTATTAACCAATGCTGTGTCTAACTCGCTGGGCTAAGGGGGCATACCTGAGCGCGTGCGCGCGCGAAGGCGAAGGGGGGCGGAGTGTGAGGTCGGTAATGGAGGGAGTTGCCTTCTGTTTGCATTGAGAAGGGAACTGAAGCTTTCTCGCCCCACCCCCATGAGCGGCTGCTGCAGCTGGAAGGCAGCTAGCCCTAGTGAAGAGCATTTTGCCCAAAGGCACCCCCTGGAAAACCACACATTCCACAGCCCAACGCTGGACTGAGGCGTGGGGGGCGGGGAAGGGCTCTGAACCTGCTCCTTCGGGCTTCTGAAGCTTTGGGGTAAAAGGAAGCTGCCCAGACAACCCCCCTCTACCCAATTCTTTTTTAACACCCTCACCCCCCCACACACACTTCTAGCTTGTAATCAGAGAAGATATTTTATTTCCTAGAAAAAAAATAATAAATTCCAGTCAAAATCCAAAGAAGATAAATTTCAGGATCTGACATCTGTAAAGTTCGTTTATCTTTGTCGCTTTTTTTTTTAGAAAATAAAAGTAAGCTGTGTTCGGATACTCCCCACTTCCCGTCACCGGATCACTTCTCTGCCCATGGACCCAGAATGCTTTTTTAAAGGCTGGCTTGGCTTATTACCACAGATCAATGCCTCAGACAGCAGCAACAACTCCATTCTTCAGCCAAAGACTAAGGGACAGGAAGTCCGGGTTGGCTCTGGCATTTACAACACAGACATACATTTAGCCTACAGCAGCTCTGGTGACAGGCTTTCTAAACAAGCCCTTGTCGCTCGGCCTGGGCTTGGCTAACCAACCCCCCCACCCCCCAGCCACACAGCTCCTGAACCCACCAACTGGTCCCGGATCTGTGGAGGGAGAAGAAAGCCTAGACCACCTGGGTGTTCTGCAGACTTGGGTCAGTCCAGCTTTCTAGCTTAGCTGCCTCTGGCTCCTGTAGTTTGAACTGTCCCTGCCCCCGAGGCAGGATGGCCAGCTGGTTGCCAGAAGCAGTCAGCAGGAAATGGCCATCTTGGCTCAAGTGTTGCTCAACTTCCAGCCCTACTCTCTTTCCTCAGTTCCAACCAGAAAGACAGTCCACGGTCGGAGGCAAAGAGTTGGGGCGGAAGAGATTGAAAGCTTGGTGCCTTGTAGGCAGTCCGGGCAGGGAGCATGAACCAAGTAGCCCCGGCCGGTCACTTCCTTCGTTGGTGCTGTCCCGGGAAGAGTCAGAATGGAAAAAGTAAAATAAATCTGGACCATGTCTTTCCCCCTGAGGCCCACAAACCCACTGTGTCTCTACTTTGGTCCCCATTCCTCATTTGTAGGTATTGTTCGTGGGTGGGAGAAGGGTCTCTTCTGAGCATTCTAGCAGCGTCCATGCTCCTCGAGGCTCAGCCTGGAATTGCTCTGCCGCCGCTACAGACTGTGGGAGGGGGTCACTGGGTGACAGTGGAGTTTAAAACCCCTCCAGCTGGCCCCAGAACCCCAGGGACAGAACCAGGCACCGAGCCTTGCAGGGAAGACACGGGACTCAGGGGTTCCGGTATGCTCCTCAGTGCACCTGGCTGAGGCTGGGCCGACTGAGGTGGGGGCGGTGCCGCCGGCGGCGGCTGCGGCGGCTGCTGCTGCTGTTGCTGCTGCTGCAATTTCTTCTTGTTGATTTTCCTTTCCTTGGCTCTGCGGTTCTGAAACCAAATTTTAACCTAGGAGTGACAAAATAGAAGGGAGACGAAGGTATGAAAAGAGAAACGGCACCAATTAGACTGCCCTCGCCCTAGAAAAAGCTCCCGGCTCTTCCAGAAGTTTCCAGGTGCTACCCTCTCTCCACTGAGCAGAAGCATTCCTTCCCAGGCCCAGGCCAGGCTCTAGAGAATTGGTCTCCTCTTTACTGGCCCGCCCCTCCCCCTCCTGCTGTCCGAAAGAGCCTTTACTGGACACAGAAACTCAGAACCAAGGAACAGAACCACTCTGAAAATCCCTCCCTACACAGACGGGTGTGCTTTCGTCGTGGGACACCCTTTGGCCCTCACAGATCTTCGGTGTTCTTCTCTTTGGCGCTGGCAATGAGATTTCGTGCCGAACTTCCTGCCTGTGAATTTGTTCCTGTCTTGTTTTCTTTTCTTTTTCCCTAGACTACAAAAAATAAAAAAATGTTCCTGAACCAAGTAGTACCTCTTTTGTTTCTTAAAAAACAAACAAACAAAAAAAAAAAACCCAGTTAAAGACTTGTTTTTATTTTTAATTATGTGTATGTGTCAGTGTGTGCGTCTAGAGTAGGGACAGCCACAGAAGCCTGAGGTGCTGGATACCCCCTGCAGCTGGAATTTCAAGCCACTGAGACACCTGGACACAGAACTCTGTTTTTCTTTCTTTCTTTCAATCAGTAAGTGCTCTTAAGCTCTGAGCCATCTCTGCAGCCTCTGCCTCTTTAGTTTGCATAAGTAATCTGGACTTTTATTTTGTCTTCTGCTGGGTGTAAAAAGACCATATCCTAATACAGCATTTCTCAACCTTCCTAACGCCATGGTCCTTTAAAAAACAGTTCTTCCTGTTGCTGTGATTCCCTGGCCATAAATTATTTTCATTGCTAATTCATAACTCTAATTTTGTTACTGTTATGAATTGTAATGTACATATCCGATATGTGATCCAAGTGGTTGAGACTGTCCCAATAGCTCTTTATCAGCTCAAATGGAGTTCTGCACTGTGGTATTGCCCTGGCTTCCTGCCCCCCCCCACACACACAACTCATATCCCTCCAAATAAAAAAGCAATTCAGAAACATCAGGAAAGGCGACTGGAAACTCAAGCCTTCTCATAAGGCAAAGGCTATCCTAGAGGAAATGGGTGTGCTCTTGCCCAGCAGGCAACACAGACCCAGGGAAGCGATGCCCACCTGCCTCTCCGAGAGGCCCAGGGTAGTAGCCAGCTCGGATTTCCTCCTGATGGTGATGTACCGACTATAGTGAAACTCCTTCTCCAGCTCCAGCCGTTGATGGTCTGTGTACACCACTCGGTATTTGTCTTTCGTCCTGGTTTTCACTGTGGAGGAAAGAGAAGTTTGAGGTGAGGATCAGAACTCATTATTCGTAGGCAATGACAAAGGTCGCAGGAGTTGGTTCTCCTCATCCACTGATGGGGGCTGGGGATGGGGGGGTGGCTTTGGTTGTCTACCACCCAGGCTGACAATATCCATCCACAGGATCCTGGGATAAAAGGCTGTAAGCCTGGGGGGCAGAACTAAACTAAACGGAAACCTCTCACACAGCCTCCTCCTTTCTATAAACTAAAGTATATTTAAGACCAGAAGGAAGGGAGGTGAGGGGGGAGTGGCCGGTCTCTGTGAATATTACTATCCACATTTTCCGGCTTACTAGAAATGGCAGCCCACCTTAAAAACGCGGTGTCAGGGTCAGTTACCTTGTTTCAGTGCAGTGGATGGGTGCTGCAACTGGCAGCTCCTTAAGTCACCAGAATCACCCACTTGGACACAATAACTCCTGCCCTGGAACTCTGAGTGTTGTCAGGAGGAAATACCCTCCCGCTGAGAACACTTCATACCTGCCTCCACCAGGCTTGGCCCTGGTCACTTTTTCTTTTTTAATTCCCCATTTATTCCCCCTCGGGAGCTGTCCTGACCAGTGGTGACCTACGATCATTGGATTGAGTCAACATATTAAATCTTGGATTGATTGTTTTACTGAAAGGCTTTGATAAATAGCGCGGGACTGCTGGACCAAGCTGGAGTCAGGCTATTTACTCCCGTCTGTCGGGGTTGCCGCTCCACAGAACGCTGGCCAGGAGCTGTTCCACGTCCCAAGTGAGAGAGAGGTCTCAACAGCCGAACAGGTTTCAGCGCCCAGTGCCTAGTCGAACAAGGAGATCTAAGAGGTGGGAGTTGCCCAGAGGTGTTTAAGGTCCCGCAGCCTGACTTTGTTCAGGTAAAAACCATCGCAAACCACAACCAAAGCGCCCTGGGAAGATACAGGAGGGATCAGAGAGAGCCCTCCTAGCCGCTGAAAGGGGAACACAGCCGCAAACAATGAAAGACAAGGCGAGCTTATCAAAGAAGAGCCTTTTCAATGCCTTAATAACAACCGCATTCTGTTTGAATTACCACTACTGAGCAAATGGCGGCTTCAGCTTTCATCCCCTTACCCACCCACCCCCCGCGCATTAACATAAACACAGCCCCGCAGGCGCATTTGAATGGGCGCTCTGGCCCCGACCCCGCGCCTGCTTTGGAAGTAAAGGAATCCAAGCATATGCCACTCGCGAGTGCTCCAATCCACAGAGAAAGACAGAACCGAAGAGCGAGGAGCTTGGAGTCCTAAAGGAAACCACCAAACTTGGGAAGTGAGGTGCAGGACAGTTCCCCAAGACTGAGGGGCGCAAAGTTAAGGACTGCGTACGCTCTGCGGTCCGCTCCCCCCAAGGGCCTTGGAGGCGCCCCGCACCCCCTGGGAACCAAGGATGGGGGGCTTGAAGAGGGGTGGGATGAGAAGGAGTTGTCAGAATTCATTATTGACTGCGAAAGTCACCACCCTCTTTCCGGGGCCCTAAAAGAGACAATGGGCCCGGCTGAGAAGGTGTACATCAAAGCTGGCCGGGCGGCGTACACGCCTCTGCCCCTTGACAGATGACGCTCTGCAGAGGAGTCCGGTTCTGGCGCTGCTGGGCCACAGCCTCCCCACATTAACATCACAAGGGCGCCCGGCGCCGACAGCGGCCTTGCCACCTCGGCGCAAGGACTTCACAGCGGCCTCTCATCTGCTGACCCCGCGGCCTGGGCTCCTGAATTCTCCTCCCCCTCCCAGGACCCTCGTCTTGGACCACCCACTCTCTGCACGCAAACGGTTTTTCGTAGGTTTAAGACCCCTGCCGGCCACCCTCTTCCCCGCCCACTCCTTCAGGCAGGCTGGTGGAAGGCAGATTAGTGCAGAGCTCAGGTTTAGGAGTAAGTAAGACGTCTTGGAAATGACCAAGCCAAAGCCCAGTAGAGGCTAATCTGGAGGCTTCTCTCCTGCAGCCTTGCCCACCAGGATGCTCACCGGGTGTGAGCAGTGACGTACAAGTGTCCAGAGACAGTCCCCCAAGTGCCGCTCTGATTTATACGGCTGTAATTGGCTATAAACCTCCTCAAAGTGGCCATAACCTGTATGTGGTCCGGCTGTATCGTCAAGAAGCAAACCCAGAGAAGCTCAGAGCCTGAGAAGGCTTCACGGGACAAAACGGGGGACTCTAAAACCACTCCTCGGTCACACGTTTCTCACTTCCTTGCCACCCCTATACACAACCGGACATCAAAAAATTCAAATACGGCGCTAGTGAGTCCCACAAACCGGCACATCTAGGCGCTATCTCCCGAGTCTGGAACACACGACATGGTGGGTGGGACACGTGAGATTCTTGAAGGGAACGTTCAAGAAAAATGGCCCACGTTGAAGAAACTGAGTCCGCTCAGGGTTTTCTCTCCCCCGGTTCTTGCTCTCTGTGATGACGAGAGGACTTCCCCCTGGGAGATTTTGCTTCGCGGAAGTAAGGCTCAAGGATCCTAGAGCTCCCCTTTTAGGCTTCTGGGAGGCTCCCGCCTGCTGCCCCGCGGCACACAGCAGCGTCTCGTCTCTACTTGTAGCAGCGCTGACCCCTTTAATTGGCCCTATTGGCCAAACTGGTCCTGGCGCAGCCTCTACACTCCCTGACCACTACCCCTTTCGGGGATAACTCAGAGGGAGGAAGGCGAGTGGTGCAGGCACAGCAAGGGCAATCCAAGGCCCCTCTCTTCACGTGGAACAGTAGTGTAAGGAATGCCGGCGGCGGCGGCGGCGAACTCGCGGACGTGATCTGCTCATGGCCGACAATGCTTACGACAGACTTTGCCGGGAGCTCCGGAGGGTGTCCCGAGGTTGCCAGCGAAGATGTTAGAAAGAGGAAACCGTTCCTCTGCCCTAAACAAACCTAGAGGTGCGAGGCACAAAATATGCACCCCTGGGACCGCAGTCGGTGAATCCCCCTGGGATCCATCCCTGGATTTCTCCCCTAGCCTTTTCTCTTCTCCTGGCTAGGAGCCGGCAGACAGCCCGCGACAGCCTCGGTGCGCTCAGGACCTGGGGCGCGTCCCCAGCACGGCTTACCTTGGCTTCCTAGGGACGGTTGGGCGGGCTTCCGCATCCATTCGCACAGGTTTCGCCGCTGGCCGCTGGGGGAGAGCTGCTCGGCGGCGGCGGTGGCTGTGGGCCCCGGAGGGCCCGGGTTGAGCGTCTGCAGCAAGCCGGAAGCGCAGGACGGCGCAGCGGCCGGGTGGTGAGGGTGATGGTGAGGGTGATGGTGCGCGTGGTATTCGGCGGGGCTGCTGTAGCCCATAGCGGCGGCCGGGGAGCTCCCGTTGAGACCATGAGCTACCGCGTTGGCGGCGGCAGCGCCCCCCGGCGCGTAGCCATTCCAGTCCTCTCGGAGAGGGGCGCCGTACGCGGTGGGCCAGGATGGTCCTGGGGACTGAGCGCTGTCCAAGTTCGCCGCAGCAGCGGCCGCGGCCGCCACGTGGTAACCGCCGTAGTCCGGGTACTGCGGGGGGCTGACAAAGTTCTGCGGCGCCAGGTTGAGGCCGCCAGAGTGGCGCACGGAGCTAGGGTACATGCTCACGTCCTTGTCCAGGAGGTAGCTCACGTACATGGTGGCGAGGGACCCAGAGCAGACCTCACCATGCTGCCTGGGGACAAACGTCGGAGGCTGCCAGGGGCGCGGGGCGCAAGGGCTAGGGATGATGGGGCTCTAGGAGCTGCGGATGGCTAGCTGCACCTCAGCCCACCGCGCTCCACTGGTTCCTTGCAGAGCTTCTGCCTGCCGGGCAGTCCCTCCCTCTGTACTGCCTCCTCCCTCTCTTCCCTCTTTCCTCCCACCTCCCTGCCACTAGGCTGCAGAGGCGGGGAAGACCTGCCACAGGTTAGATCTAGGAGTCTCAGGCCAGCGGCCTTACGTGATTAACGAGTGTTTACAAGATTCTATTAGTAATGACACAGACACCAATGGCTGGAGACGTCGAGGCTCAGCGCACTCCGCGCACAGCCCCCCAGAAACACGATTTGCATTTTAAAAGATAAAGGGGAGGGGGGAGAGCTCGCCAGAGGGCAGTGACCAGATCACAGCTAAATATTCAACCCTTTATTGTTAAAGAGCTTCCTTCTTCCAACCTGGTGCACTTTAACCTCCAATCACAGGTTCAAAGAATGAAATCAAGGCAAAAGCCTTGGGGAGAGAAAGCAATCGTGGTGGGAATCTGGGTTTGAAGACACGCGGGAGCAGCCTCGTTCACGCAGTCGCAAGCAGGAGGCGGTCAAGAAAAAAGAAGGGGGGGGGGGGAGAAGCTTTTGATTTGAGGACATTTCTGGCCAACCGAGGAGGTGACTTGCAGGGAGTTAAAACGGGGGCATTCCTTCCCGCTCTAGGATGAGGATGTGAGAACTGCATTTATTTCCTTGCCAAAGGAAACCACTCGGAGACCAGTGCCGAAGATAAGAGATGTTCGTACCCTCAGATTGTGCTTCCGAATTGATCTTACACTTAAGAGTTGAGTTCAACTAAAGCAATTCATTTTTTGAAAATAAATATAATATTAAAGGGGCCTGGAGGTATGTCTCAGAGGTTAAGAGCATGGGCAGCTCTTCCAGAGGTCCTGAGTTCAACTCCCAGCAACAACACGGCAGTTCACAACCGTCTGTAACTCCAGTTCCAGGGGATTTGACACCTTCCCACCAATGCATATAAAATAAATTATTAAATTTTTCGTTAAAATATTATATTAAAGAACCGAAAACCTCTCCAAAGCCACCATGGCTTACCTTGGAAGGCAGTAATTAGTGCAGTCCAAAGGGATGACTAGGATCCAGGTAATTTTTTCCTCCCTTGAGAAAGGTTTATTTACTTGGAAATTTCATTCAATTACACTTGGTTTTTATTAAGTGTATTAATTTTTTTTTAATCAAGGAAAGTATTTCTGTCTGCACCTACCCAGTTATTTCTGTCTTAGGTCATGCACATGGCTTAAAAACACATTTTCCTGGGGCCTGGAGAGATGGCTCAGACCTTTAAGAGCACTGCTGGCTGTTCTTGCACAGGACCCATGTTCAATTTGCAGTACCACTGTCCATAACTGCAGCCCAAAGGGACCTGACACCCTCTTTTTTACCTCCTCAGGCACCAGGCACACGAGTGGTGCACAGACATACATGTGGATAAAACAGCCATACCCATAAAATAAATACTTTAAAACATTAAATTAGTTTAAACCAGCACTTTCTCCTTTATAAAGCTTTATAAAGTGAAAGTTGTTTGTTTGTTTTTAACAGAAATGTGTTTTTCATCCCAGGGAATGAAGAGGCAAACGATCCACTGTCCTGTCGGTATTACTGCTTCTGGAAAGCTCTGCTGGGTAAAATGGGTAAAAGTCTCCTATGGGAGAGCCTTTGGGTGTGGGAGAAAGCCAACCTAGGCCTTTTTCTCTTTGCACTAGGCAGCTTGGTGACATTGGGGCTGCCACTTCGGATAGGACACGAGGTTACAAACTGCCAGTGTCCAAGCTGGGTAATTCCACTTTGCAGCTGCGGATGGTGCTGATAGCACTCCTCCCTGGAGCCTTGCCCTTGTGGGGCTTCTCTGGGTTTGTGTCCTTGGGGGTGGGGGTGGGGGGGAGTGGGTTCCTTTACTTCCTTGGTCCCCATCTCATGTGTTTCCTACAACTTGGGAACCTGCACCTTTCCCCTACCTTCTGTGTTTTATAAGGAACGTTAAAGCTGAGGATGGTTCCATAGTCTTATCCCTCAAGAGGCCAGGGACCCTCGCTGCTCCTCTTTAAAGCCTTCCTGGGTAGCTAGCAGGAACAGCAAGAATGCCACTGCACTTTCTATGAAATAAACCCATTACAGAAGGAAAGAGCTGAAATGGGTGTTCCCAGTCCCCAAGGGGTGGCCAGAATGTGGGGGGCTAAGTAGTAGGCACTGCAAACTTTTGATCTTGGGAGCATCTCCCTCCTCTCCCGGAGACTCTTTGCTCCGTTCACATCCCCTCCCAGGCACAGGCTCTGGAAGCCCCGACGCAAGCCCAGGCTCAGCCTGTGTCTTCAGAATTCAGGCATTCTGGCTTTTCTTTGAAACAATCACTTTATTAGGGATAGCTATTCGCTCAGCCCTGTGGTGGTGGCCACTTCCTGAGTTTTTATGACCCAGGCTGCCAGCCGCTAGCTAATTGTCCCTGTTTTCCAGCTGTGTCTCTGTGCTCTGCCATGGAGAAAGGGCTGCAGCTTGGGCACCCAACTGCTTGGGAGGCAGACAGGGCTACTGTGACAACCACCCCTCCCCCCCCCACACACTAGGTCAAACCAGGTCCTCCAAGTTGGCGCAGCAACAGAGAGCCTGGGTTTTATTTGGGGGTGCTTGAACGGAGGAAAGGAAATGATACTAACAGGAACTGGTCTTCTGCCTGGCAAAACCTGGACACCAGGGCAGTAGCCTGGCCATGGCTGCAGCGGGTAGCTATTTGATGAGGAGAAAGGAGCCGATAAGCTGTGTCTTCTGACAAGCTCTGCAGAGTGAGAATATTGCTAACTTCCACCACCCCCATGGGTAGGGCCCAGCTGGGTCCCCTAAAGGGACAGGATTGTCCCAGCAGTTCTGACTTCTGGGGAAGGTGGCCAATGGGAGGGAAATCCTGCATGTCTCCCCATTAGGGCAGTTCCAGCAGGTTGGTGGTCCTTACCCTGGAAATCCCCTCTGGGCTGAAGCATGTCCTCTGAAGTGTGGACCCACTACTCAGGCATAACAACAGAGCAAGTTACATCAAAGTCCCTCTTGAGGCACCCTTACCCTCGAGCTGAAGGGCTTAGCGTCTTTCTGGGATTATACTGGTCTGAGCTGAAACTACAAGAGAAGGGATCTGCTCTGGGTGTCTGTCCCCAGCTGCGCTATAGGTGGCTGCCTTCCACACAAAAATCACTGTCACCAGCCCTCCAGGTTGGGAAAGCTTGAGCAGCCAGGCCAGGAGAAAGTGGGAAGGAAAAAAAGATCCAGGTAAATAAAGCTAAGCTACGGGGAAGACAGCAGAGACAGCCAACCTGGTTATCAAAGGGATGGGTGGCTCTTTGTTGCTGACAGCGTAGGGGCCATTCCACATTCCTTGAAGAAGGCCCCTTTTCAGGGTCCAGGCTGCCTGGTGGCCTGGGCAGGGGCTTGGAGGTCGAGGGGGGGGGTCTGGGACAGGATTAGAGGCAGACTCCTCCACCAGGCAGATGGGGCACTCCTTTGACCCACAGATCCTTGGCATGGCCCTGCTGTTTGTTTTAGCATCCAAGGACCACTGCACCACATTTGTGGTTCCTGCAGCTGAGGAGTGGGTTACCCATCAAACACAGAGCAGGCTACCTCTGCCCACCTCAGCATTTAAGTCTCCTTTCTGAGTCCCATGCAGACATAATTGATCTCAGTAATGAACCCCCGCTCCCATCCCCTTACCCCCACCCCTACCCCCCCCCACCCCCATTCCCCGTGTTCCTACAAACCAGAATCCCCAGAAAAAGTGAGAGAGGGTTTCTGGCTGGTCCTCTCAGCTTGTCAGGCAGAGTGCTGTGGGCGCTGTTCAAACTCTACTTAATTGGGAGCTTGGGACTCTTTCAGCCACTCTACTCAATAGGCAATCCATTCACACAAAGAAAGGCTTGATAATGCATGGATTGACCCCCAACAACAGCACTCGGGGCCCTTCTGTGGCCAACTCAGCTAACATCCCTGGGAAGGAAGTCAATAGCGCTGCTCTTTCTGTAGGCCTTCCCTAGGGTCTGCCACCTGTCCTGGTGCATCAGGCTACAATGGAGACCCAGGCGTCCACCCCGAGTGGTATGAAGGACCTGCAGCTGCTCTCAGCTCTCAGTGGAAGCAGATGTGGTCTCATCTGGCAGACGAAGCTTGTTTTCCTCCTCAGCACCCCAAATGCCTGGTCCTCTCTAGCTAAGGAAAGCAGGGCATTGTGGGGCTGGGTGTTCTGGCTCTAAGGCTGAGGTGCCTGAGCTGGGTTGGGGGGGAGGGGCACAGCTGTCTTCTGCCTCTCCAGGAGGGGCCTCCAAGCTTTCTGATCCAATGCAGGGGATCTAATGGCTTGTTCTGCTTTTCTATCCAAAATATTATTTTTCCAGGGCAGAAGGTCAGAGAAAACAAGGTTGTGGAGCTTTAGAAATCTGGTTTTGCTCACTAGGTGAACAACACACAGAATGAACAAGTAGTGGGGGTCACTCCCCCCCCCGTTTGTTCTAAAATTACTGTGTGGATACTTGGGGCATTCAGGTGATTCGTTTAATTTCTGCATGGTAGATGAGAACAGAAAGTGGCGTGAGCTGTTGAGAGGGAAGGATTTTTGGGGTCTCACAGGCTGGGGAGCTAGCATCTCAGGCTCACAGCCCCGAACATTACCAATGCCTTGGCTTTCTATTAACGTGCTTTCATTCATTCACCATGTCTCATGCCCGAATGACCTCTGTTTTTCATATGAAAATCTTTTCCAAGGAAAGCCCATAGCATAAATTTCATGTGGACAGTGAGGGAAGAGATCAGACAAACCTATCTCCCTCAATTCATAGCCGCTGCCTGGCTGCCTTGGCTGAAGCGGAGGCATGGTGGGGGGCGGGGGTCTCAGAGTCTGCATACTTTGCTTGGTTTACAAAGACCTGAGACGCCTGGAGATCCTCCCAAGGCCTCACAACTGTGTCTAATGCAGACGCTCCGCTCCGGCATCACACAGAGCACCTATGTCTGATCGTTGCAGTCTGTACAGATGTTAATTATTACTGTACCTGTCACTGCCACCCTGGAAACATCCCCAGTACAAAACCAGGATTCGGGGACTCAGAAGCCCCCACCCTCTACACAAGGTGATGATGCCTGAAGCATCAGCTTCTCCAGTTGCTGGCTGCTCTTTGGCTGCATCCCATAGGGCTTTCTCTCTGAAGCACCTGTCCGCGCGCCCGCGCGCTCGCTTGTCTTCCTACTTGGTGAATGCGTCTGTTTTGTTTTAGAAACTCCATTCTAGGTTCCTCTCCAACTGACTGTTACAGTCTCCCCAACTACACTTGTTTCATAGTAAACACTTTCTGGGGCGGGGAAGATATCATGTCATTTTTTAAAGTTGGAACTGACATTCTGTGACTCAACTTGGAAAGGTGTCAGTTTAAACCGAGTGAAGGGTACGCATCGAATCCGTGTCCCTCCACTTCCCCTCTCTTCTAACCCGAGCGTCCTTAAATACCAAGGCACAGAATAAGTTTTGAGGTTTTGTTTTGTTTTGTTTTGTTTTATTCTTAGATGGAAAAGTTTATTAAATGAGCATAGGGAGAGAAGGAAAAGGGGAGGGGTATCCCCAGAAAGAGACAAAGACAGAGGAAGAGAGAAGAGAGGTAAGGGGGGGGGGTAGGAAGAAGAGAAGAGCCAGAATACGTTTTTAAACGTCCCATCCACAGTCACCGTGGCAAAGGTGAGCGACACAAAGTCAAAGATGGGCCCCTGACTTCCGGGCTGAGCCTTGTGCTGCGGTCTCTTTACGGGAGCATTTGCCTGCTGGGCTCGGATGTTTTTGTAAGGGACAGTGACAATGGGGGAGGTGAGGAGCGAAGCACACACCCCCTCCCCCCAGTGTGTTTACCAGGGGTGAGCCGTCTGGTTTCCGACTGGGGTCAAAACACCCTATCCTCGAATCCTTATGCTGTCTGGTTCTTTTTCATTTATTCCCCCTTGACGATTTCGTAAGTAAAATATTATTTTTCCATCCAGTGCAAACCAGTTAACCCTGTACCCTCCTAGTGTTTGCTGGGCCCACGCGAGCGAGCGAGCAAGCGCCTTGTGGTGCCTGCGGCGCAGACTCGTCTCCCGCATGCTGCGCTCTAGAGGAGGGGGCAAGGACCAGCGCCTGGCTCGGGCTTCTCACTGTTGGGGCCCAGATAGGGAGGAAGAAAAGCACCGCTCACCCCCGCCGGTGGACGCGGGGAAACGGTCTCGGTCGCTAGGCTCCCTGGAAAGGGCCCTCAGTTGCCGCAAGCCTTCCTTCACTTGTCTCGGATGGCGTCCTGCGCACGTCCCACATCCGGCGCTGGCCTTCGGGCTGCCAGCGCTCCGCTGTCTTCGGAAGAATCTTCGAGTACCCGCCCTTGTCCCCTTTCCCGCAGAGATAAGCTCGCAACTGTTGAAACGTTATGCCACTAGACAGACTGGGCGATCGCAGAGAAGCACAGATTACCATCTAGGATTCTAAAAATAGCCCTGGGAATCTCGTCCCGTTGGATTCTCCGCATCGGTCGGTTTAGCAAGTTTACATAAAGAGGGTGGGATCTGCATTTTAGGGCCCATTTATCTAAGGGTTGGGTTTACCGCAGGGCTAGGCAGAATACTTTTGAGTATAGAGGGTGATTTTTTGAGTTCTTGGCCTGGCATAGATGCGTCTGTCTGGCTCTGTTCTCTTCCTGTTTCTATGTCTATGTGTGTTAAATGTTTCTCTGTCTCTGTGTGTGTGAGATGGGGGAAGGGGGCGGGCAGAGCCACGGAGTGCTGGTCTCTGTGGGCCCCTGAAGTTTCTATCCCTGGGGGTGGCTCAGTCCTAAGATGCTTACTGAGGGACAGGCAGCTGCCGAAGAAGCATCCACTTCCCACATGCACCCCGTTTCTCTTGCCCTCACTGCTCAGGAAAATAGATGAGGTAACAGAAGCAGCAGGCTCCTTTACCTGCACCGGGAGCGGCCCAGGAGTGTTTCTAGGGACCTACATGCCTAGAACCCAGAGCTCTTAATGGAAAAGGGCAAGAGGGCATTTTGTTTTAGTTTGTTGTTCACTAACGGAAAAGCAACCCTGTTTCTCTCACCTGACTGTGTGCAAGGGGAAGCCAGGGACCGTCTATTTCTTCCTCGCCTAGGGAAGCCCTTAAAGTAGTATTCTTTTGTTGTTGTTGTTTTGATTTTTCGAGACAGGGTTTCTCTGTGTAGCCTTGGCTTTCCTGGACTCGCTTTGCAGACCAGGCTGGCCTCGAACTCACAGCCTGCCTCTGCCTCCCCGAGTACTGGGATTAAAGGCATGTCAGGCTAAAGTAGTATTTTTGGGCTATCTCTTTCTTCCTGGGGCAGTCGGTGGGGGGTGTTGTCCTGGCTCCTCCTGCTGGCCTTAGCAGGCTCCCGGCTGACAGACTTCCGGTCTGACTTGTTCTAGTGGGAGGATTTCTACAGGCACCATCCTTAACCCCAATATTATCAGCACTATGGGATACTGGCTTTACCCTGGGAGCCAGAACACCCAAGGCTGTCCAGTAGTGCTATTGTAATATTGGGATGACTTGTCAGGACAGGACAGGACAGTCCAGTCCACCACCGAGGGCTGATCTAGAGGGACAAGGGTGACACTGTCTCCTGATCATCAAATCTTCCAACCAGGATGGACACACACACACACACACACACACACACACACACACACACACACACA
>OU015754.1:4072267-4084916 GCA_907169655.1 Acomys percivali | reverse complement strand
TGTGTGTGTGTGTGTGTGTGTGTGTGTGTGTGTGTGTGTGTGTGTGTAACTGTTTATAGAAGATGCCAGTCATGGGGTGTGTGGGACATGGAGGAGTTAGAGGGTTAGAGAGATGGATAGATTTGAATTTTTTTTTTCCAAAATTAAGGGATGTTATGGCATGCAGTACTGTAGTTTCTGCCCAGCAGGATGCCTCTTGTGATGTATTCAATAAACCTTCCTTTGAAAAAGGAAAAAAGGGGGGCTGGAGAGATGCTCAGTGGTTAAGAGCACTGGCTGCTCTTCCAGAGGACCTGAGTTTGATTCCCAGCAACCACATGGCAGCTTATAACTGTCTATAACTCCAGAATCCAGCACCTTCACACAAACAAAGATGCAAAAAATCATTGCACATAAAATTTAAAAAAATAAGTTATTAGAAAAAATAAAGGAAGGAAGGGAGAGAGGTCACATCATGGACACAGCTTGATGCAAACTAAAGTGAAATTAGGAAGACAGGTGGACCCTCTACTCCACACAGCACAGAAGCATATTGAAATGTCATGAGCTTGAGAATTAACAATCATGGTGACCAAGGACATTAGAAATTGAGGACTGACATCTGGGGTCACAGCCGGTTGCAAGGGCCCAGCCGTGGGTGTTAGGAACCGAACTCAGATCCTCTGCCAGAGCGGTATGGATTACTGCCTGGCTCTCCAGCCCTGATGTTGTGCTATTTAAAAGAAGCATTTGGTCATGTACACTATTTTTATGATGCTCACGACGGAATATTCATTCTCACTGCAATGAGGTCCTTCGGTGATTTTAACACCACACATTGGAAGTGACTCCAGGTACAAGGAGTGTGTTTGGCTCCACCCACATTGGCTCCAGCCACAGAGACGTCACAGACAGAATATGTGGAGGTCCTGGGCAAAATCACATTGAAAGGAAGACGAAGACTGAGACACGCTCTGTCCTGTTCCCATCAACAGGCGTCTCCTGACGAGGAGGGCACGAGGCTTTACCAAATGCCTGTAGCTCTGTTCTCTCCTTCAGTCCCATTAAGACGTGGAGAAACATACAGCAAGAAAGATCACTGATAGGAGCAGGGCGTGGTGGCGCACACCTTTAATCCCAGCACTCGGGAGGCAGAGGCAGGCAGATTGTTGTGAGTGCGAGGCCAGCCTGGTCTACAAAGTGAGTCTAGAACAGCCAAGGCTACACAGAGAAACCCTGTCTCAAAGAAAACCAAATCTGGGCTGGAGAGATGGCTCAGAGGTGAAGAGCACTGGCTGCTCTCCCAAAGGTCCTGAGTTCAATTCCTGGCAACCACATGGTGGCTCACAAACCATCTATAATGAGATCTGGTGCCCTCTTCTGGTGTGCAGGTGTACATGCAAGCCGAATACTTATATATAATAAATAGATCTTTAAGGAAAAAGAAAAGAAAGCCAAACCCATTAAAAAAAAAAACCCTTAAGCTGGGTGGTGGTGGTGCACGCCTTTAATCCCAGCGCTCAGGAGGCAGAGGCAGGTGGATCGCTATGAGTTCGAGGCCAGCCTGGTCTACAAAGCGAGTCCAGGACAACCAAGGCTGCACAGAGCAACCCTGTCTCGAAAAGCAAAACAAAAACAAAAACAAACGTATTCCTTGGGGGCTGGAGAGATGGCTCAGAGGTTAAGAGCACTGTCTGTTCTTCCAGAGGTCCTGAGTTCAATTCCCAGCAACACATGATGGCTCTTCTGGCCTGCAGGTGTACATGCAGGCACAATACTGTATACATAATAAATAAATAAATAAATCTTTTTAAAAAAATCCTTGTCTCAACTGGTTGGGGTGGAGCATACCTGTAATCCCAGCACTCCAGAAACAGAGGCAGGTGAATCTCTGTGAGTTCACGGACAGCCTGGTCTACAGAGCAAGTCCAGGACAGCCAAGGCTACACAGAGAAACCCTATGTTTGGGGGGGTGGGAAGCCGGGCATGGTGGCCCATACCTTTAATCCTAGTACTTGGGAGGCAGAGGCAGGCAGATCTCTGTTAGTTCCAGGCCAGCCTGGTCTACAAAAGCAAGTCCAGGACAGCCAGGACTGTTACTCAGAGAAACCCTGTCTCAAAAAATCTAAAAACAAAAACAAAACAAACAAAAAAACCACCAAATAAGCAAACAAAAACAAAAACAACAATTAAAAAAAACCCTGTCTTAGAATAAATTCTTTTTGAAAATGAGTGTGCGGTGTGAGAAAGAAGCGAGGGTGGGGGTGGGGGTGGGAGGTTATTTCTACAAAGAGGTTCTCAGCAATAATAGTAACAGTAAACAAGAGGCTGAGGCAATTCAAGGTCTGTTGATAGATCAATGGCCAAATAAAACTTGCTACATGCACAAAGTAGATTATGTAACCTTAAAAAGGAAGGGAATTCTGGCACATGCTATAATCAGATGGGCCCTGAGGACACCGTGCTAAGTGAAAAAAGCCAGACACAGAACAGCAAACTGTCTCGAGTACCAGGGGTGGCCAGATTCACAGCATCAGATAGTACTGTGGAGGCTTTGAGGGGTCGAAGGTTTGAGGAATTCAAAAGTGTCTAATAACTTAAAAGTAATGAAAATCACTCCGAAGACCATAGGCTGGGACTTACAACCATGCAGGTATGCTTTCCGCTAATGAGCTCAGGGTTCTGTTTGTTTCTTTTGTTTTCTTCCAGACAGGGTTTCTCTGTGTAGCCTTGGCTGTTCTGGACTTGCTTTGTAGACCAGGCTGGCCTCGAACTCACAGCGATCCGCCTGCCTCTGCCTCCCAAGTGCTGGGGTTACAGGCGTGCGCCACCACGCCTGGCTATTGCTTTAATGTTTTAAATGAAGAGTTGTAAAGGCTTATTTACCCATATGATTTTGTTTTATTTATATTATTTTATGTGTCTTTGTGTCTCACCTGTGTGTATGTCTGTGCATCTCCCACAGAGATCAGAAGATGGTGTTGGATCCCCTGGGACTGGAGTTATGGATGTCTCTGAGCCACTGTTGGGGACAATAAACCATATGGCCAATGTTCAACCATCTTGTCAGAGCCTGCACCTTTAAGTCTCTGTTTTTCCCAGAGCTTGCCTTTCACCAGAAACTAGCTGACCCTGTTGTAGGTCAGCAGTTAGACTAAAGACAGATAGAGATGGAGCAACCCTGTTGTGGTTTAGCAGTTAGACTAGACAAAGAGGGAGCCAGATACCCTGTGTGGCAGGACATTATGACCCTGCCTGGAATTCCCTGTGTTTTGAGGAAAGCCTGCAGCTGGGTTGCTATAGCAATATGCTTCTCTGCCTTCTGACTTATAAAAGCTGCTGCCTGATTAATAAAGTTTGAGAGTTTGAGCAATCAGACTTGCTCTCCTTTGTGTCTTGCATTCCAACAGGTGAACTTCCTCCCAAGGTTTAGTCGAAGACCGCAGGCTGGGGCAAGCCACCCTGTGGATGCTGGGAACTGAACACAGGCTCTCTGCTGGAACCTTTTCTTTTTCTTTTTTTTTTGCTCTTTCGAGACAGGGTTTCTCTGTGTAGCCCTGGATGTCCTGGACTCACTTTGTAGAGCAGGCTGGCCTCGAACTCACAGCAATCCACCTGCCTCTGCCTCCCGAGTTCTGGGATAAAAGGATACAAGCCACCACCGCCTGGCCTGCTGGAACTCTTAACCACCGGGACGACTCTCCAGCCCCGAGTTCTGCTTTTAAATAGGTTTAAATGGTAGATATTGGATTCTGTGCTCGCTGCCCACTCCCACCCCCCACCAAAGCTCACTAAGCACAATCATTGAATAATGCTAAAGTCCAGGTGTAATCTCAGGATGATAAAGGAGTTCACAAATCCTACTGTTTCAAATCCTCGGAGGAAAAAAAACCAGCAGTCGTGAGCGCTCCGCTCAGAAGTGGACCGGAAGTTTGCCCGCTGGCAGCGACCGACTTCTAGATCATAACAAGGGTCTCGTAAATATGCAGATTTGGGGAAATCTCCACATATTATCAAGGACAAAACCCACGTTCGACGACATGGCTCGTATGGTTGATTCCATTTAGGTAAAAGCCAAGACGCGTGTGGCGGTTTGAATGAGAAATGCCGCCCATGGGTCCTCAGTGGGTGGCGCTCTGTGGTTGACTGTTTCTGAATCCTTACAGGGCTTGTCTGTCTCTGGGGTGGGCTTTTTTGTCTTCTGTTGTTTGAGACAAGGTCTCACTAGGTATTCTGGGCTGTCCTGGAACTCACTATGTAAATGAGTCTGGACTCAAATTCGTAAGTATCTGCCTGCCTCTGCTTCCCGAGTGCTGGGATTAAAGGCGTTGTGCGCCCCAAAACTGGCTGGGGTGGGACTCTGGAGAGTTCGTAGCCTCACCCCACTCGGATTTCACTCTGTGTTGGTGGCTGAGTGTGTGAGCTCTCAGCTTCCTGCCCAGTTGCCAAGCCTCTTGCTTGTTGCTAGGCTTTTCGCCATGATGGACTCGTGTGTGTGTGTGTGTGTGTGTGTGTGTTTGTGTGTGTGAGTGTGTGTGTGTGTTTTGAAGACAGAGCTTCTCTGAGGTAGCCCTGGCTGTCCTGGAACTCATAGAGATGTTGCTGTTCACTTAAAGGCATGGTCTAATATTGTTAGGCTCATAATTATTACGGCGGTATCCTGCTATCACAATTGCTAAAGACACAGACACCTGGTAGATTTTAGAATAACCTTAGCTATCTTTACCTCCCAACACCTCCGAACCAATGGCATCTATTCTGATACTTTCTGTCTGGATGACCTCCCATCCACAATTCCACAAATACTTGCTTATTATGGGCTGCTTTCCTCCATCCAAGCTGATCCGCCCATGTGTTCCTCTCCACGGGAACCCACCGCGTAGATCCTTCGTTCTTCCCTTCTTCCAACACCCGATCCTTCCCTTCCCAAAGCCACGCCTTTGCCACGCCCACCTTCCTCCCGCGCTGCCCAGGTATTGGCTTTTTATTGGTCAGACAGGAATAATTTCTTAGGCAAGGATTACATAACAAGGACAGGTGTAGGTGTGAATGTGCTCATCTAGGCAGCAACTGGATCCTGGAAGCCAGTAATTAGCATCAGAATACAGATCATCAGACCAACCCCCAACAAAGAGATCCACCTGCCTCTGCCTCCCCAGCGCTGGGATTAAAGGCATCCACCACTACTGCCCTCTTTGAGAGGGACTCTGATCTCAAATAAATTCTTTCTTCCATAAGTAGTTTGTTTGTTTGTTTTTCGAGACAGGGTTTCTCTGTGTATCCCTGGTTGTCCTGGACTCGCTTTGTAGACCAGGCTGGCCTCGAACTCACAGTGATCCACCTGCCTCTGCCTCCCGAGTGCTGGGATTAAAGATGTGTGCCACCACGGACTCCGGTACTTCTAATAGTCTGAAGAAAGCGTCGACCTTCTGCCAGAGTGATGATGCAAGGACTCCAGGCAGGGGCTGGAGGATCACAAGGCTGAGGCCATCCTGAGCTATATAACCGGATCCTGTCTCAAAGCCAAATCGCAAGGAAGCCTCCTCAAAAATGTATCTGCTCCTGAGAGAAGAAACACACGCATGGATGAGCCAATGAGCTCATAGTCCGAGCAAAGGATCCACAGCCAACATTTCTACAGTAGAAAGTTTATTTCCATCCATAAAATATATCACTAAACAGATGAAAAAGTTACATATTTATTTTAAAACATAGATTTTTAAAAAATCATATTTAGCTTCTCATTAGCAAAAAAATTTTTTTTATTTTGTTTTGTTTTTGTATTTACAAGAATATACTATATTTCAGATACACAGTTTCCCCCCTCCCCCTTCAAGCCAGCCTGGGAAGGTCTCCCAATGTAGGCAGGCTTGCCTAATAAATCTCATTATTGGCTCTTCCTGCAGGTGCGAGAGGCGGTTTGATTTTTACGTAAGTCACTTTGGAGTAATGGCAGACAGCGTCTACAGGAAAGTCCAGCAGCGAAGCAGCAGCCAGTAGGGCACTTCCTCTGAGGCGAGGCTAATCTTGGCTCTGCGATCTACAACCTGTCTAGGGTTAACTAACTTCTTTCTCTGTGACTCTTCACCTGTGGTGGCGGCGACGGTGGCTCTGAGCCTGCCTCTCTGCTGACAGGCCGCCTGTTCTGGTAGATGGACGGGTGTTCTGGAACGTTGCCTCCCATGTTCTGATATGTCTGGAAGATGGAAGAGGTAGCAGATGACCATCTGAGCAAGACTCACCTGCGTGCCTCGAAAGCAAAGCACTTAAAAGTCTTGCTTTCATACAGACCGTTAAAAAAATCATGAGTTCGGCGGCTGGAGAGATGGTTTGGTGTTCAAGAGCACTTGCCGCTCTCGCAGAGGACCTGAGTTTGGGTCTGAGGACCCACCGGAGTGGCTGACAACTGCTTATAACGCCAGCTCCAGGGGAGTCAACACTCTCCTCTGTTTTCCGAGGGTCCCCACATACACCAATACACATAAGTGCAAAATAAAAGAGTAAATCTTAACAAAAATAAAGCTATGAATTTGGGTAGTTTCCATTTGCTTTGTTTATTTTTTTCCAGACAGGGTTTCTCTGTGCAGCCTTGGCTGTCCTGGACTCGCTTTGTAGACCAGGCTGGCCTCGAACTCACAGAGATCCGCCTGCCTCTGCCTCCGTATGTGCTGGGGCTACAGGCATGTGGTGCCTTATACACACTGCATGTGCCTTCTTTTTTTTTTTCTTTTTAAGATTTATTTATTTATTATACAGTACTCTGCCTGCTTGTATGCCTGCAGGCCAGAAGAGAGCACCAGATCTCATTATAGATAGTTGTGAGCCACCATGTGGTTTCTGGGATTTGAACTCAGGACCTTTAGAAGAAGAGCCAGTGCTCTTAACCTCTGAGCCATCTCTCCAGCCCTGCATTTGCCTTCTTGTTAGCATATACACCACATGAGGTACAATCCCCGCAGAGGCCAGAAGAGGGTGCTAGACTCCATGGAAGTGGTGGTTTGGGTGACTGTGGGCCGCAGTGGGCGTGAAGCCAGTCCTCTGCACAAGCAGCCTCCCCAGTCCCTTCCACTTGTCCTGGTTTTTTCTTAAATTACAGCTACTCATTTTGGTGAAAAGCAGGAAAAGGCAGATGAATTGCCCTTTTAAGCACAATAACCCTGAGCCCACGGGGTGTTCACGTTAAAGAGTAAAGCAGCAAATGCGACAGGAGATGAGAGGCATGGAGTCAGGATCTGGCCCTCTGCCCTCTCGGCTCGGCTCGTCTAGTCTGGAGCCACTCTCTCTGCTCTGACGGGGGTGCTAAGCAGCTGGTGAGCTAAGCCCCAAGTTCTGATGCTCGAGCAGCATCTAGCTGGGCAACCTATTTTACAGACGGGAACACCGAGGCCAAAGTAGAGACTAGCCATCGCTCTCATGGGGGAGGGACAGGAAGTCGAGCCGGGACGGGTCCCACGGCCGCAGGCCAGAGCCCTTCCCAGCCCCCACCGCACCCCGACGCAGCTGGGGGGAGGCCGTGCTTGAGCTTGGGCCGTTGAGTTAGAAAAGCCCAGCGGCTTCTGGAGGGATTAACGTTCAGCCAGCTAGTCCTTTGCTTTGGACCCTTGAGAGCTTTTAATTTTCTTTTTATTCACTATTTTATTTTATTTTATTTTATTTTATTTATTTATTTATTATCTTTTGGTTTTTTGAGACAGGGTTTCTCTGTGTAGCCTTGGCTGTCCTGGACCCGTTTTGTAGACCAGGCTGGCCTCAAACTCACAGCGATCCACCTGTCTCTGCCTCCCGAGTGCTGGGATTATAGGCGTGCGCCACCACGCCTGGCTTTATTC
Source organism: Acomys percivali (assembly GCA_907169655.1). NCBI lineage: Eukaryota > Metazoa > Chordata > Mammalia > Rodentia > Muridae > Acomys > Acomys percivali. The sequence continues at coordinate 4,077,108 of OU015754.1, read as the reverse complement.
ACAATTTTTTAAACAATGTATTTTGGTCACATTCTCTGCACCCCAACTCCTCCCAGATGCACCCTTCGTTCCTTCACCCATCCAGTTTTGCGTCCTCTCTCTCTCCTTTTTTTTTTTTAAAACCCCGTCAGATATAGTTTGTGATGATCATATCCTCTTTGGTTTGTGGTCGATCCACCAAGGTCTACACCCTTAAAGAAAACGGACTTTCTCCCCTTAAGAGCTTTTAACTTGCTAATCAGTTGGAAGCCCCCAAAGCCTCCATTAGTAAGTAGGTCTCGCTGCACACAACCATGACAGGGTGATCTGGACACACAGTGGCGAGGAAGGCAATCTCCCTCAAGTGTATGTCAGGGCGCCTGGCGCAGCTCCTTCTCGGAGAAGCGTATCACCAAGCCATATCTATACGTACCGCTTCTTCTGCTTCTGTCAGCTGACATCCTAAAAATGAAGTCAGATTGGGGAAGGATGGCCGCTTCCTTGAGTCCGAGGCCCAGCAGGATTGCATTATGAAGTATCTGTAAGAGCAAGAAAACAAAGGCGGAGCTGAGGAGGCGGGAATGGACTCAAGGGGGCAGCATCTGGCCCCCTCGCTCGCTGTGTGGGGCAGCTCCTGCGCCATGCACTGGCTCTGTGGAAAGCTCGGACTAGAGTTTATGCTACATCAAAGAATAGGGGATGTGTGAGGTGGAGTCAAATCCTCAGATGCCACAAGCAGGGGAATTAAATCCTGGAGTACTGCCCCCAGCGAAGGACTAAGTTTGTCTCTGCTTGCTTGCCTACCTGCTGTATCTATCTTCTATCATTTATCACCCATGTACCTATCATCCATCCATCTATCCATCCATTTATCTATCTATCTATCTATCTATCTATCTATCCATCTATCTATCTATCTATCATCTGTCTAGCACAGGCTAGCCTGCTGCCTCAGCCTTACCTCTGCAGTGCTAGATTGTAGGCAAGTGTCCTTTGCCCTTCCCACCTTCCCCTCCCTCCCTCCCTCCCTCCCTCCCTCCCTCTCTCTCTCTCTCTCTCAAAAATTTTTATTTATTGATTAGCTGGTTGACTGGTTTTTTTTTTTTTCAAAGACTCCACTACACAGCTTTGGCTCTCCTCAAACTCACTGGGTACACCAAGCTGGCCTCAAATCACAGACTTCCGCCCGCTTCTCTGCCTTCCAAGTGCACCTGCCGCTGATCCAGGCGTCCTCTGCTTTTAAAAAGCAATCAAAGGTTGGAGAGATGGCTCAGCGGTTAGAGCACTGGCTGCTCTTCCAGACTGCCAGCACTCACATGGTGGCTCATAGTCACCTATAACTGCCGTCCCATGCCACCCAGTGCCCTCTTCTGGTGTGTAGATGTACATGCAGACAAAACATCTAAATGCATAAATAAATAAATCTTTTATTAAAAGATTTATTTAGGGGCTGGAGAGATGGCTCAGTGGTTAAGAGCACTGTCTGCTCTAAAGGACCTGGGTTCAATTCCCAGCACCCACATGGCAGCTCACAACTGTCTGTAATTCCAATTCCAAGGGACCTGACACCCCACACCAATGCACATAAAATAAAATTAAATAAATAAAAAAAAAAGATTTATTTATTATTTATTACTATGTATACAGTGCTCTGCTTGCATGTACTCCTGCAAGCCAGAAGAGGGCGCCATATCACATTACAGATGGTTGTGAGCCACCATGTGGTTGCTGGGAATTGAACTCAGGACCTTTGGAAGAGCAAGTGGCCCTCTTAACCACTGAGCCATCTCTCCAGCCCCCAAATAAATAAATCTTAAAAAAAAAAAAAAAAAAGGAGCTAAGCAACATAGTAGAAAAGTGGGTTTTAGCCAAGTGTGGTGGCACATGTCTTAATCCCGGCACTTAGGAGGTAGAGGTAGGTGGATCTGAGTTTGAGGCTAGCCTGATTTACAGAGTAATTTCCAGGACAACCAGGTCTATACAGAGGAAACCTTGCCTCAAAACTGTAACAACATCAGAGAGACAAACCAAAAACCCCAGGAAATTTATTTCTTTGTTTGTTTTGCAATGCATTTGGAAATTTTACAACACATGGTAAATGTTTGCTATGAAACCCCAGGCTCACAGCACTTACATTTCTTCTGTAGCATAGAATGGCTGGTCCATTTTAAATCCGCTCTGAATCAGTTTGTAGAAGTTAGCATCAACAGGAATGCCAGGGTAAGGGTTCACACCTGGGAAAAACAGGAGCTCAGTGTTGCCGCACAAACATTTGGCTTCCCTTTTTGTTGGTTTGCTTGTTCATATGTTCTGTTTGTAAACAAGCCTGGCCCACCCTGTGCTGTTCTGTGGGTCGAGAAGTCCCCAGGCCTCCTAATCGATTACAGATGGTGGGAAAGGCAGGCCGCTGGACGGCAGCGAGTAACAGTAGAAACGGAAGCAAGCCACGGGAGCCACGGGAGCCACTGAGTGGCATTTCACTTTCTGACGGGGAGGAAAGGAGCGAGGGAGGGCTGAGGAAGGAGTGGGAGAGGCGAAGCCAGAGCCTGCAGTGTGCCACTCGTACCTAGGGAAAATATCTCCCAGAGAAGGATTCCGAAGGACCAGACGTCACTTTTAATTGTGTAGGTCCCTTCAAACAAGCTCTCGGGAGCCATCCACTTTACAGGCAGCCGCGCCTGCCGGACACAGAAGAGGCCGTTCAAGTTCCCGTGTGCAGGCTTGAGGATTTCAGCTTTTTGTTTTTAATTGTATGTGTATGGGTGTTTTGTCTGCACATGCCTAGGTGTGCCATGTGCTTGTCTGCACATGCCTAGGTGTGCCATGTGCTTGTCTGCATGTGCCTAGGTGTGCCCTGTACTTGTCTGCATGTGCCTAGGTGTGCCCTGTACTTGTCTGCATGTGCCTGAGTGTGTCCTGTACTTGTCTGCATGTGCCTGAGTGTGTCCTGTACTTGTCTGCATGTGCCTGAGTGTGTCCTGTACTTGTCTGCATGTGCCTGAGTGTGTCCTGTACTTGTCTGCATGTGCCTAGGTGTGTCATGTGCTTGTCTGCATGTGCCTGAGTGTGTCCTGTACTTGTCTGCATGTGCCTGGGTACCATTTGCATGCAGTGCCCTCCCCTGGAACCACCATTCTAGATAGATGAGAGTCACCACCCGGGTGCTGAGAACCAAGCCTGGGTCCCCTGGAAGAGCAGTCAGTGCTCAACCACTGAGCCATCTCTCCAGCCTCCCTGTGCCCCTTTTGTTGTGGTTAGATGATAATTTGGGGGTGGGGTTGAGACAGGGTTTCTCTGTGTAGCCTTGGCTGTCCTGGACTCACTTTGTAGACCAGGCTGGCCTCAAACTCACAGCGATCCGCCTGCCTCTGCCTCCCGAGTGCTGGGATTAAAGGCGTGCGCCACCACGCCTGGCTTTAGATGATAAAATTTAAAACCTAAGGCCACTCTTTGTAGTTGTTGTTGTTTTTAATGATTTATTTGGTGTTTCGCCTGCATGTATGTCTGTGAAGGTGAATGATTCCCTGGAACTAGAGTTAGAGACAGGTGTGAAAATCTAGCTCGGGTCTTCTGGAAAAACAGCCAGGGTTTGGGTTTGTTTTTTGGTTTTTCACTTTTTCTTTTGAGACAAGGTTTCCCATTGGGCATGGTAGCACATGCCTTTAATCCCAGCACTTGAGAGGCAGAGGCAGGCAGATCGCTGTGAGTTCAAGGCCAACCTGGTCTACAAAGTGAGTCCAGGACAGCCAAGGCTACACAGAGAGGAGACCCTGTCTTGAAAAAAACAAAACAAAAAAGAAAGAAAGAAAGAAAAAGAAACAGAATAAGGCGTCAAGTGCACAAATCCGCCTGCCTCTGCCTCCTGAGTGTTGAGTCTAAGGCGTGGGCAACCGCTCCTGGCAAAATATACTTGTTTAAAAACTAATCTTGGATGCAGGCTTTTGCTTGGACGTGGCAGGTGCTTGGCATTACTACCCAGTGATGACTCTCCATTGAAGAAGAGCTCCTATTTGCTGGGAGGTAAGCGAGTCCAAGCCAATGAGCAGACTCTTTACCAGACTGTTTCTGAGAACAGAATACAAGCGTCATCCTCGAGGACGTGGCAAGGGATTTAAGTTGTCTAGAGCTGACACCAGGCTGCCCTCTGTGGCTTCAGTAACTGCCAGCAGTGTGAAGGGGGCTTGCCTTAGTCTGCACAGCCTTGGCTTTGCACCAGGACACCGTGGCTACTTCCTGGGCACAGGGCTTTTCTGATATGGTTTCAGGAACCTTTATGTTCAATCTGTCAGGCAAAAGCAGAGTCCCAGGAAGAACGCCTTTTTAAAATCCTACGCAAATGGAGTCACCAAATGAATCAAGTGTGCCAGCCTGGGTAGCCCGACTCATTAGTAGAAGGTTATGAATGGAATTCACCTTCCACATGAGGGCCCGCTGGTGGGTTCTTTTATGAACACGAACTATCAGGGCAGTCAGATATTACAACTGCAGCGGCAGTCACTGGGAAGTGATTCTAACTCACTGGAGGAGTTTTCACACTTAGGGGCATTTACCCCCAGTAAAGACCGTTGACTTTGGTTTTAATGGTTTGTTTCCAGGAACCTAGGAGGTGAGTTCAGACCCCTGTAGGAACCCTGATACCACAGCAGGCGACACAACTCAAGACTACCCGCTCGCTACGCGCTCACATCCATGCACGGAGCAACCACAGGCATGTTGCTTTTCTTGGCCTCAATTTCCTCTCCACAGAGCGGGTACTTTCAGAATGAAGAGAGAGGAGGAACTGGATCAGCCCTGACTGCTGGTGTTTCACCAAGAGAGTGATAATACCAAGAGGACCCCTGCCCCCCTTACCCCCGCCAAAC
>OU015754.1:4044492-4069202 GCA_907169655.1 Acomys percivali | reverse complement strand
GGGAGAGATCTGAGAGGCACATACTAGCCTGGAGAAGGCAGAAATGCAAATTCTAAGCACTGGTCTCATTGAGTATATGGCACTTGCAGCATCTGAAAGCTAAAAGTCCCTAGTGAGACTATAGAAGGAGAGGACCACCTGCTTTAGCTTCATGACCAGCAAACTGGCCAGGTGGCCAAGGCAGGGGGCTCTCCACATCTTTATGAGGCACTAATGTCCATGTGGAGTGGGCAGGGAGCTCCAGGAAGGGGAACCCAACAGCGATGAAGGAGACGCAACCCCAGATAGTGAGGCAAGGAGCACTGCCTCAGCTTTACATTTTAACGGGAGAAGACACAGCCAAAATTATCTTTCCAAAGCTAGGGAGAAGTGGAGCAGAAGCAGGGGGTGGCAAGAGAATAAAAAATCTAAAGAAAGCAGAGGGGAAAGTTCAGGAGTAAAAAAGGAGGGAATGACAGGTGAACAGGTGTGTGGAGCATCACCCAAATCCAGGGCCCCCCATTTGGGATCAGCTGGCATTGGGCGAGGCTGTTCTCTGCAGCCCATTATCCATCCTGAAGACCAGATCTGCCCATGGGAAACAAACAGCCTCTAACTCTTATTGAAATATCATTAGCCAAGGAGAATCAAGTTCACCTCATAGAAAAGCCTAGAACTTGAATTTCGCCCCTGGAGCCCAGAGGGGCTTTGTCTCGGATCATTGTCTGCCCTTTGCCATTTCGCTCTTTTTGTCTGATGTTTTGGTGGGATGCTGAGGACCTCTGGCATTCTACACAAGTTGTCATCCGCTTAGCTACAGCCTTAGCCCCATGGTTTCTTCTTTAGGCAATTCATTTCCCATAATATCTTCTGTTCCCTGTGACGGCTCAGCATTGGTTGCCAATTTGGCCACGTCTGGAACACCAACAGCAAGCAGCCGGTCAAGCGAGTCAGTGATTGGATTGCCTGCAGCCAGAAGACCCACCTAACACCTGGGCCAACACCTGGGCCGCCATACTTTCTGGTGGCAGCCCGCCCCACATAAAAGAACACAAGGAAGGAGGCATCTGTTTTTTGCCTGCTTGCCCTCACTCTTGCTGGCACGTTCATCTGTCCTGCTGCTGAGGCAAGTCTTCACTAACATGGGGACCGTCTTCTTCAGGATTCCAACACAGAATGAAGAGCAGCTGCTGTCTAGCCTTCCCCGGGGACACCACCACCAGATTGGGTGTGCTGAGACACCCAGCCTCAGGCACCAAACAAGTACCAGATTGCTGTCTTTTCTGTTGGGTGAAAACCACTGTTGGACTGCTTGGACCACAGCCTGTAAGCCATGCTAACACATCTCGTGTGTGTGTGTGTGTGTGTGTGTGTGTGTGTGTGTGTGTGTGTGTGTAGAATAATGTTCTTTATTCTATCTGTTACGTTCCTTTAAGAACCTTAACTAGGGGCTGGAGAGATGGCTCAGTGGTTAAGAGCACTGACTGCTCTTCCAGAGGTCATGAGTTCAATTCCCAGCAACCACATGGTGGCTCACAACCATCTATAATGCGATCTGAAGCCCTCTGCAACACTGTATACATAATAATAAGTAAATAAATCTTTAAAAACAACAACAACAACAACAAAAGAACCTTAACTAACATACTACCCCTCTGAAATACACACATCTATTCCTATGGAGAAACTCTGAGCTCCAATATTTTGTGTAGGATGAATATACAGGTTACCAAAAAAAAAAAAGTGTGTGCTTTTTCACCTGCTAATTTGCTTATTACAACATCCTTCAGCAGACATAAAGATCCCAGGCCTTGGTGTGGTGAGAAGCTGCCTTTGCCGCTCCAAGGGGAGGCTCTGGCGGCTCACAGTGTGAAACAGGAAGAAGGAACAGGTGGAGACACAGCATGGTTTGAGGCAGGTCCCGCAGCCTTCCTGTTGCAGTCCCTGTGAACATGGGGGCTAGCAACTGTGAATGGCTCTACAGTGCAGTGGCGACACGGGTCCAGGTTGGCTGGCAGGGGAGACCGAGTTCCACTCATTCCCCTGACTGCGGGCACTCTGTGCAGGGACCGCTGTGTCAGCAGGGATGACGACACTGGACCCTGGCTTCTCAGGGACTTCCAACTAACTTCCCTAGACGGTCCGAGGGACTTCCACAGGGTGGGGGGTGGGGGGGCACCCTGGGCCCTTATGCTGCAGACAATACTTGTAGGCATGAAAAGTGTCAAGGGCAGGAGGGCGACAGTAGGGGAGACATGTCAAAAATGAACAAGAAACAAATGTGAGGACATCTCTTTTCCATAGCTGCACGCACACGTTCTTTCCTGCCGGTCCCTTTACACATTTTCCATTAGTTTTTTCTTTAAAAGGTGCTTACCGACTTAAATTCCAGGAACTCCATGCCTTTGGCCACTTGATACGCAAAGCATAAAAGGTCCTCAAATGTCAGCACGTTCAAATCTTCTTCTTCTTCCAGCCTCTTTTGGTTTTCATACTCAATCTCATCTGTAAAAATATACCCAGTCTTCACTTTCCCCAGGCACTGGGTGGTGGCCTATCAGAGCTCCCTGAGAAGAGAGCTGAGGTGGCAGTCAGCGTGCAGGGTTGATCTGACCTCCCACTCGCATGGTGTCCCGCACACAAGGTCCGCCACACAAAGGAAGGGCTGTTTGATCTTTGGAGAAAACAAAAGTAGCCACCAAGCCGCCTCCCAACCAGGGCAGGTTCCTGGGCACCAGGACAGAATTGCTCCTGCTTGGATCCTTACGAGGTCACCCCAAGGGGTCTGTGTGTGAAGCCGGCAGCCACCTTTCTCACTTCCTGACTCCAGTCCCAGGAAGCGACTGCACTGACCCGCCTGCTCTATAGCTCCATGGAGCCCTGGCTGTCCTGGAACTTGCTATGTAGACCGGGTTGGCCTCGAACTCACAGACAGCCTGCTGCTGCTCTGCCAACTGCGTGCTTGGGTTAAGGTCGTGCACCACCATTCCCGTCCTGCCTTTGCTTCCTCTTTTTTTTTTTTTTTCCCCTCCCCCAGTCATTTTTCTCTCTATAAAGGAGCCTCTTAGCCCATTTGAACACTTGTCCTGTTTTATGGAATGAAGCACTGCTCAACGCCCCAGGGGCTGGAGAGATGGCTCCGTGGTCAAGAGCACTGGATGGACGGTCTTGCAGATGGCCAGCCTGGTCTATAGAATGAGACCAGGACAGCCAAGGCTACACAGAGAAACCTTGTCTCCAAACAAACAAACAAACAAACAAACAAAAAAACTGGTCTAATGTTGCTTTCATCCTAAGACGGTTAGAAGGAATGCACAGAGGATGCACAGTTCATGAAATATGGTGGGCAGTTGATCAGTCTTTGTGCCCCCAGACACCCTGACAGATTTACCTAGTGTGAAAGGGTTCCCAGCACCCTATGATGACTCACAACTAGAGACTAGGATTCTCTCCTCTGGCCTCCACAGGACCAGGCACACATCATGGTGTGTTTACATACATGCAGGCAAATACTCATAAAATAAAAACAAAAACAAAAAATGTGAAAATCGGCCAGCCTGGTCTCCAAGGCTACACAGAGAAACCCTGTCTCGAAACCCTCCCCCCCCCAAAAAAAGTGAAAGTCTTCTCAGTTGATAGTATCAGGAATGGGTCTTTGTGAGTGGCCATGTTAAAAGAATGGGACCAGGGTCTCTATGAGAGACAGAGAAGAGGATGGGCACAGCTCCTCAGGTAAGGCTGTTTGCACAAAGGTTGCTCCCTGGAACCCATGTGGTGAAAGGAGAGACTGGAGTCCCCTAAGTTGCTCACACCCACTTCCCCCACTCCCCCCACCTCTGTCTCTGTCTCTGTCTCTCTCTCACACACACACAATGCCAAAAAAAATTTTTTTTGTTTTGTTTTATTGGTTTGGTTTGGTTTTTCGAGACAGGGTTTCTCTGTGTAGCCTTGGCCATCCTGGGCTCACTCTGTAGACCAGGCTGGCCTCGAACTCACAGCAATCCGCCTGCCTCTGCCTCCCGAGTGCTGGGATTAAAGGCGTGCGCCACCACGCCCAGCTCAAAAAAAAAGTTTTTTAAGGAGGAGAAAGTTGTGTGAGGACTGGGGACCCAGCAGGAAGATCCTCGTGTGCACGTGGGAAGCAGGGTTCACCTGCACCTTGGTCCTAACTTTTTGGCCTCTAGAACTGTGAAAAAGAATATTTGTAGTTTTTGCCACCCATATTCAGTAATGTGCTAAAGCAATCTGAGTGAAGATCATGAATACTAATTATGGCTCCTTCTTGGGTCTGCAGAGACGGCTCATTGGTTAGAGTGCTGGCCATGACCCTAGCCCCAAGGATCTAGCACCGTCTTCCGGGACCCCGGGGAGGGACTCCCTCCCTTTCACACTAGGTAAATCTGTCAGGGTGTCTGGGGGCACAAAGACTGATCAACTGCCCACCATATTTCATGAACTGTGCATCCTCTGTGCATTCCTTCTAACCGTCTTAGGATGAAAGCAACATTAGACCAGTTTTTTTGTTTGTTTGTTTGTTTGTTTGTTTGGAGACAAGGTTTCTCTGTGTAGCCTTGGCTGTCCTGGTCTCATTCTATAGACCAGGCTGGCCTTGAACTCACATTGATCCACCTGCCTCTGCCTCCCGAGTGCTGGGATTAGAGGTGTGCGCCACCATGCCTGGCTGTTAGACCAGTTTGTAAGTGACAAGTGGAGCCTCTGGACAGCTAAAGACCCTGTCTGGAGCCAGAACTCACCCAAACTCTAGAATTCACTGTCTACCAGGTACAGGGTGGCTCCAATCAGCTTACAGCTTTATAAAGAATATTCTGAACAAACCAAACAGTTTCAGGCGTTTGTTAGCTGGCCATGGGCATGAACTTCACAACTATCGGCTTCTGATTTTCCAAGAAAGAAGCACAGATAAAGCCTGTCACTGACACAGTGACAAAGACACAGTGCTTCTGCTCTGGTGGCACGGCTCAGAGAGTCACGCTGCCACCAGGCCTGCAACCTGACTCTCACTAGTTGTCCTCTGACCTCCATGGGGTACTATGGCATGAGGATGTGCACACGCACACTTACACGTATACACATACATACACAATACATACATACACACATACACATACACACATATACAATACATATACACATACATACACTGCACACATACACACATATATACACAGACATATACACACAGACATGCATATATACACATGTACATATACATACACACATATACACATACACACATACATACACTACACACATATACATACACTCATAATATTTATTTATTTTTTTATTATGTATACAGTACTGTGCCTGCTTATACCCCTAAAGGCCAGAAGAGGGCATCAGATCACATTATAGATGATTGTGAGCCACCATGTGGTTGCTGGGAATTGAACTCAGGACCTCTGGAAGAGCAGTCAGTGCTCTTAAACTCTAAGCCATCTCTCCAGCCCCACACATGTAATTTTTAAACAAGCTTAAAAGTAGCTGGTATGGGACTCTTGGATTCATTTCAAAGTGCTGCCAATGAGAATAAAATATTACCTTCAGAATGAGTTGAATTCCCATTGAACCCTGAGACACGATCCAAGGCCGGGTGCATCTGAACTTCTCGTGAACCGGGCATACTATTAAAAATCAATTTGTTTCTTAGTTATTTACATAGTTCTTCTGAGCAGACATTTTGTTAGCAAAAGTACAATTCATGGGAGGAGCGGACTCCAGTTACAAATGGGCTTTTAAATGAAAAGCACACAGGCGGCTTGCCAGTGGTGCCCTGGGGTCTACAGGTGCACTCACTCACTGTCACATGCGAGCTGGGTACACAAACAGAAGTGGGGGGCGATGAGTGACCTGCTGTGCCCTGAAGTTTATTAAAGAAAGGAGCAGTGCCTGCCGCTTCCCCTTTCAGAATGTCTACAGTACAGAGCTTATAAAGGGGTGGTTTCGCCCTTTGATCTGTGGGTTTCTGCTGTGCTGGGAGTGCAGCATGCGCTCTGCTGCGAAGGTGCGCCCCAGCTCAGCACGACCTTTCCAAACCAGCTTCTGGAAAGCATGCTTCTGTCCTCTGGGGAGGAAACTAACAGCCGCAGCACAATCTCATATTCATTCTCTCTCTCTCCCTCTCTCTCTCTCCCTCTCTCTCTCTCTCTCTCTCTCCAACACAGGGTTTCTCTGTATAGCCCTGGCTGTCCTAGAGCTCGCTCTGGAGACCAGGCTGGCCTTGAACTCACATAGCTCCACCTGCCTCTGCCTCCCGTGTGCTGGGATTACAGGTGCGCACCACCGCCTCTCCCTGGCCAGACTCTCTTTTCAAGCATATTAGATGCTTGCACCAGGACAAATACAGACTCAGTATTTCTCAACATAGGAGTTTACCCCAATCTATAATCCCCTTACCTTTGGAAAAAACAAAATGCTTTACTGCTTTCAGTACACAGATACTCCAGAATAAATCGCCAGGCTGTTTAATACCTCAGTGACTAAAAATTAACCAAAGGATCTGAACATCCATCTGTGCTAGGATAGTTTCTCAGTTCCAGGGCTCTCACAGAGGCTGGGGGTGTGGCTCAGGGGTGGAGGATGTGTGCAGCCCTGGGTCTGCCCTTGTACTACAAACTCTCCCAATAGTAAATGATGAAAGACAATAATAAACAAATCAGGGATAGTTACAGATGAACAGTGGTAACCAATGACAACCAGAGCGGATGGCAATAGTGAGCTCTTTGTAGAGTTACTTAAACCGTAAGGGCTGTTTATTTCTGGGCTTCCTGTTTAGTATTTTGGGCCACGGTTTCCGGTAGGTAAGTGAAACTTTATTAAGTAAGAGAGGAATAATGGGGCAGAAGTCCACTGTACCCACAAACACTGCCTGAGGTGCCAGGCGATTGCTGGGTTTGAGCTGGGCATGCGCAGTGGCCACTGTACCCACAAACACTGCCTGAGGTGCCAGGCGCTTGCTGGGTTTGGGCTGGGCATGCGCAGTGGCCACTGGGCGCCTCTCCCGAGTGTATAATCACGAAGCGCTCTCACGTCTCTTACCTGGAATTTGACTGTGACTGGAAAGTAGGGTAAAAACTGAAATTATGCTCCTTAAAAATCTCTGTCCACGTCCTGTGAAACTTCTCTCTTTTACTTCTTAGATAGTTGAGGAGGTCGCCATAGCAACAATACTCAAAAATCAAGTACACTGGCCCTGAAATGGTTACAATTTTAGTTACAGGTACAGACAAACCCCAGGCCGCTGTTTCAGAATCACGCATAGCACAGCACGGCCTATGACCTTTCAGTTCTCCCTACCTTCGAACGCACTTTTTTCCCCCCAAAACAGGGTTTCTCTGTGTAGTCCTGGCTGTCCTGGACTCACTTTGTAGACCAGGCTGGCCTCGAACTCATAGAGATCCGCCTGCCTCTGCCTCCCCAGTGCTGGGATTACAGGTAGGCGCCATGTACATGTCGCACCCGGCTTGGAGAGCACTTTTGATGACCCCGTACCTTAGACTTCACATCCGATCTCAGCTTTATGCACAGAAGTCTGTGTTTTCCACCCTTTCTCTGGAGCTCTGAAGCATGGGTGTGCTGAGCTCTGAAACTATTTTCACTACTGCATTTAGGCTTCACAGCTCGGGACAAGCTCAGGCACCAACAACATGAACATGCAGGGTTTTTCAGGAGATTAGAATTCTGGGACAGATAGAGTAGGTGAAAGAGGAGGGTCCGCCTGCTCTACGGGAAGGGGGGGAGCACCTGAGCTGGGGCTGGGGGAGGGACGCACATGGGAGCGGAGGCCTCACCACCTCCAGCTGCAGACTTTGGAGCAGCTGCTCCGTGTGCTAACGTGCAAACGGACGTTACCTGAGAGTGTGCACGCCCCCAGCAGGTTCACGATGTTGTCATGGTGCCCCAGGCGGGTCATCATTTTGAGCTCCGACATGAGCGCTTCTCTTTCGCTGCTGTCAGCTTTCTCTGTTAGCGGAGGAGCAGACACAGTGTTGACTTCGAGTAGCTGTGTGCAGTTTTATAAATCAACATTTTCCTCACTTCAGATCACAACTTACATAAATTCAAAACTGTGAGAGAAAAACTGAAACGGACATGGCATGTGGATTTAAATAATGCCCTGTGTTTTTAGGACAGAGTTTTAAACCATGAGTTATAAATGTTAATGATATGGCTGTATCTTTTTCTTTCTTCCTTGAGACAGGATCTCCCTATATAGCCCTGCCTGGCCTGGAACTCACCCTGTTGATTTGGCCGTCCAGAAATTCCCCCCAAGAACCACCTAATTCTACCTCTTGAGTGCTGGGATCAAAGTATATGCACCGCCATGCCCAGCAAGGATATACGTCTCTACTCAACTTTCCATGACCAACAGAAATAAAACTCCTTCCACCCCAATTTGTTTGTTTGTTTTGTTTTTGTTTTTTCAAGACAGGGTTTCTCAGTGTAACACTGGCTGTCCTGGATTAGTTTTGTAGGCCTCGAACTCACAGCGACCCCCCTGCCTCTGCCTCCCGAGTGCCTCCCGAGTGCCTCCCGAGGCCGCCAGGTGCTTATTCAGCTGAAAGGGCAGCTAGGAGGAGGAGTTTCAGCAAGCATAGTTGTCTCCAGCATGAGGCTTGCCCTTAGGCCCGGAACCTTCCATTTCTAAGTATGTCCAACAGGGGTAAGTTAGTGAAGCAGACACATCTACTATCCGACCAATGCAATCTCCCCCAGGAACAGAGGCAAACAGTGTGGCAGACTGTTCTCACAACCGTGCTAGGAAGCAAGCTCAACGGCTGCTACTCTCAGCGTTCCTGTCTCTGAGGCTTGGGGTGCCCCTGCCTCCGTGGGTTTGGGGGTCCCGTGGGTACAAGGGTGCCAGGGACAAGAGAGAAGGGTAGCATCTTTCTTTGGCTTCTCTACTCCAGGTTCCCTGCACTCTTGGTTCAAAGCCGACGCTGCTGGTTATCTATAGATGGGGGGCTTGCTCATCTGGGATTCTGGTATCTGCACAGGGGATTGTGGAGCCAGCTTCCTACAGAGAGTGAGGGATGACCAAACACAATAAAGGAAGTACAGTGGGGGTCACACTAGAGGCACACTGAACAGCCTGAAGAGGCCAGGAGAGGGGCCCACAGGACCTGGGGGGAGCTGAGTATGTCTCACCCTCAGCGGGCCTGGACACAGAAGACCGCCGCTGCCGCAGACTGCCACAGCAGGATAAGCACAATGCCGGGCATGGTGGCAAACGCCTCTAATCCCAGCACTCGGGAGGCAGAGGCAGGTGGATTGCTGTGAGTTCAAGGCCAGCCTGGTCTACAAAGCGGGTCCAGGACAGCCAAGACTACACAAAGAAACCCTGTCTCGAAAAACCAAAAAAAAAAAAAAAACCAAAAAAACCCACAACTGTGCCCGAGTCTACAGCCTACAGCTCTGGGAGAAGTCTGGCTTAAGGCCGAAGACATGGTGATGATGATGATGATGATGATTTTAATGCTAGGATTAAGCTCAGGGCCTCAAGCACACTGAGTTTGTGTTCTACCACTCAGCTACATCCACTCCCCCCACACCCCACCTCCCCAGACTTGATCTTGCCCCGGCGTGAGAGGAGGCTTCCCCATGGAAGTGATCACTAAGCTGACCTCTGAGTGAAAGGGGAAGGGCAGGTGGGAGGATTCACCTGTGCAAGGCTGTGGGCGGGGAAGCACGGCAGGCAGCGTGGGGAACTGAGAGGAGCCGTGCTGAGCCTGAGGTGGGGAACGGAGCCACGGCTCCTCCGTTGCTCAAGATTGCGGGAACCACTCTCAGACCAATAGAAAGCCACCGGCAATGAACGCTAAGGGCTGTGCGAAGCGGGGGTGGTGTGTGTGTGTGTGTGTGTGTGTGTGAGACCTTTTCTGCACCATGCCCCATGCCACCTCAGCACATGGTCCCCAGCAGAGCATGTGAGCATCTGCTTTAGAAGCTACCATCGGTGGCCAGGGGAGATGGAACTGGACCACCATGGGACAGGGAGAAGAGGATGGGCCCAGCAGACGCTGCAGGAGACCTGTTGGGAAGGCTGAGAGAGAAGCAGATGTAGAGTGTCGCTGTAACGCCCCAGGTTGGAGTAGAGCTGGGGTTGAGGGTTGGGGGACTTCATCTTGGGTGAGTGGCACGGAGAGGCAAGTATTGCCAAGGCTTAGGGAAATGATTATGAGAGCTGTTGGTGCAGAAGACGGAGCTGGGTTACGGGGGGGGGGGGGGGGGGGGGGGCTGGCGAGTGTGTGGGGTGAGTGGAGCCAGGAGGAACTCCATAACAGGAAGCTGATGGTGGCACTGTTACAATAGCCAACCCCCTGCAGCAGAGGGTTGGACAATGAAAACGTGGTCCCCAGGATGGCGGTTTACTCAGCTGCAGAGAATGGGGTTGTGCCATCTGCAGAAAGACGGATGGAACTAGACACTGTCCCATCATGTTAAGTGGAAAAGCCAAACGCGGGAAGACAGAGAGCACGTGTCGTCTCTCATCTGTAGAATCCAGATGAGAAGGAAGAGGCATGGAAATCAAAGGAGAGCTGTCCCGGAAGCGGAAATGGGCCGAGAGGAGGAAGGGAACTGAAGGAAGAGGGCAGTGGGGGTGGAAGTGAACAGGACCAAAGTATGCTTTAGATATAGGTGGGAAAATGCCACAGTGACACTTTTCATTTTGTGGAACTAAGATGTGCTTGTGAAGAAAAACAACGTAAAAGAAATACACATTTTTGTTGCCTGGATTTAACAAGTGATATTGCTTCAGAGTTTTGCACCTTGCGAATACAGAAGGGGGGTCCATCCCTTTCCACATGCTGAACTTGATCTATAGAAAATGTATGTATATTAAACCATACTCATGTATGTATATATGCATATGTGTATATATATGCATACACATGTATGTATGCGTGTATATACATACAAATATATATATCTTGTGATATATCTCCAAGGTAGCCTAGCATCCATTATATATGTATATGTATACACACACATAGTGGCATTGCATTAAAAAAAAGACTAGATGGGGGGCTGGAGAGATGGTCTAGCAGTTAAGAACACTGACTGCTCTTCCAGAGGTCCTAAGTTCAATTCCCACCAACCACACGGTGGCTCACAACCATCTATAATGTGATCTGATGCCCTCTTCTGACATGCAGGTGTCCATGCAGGCAGAGCACTGTATACATAATAATAAATAGATAAATCTTAAAAAAAAAAAAAACTGGATGGAGGAAGAGCTATCAAAGGACTGAGATAAAGTGAGGGACGTAGGAGGAACCCAGGGCGTGGAATCTGGGGGCGCTGTGTTCTGCGAAGGAAGGGCAGTCAACAGTACCTCAGATGTTGCTTGGAGGTACGAAGCTCGGAAAACGATGCCCCAAGCCCCCAAACAAAGCCTGGTAGCTCTGGACTAAAGGAGTAGCCTCAAGGATCCCCTACTGTCTCATGCCACCCCCTGCCACCCCCTGCCACCCCCTGCCACCCCCTGCCACCCCCAGCCACCCCCTGCAACTCCCTTGTCTCTTAACCCCCGTGCAGTCCAAACTACAGAGACAGGCCTTCTGAAGCTCCTGTGTCACTGTGAGAAATCCTTTCCGCGGACAAACGGCCATTGCCGTGAAATCTTGGAAAGACAAGACTAAAAGTCTCCATCCACAGGACACCCTACCCAGAAAGACTTTTGTATTCTATCACCTAAGAGGTTTTGTTGTATGATCAGACAGACAGACAGACAGACAGACAGACAGACACACATACACACACACACACACACACACACACTTCTTCCATTCCTCTAACACAAGTTTCCTCTTCTTTCTGTAACCCAGGTTGTACAGAAGCATCAGTCACCTGGCTAGGAGGAGGCTCGGACTGTGAGATTTCTGTCCATGATTCCGTGTGCCATTTCTCCTATCAGTCTGTGTGCTGCAACGTACATCAGTGATGTGTATGTGTGCGCATGTATGTGTATGTGCGTGTATGTGTGCATATATGTGTGTCTGTGTGTGTGTGTGCATATGTGTCTGTCTGTGTTTGTGCATATGTGTTTGAAGGGAGGGACTCCCGTTATCCTTACAGAGATCAACTTAGCAAGAGACCGGGGCCAGACAGGCATGAGAGCACACACCCCAGCATCCGTGAGGTAAAGGCTGCAGAGGTGTGAGTCCAGAATAAAGGGCTGGGGATGGCTCTCCGAGGGAGAGGACTTGCCCAGCATGCACAAAGCCCTGGATTCAATCTTTAGCACTGGGCTCGACATCAGCCGAGGGTGCCCGTCTCTGAAGGTGACCAGGGCAGAGCGGGAGGTGAGGAGTACCCTGGTTTGGTCTTCTACCCAGAATCTGTGTCAAACTGTACCGCTGAAGCCAATCAAAAGCGAGCAGAGAGAAAAGAGGAAGCAGTGACATTTGCCTTCTTGGCTTGTACTCTTTACTCATAAACATGCCCCTGCTGCCTTCCTTATTAACCTTGGCAAACAGAACTGTCAGGATAGCAGGAGAGACCAGAGGGGGGCAGGGAGGCAGCTGCATCCCTTCTCCAAGAGACTTTGCTGAGATACCCCACCCCACCCCCCACCCCGCCTTCGCCTTCTGTACCTTTGAGCATTTTCACCGCCACCTGAATCGAGACTCCCGTTTTACTAATCCCATAGGCTGTGGCATTCACCACTCTCCCAAAGGCACCAGACCCCAGGACCTTCCCTGCAAAGATGGAGTCAGCACGTGTTAAAATTTTTGCAAGGCAGAGGAGACACCACAGAACCCCTGAGCATTCGATCCTTACCGAACTCTAAGTTTTCTCTTGGAAACTCCCACTTGAGGTCATATTCATAGTCCCTGAAGTCAACGTAGAAGTACTCATTCTCCAGGGGACCAGTCACCTGAACCATCTGCAGCTGGCTTTCGTACCTAAATTGCTTGAGAGATGCAGGGAGTCAGCAGCAGGGCCTCGGCGCTGCTGAGGCAGGAAGGTGCCTTGACCCTTGACCTGGCTTTTACCTTTTTGTACTTGTGACAGATCAGGACACTTAGGACGACAATGAAGGGAAGACAGAGCCCAAAGGTAGCGTAGAAGGAGATGTTGTCTGGGATGAAAGGGAAGGGACCTGCAAGAGAGGCTAGCCGGAGAGAGAAAACTCCTGTGTGCGGCGATAAACAGTCAGTCCCTCTCCAGTGAGACTTTTCTCACATCCTGTTTGAGTAACCACGATTTTCGGCCCTTATGGGCATTCTGTGTATTCTGGGCATCCCAGAGAAAGTTGGACGCTGTTTCTGAAAACGGCGTCCTTCCAGAAAATTAAACTTAAAATGAAAAATGACCGTGGGCCAGGTGCGGTGGCACACGCCTGTAATCCCAGCACTCGGGAGCCAGAGGCAGGTGGATCTCTGTGAGTTCCAAGCCAGCCTGGTCTACAAAGCGAGTCCAGGACAGCCACGGCTGCACAGAGAAACCCTGCCCCCCCTCCCAAAAAAAACAACCAACCAACCAACCAACCAACACCACCCAACAAAACAACTAAACAGTAATGTCATATGAATAAAACCCATGTAAGTTTCCCACCAAGCTCCAGTCAGAATCTGCTACTCATATTTGTCACATGAGCGTGGAGAGGGGTGTATGTGTGTGCATGTTTGGCTGCATGTGTGTCTGTGCACCGTGTGCATGCCTGGTGCCCTCACAGGCCAGCAGAGGCCGTCAACTCCCCTGGAGCTGGAGTTACTGATGGTGGGGAGCTGGGTGCTGGGAATCGAACCCGGGTCCTCTGTAAGAACAACTGCTCCTAACCACCGAGCCATCTACCCAGAGCCATAGCTTTGGTTTATTTGCTTGGTTTGTCTTGCATTTTCCTGAGCCCCAGGGGGTCACTGTGGGGCCCAGACTGGACTTGAATTTGGGAGCCTCCTGCTTCTGCCTCTGGAATGTGAAGTGGGCTGCACCATTACTTCTGGTTTGAACTAATCAATGTTATCTGGGGATTCTAAACTATTAGTGCAATTTTAGAAAGGCTCTAAAAACAACCCCAAAATCTCCGGTGGCGAGCGAAAAGTAAATAAAGGGATTAAGGAGGCTGAAAAGGACCAAGATTCCAGCTCACTAAGTCTCTTCTGCTGCATGTATTCACCCCACCAAAAATTCACAGGACTCCACCTCCTCGTTGCTGCTGAGCCATACGCCCCAAGGATAACTGAGTCCCCGAAAATGTGAAATGGGACCGAGTCTGCCTGGGGATTCTCGCCTGACTCAAAAAGACCTTATGCTCAGTCAGAATTATGTGCTCCGGTCCGAATCCCCCCATCAAAGCCAGCCACGGCGCCCGACTTCATATGGTGAAATTTCTGGGGACAACCAGCAGTTGCGCACCTGGTGACCTTAGAAGGATGGTTTCGCAGGACGTGCCCACGGAATTGTATGCACAGCATTTGACCAGGAGCCCTTTCCCAGCCTCACTCATGTTTAGAGTGCTGCTTGACACCCACTGTCCAAACACTTTCCTGTTAGCCATTTTATTCCAAACTCCTTCTGGGATTTCCTCAGTGCAGCTGAAAGAAAAAAAAAAAAAAAAAAAAGGCGGAAAAAGGAAGTTAGTTAGATGGGCGGGGCTCGTGGTAAGATGGGAAGTGAGGGTTTCTATTGGCGGTTCCCAAAGAAACAAGCTGCGGCTAAAGGAAGTGACGTCAGCCTCAGGCTGCCTGAGGAGCTTCAGTCGGTCATGGGGAAGGGTCAGGGAATCTAATGCCTTGTCCTCACTTTCCTTCTACCTCTTTTTCTTTTTCCTTTCCCTCTCCTCCCTTGCCTTCTCTTGTCCTCCCTCCCTCCCCCACCCCTTTCTTCCTTCTTGTGTTTTTAGAACGGGGCCTCACTATATACCCTAGGCTGGCCTCAAACTCTAAGATCCTCCTGCCTCGGCCTCCTGAGTGCTGGGATTACAGGCGTGCGCCGCCGTGTCCAGCCTGGCTCTTCCATTTTTTTCAAGAGACGTCAAGTTTCTCATTACTTGGGAGACTCGTCCGAGCATTTCTTCCAGGTCCAGGAGGGTAGTGGGTATCCATCAGAGGAGCAGGACGCCTGGATGCCCGAGGTCTTTGCTAGCACTTGGGGTTTCTCTGTAAGAAGTGACATACAGGGGCTGGAGAGATGATGGCTCAGAGGTTAAGAGCACTGTCTGTTCTTTCAAAGGTCCTGAGTTCAAGTCCCAGCAACCACATGGTGGCTCACAACCATCTACAACGAGGTCTGGTGTTTCCTCTTCTGGCATGCAGACACACATGCAGGCAGAATACTGTATACGTAATAAATAAATCTTTTTTTTTTTAAGTGGCATGCAATAAGCTAATGGAAGGTGCATCTTTCCAGAACCAGCTGTGAGCTAGCCTCAGCTTAAGCTGCCTATCTACCACACGGCACAGCCCCTCATTTAGGATGCCTCACTTCTTTGGTTGGTACCTCCCTCCTCTGTTGTGTAACCTCCTTGACGGGTGGAGGCAACACCTCTCTGTGGCTTACCTCCTAGAGGGAGCTGAGGTGTAGACCTGCCATCTACCGCATGCACATGCACACGCAACACAACACTTACCATCTGCAAACAAATCTAATGAGCTATATTGTCTTTTTTTTTTTTTAATTAATTTATTCTTGTTACATCTCTATGGTTATCCTATATTGTCTTTTTCTTACTTATGCACAGACCAGAAATGAAAACCATTACAAACAAACAAATAGTAGGCGGCTCCTCGGCTTTTCCGTAATGTCTCTTTCAAAGCGCCAAGCCAGTAAAGTCACAACAAGAGCACCGGCGTGTCAGAGACGGAACAAACACAGATTGACTAGAGCCAACTACAGGAAGCATAGAGCTTACAAAGCAATTTCAGTAGCCAGAGAGATGGCTCAGTGGTTAGAGCACTGGCTGCTCTTGCAGAGGACCTGGGTTCTGTTGCCAGTGCCCACATAGACATAAAAATAAATCTTAAAAAAAACAAGTTTGATAGCATCCCTTCTAAGCTGTGTTTGGGTCCTCTTGGTTAAAAATTAACAGGGAATAAGATAGACAAAATGAGATTTAACTTACTTCTTATATTCAGCGTGAACATTTTGGTGAACTGAGCATCATCGTTTTCTGCGTGGAATATGTACTCTCCTGGTTTGTTCTTATGATCGCAGAATTTAGATACGCTGTGTGAGAAAGGATTAAGGATGGACTCAGCCTGGTGTTTCCAGGAGGCTACGGTGAAGAACAGCACGTGGAGGAGCTGTTGGGTCGTCTCCCCACTTACTGACGTTCACCAGGCAGAAGGTGCCTGTATTCTAACCCTTGCTACTCAAAGTGTGGTGCCCGGACACAGCCTCACCATCAGCATAGGCAGCATCTGAGAGCCTTGCAGAGATGCAAACATAGACCCTAGCCAAGCCTGCAGAGGCAGCAGAATGCACCTCTTAGAATGCTGTCCGAGCCGTTCTGCACGACAAATGTTAGAGCACCCTAGGGCTGGGGGAGAGACAGGGATAGCCCTGGCTCTGCTCTTCCAGACCTTACATGGACTCCCCCTGCAGGCAGAGGAACCCTCTGCTCCCTGAAATGACTGAGTCCCTGGTGATGAACCAGTCAATGACCAACCATTGACTTAAACATGATGGTTAACGCTAGCAAGCGCCAACCCACCGAGATCTTTAACTGATGGGGTAGGCTCCAGTGCCTCCTTGGGATGCACAGCAGGCATGCGTTTTTACATAGGGAGCGTCGTGTTGTGGGTTGTCACCAGACGCGCCAGGCCTATGGGATAATGGCACCTGTGGTGGGACACTGCCAAGAGTTAGAGAGGGCCAGGGACTACCCACCATGACAGGGCTGAAAGAGGAGGAAAAGGTTGTGCTCAGGAGATAATGTCATATAAGGCTATTAGGGAAATAGTTTTATGTATTTATTTACTTTAATTAAAGTTTTGTGTTTAAGTTATAAAATGTACAATTACTGGGCTTAATCATGGCACTTTCATACATTGTCATCATCTTTGTTCTAATTTGTCCCCTTCCCCTGTTGCCTTCCTTTGGCAAGATATTTAATTAGACTGTCGCTTACTTGAATTTGAAGGGAGGGAGAGAGAGCGAGAGAGGAGCGAGAGAGAGCTAGAGCGAGATAGAGTGAGACTGTGAGAGCGAGAGAGACAGGAGACAGAGACAGGAGACAGAGAGAGACAGAGACAGAAGGGGGGATGGGGTTGGCTCATGCAAACATGGCGGGATAGACCTGTAGCAGGCGTGCTGAGGAGGCGGCCCAGCAGATGGAGGCTCTAGTCACCAAGCCTGCTGAGGGGAACCTCATCTCCGGAAGGCACAAGGTAGAAGGACAGAACTGACTCCCAGGGTTGCCCTCTGACCCCCACACACAACACATGTGGACACGCACATAAAAAATAAATAGGTAAAATGTAAAAAAAAAAAAAAAAAAAAAATGTACTTTGAGAAAAAGAAAGTGGCAGGAATCAGCATGGAGCCGGCCAAAAGCCTGCCAAGCAGGAGGCAGACCTGAAAGTTCCCTCCTGCTAGCTCGCTCTCTGTCCACAGGACAGAGCGAAAGCACCTCGATCCCAGCGGGGAATTCATGCCCTCTTCTGGCTGCCATGGGCACCCGGCTGGCACATGCTGCACATAACACATACATTGAGGCAAACACTAATGCACAGGAAATAACAATACATAACCCCTCCTTTTTTTTTAAAGTTCAAGGCCAAGTTCAAGGTCACAAAGTGAGCCTTGCCATTGCCAAACAGAGGGAGAGAAGGAGGAGACTGAGACGGAGAGAAGAGAGGGGCTGACAGACTAACGTGCTAGCCAGGGACCATGCTGAAAGCTCGGAGAAGGAATAACAGAGGGCCATCGGTACCAGGAGGCTCACAGCCTCATTTCTTCTGGGAGGCAGAGGCAGGTGGATTTCTGGGAGTTCGAGGCCAGCCTGGTCTATGTATCTAGTTCCAGGACAGCCAGGGCTACACAGTGAGACCCTGTTCCAACTTTTAAAATCTGTAACACTATATAGCTTTTAAAATTATACCTAAGATATAAGAATACAACCAATAAATTAAATACATTTATTGCTTATGGTTAAGGCAGGGTTTCTCTGTGTTGCTTAGGAAAAGGACTCAGGGCCACTATTATAGACAGTGGGCCTTTAGTGATCTAAGTCTCAATATTTGTATTGCTCTGAAGCCAATTTTTTTCCCCTCTGAGACAGGGTTTCTCTTTGTACCCTTGGCTGTCCTGGACCCACTTTGTAGACCAGGCTGGCCTCGAACTCACAGAGGTCTGCCTGCCTCTGTTTCCAGAGTGCTGGGATTAGAGGCATGCGCCACCACACCCGGCTTAAGCCAACTATCTTTTCCTTTGTGTATGTATTCAGGCTTATGGCTTTCCTAGAGCTCCAAACCCCATTCAGTAAAAGGAGAATGTCAGCTCTGCCATAGGTCCCCTCTAGAAGCTTCTGTGTGCCTGCTCCTGTCCTGAGCAGCCCTAGCTGGTCATGCCTGCTCCTCTCCTGAGCGGCCCTAGGTGGTCATGCCTGAGCCTGCTCCTCTCCTGAGCGGCCCTAGGTGGTCATGCCTGTGCCTGCTCCTGTCCTGAGTGGCCCTAGCTGGTCATGCCTGCTCCTGTGCTGAGTGGCCCTAGCTGGTCGTGCCTGCTCCTGTCCTGAGCGGCCCTGGGTGGTCATGCCTGCTCCTGTGCTGAGTGGCCCTGGGTGGTCATGCCTGCTCCTGTGCTGAGTGACCCTAGCTGGTCATGCCTGCTCCTGTGCTGAGCGGCCCTGGGTGGTCATGCCTGTGCCTGCTCCTGTCCTGAGCGGCCCTGGGTGGTCATGCCTGCTCCTGTCCTGAACGAGCCCTAGCTGGTGATCCAGACTGTAAACACGTGAGACATCCTGTTTCACGTTGGGACACTCAGTGAGAGCTGGATGGGGACAGAACTGAGACTTGTGGAAAAGAGGAAGAAATATTTTCTGGGGAAGAGTCATCAGAAACTCATCCTTTTTCTACCACAACTCTAATGCAGACTTGGCGTTTTAAATAAGTATAGGTAACGGCTCAAAGGAAGGGGCGGGGAGCCTTCGATCTTTCCAGAAGTAAAGGGACACCATGGCAGTTGGTAGCCAGACGAGCACAGAAAGGCGGGGGCCCCAGTGAGCCTTCGGGTGAATTCTGAGGAAGTAAAGGGCAGAAATGAAGCTGTGCAGGTGGGGGAACTGAGAGGCTTTTGACGTGCACCATGACCACATCACACTTGTGCAGGAGCCCAGCTACTATACAGATTAGAAAAACCAGCTGTTACAATTAACTTATTTGTACTGCCTACAAAGCCAATAACTGACACAATAAAACTGGATTGTATTTGTTTGTTTGTTTGTTTTGTTTTTGGCTTTTTGAGACAGAGTCTCTCTGTGTAGCCTTGGCTGTCCTAGACTCACTTTGTAGACCAGGCTGGCCTCGAACTCACAGCGATCCACCTGCCTCTGCCTCCCAAGTGCTGGGATTAAAGGCTCAAGCCAGGCCTGTAGACTGGAACCTCAAAATGTAATGGGGCTACCCAGCCCAGGGCAATGGTCCCTCACTACAGCTCCATGACACCTCAAGAGGCTCTGCTGTGTGTCGCCTACTCACACAGTGACAATATGTGTCCTCTGGAGGAGAAGGGCAGTGGCAGCACCTTACCCACCGACATGGCCCTTTGCTGTGTAGTTCCAGGCTAGTCTGGAACTCTGTGTAGCCCTGGATCTCCTGGACTCACTTTGTAGACCAGACTGGCCTCGAACTCACAGAGATCGCCTGCCTCTGCCTCCTGAGTGCTGGGGTTAAAGGCGTGTGCCACCACGCCTGGCACAAGGTACCCTTTGAACAAGAGGATGGCTTTCGTAAGAGACGTTACATAGCTCTCTGCAGTGCCTGCCTTTCCACTCTTTAAAAATCCAAGCAGGGAGCTGGGGAGTGACTTAGGACATCTCAGATTCCCAGCTGGTGTTTCCTCTTCTGCAAGGGCTGAGGCCCTGATGGCTAAAACTGCAAGCAACCCTGGGCTCAACCCTGGCCTCCACCCTCGGCCCTGCTTGGCTGTGGTTTGGAACACGGGCTGAGCCTCTGCAAACAGGAAAACTCATTGCTATTTGAAGGATGCCAGGTCACAGTCAGAAGCTCTGACAGCGGGAGCAGGGGCCTTGTGTCCATGCAGCTTGTGGTCTGGGAGAAATAGCAATAAAAGTCTCTTAAGTGGCAACCGCTTGATCCCATTAAGAAGACATCGAAGGGGGCTGGAGAGATGGCTCAGTGGTTAAGAGCACTGCCTGCTCTTCCAAAGGACCAGGGTTCAATTCCCAGCACCCACATGGCAGCTCACAACTGTCTGTAACTCCAAGATCTGACACTCTCATACTAAGGCACATTAAAATTAAATAAAATATTTTTTAAAAAAAAAGAAAGAAAGAAAAAAAGAAGACATAGAAGGATCATTACTGTGCGTTGGTGTACGAAGGTCCGTCAGGGTGACACCTGAACCAGGTGCCCCCACCTCCACCACTCCAACCTCAGCTAGGTGAGAGGCTGCACAGAGGCCCCAGGCAGAACCAAAGCTGCTGTGTTCTAAGAACGGGAAGATGCAGCCTTGCCTGGGACGGAGACTATGGAGCCCACCAAACCTGCATACAGGGTATAAGCAGTGTTAGGCCACATAGTGGAAATACAAGCTGCTGTCAGCCACTCAGGGTTGAGGAAGACTGTGGGTTTGGGGGACCACCCACTCAAGTACTGCCTCACTTGGCTGGCCAAGGCCATGCTTTGCATACCGGCTGGTCTCAGCCATGATGTCTAAGGCCATTTCTCTAAGTTCCCCGTGAAACTGGTCCATGACAGCAACTAAGCTGGGAGTCGGGGGGGGGGGGGGGGGTGAAGTCTGGAGCCTGGGATTGTTAGGTATAAAAAGAAAGCACACATTGCTCTTGCAGAGGACTTGAGCTGCACTTCCAGCACCCATGGTGGGCACCTAACAACCGCCTGCAACCAAGTCCCCGGCCTGCATGGACACTGCAGTCTCTCTCTCTCTCTCTCTCTCTCACACACACACACACACACACCAGACTACAACTAAAGTCTGTAAAAGAGAGAAAAAGAAGAGGCAGCATAGTTAGAGGAAGAAACTGAGTACGCTGGCTTTTGCTTTTCAAGAAGGAATGAAACTTTCTCCCCAGAACACTCTGGAACATGGCTGAACCAGTCCCAGGGAGGATTAAATTCTCCTTCACCTCCTATGGTTGGGCTATTTCTGCATCTAGGCTTGAAAACGTAAATCAGTACACCTACAGGCGATGCTTTCTGTTGGCAGTGACTCGTCCATCCACACAACCGCACTTAGCACCCCCCACAACACCTCCACGCCCTGCTGCCCCCCATACTGTCTAAGTGCAGCGCTCAGACAGGAAACCACAGTCTCTTGCCGGAAAACTGCCAGGATTCTGCTTTCCTGCAGCAGGCTTTACTCCCAGAGGGGATGCCAGGCAGCCGGCCATGCTTGCAGGGTGCGGTTTGCCTTCCGTCCTCCCTCAGTTCTGACTCAGTAATAAATCAGCGCACAGCCTCATGGGGGCTGCCTGCGGTCTATAGCGCCCCGGGTTTGATCCTCGGTACTGGGGTAGGCGAGGGAGGGCATGCGCGTTGGTGTGTACACACACACTCATAATGAGAAAGTTCACTTCCACATACAACACTATCCTTTGGAAGGGTGGCGACGGAGGAGGACCGGGCCTGCTGTCTTACCTGTACCCGTCCTCCAGGCCGCTTTGCTCACAAGGAAACGATGCTTGAGAAAACGCCCACGCGCACCGGATCCGCGGGTATGCTTTGAACCTGACTGAGAAGCAGAACTTCTCGTACGGGTCAATGTCATACTCTTCTCGGGAGCTGGTAGCATTTATGAACCCCTTTTCTGTAAAGAGAACATTTACAAATTACATAGTGGTATGTCCATTAAGATGGTAAAATGAGCCGGGCGTGGTGGCACACGCCTTTAATCCCGGCACTCGGAAGGCAGAGAGGCTGGCAGATCGCTGTGAGTTCGAGGCCAGCCTGGTCTACAAAGCAAGTCCAGGACAGCCAGGGCTGTTACACAGACAAACTCTGCCTCGAAAACAAACAAACAAACAAAAAAGATGGTAAACTGATTTATTTTTTTCTGGAGGAGGGCAGGGTTTTACTGTGTAGTCTCAGCTAACTTAGAAGCTGCTGTGTAGACCAGGCTGACTTCATAGAGATCTGTATATATATATATATATATATATATATATTTTTTTTTAATTTCTCAGTTTAATGAAAGGAAGCATCTACACTGGTGAGCTGTGGGCTGGAGTAATCCAAGGAGAGACAGGAACAGATCTCATCATCTTTTGTAGTCAGGGATGGAACGTTGGAGCTGGAAAGATGGCTCAGAAGCTAAGAGGACATACGCATCTTGCTGAGGAGCCAGGGACAGGCCCCATGTTACATACTATCCAGGGCAAATGTAAGGGCCATGTGGTAAGCAGTGTGGACAAGGATCCCCCCATGAGCCTCCAAATTGTGCTAAGAGCATACCTGCCCCCTTGGCTGGCTCACTTCCCACAAGTCCGCACCCTAGTGTGACATCACCGCAGGGACATCCCCAGTCCCCAATCACTGAGCATGAGAACAGTGCTCAGGGTCATGACTCAGGAAGAACATTGCCAAAACCAAATTCACTGGGCAGGAATTCAGTACCAGGTTCTGGGACGCCAAGGATAGAAGGGACTGCCCTGTTCATGGGAAGTTACAGAGGACAACACTGGGCAAACAGACGGGCTCCATGGCAATGTGGTCTGAGCAGCCAGTGGCACCAGGGTACAACAGCTGAACTGCCGATGAAGGCAGAGAGAAGACCAGGCTGTCCACTCACAACTCTAGCACAACTCTGGCCACTCTTCTAGGAAACTTCCATGGAATTCCCAGCGCCCACGTTGGGGCATGGAGCCACCTGTGACTCCCGTCCCAAAGGATCTGACACTCTTCTGGCCTTTGCAGGCACACACAGACATTGGGGCACAAACAAAGGTGCAAGCAAAAGACCCCTGCACATAAAAATAAAAGTTATTTTTTAAAAATGGCTCAGAGGTTAAGGGCACTGGCTGCTCTTCCAGAGGTCCTGAGTTCAATTCCCAGCAACCACATGGTGGCGCACAACCATCTATAGTGAGATCTGGTGCCCTCTTCTGGCCTGCAGGTGTACATGCAGGCAGAACATTGTATACATAATAAATAAATCTTTTTGAAAAAAATAAATCAAAAATCATACTCATGAGCTGTAATTTGGCCAGTACAGGTGGCAAAGACCACACGTAGAGGTCAGAGGGCAACCCACAGCAGGAGTAAGGTGCGGAGCTCAGGCCACCAGGCTGGGCAGCAATCATCTTTACTGACGGAGCCATCTCACCAGCCTCCTGTTGCAGGTTCCTGATGGAAAGTCACACTGAAACCCGAGTCTAGATCGCATATGCTATGTCGTTCCACATTAGAGGCAACTTTAAAATACAAGCAGGGCTGAGGAAGGTGGCACACGCCTTTAACTGCAGCGCTGGGGAGGCAGAGGCAGGTAGGTTTCTGTGAGCTCCCAGCCAGCCAGTCCTACACAGAGAAACTGTCTTAAAGAGCAAAACAGATTGCCTGAGCCAGCTGCGTTTACCTAGGATGGTCACCAACGCTGACTGGCTGCGATGTTTGGAGGAAGAACAGGTGTAATATCCGGTGTTGTTTCTTCCCACGGAGGACACAAAAGCCAGGAGAATCCGGGTCATGGTTCTGTTCCTGGAGTAAGTGCTCATCTCAAAGTAGCTGCCCTGGGCGGTAAGGAAATAAGGATGTGCATTTCCGGTTTCCAGCCCGCAGCGCTGGGAGCGCAGTAAAGGCCGATGACGTCATTACCTCCTGGAGGGCTTTGTTCTCTAGCTCCCAGGTGAGCCCGAATCCGTGGTTCACGTGGGTGGCCTTGCACCTGATCCACAAGGGTTCCCCCACTTTCAGGAATAACTGGGGCAGTGTGGCCTGAGGAGTCTGATTCAGATCTAGAAGATAAAAATACCTCAAATAAGGGGAAGAAAAAAAAAAAGCCAAGCAGTGGTGGCGCATACCTTAAATCCCAGCCCTCGGGAGGCAGAGGCAGGTGGATCGCTGTGAGTTCGAGGCCAGCCTGGTCTACAAAGTGAGTCCAGGGCAATCAAGGCTACACAGAGAAACCCTGTCTCGGAAAAAAAAAAAAACATATTATTTGTAAAAATTTTGCCTCATCATAAGAATGTCGTGAACATTTTGGAAAACAAACGTGTCGACATTCCCCAATGTTACTAATCAAATCAATAAAATAATCTTCAGCCGGGCGTGGTGGCGCACGCCTGTAATCCCAGCCCTCGGGAGGCAGAGGCAGGTGGATCGCTGTGAGTTTGAGGCCAGCCTGGTCTACAAAGTGAGTCCAGGACAGCCAGAGCTACACAGAGAGACCTTGTCTCGAAAAACCAAAAAAATAAAATAAAATAATCTTGAGCTGAGAATGGCACAATGGGAGAAGCTAACCCTTGAGAAGCCCTGGATCCACAGAAAAATAAAAACGACAAAATAAAGCAACCCTTTGTTGAAGAATTCCCCACTCACAGACTCTACATTACATTTTTTTTTTTTTTT
>OU015754.1:4020460-4044392 GCA_907169655.1 Acomys percivali | reverse complement strand
GTCAAGATGGCTCATTGCATAAAGAGGCTTGCCGCCAAGCTGGATGGCCTGAGTTTGATCCAGGGGCCCCAAGTGATAGAAAGAGAGAACGGACTCCCACAGGTTGACCTCTGGCCTCCTTGTGCACACTGCAGTGTGTGTGTGTGTGTGTGTGTGTGTGTGTGTGTGTGTGTGTGTGTGCCCACACACAATAAGTAAATGTAATAAAGTGGCGGGAAGGCTCCGGAGTAGAGCTCGGCAGAGCACGTAGCCTGAGCCCAGCACCTAAATAAAATCACATTGAACGAAGTGCTAGGAAAGAGGGTGGGGTGGGAGATGGGAGGGGGAATTCCTGAAGTTAAATTATTACCTAAGCGGATGCTATCAGTCCCAACCAGCACTCCGAGAGACAGTGAGTCCTGGTGACAGCCCACGTTACCTATGGTGAACAGCTGGGTACACTCCAGGCCCAGTTCGTTCCTCGCACAGCATCTGATGTCTGTTCCGAATAACTCGTGCAGTACTTTTTCCTTCTTTCTGACAACAGCCGCGCTTTCTTCTTTACAGCTGCAATTAGAAGGCCAGCTTCCTTCACAAAATGCTTCAAAATGACAACAATAGGCCAATAATCCTGCTGCTCAGTGGGAGATTTTATATATATGTCTGTTTTTGGTTTTTTTTTTTGAAGACAAGGTCTCTCTGTGTAGCCTTGGCTGTCCTGGACTCACTCTGTAGACCAGGCTGGCCTCGAACTCAGAGAGATCCGCCTGCCTCTGCCTCCCGAGTGCTAGGATTACAGGTGTGCGCCACCAAGCCCTGCTACAAAGCATATTTTAAGGGAAGGAAGAAAAGAGTAGATGAAAAAGTAAAAAACTCAACTGTACTCAGCCTGGGAGCCCCAGGGACCAGCTAGCTACTTTGTATCTACTTAAAATACTATTACACTATTACTTTATTATTTATTACTTTATATATCATTTTTGCTTTCCTACTTTATTATTTATTACTTTAGACTTTATTTTGCTTAGTGACTTTTTTTCCTAGATAGGGTCTCTCCATGTAGCTCAGGTTGGCCTTAACCTCACTATGTGGCCCAGGCTGGCTTCAGACTCAGAGTGATCCTCCTGCCTCAGCTTCTTGAGTGCTGATTACAGATGTGTGTCATTACACACAGATGTCTGGTGACTTCTTCTATTTCCTGGCTGTGATTCAAAGCCAAGCAAGAAAAGGGAGAGCGGAGGAAGGCACTGGGACACAGGAAGTCCTGCCGGCCTCTGATGCAGCTGACGCGTGTTCCTTCCAAGCACAGAGACGGGTGGCAGAGAGAGGCCGCCACCGCCAAAAGGCAGCAAGTGAGTTCCCGATGCAAATTGGAGAGGAGAGCTGAGGTGACCTCCGGAGAAGACTATCAGACCATGGTCCTGTTCACACAGCAACACGCTCCAGCCTCGCCCGAGCAGGAGATGCCCCCACGTGGCTTCCCAGGGCACATGATAGCTTTGGGTGCTGTCCACATTGCTTTCTCCACTGAGTCAAGTGCACTGTCACACACACACACACACACACACACACACACCCCGAGACAACTGCTGTCACACTGATGTACCCTTCCAAATTTCTTATTCTACACACCCAGCACATACATATATCCATACATGTACACACACATGTATGTCACACACACACACACACACACACACACACACACACACACTCAGGTCCTCAGTCTTTTCTCATGAGATTCGAGATCTCCTTAACCGTATTAGAGAAGCTGCTTGTGTTTGTGTGTTTCCCCGCCTCTGCTTTGTCCCTTGTCGCTTTCAGCAAATGCGTAGCATAGATGATTTGGCTAGCGCAGGGGGCGGGGCTCCCGGGCCAGTGGGAACTGGGCTCTAGCTCAGAGAGCAGCAGAAGGCCACTTGCGCTCTGCGCCCAGTGCCTGCCAGGCTGGGTCCACGGCCACGCACCTCAGCACACTCTGGCAATCTCATTATTCCTCTATTTTGTTTGCTTTTGCTCCCATTCTCACTCCTGTGATGACGCACAGACAGATGAAATAACCCGCCTGAGGCCACACAGCTTGGTAAACAAAGGTTCAAAGCTATAGGCTCTCTAGCTCTGGGTTCCTAGTCCTTAAGAGTTCTACAAATGAAGCTGGGGTGTGGTGGTGCACATCTTTAATCCCAGCACTCGGGAGGCAGAGGCAGGTGGATCACTGTGAGTTCGAGGCCAGCCTGGTCTACAAAGGGAGTCCAGGACAGCCAAGGCTTCACAGAGAAACCCTGTCTCGAAAAACAAACAAACAAAAGAGGGAACAGAATGGTGGCTCACAAGAAACTCCTGGTGTACAAGGACAATAACTCTGCCTGACTCGGAGGCTCTGGGACCCAGCATCCCACAGTTCAGTCTTTTCTACAGCTTCCCCTGGACTCTCTCAAAAGCCCTCATAACAAAATCACCCCTTTCCTCATCATGAAATCCACAACAGTCACTCTGTTGAAATGCAGGGGGGAAAAAAGTCAAATTTCACCTACAGCATGATGCCAGAGACAGAAGCAGCCAACATTTTGACAGGAACAGTGGTTGTGGCCACTGCGCATGCCTTACCTGTCCCCGTGGGAGTTGCAGAACACCCACTCCACAGTAGGCTCCGGAAGGCTCTCGGATACGCAGACCAGAGCATCCTGGTTTTCCATCTTCCTAAAGTAAGGTCTTCTCAGTACGTACAGCTGTGTGTCTAAGGTGACACAAAACACAACCGTTTTAATACTGAGGGTGGTCCTGGCAGCACCTCAACAAGTTCCACACCACTCCCAACAGCTAACCTACCTCACACAGCAGGCTCGGGCTCCCATCACCCTCAGGGGAGACCACTTCTTTGGTTTGTTTTGAGACAGCATCTCACTGAGTAGCCCTGACTGTCCTGGAACTCGCTCGGTAGACCAGGCTGACCTCGAACTCACAGAGATCCACTTTGCCTCCCAAATGCTGGGATTACAGGCGTGCTCCACCACTGCCCAGATATCCTGGTGGTATCTTTTGGTTTGGTTTTGTTGCTTTGTTTTTCGAGACTTGGTTCCAATTTTACACTTTATTCCTGAGTGAGAGCCCTGTATCTAGACTTGTCCCCCCTGCAGTCACCCTGTGTCATGCCCCAGAACACTTACAAATAAGGACATTTGCTGACCACAATATCATGTCCCAAAGCCCAAAGGTTGAGCTCCCCTACTTCAAGAACTTTTTTTTCCCTTAGGCATAACATTGAAGCCAGGTGTCACCACATATCTGCAATCCCCACAAGTAGGAAGTGGGAAGGCCATGAGTTGGAAGCCAGCCTGGGCTACACACAACTAAGAGTGCAGTGTTGTGAGAGAGAGAGCAAAGGAGCCCATACTTA
Organism: Acomys percivali; assembly: GCA_907169655.1. Classification (NCBI taxonomy): domain Eukaryota; kingdom Metazoa; phylum Chordata; class Mammalia; order Rodentia; family Muridae; genus Acomys; species Acomys percivali. The sequence goes on along the minus strand of OU015754.1, from coordinate 4,041,016 downwards.
ACACCCCACAGGAGGGCTGAGGAGATAGGGGCAGGATGGAGGATGGGGCAGGGGTGGGGGATTGGGTGGAGGACCAAGGCAAAGAACAGCACAAGACAGCTCTTGAATTTTGTACCTCTGGGCTGTGCTCCCGCCAGTTCCGGGGACACTGAGCACTTCTCAGAGAAGATGGGTGAAACTGCTTTGTATTTGATTTTGCCGTGCAATCTGACTGTGTGTCCCAGGATGATGACCCCTCCCCCCCAAAGCTAGTAGCTAGGACTTTAGGACCACAAGTATCCCCCCAGGTACAGAGTGGGGTGATGAGCAAGTGCAGCCCTGGTTCTCATGGCCTCCCCCCCCAACACACACACAAATACACACACACACCCTGCCCCCAGTTTTGCCAGTCACAAACACATAAGGTGTCTGTGTTCACGTCAACATGCAGGCCAAGCCCCGAGATGGGGCATGCAGAACTCCTCAACAAAAGGTGGCTGTGATCAAACTGGGTGTGGTAGTGCACACCTTTGATCCCAGCACTAGGTAGGCAGAGGCAGGGTGATCTTCATGAGTTCGAGGCCAGCCTGGTCTACAGAGCAAGTCTAGGACAGCCAGGGCTACACAGAGAAACCCTGTCCACCCGCCCCCCCAAAAAAAGAAATCAAGAAAAAGAAAGGGGTGTGTCACGATCATCCCTGAGAGGTCCCTCTGTGGTTGCACCCTGCTGTCCTAGCTTCGTCTATCTGAGTCACTGACAAGAAAAACGCAGCCTGGCAAGTTCTGGCAACGGTGTCATCCCCGAGCCTGTAGCACTGCCGCAGCCCCCAAAGACACCAGGCTCTGTGCATGCCGCCAGCTCCGTAGTCAAGGAAGGAAAACGGAGTCTGTGCTCGAGGCCTGTGGGTAACAGGACCAAAGGAACACAAACCGGAGAGCCCTTGGTGGTGGCACCTCTGCTGCCCACACCGCTTCCTATGTCCCTGTCACTCGCCAGTTTACATTTGCATGAACCAGCATCGTCTATCGCAGCACCCACTGGCTATGTGTGGTTATTTAATTGATTCGCATGAAATAAAATAAAAAAGCTGGTTCCTAGGTTATACTAGCCGGAGCTCAAGTGCACCACAGTGACATGCTCTACAGTCCGTGCTGCTAGATGGGTTAACAGTGCCAACCCATCAGAAAGTTCTATTAGGTCCCACTGAGGCCTTTAGTCCATGAGGCATATATTTTTAAAGATAAATTAATTTTTAGAAAGATTTATTTATTATTTATACAGTACTCTGCCTGCATGTACAGCTGCAGGCCAGAGAGGGCATCAGATGGCTGTGAACCACCATGTGGTTGCTGGGAATCGAACCAGGATCTCTGGAAGAGCAGTCAATGCCCTTAACTTCTGAGCCATCTCTCCCGCCCCTAAATTAATTTTAATTCACTTTATATGTATGGGTGTCTCTGTATCATGCACCTGCAGCACCCCAAGGTCAGAAGTGTGTTGAACCCACCGGGACTGGAGTTACACATGGTTCTGAGCCACCATGTCGGGGCTTGGAATGCAACCCAGGTCCAAGGCAAGAGCAGCAGCCAGTGTTCCTAACTGCTGAGCCACCTCTCCAGCCCAGAGGCATGGGTTTTCATCCATCTTCTATTACAGATGAAGGAGGTGAGGCTCAGAAAGACTCAACAACCCTTGGATGCTGGTGGTATTAGAATCAGAATGTGAGCCCAGGGTATATTTAGTCAGTGTGGTAGCCTGCGCCAAGCCTAGGCTACATAATGAGTTTGAGGTTAATCTGGGGAAAAATTTTTTTTAAAAGACAGAATGTTTTTTGTGGTTTTTTTTTTAATTCCCAAGTCATAATGTTTTCTAGTTCTTCTATCTCTGTGTTGAGAAGAGCCTAGGCATCTGAGTCTGGGACACTCCACCCCCCTCCCTTCCCCCACCCCGAGGTGAGAGCATGCCCTCGGGGGAACTGGAAGCAGGAAGTAGAGAGCTAGACTTACCTCGCATGCTCACTGTGAACAGTACTGTGTAGTTGGCGGCGGCACTCTGGATGTGGAGGAGGTACTCTCCAGCCTGGGTCTCAGTCACGTTCACGATGACCATGGAAACAAGTCCTCTGCGGGATGAGAGAGAGGGCTGGCTACTCGGGAAGACGCAATGAGCAACAGCATGGACGCTAACAACGGTCTGAGGGGAGCCGTGGCCTTGTGGCTGTGGCGGCTCTGTGGAGAACATGGGGCACCACCGAGCTGGACGTGACTCTTACCAACACCTGTCATCAAAAGCGAGCTTTGGCGCAGCAGAGCAAGATGGCTACGGCCTTGGGAAAACCCACACTTTTAGGTCTCTGCTAGTTATTATAAACATTTTGTACAAGTGTATTTCATATCCATAACAAGATATTTACTTTCTCAGGGCAAATTGAGGTTTCAAATTACCTACGTAATTTATATGTATATAAACTTTTAAAATTAAATTATTTTATCTTAAATATTTATTTATGGTATTTGTTTAGGTTTGTTTGTTTGGGTCTTTTTGTTGTTGGGTTTTTGGTATTTGGTTTTCTTTTTTTTTTTTTTAGAGTATTTTATTAATTTATTTGTATTACATCTCAATTGTTATCCCATCCCTTGTATCCTCCCATTCCTCCCTCCCTCCCTGTTTTTTATTTTTCAAGAAAGGGTTTCTCTGTGTAGTCCTGATGTCCTGGACTCACTTGTAGACCAGGCTGGCCTCGAACTCACAGTGCTCCATCTGCCTCTGCCTCCCAAGTGCTGGGATCAAACACGCCCAGCTGTATTTGTTTCTGTTTGCCTGCATGTATGTATGTACATTATGTGCATGCAGTACACACAGAGGCCAGAAGAGGGCATCAGATCTCTTGAGACTGGAGTCACAGTTGGTTGTGAGTGGCTGGGAACTGAACCTGGTCTTTTGGAAGAGCAGCCAGAGCTCTTAACAAATGATCCATCTCTCCAACGCCTACGACTTTATTTCTTAGAGCAGCGTTGGGTTTGCCAGTCCCACCGCACATCCTTGACGTGATCACTATCTTGTGCAGGCCTAGTTTGCTGTAACTGGGGTCTGCAGACGCAATTAGCTTCCCTCTGGGGCAGCCACTGCTACGCCCAGCAGATAAACAATGCCCCGTGTCCATACTGTGATTCTACACTTCATTCGTCATTTCACCGGAGATAAGTTAAAATGCACATGGATAGAAACTGTAAGGGAATTCCGAATCAGGCTTGTAAATAACCTCAGCATTCCTTACACAGAATCCTGCATTTTGAGGAAAGCAAGTGGGGGTGGGAAGGTGGGGGGTGGGGAGGTGGGGGGGTGGGGCACGAGAAGTGGGGGGGTGGGTGGGGGTCAAATGAACTATACTTTATGCAGAACGCTTGGCTTTGAAACCCTTGTGGTGTGCACCCACCCTCACCTGTTTTGTAAATCAAAGTGTGGCTGGCAGCCCAGGGAGCTGTGCTTAAAGACCCAGAGGCAAGAAATGTCCCCTGGGGTGGTGATCAGTACTTGCAGTGTGATGGACGCAGACTCGGCCACTTCCACGGCGGCAGCTTCGTACACAACCCCTTTAGTCTGCCGCCTCGGTGTGCAGCCGAGGTCTTCCGGGGACCCCGGTACCTGTGATACAGACGGAAGAATATGAAGTCACAGCTCTTCTTGGCATCAAAACTGTGTGCATATGTGTTGACATGCTGCCCAGCTGGTGGTTTGAATAAAAACGGTGCCCCGTAGGCTCATAGGGAGTGGCACTATTAGTAGCTGTGGTCTTGTTGGAGAAAGCGTGCCACTGGGTGGGCCCTGAGGTTTTGGAAGCGCAAGCTGCCATGACCATGGTCATGGTGTCCCTTCACAGCAATGAAACCCCAAGACAGCATAGACTGTCCAGTGATGCTGGTGCCTACTGAGACGGCATCTCTGAGCTGGAGCAACGACGGCTCAGTGGTTAAGAGCGCTGGATGCTCTTCCAGAGAAGCCTGGTTCAATTGCCAGCACCCCTGTGGTGGCTCACAACTTTATGGAACTCCAGTTCCATGGATCTGATGCCCTCTTCTGGCCTATGATGGAACTGCACACATATGGTACATAGAAATATATGTAGGCAAAAGACTCTCATATATAAACAACCTGACCCCTTCCTGTTACAGGCTGCACGGAGTCAGCTTGCTTATTTCTTTGAACCCCAGAGATGGCTACCACAGGAGTGCACTTGGTTTCAGCATAACCACTATGGATGCTGTTTAGATTACCGTGAAGAAAAAAAGATAAGGAGAGTCAAAGGCTTATGAACACACACTGTGCACTGGGCACTAAGCACTGAGCACTGGGCACTGGGCACTAAGCACTGAGCACTGGGCACTGGGAACTGACCACTGGGCACTAAGCACTGGGCACTGGCACTAAGCACTGAGTACTGAGCATTGGGCAGTAAGCACTGAGCACTGTAGCTCAGTGGCTGAGTAGCAGAGTTAGCATTAGCAAGGCCCCAGGTTCCAAACCCAGCTCCGGAAAAAAAGATGCACGAACCGAAAAGCCAAAGAGCTGGAGGGCAGCTCAGCCACACAGCACGACCCAGCACACACAGAACCCTGACGAAATGCAAAACACAAGAAGGATGCACAGGTCCCGGGCGAGGAAAGACAGCATAAGAGACAGCAACCAAGCAAAAGCAAAAAAGGAGGCTGGGAAATGGGAAGTCCCTGCGGGGTGGGTAAGAGTCCGTCCCGGGAGAAGGGTGGTAAGAGTTCAAACAGCGAAGGAGGCGGATGTGGGAGAGCCTGCTCCCCGCCGTGCCTTCTCTGCTGAAGAACAGTTCAGTCCAAGGGCCATTTGCCTCCAGAAGGCCAGGATCACACCCTGAACTCAGCTCCCTTTGGAGGCCAAAAGAATCTTGCCAATCTGCTGTGATGGCTGAGCCGTGATGGCTGAGCTGTGATGGAGCTGTGATGGCTGAGCTGTGATGGCTGAGCCGTGATGGAGCTGTGACGGCTGAGCCGTAATGGTTGAGCTGTGATGGCTGAGCCGTGATGGCTGAGCCGTGATGGAGCTATGATGGCTGAGCCGTGATGGAGCTGTGATGGCTGAGCCGTGATGGAGCTGTGATGGCTGAGCCGTGATGGCTAAGTGCGGTGTCCCTGAGGGAGAACTTGGTGGGGCCCTGATGAAGACAGCTGACCATGAGCAAGCCTTTCCTGACCAGCCATTTCCTGCAAGGCAGGCCCCTCCATTACCCAGGTCCACACACCAGCAAGAAGCTGCAGACAGTGCCATCTTTCTTCTCTTTCCTCAAGACAGGGTCTCACTGTGTAGCCCTGGCTGGCCTATGGCTACTCTTTGTCAGTGGTTCTCAGCCTTCCTAAGGTTGAGACCCTTTACTACAGCTCCTCCCGCTGTGGTGACCCCCCCCAAGATAAAATCACACCATTGCTACTTTACTACTGCAGCTTTGCTACAGTTAGCTACATTGCTACGAACTGCAGTGTAAATAGCTGATGTGCAGCCACTGAGGGGGTCCCGACCCCCAGGTTGAGAACCAATGCTCCATGTCGCCCACACTGTCTGCAAACGCTAAGAGCGCTGCCTGCCTCTGCCTTCGATAGCATTCAAGCCAGGCACCACCACACCCAGCTCCCATTTGTTTTGAGACAAGATCTCTGTGTAACCAAGGCTGCACGCATACCACACCCCGAAGTTACATGATCTTTTTCTTTTTTTCTCTCTCTTTTTGTAATGTTGGGAATCAAATGCGGCCTTGTCCGAGCTACCTGGAAGGCATTTTGTTGTCACTGAACCTCCTGCCATGCAGGGTTTCTGACTCTTTCCAATCTAGCACGTCTGCAGCCATCACGAGAGCCAGAGAGTCGTATAAAATAATAAACAAATCAAAATGATTCCATTTTAATTTTAAAAAAAGAAAAGGAGTGGAAAGGGAAGGGAAGACAGGGGACTAGGGAGACAGCAGTTAAGAACACCGCTGCTCTTGCAGGGGACCCAGGTTCAAGTCCCAGCGCCCACACAGCAGCCCACAACCATCGGGAACTCCAGCTCCAGGGGATCCAATGCCCTCTTTGAATTCCATAGGCACCAGGATGGCATATGGTGCACAGACACACACATATAGGCAAAATACATTTTAAAAACATGTAATGGTCCATTTAAAAAAAGATATAATGCCGGGTGTGGTGGCACACACGCCTTTAATCCCAGCACTTGAGATGCAGAGGCAGGCAGGTCACTGTGAGTTCAAGGTCAGCCTGGTCTACAAAGTAGTCCAAGACAGCCAAGGCTACACAGAGAAACCCTGTCTCGGGAAAAACAAACAAACAAACAAACAAACAAACAAAAAAAGCCCAGGGGCTAGAGAGATGGCTCAGAGGTTAAGAGCACTGACTGCTCTTCCAGAGGTCCTGAGTTCAATTCCCAGCAACCACATGGTGGCTCACAACCATCTGTAATGTGATCTGATGCCCTCTTCTGGCCTACAGGTGTATATGCAGGCAGAGTACGGTATACATAATAATAAATAAATAAATGTAAAAAAGGAAAAACCAAAACAAAAAGCTATAGAGAGTGGCCCTCAAGTATCCAAGAAGAAAAGAAAAGAAAAAGTATCCAAGAAGATGTCGAAACCCACACAAACTAAAACACTTCTCATCTACGAGCCTGGAAAGTGCTGAAAAGGCTGCCAGCACATTCTGATAGTGAGGCTTTGAGGAAGTGGACACTCTCATGTGAGACCCTGCTACAGGAATTTACACCAAGCAACCTTCTGGAGGGGAATTCAGCACCACCTAAGAAACTCCTACGTGCACTAGCTGTCTGAGCCAGCAACCCCCACTTTTAGAAATAGGTCTCTAATGACTAGTGACACCAGTTACAGTGCTGTTGGTAATGCCAAAATATTGGAAACAATTTAAATTCTCAAACAGAGGTGAGCGACTAAACACCCAAACCACGGTACAGCCATACAGTGGAGTATGACGCAGCTGTGAAAAACTAAATAAATAAGGACACACTCTGGGACCTGACCTGCAGCGATCATCTGTATCATTCAAAGGAAAAGGGCTTACTACAAAACTCTCCTCCTTCAAGTGTGCAGTTATGCATAAGAAAGGCGGGCAGCTGAGCGGTGGTGGCGCATGCCTTTAATCCCAGCACTCAGGAGGCAGAGGCAGGCGGATCGTTGTGAGTTCGAGGCCAGCCTGGTCTACAAAGTGAGTCCAGGCCAGCCAAGGCTACACAGAGAAACCCAGTCTCAAAAAAACAAAACAAAGAAAGAAAGAAAGAAAGAAAGAGGCAGGCATGAGACACGCACACATCTGCCTGTTTGCATATGAGGAGCTCAGGGCTTATACCTACCCACTAAAGGGATCCGCTAACTGCAGGACACAGGCAGGACTCATGAGTACATGTGTATGTGGGTGTGAGTTTATACACACTACAGCAATACAGGAGCCTGCAGAGGCCAAAAGACATCCCTAAGAGGCCATCGGATCCCCTGCAGTGAAGTTACATGTGGTTGCGAGGCATTCCGTGGGTGCTGGGAGTGGAACCCAGGCCCTCTGGAAGAGCAGTAAGGGCTCTCTACTCCTGGCACATCTCTCCCTCTCTAAGTAAATACATCTTTTTTAGTGCTGAGGCTGGAACCCCAGGCCTCCCACAGGATAGATACCTGTTCTACCGCTGAGCTAAACTCACAGCCCTAAATATACCCTCTTGCTGTTGTTATTGTTGTTGCTGCTGTTTTATAATTCTGACTTCCAGGATCCAAAATAAAATTTAAAAGGCATCGAAGAGCCAGCAGCCAGGCATAGCAACCTCTAACCCAAGACTTGGGACGGATTCGAGTCTGAGGCCATCCTGAGCTGCGTAGTTTCAGGCCAACTTAGGCTGGAAAATGAAACCCTGTGTCCAAAAGTGAAAGGTGGGGCCGTGGAAGGAGGAACCGAGCAACCAGGATTTGGTGGAAAGGCATCAAAATGGAACACAAAACCAAAGCAACCCCAACCGCGTTGGAAATAAATCACAAAACTATGATGAAAAGGGTAGAACAGAGAAGAACTCGTATACACGATGGAGAACTTTGGATAATACACGTTAAGTACTACGCAGCAAAAGACCAAAAAATAAAAATAAAAATCACTGTGCACAGAACCCATACATATCTCCTCTATATCCACTGGGTACTGGTTGGTCAGTGCTTTTAAGACTTGGTTATAAACTAAGATGGAGGGCTGGGCATTGGTGGCACAGGCCTTTAATCCCAGCACTTGGGAGGCAGAGGCAAGCGGATCTCCGTGAGTTCCAGGCCGGGCTGGACTATAGAGGGAGTTCCAGGACAGCCAGAGCGGTTATACAGAGAAACCTTGTCTCAAAACAACAACAACAACAACAACAACAACAACAATAATAATAATAATAAATAAACTAGGATGGGATAAGTAAATAAGCATATTGCAGGCCCGAGCAGGTCTCTCGCTCTCAGAGAGTACAAAAGAGAAAGGGGTTAGGCTGGCCTGAACCCTCACTGTGTTGTACTGATACCAGTTATCAGCATTAACTTAGGGGAGAACGAGACAGCAGCCACGGAAAGTCACGAGGTGCTGAGGAGTGCCCCCCTGAATGGGCTCCAGATCTAGGAACTAAATGTCATGAGCCTACAATAAACTAAAGAGAGAACTCAGGGGGTTGGGGATTTAGCTCAGTGCTAGAGCGCTTGCCTAGCAAGTGCAAGGCCCTGGGTTCGGTCTTCAGCTCTGGTGGGGGGGAGATAACTCAGTAAATAAATACCAACAGGGGAAAAGGCATAGCGCTTCCTCATAATATAAATCCTATTAATAAAGCTGGCAGCCAGGCATCTACCAAGGGGGCTTGGCCATCAGAAACACCACTGCACTGTAAGATCTCCACAAAGGTGTCTCAAGCACTAATAAGCCCTCCGTCCTCAAGCTGCTTTGGGTCATGGCCGTTATCACAGCGACAGGAAGCAAACTGAAACAACATCCCAGCAGGACGGACTCGGCTTAGATGAGAGCCTGAGGAGGAGAGCTCAGCTTTTCCGCAGCTCACACTTGCATGGCGACTGTTAGCAGGCTGTAGGAACTACCTGCTCTTCACACGAGTCTCAATATTGCCTAAGAATACTGTATTAGAACAGTAACACACGATTCGTTAGGAGGGACTGAGACTAATATTCGTTCAGGTGCTTTGAAGGTTGATTTTAGCCAAGTGTGGTGGCGCACGCCTTTAATCCCAGCACTTGGGAGGCAGAGGCTGGCGGATCGCTGTGAGTTGGAGGCCAGCCTGGTCTACAAAGTGAGTCCAGGACAGTCAAGGCTACACAGAGAAACCCTGTCTCAAAAAAGAAAAACAAAACCAAAAAACCCAACACTATCTGCTCTTCCAGAAGTCGTGAGTTCAATTCCCAGCAACTACATGTTAGCTCACAACCATCTATAATGAGATCTGGTGCCCTCTTCTGGTATGCAGGTGTACATGCAGATAAAACACTCATATACATAAAATAAACTTTTTTTTTTTTTTTTTTTTTTTTTTAATGATTGCTCTTTATAAGAAAGTACACACAGGCTGAAGAGATGGCTCAGTGGTAAAGGCACTAGCCACTAAACTTGAGAGCCTGCGTTCAATCCCAGGGATCCATGTGGCGAGGGTGAGACCTGTTCTCTTCTGATCTGCACATGTGCATGATGGCACCTGCATGAACTGCACACAAATGTACATAGACCCTCTAAAAAAAATAATCCATTCTTGAACCAGGTGTGGTGACACATGCCTGTGATCCCAGTACTTGGGAGGCAGAGGCAGGCGGATTGCTGTGAGTTCAAGGCCAGCCTGGTCTACTAAGTGAGTCCAGGACAGCCAAGGATACACAGAGAAACCCTGTCTTGAAAAACCAAAAACCAAAAATAACAACAAAAAAAAAACCACACACCACCAACAACAACAAAACAAAACCAAAACACCAAAACACAACAACAACAAAAAATACATGCACATAGCTTTTTTCTTATGTTGGAAATACAGTACCACACAGTTCTCTTGTGTCCATACTGAGGTGTGAACTTGGGACTCAACCTGACCTGAGGTGACCAGACAGTGAATATACAACTGATCCATTGACATGCAGGAGGATACGCTGGGGTCGGGTGGGACGTGCCCTGCAATGGAGGCTGGAAATCCAGTGTGTCTATTACATACAGTCCACAAGGAGGCAGGGGCCCATGTAAGGGAGTAGTGTCAGGCTGCAGTCACCCAGGAGGAAGAAACTGTGCTGGATGCTTTCTGTAGTGGCTGTCACATCCTTACTCAGCCCTCGCCTGTCCCTCCCCAACCCCCTCACCCCACCCACCCACTCATCCCCTCACTCCCCACCCCCACCCAGGCTGACCTGGATGGGGAAGGCTTTGCCATCCCTGTGAGTCCCTGACATGACAGAGCTCAAGGCAACCACATACACATTCCCTCAGGACTTCATCTGTTCTCCACACTATTATTAATAAGCCAGGTTGTTACAATGCCAATACCTAATTCAGAATTAAAATCAATGATGCTTCTGCCAGCAGGGCGTGGTGGCGCACGCCCTTAATCCCAGCACTCGGGAGGCAGAGGCAGGCGCATCTCTGTAAGTTCGAGGCCAGCCTGGTCTACAAATCAAGTCCCGGACAGCCAGGGCTACTACACAGAGAAACCCTGTCTTGGGGGAAAAAAAAGTTTCTGCCATGAAAAAAATGTTTTAAATTGATATAATATATGTGTGTATGTGTGCATTACTGCTATTTAAGCCCATTTCATATTGTTTTTATCAAATCTAAGATTATTTCTAATCTCTGATACTTGGGGGTAGGTAAGCCATAACATCATATATTTTTCTATCTCTGTGAAAGAAAACAGAGTTAGTGCATCTTAAGCTGGAAATGTCCACAGAGTTGGCTGATAAGAATTTGTGTGTAGAAATGTCTAATGTTTTCAGTTCTCCATCTTGAAAGCTTCCTTCATTTGCGTACACTCACCACACGTATGTTTGAAGAAGTAGGCAGATGGGAATAGCATGTCAGATGACTAGTGTCGCAGAGGGGGCTGGAGAGATGGCTCTGTGGTTAAGAGCACTGACTGCTCTTCCAGAGGACCTAGGTTCAGTTCCCAGAACCTGCATGGCAGCTCACAGCCTTCTGGAATTCAAGTTACAGGGATCCAATGCTCTGTTCTGGCCTCTGTGGGGACCATGCACTCACACAAGACACCCATACTGATGATGATGATGATGATGATGATGACGACAATATTTTTAAAGAGAGTAATGGGCTGGAGAGATAGACCAGTGGTTAAGAGCAATGGCTGTTTTCGAAGAGAACCCAGGTTCTATTTCCAGCACTGACAAGGTGGCTCACAACTGGAGTTCAGAAGGGGATCTGATACCCGCTTCTGGCTTTGGTGGGCACCAGGATGCACATGGTACACATACATACATTCAGGCAAAACACTCATATGTGTCAAATAAAAATAAAAATAAACAAATCTTTAGAGAAGAAAAGGGAAACATAGCCAGTGTAATGGCTCAGGGGGCAAAGACGCTGGCTGTAAAGTGAGGGAACAAACTTGCGCTGGTCGACCTCTGACCATCATGTGTGGCACATGCACACACACACACACACACACACACACACACACACACCATGCACCCATGCACACACATACATACACATACATGCACACATACATGCATGCACATACATACACACACACAAACAAATAAATAAATGTAAGGGAGGCAGAGGGGAAGGGAGGGGAAGGGGAGGAGAGGGAGAGAGAGAGAGAGAGAGAGAGAGAGAGAGAGAGAGAGAAATGCTCACCACTTCTTCACACTGAGTATAGGTGGCCCTTTCAAATGCACACCCACAAGAGAATGTACCATGGGTCTCCCCATGTGCACATGTATGTACAAATACACTGACCCTCAGTGCATGGGAGTCTAGTCTATAGCCTCTCGCCCCCCAGAATTTGGTTCTTGATGCCATGGGTAGTGAGGGAGCTGGCAGTATAGATGCGGGCGTGCCCACTAAGAGTGTGTAGTCTCTAAAGGGATACAAGTGCCTGCTTAGCCAGTGCAGGTCTCAGCAGCCTACGAAGCCGCATGTCCACGTTACTTTACCATGATATAGGCTGGTGACGTTGCCGAGGACGAGCCTTTGTTCTTGTGGCTGATTAAGACACACTTGATCACAGGCAGGTCTTGGTTTGCAAAGGTCTCCAGAATCATTACTGACAAAACAACTGTAAAGCAAAACAGAGACCATGACGTTGGTACGTGCACGCCTTGGAGAGAAAACCAACATCTGTCTTACCACAGAACAAAGAAACAAAGCGCTGTCAGGGAAAACGGGCCAGCAGAAAAGAACACAGGAAGTGGAGTTTCCTGAAAGCCAGTACTCTAAGTGAGGAACAGAGCCGGTGAGAGCAGCCGGTCCCACAGACGCCTCGGCAGCGACTGGGATGTGCTGCTGTGCAGTGTGGTGGCTGCTGGCTGGTGATGCTGAGAATCTGTTGCTGTTAATGCTGGGGTCCTGCAGTGGGAAGGGAGCTCTCTTTCTCTGCTGCTCTCTGGTTCTATCTGTCTGTCTCTTTCCTTCTGTTGGAGGTCACAGAAAAGACCTCAGAAATGCATGCTAGGTGACCATTCTATCAACGAGAACTCTCCAGGGAGGCACACCCCAGCCCCAAGCTCTCAAGTTTACACATCTTCAGAGCCCTACTGAGGTATTTGTCTATTTATTTTTAATTATTTTGAGCCAGCATACAAAGCAGTGCATTTCATTATGGAATTTTTTTCCTCATGAGTTTTACTTAACCTTTTTGGTTAAGTAAATGCAAATATATCAGCAGTCATAGTGGTATTTTGACAAAAAAAAAAAAATTGCTTTGTGGAATGACCACCAGAAACACCGACCTGGGGTTCACAGGCCGCCCCAAGCAGTGAGTGTGCAGCCAGGATCACCGACCAGGGGTTCACAGGCCACCCCAAGCAGTAAGTGTGCAGCCAGGATCACCGACCAGGGGTTCACAGGCCGCCCCAGGCAGTGAGTGTGCAACCAAGACCACAATTAATGACTATGTTTCCGCTGTTCATTGTCTTTTACTGGCACTTGAGTGATGATTTGATAGAGGCAGGAGCTAAGTGCGAGCGTCCAGCCATCTCTGTCCCCTGTGATCTGAGTCTCAGTTACTGTCCCGATCTTTTCTCATCACACTCTCCATGCTTGTAAAACTGTGTCTGTGCCAGGAGCGGTGAGGTACTCGGGAGGCAGAGACACGTGGATCTCTGTCAGTTTGAACCCAGCCTGGTCTATATAGCACACTCTAGGCCAGCTAAGGCTATATGGTAAGACCCTGTCTCAAAAAAATCAACCAAGCCAGGTGTTGTGGTGCACATCTCTAATCTCAGCACTTGGGAGGCAGAGGCAGGTGGATCTCTGGGAGTTTGAGGCCAGCCTGGTCTACAAAGTGAGTCTAGGACAGTCAGGACTACACAGAGAAACTCTGTCTCGAAAAAGCAGCCACACACACACACACACACACACACACACACACACACCCCAATAACAACCATGACTCTATGGTCTAGTTTACTTATATCGAACACATTAAAGCATATAATTTAGAGCCGGGCATGGTGGCACACGCCTTTAATCCCAGCACTCAGGAGGCAGAAGCAGGTTGATCTCTATGAGTTCCAGTGCGGCCTGGTCTACAAAGCCAGTCTAGGACAGCCAAGGCTGACACAGAGATCCCGTCTCAGAGGGGGGGGGGGGGGGGGAAAGAGGCGCTATCCTCAGATGCTCCTGCTGGCCACACATGGGACTGTAGTTGTGTCACATTCTCAACAAGTCTGCTATAATGTGACCGGCAGTCTCTCCATTACTTGAAATGTTATCGTTGTTGCATGTATGCTGGCACACTGCATGTGTGTGCGCCACAAGTCAGGTAGCTGAGCGTTGGCGGCGAGTACTTTTGCCCACTGTATCATCTTCCGCCTACAGGCTCCTCATAGGATAGTAGGTGTGGCCTACACGGGGCTCTTTCTTTTCTTTTTTCTTTTCTTTTCTTTTCTTTCTTTCTTTCTTTCTTTCTTTCTTTCTTTCTTTCTTTTTTTTTTTGAGACAGGGTTTCTCTGTGTAGCCTTGGTGGTCCTGGACTCACTTTGTAGACCAGGCTGGCCTCGAACTCACAGCGATCCGCCTGCCTCTGCCTCACGAGTGCTGGGATTAAAGGCATACACCGCCACCGCCCGGCTGGCTCTTTCTTTTTCATTGTTGAGACAGAGCTGCTCTGTGTCCCTTGCTAGCCCCAACCTTCTGCCTTAGGCTCCCGAGAGCTGGAGTGCCGAGTGTGAGCACCCGTGGGCACACTGCGGCTTTAACTGCCCTGCTGAAGGGCAGCATTCAGTAGTATCCTTCCTGGGGCTTTAAAAACATGCTCTCATTTCTTGTACTGTGGTGATGGAATCTGCTCAGAGATCTTGACCAAGTCCAGTTTTGTAAGCTTTATTTTTGATTTTGAAAAGTCATGTGTCTATGTGACACATGACATATTTTAACATGTGTGCACTCTACAGTCGTACTGCACTGGCATCTTTGGTCTCTGTTTTCCTGTTGGTGCTGCTGAGGTTCATCAGTTCATCACTCTGCGTTACATCGACTTTTCACCATGGCTTTGCTTGGTCCACAGAATCCACTAAGAGTCTCTCTCCCTAATTGGTGGCTTTTCCTCCCAGTCTAGTTACTGGAGAAGCGCTGGACTCTGTGAAGATGCCAGCAGGTTTGTCCACTTTTCCTTGCAGCTCAGAGCTCCCCACACTTACTTCCCAGCTCTGTTCCTACACACACACACACACACACACACACACACACACACACACACACACGAATGCTAAGAATTCTTCTGACAAGCCAAGCCTTCCATTCCAGATGCCTCTGCCCTGACTGACACACACTGTGACGTGGATAAAGCCCCGGGAGCTGTTTATATTGCTGTTAACACGAAACTGTCTCCTCATTTAACTAAGTAACTAACTAGTTAGTTAATTAATTCATTTTGAGACAGGGTCTCACTGTGCAGCTCTAACAGGCCAAGCACTCAGTCTATAGAACAGGCTTGCCTTGAACTCACAGAGATCCTCCTGCCTCTGCCTCCTGAGTGCTGACATCAAAGGTGTGCATCACCACACCTGGCCATTCACTCGTTTCCTTTGAGCCTATTATGCTCTCATATATGTAAAACTGACTTCATTTATGAGGCACCAAGTTTGAATTTCTTTTCTTTTACGAAATCTGACAAACTGTTTTTTGAAAACACTGACTCTCATTTTTTGCTTTATTTAATTTATTTTTTTATTTTTTGGTTTTTCGAGACAGGGTCTCTCTGTGTAGCCTTGGCTGTCCTAGACTCACTCTGTAGACAGGTTGGCCTCGAACTCACAGTAATCCTCTTGCCTCTGTCTCCCAAGTGCTGGCATAAAAGGCGTTCGTCACCACGCCGGGCTCCCTCATTTTTTGTTTTAATTAAAACTTTATTCTAAGGCTGGAGAGATGGTTCAGAGGTTAAGAGCACTGGCTGCTCTTCCAGAGGTCCTGAGTTCAATTCCCAGCAACCACATGGTGGCTCACAGCCATCTATAATGAAACCTGGTGCCCTCTTCTGGTGTGCAGGCATACATGCAGGCGAAACACTGTATACTAATAAATAAAATTTTTAAAAAGCTTTCTTCTAAAGAACTTGAAAATAAACACATCACACAACAAAACGAAGCTTTTTGTTGTGATATTGGTGTTGCTTAAGTCTGTGAGATTATCAGTGTGATGACCCTTAAGTCCAGCATCCTGCCCTTCGACTTCTATCCATCCTGTTTGCTCTTAATTCCTGCTCTTCTTTTTCTAACTTTTTACTTTATTTGTATGTGTGCTCCTGCAAACATGTGTACACCCCCACACACACACACCCCACACACACACAGAGGCCAGAGATTGACGCCGTGTGTGTTACTCTGTCTGTCTTAGTGAGGGCTTCGCTGCTGTGAGGGGACACCATGACCACGGCAGCTCTAATAAAGGAAAACATTTAATTGGGGCTGGCTTACAGTTTCAGAGGTTTAGTCCCTTATCGTAGTGGCGGGGAAATATGGTGACACACAGGCAGACGTGGTGCTGGAGAGGGAGCTGAGAAGTCTACTTCTTGATCCACAGGCAGCAGAAGAGACTGTGTGTCGCTCTGGGCTTTCCTTGAGCATAGGACATCTCAAAGCCAGGCCTCACAGAGAAACACTTCCTCCAACCAGACAAGGCCACAGCTCCTAATAGTGCCACGCCCTCTGGCCAAGCACTCATACACATGAGCCTATGGGGGCCACACCTATCCAAACCACCTCATCCTCTGTCACTCTCAACCTTATTTCCTGAGACAGGGTCTCTCATTGAACCTGGGTCTCTGTTTCAGCTAGACCGGGCAGCAAGCCACTGGGATGTAGCCGTCTCTACCCTCTCTAGCCCTAGTATTACAGAGGCATGGCCTTTCTCAGAATGAAGGCATTTTCAGATCACTCCTTGCTGTATGACAAAACCTTTCCTGGAGGGATACAATAGGCATAACTCCTCAGGTAGACGGGGATCCCTCACAAAGCAAAGTATGCATGCCACCAAAGGCCAGCTTGCTGAACCAATGCGCCTTATCACAGTTCCTTACAAGAGCCGAAATTATCCAAAGACAGATGCATGACCAGAGCTCACCCTAGCATGGGGAACAGGTCCCAAAAGCTGGGAACCCGGAGCACACCGCACAGCCTGCAAGCAGCTCAAAAGGGTTGGAGAGTGTCCTTTCCAGGTGCCTCGGTTGGTCTAAACCTCCTCCAGGCAGCTCTGCCACTTTCTGTATCTCCCGAGCAGCTTGTTGATCAAGCTCATGACCATTTATAATGTGATCTGATGTGCACTGTATACATAATAAATAAATAAATCTTAAAAAAAAAAAAAAAAAGATTGTCCCAAGAGTCTTCTTTGCAGCTTGTACTGCTTGCTCTGTTAGGCACCTAGTGAATTTCATCAGTTTCAGGGACTTCCTGAAGCTGTTTTGAGTTTTCTATCTCTCTGCTTAAAGACCTTCCCTGCAAGATGGAATGTGGCCATTTCAGAAGAAACTGTTACGCAACGCTACTCCGACAAATAATTTGTATCCATGATATAAAAGTCGCTCTTAAAACCTCATAGTAAGAAAATATACAGTCCAGTAACAAAGTAAGGTAATGATTTGAGTGCACGGAAATTGTGTCACCTCTTTAGGCACTCAGGAAACACAAATCAAAACCACAAGTTGCTACATCCTTATTAGAATGGGGGGTGGGGGTGGGCGTGCCTACAACATAGACTCAGAAGGGGACCAGAACAAAACCAGAAAACCGACTGCAGCACGTACTGGCAACAGTGTCAAGCAACTGCAGTCCCCATGTGCTCTTGGGGCATGCAAAAATGGCACCACTCAGTTAAGAAAACAACAGCTCAGCATCTACCCAACCTCAAATCGGTCCATCCAATACCAGGAGAAATGAACACTACACCCATGCGAACCATCTGCTCTTGAGTTTCTATGAAACCACTCGTAATCAACAGAAACCAGGAAAAAACCCAAGGCCAGAAAGCAGCTTAAAACTGCTCCAGAATAGCATGAGGAATTCTCAGAAAAATTACCATAGGCCAGACATAGTGGCACACATCTTTAATCCTGGCACTCAGGAGGCAGAGGCAGGCGGATCTCGTGAGTTCTAGGCCAGCCTGGTCTAAACAACAGAAAACCAAATACATTATTCTATGTCAATAAACAAACTCAAAAGACCATGTGTTATACAATTCCACACATGATCTTCAGAAAAGAGGGGAAGTCACAGCAGAAAAGAGATTATTGGTTGCCAGGGGTTAGGTATGGTGGTGGGGGTGGGGGTTGACGATGAGCATAAGGGAAGAGAGGGGTGGGGAGGTGGGGAGTGGGGAGAGGGTGAGAGGGAGGGTGGTGGGGAGAAGGGGGGAGTGGAGATGCCCTGCATGTGGGTAGTGATGGCGGTTGTTTGTTCCTAGTAAACTCTGGAAAGCAGCCGTGCTACACGGTGACATCACTGTAGAAGCACAACTCGTCCCACCTGCCCTTGTGCCTGCCTTTAAAGGTTGACACAGAACTTGACATCACTGACATGAAGGCTCTTCCCCCAAGAATCCATTGCAAAGCCTCAGTGGAAATTCCCAGGTTGTTACTGCAAACCCATGTGGTCCTGAGGGAGGTTTGGGATTTAAAAGGATGGGGAGGCTCACACAGAATCACACGCTCTGAATGGGAAAGAATGACATTGGGGAGGGTGCTTTCAGGGAGGTGACGTGCAAAATCAAAATTTAGGCTAAAGCAACTCTCTCTTGAGAAACCCACGCTTTCTCTTGTGTGGTCCCATCCCTCTACCCATTTGACTGATGAGTAAATCTCTATTAAAATCTTTTTATAGCCAGGCGCGGTGGCGCACGCCTTTAATCCCAGCACTCGGGAGGCAGAGGCAGGCAGATCACTGTGAGTTCTAGGCCAGCCTGGTCTACAAAGCGAATCCGGAACGGCCAAGGCTAACACAGAGAGACCCTGTCTCAAAAAACAAAAACAAAACAAAACGAAACAACAACAACAACAACAAAAAGACTTTTAGTGTAGTAATGGTAATCCAGAGGCTGATCTGAGGGCAGATCTGAGGATAATCAAGAAGACAAAATGTGGGCTAGAGAGATGGCTTGGCACTTTAGAGCACTGGCTGCTCTTCCAAAGGATCCGGGTTCAGTTTCCAGCACCCACATGGCAGCTCCTATCTGACACCCTCACACAGACATACATGCAGGCAAAACACCAATGTACATAGAATACAAATAAATAAATTATTAAAAAGAGAAGGCCAGGCAAGGCTACACAGAGAAACCCTGTCCCGGAAAAACCAAAAAAAAAAAACTAGAGAGAGAGTGAGAGAGGGAGAACGAGAGAGAGGAGGCAAAATGTTGGGGTGTGGCTACTGCTTGCATGTAGAAATGAGGATGAAAGGAGACTCAGTTCTGTCCCCAGAACCCTTGTGGCAGCTTACAGTCATCTGTGACTACAGTTTTAGGCGACAGGTATCAGGCATGTGGTATATTCAGGCAAACACTCATACACAGTAATTTCAGAACTTTTCTTTGTATTAAGAAAGAAAGGGGCTGGAGAGATGGCTTAGTGGTTAAGAGCACTGACTGCTCTTCGGGAGATCCTGAGTTCAGTTCCCAGCAACCATATGGTGGCTCACAGCCATCTATAATGATAGCTGATGCACTCTTCTGGCCTGCAGGGATACAAGCAGGTAGAGCACTGTATACATAATAAATAAATCTTGAAAGAAAGAACAAAAGAAAGAAAGAAACAAAGAAACAAAGAAAGAAACAAAGAAACAAAGAGAGACAAGATGCCTTAGACTTCTGTCTGCTTTATACAATCTACATCCATAGATCTGTTATTGGGATCACATATTTATTTATCTATTTTCGGTCGTGTGTTTGTTTGTTTGTTTGTTTGTGGAGACACAGCTTCACTGTCTAGCTTGCCAGCTTTGGATCCGTGTAGACTTGCCTAAGAGTTAAGGCAACGGTCCCGCCTTTGCCTCTTGAGGGCTGTCAACTGAGGGGTGCTTACAGGCATGCAGTTCCTCACTGGATTTGGGTTTTGGGGGAAGCAAAGTTGTAGTTTATTAAGAAAAGATTTTTTTTTTTCAAGACATGGGTTCCCTGTGTAGCCTTGACTGTCCTGGACTCACTTTGTAGACCAGGCTGGCCTCGAACTCACAGAGATCGGTTCTGGCCTGGCCCACAGCCAGCAACTTCCTTGCTGGGTCTAGACAGTTCAGAGGACCCGCTCTCCATCTTCCACACCAACAGCACACGCCCTCCACTCGGGCCCCTCCTCAGCTAGCAGTCAGGTTCTTACCTTGTCTGCACTTACAGATCCCTTTAAAAATCAGTGGCAGAAATGAACACTTTCTCTAAAGAGTAAATAAATAAGATAATGTGCTTGGGTGACAGAGAGGGAGAGGGACAGGGACAGGGAGGATGGCATCAGTCAGAGGTTCTTGGTCTCCATGATAAAGACCAGGCTCCGGGCCAGAAAGAGGGCTCTGTGGGCACTATCACCGAGCATGAGAACCTGAGGTCTGATCCCTGGGACCCACACGGTGGAATGAGACAACCAACTCCCTCACGTTGTCCTCTGACCCTCATACACACCACACACACACATACTACACACACCACACACACATACACACACCCACACACACATACACACACCCACACACACTACACACACTGCGCACATATACCACATGCACCACACACACATACACACACACCACATATGCATACCACACATACACATATACCACACACACATACGCATACCACACACATACACACAAATCACATATGCACACAACAAACACACAC
>OU015754.1:3963324-4020450 GCA_907169655.1 Acomys percivali | reverse complement strand
GAGCCGGACCCACCAGCGCTCCAGTGCGGAGCCGGACCCACCAGCGCTCCAGTGCGGAGCCAGACCCACTAGCACCCTTCCCATCTACATTTGAGTCCTAAGATGTCTATCAGCATTTCCCCTAAGGGAAACCTGACTCTGGTCACAGGTGATTTTTTTCCCCTCCAAGACAAGGTTTCTCTGTGTAGTCATGAAACTTACATACTCTGTAGACCAGGCTGGCCTCAAACTCACAGCCTCCCTGGCTCTGCCTCCAGAGCACTGGGATTAGTGCCACCACCGCTGTCGATCACAGAGGATTTTGAAGACTGAACTTGGTGGCTACCTTATAATTTAAAATGTGGTGGCTACCTTATAATTAAAAGTCAGTATTTGAGGGGCTGGAGAGATGGATCAGAGGTTAAGAGCACTGGCTACTCTTCCAGAGGTCCTGAGTTCAATTCTCAGCAACCACATGGTGACTCACAACCATCTATAATGTGATCTAATGTGCGCTGTATACATAATAAATAAACAAATCTTTTAAAAAAAGAAATTCTTTTTTTTTTTTAAGTCAGTATTTGGGAGAAAGAATGGCAATACCCTGCTCCAGCGTAGACTATAAATAATTCTGTGGTGGGTTCTTGGTTCCCAATCAACATAATAATGATAGTAGTGAAAAAAAACTGTTTTAACACCACCGCTCCCCAATACCAATAGTTCCTCTTTTCAAGTCTTATGCAATTCTTCTCGCCACAAAAGAACATTGTGTGTGTTCTTTACATTATTTTTATATTTCCTTCTCGTGTGTTGGTATCTAAAGGACAGAATGGTATGAGTCAGGTTAACGACCATCTGCAGCTTTTAAAACAGCTTTTGTTATTTCAGTAGCGGCGAGGAGACAGCCACCCCCCACGGGGAGACAGCCACATCACCCAGGCGCAGGGCTCATGCCCTGTCTCCTAAAGGAAGAAAAACTTTTAACCTTGCAAGCGTGGCTTGAAGCGGCCTTAGGAGCCAGTGAGGGGGAAAGTCTAAAGACGTACACGTCCGCCAGGCCGTTGACCCCAGCACTTCAAGGCTGAGGTAGCAGGAACTCAACCATGCGAACCTTGCCGGCGAGACTCTACCTCAGGAAAAACAAAAAACAAAAAACCAAAAATACCAAAAAGAAAACAAAACAAAACAAAAATCTACCACCCACACCAACAACAGCACAGACTCCAAACGGGCTTCCCAGGGAAACCCCCGAGAGTCACGTGCTTATCTGAGTGAAGGGCAGCTGCCGGAGCAGCAAGACCAAGCGATGCAGTGTGCCAAGCCAAGTTCGTATTCCTATTATCCGCAAGACCTTGGTGACTCCTGAGGACTGGGCGTGGTAGCACACGTGCCTGTAGTCCCAGTACTAAGGAGGCAGAGGCAGGAGAGTCCGGCAGCTTGGGATACCACCTGAAGAACTTTTCTCAAAAAGACCAAAAGAAACAAGGCAGTGGTATATCACGCCTTTAATCCCAGCACTTGGGAGACAGAGACAGGTGGATTTCTGTGACTTTGAGGCCAGCCTGCTCTTCAGAGCAAGTTCCGGGGCAGCCAGGGTCACACAGAGAAACCATGTCTTGAAAAGGGGTGAGGGGGCAATAAAATGTAATATTTCACTTTGTATGCTAATTAATTTTAAAATTTAAGAATAGAAGTTTGAGCCGGGCTTGGTGGCGCACGTCTTTAATCCCAGCACTCAGGAGGCAGAGGCAGGCAGATCGCTGTGAGTTCGAGGCCAGCCTGGTTTACAAAGCAAGTCCAGGACAGCCAAGGCTACACAGTGAGATTCAGTCTCAAAAACCCCCCTCAAAAAATAAATAAATAAAAGTTTGAGCCAGGTGGTGGTGGCTCACGCCTGTAAGTAATCCCAGCACTTGGGAGGCAGAGGCAGGCAGATCTCGCTGAGTTCAAAGACAGCCTGGTCTACAAAGCGAGTCCAGGGCCACCAAGGCTACACAGAGAAACTCTGTCTCAAAAACCAAAACAGAAAACAAAAAAAAGAAAGAAAGAAAGAAAGAAAAAGAAGAGGGACTGGAGAGATGGCTCAGAGGTTAAGAGCACTGTCTGTTCTTCCAAAGGTCCTGAGTTCAATTCCCAGCAACCACATGTTGTCATATAACCATCTATAATGAGATCTGGTGCCCTCTTCTGGGGTGCAGGTGTACATGCAAGCAAAATACTATATACATAATAAATAAATCTTTAAAAAAGAGCTGCCGCACATGGTGGTGCATGCCTTTACTCCCAGCACTCAAAGGCAGAGGCAGGTATATATGTGGGAATTGAGCCCAACTGGTCTACATAGTGAGTTCCGGGCCAGCCAGGACTGCCTAGTGAGACACTGCCTCAAAACAAAACAAATTATGCTAAGTAATACGTAGGTATTCTAAGTCAACAAGAAGGCGATCTATCTATCTCCCACCCTCCCTCCATTCCTTTTCTTTCTCCTTTGAGGGCAATCTCCAACATCAGATCTTATCCCCTTGTCAGAGACTCCTGCCACACTGATATCTGAGCATCATTAGGGAGTGAAGACAGGAGAGGCCCAGTCTGAACTGAGGAGATGGTCCAGGGTGGAGTTCTCAGTGGAGCACAAACAGTCCCTGGAGAGAAAACGTAGCAACACATTTTGTTCAAAGAACCACTTAGAAAACTGCTTCTTGCTAGGTGCCATGGCCTGAGCTACAGAAGAAGCTTAGGACCAGCCTAGCCCACATAGTGGAAAGACCGTCTCAGAAAACTCAAAACCGCCCTACCCCACCCCCAGCTAGGCTTCAGAATGTACTTTATAGTCTTTGCACTTAAGATGCTGGACCAGGGGAATCAAGAGTTCAAAGTCAGCCAGGCATGGTGGCGCACGCCTTTAATCCCAGCACTCGGGAGGCAGAGGCAGGTGGATCGCTGTGAGTTCGAGGCCAGCCTGGTCTACAAAGTCAGTCCAGGACAGCCAAGGCTAGACAGAGAAAGCCTGTCTCAAAAAAAATAAAGAAAGAAAGAAAGAAAAGAAGAAAGAAAGAAAGAAAGAAAGAAAGAAAGAAAAAGAGTACAAAGTCATCCTTCGCTATATAAGTCGGAAATAAACCTGGCCAATATAAGATACAGACACACACACACACACACACACACACACACACACACACACACACAATTCCCAATGCAAAGTTCTTCTTCCTCACATGCAAAAGATCACATGTGACTTTGCAACAGATGACACATTTGACCGCAACTGCAAGAGAGTTGCTTTGCCCACAGGTGTACAATCCAGTCGATCCACATTTAAGGACTTCTACAAGGTAACACCCCTGGGAGTCCTTTTCTTTCCTACTTGAAACTTCATTGAAGCCTGCTGTTTCTATTCCCTTTATTTACTTTTTATCTTGTGTGTGCATGTGATGTGTGTATATGCATGGTGCAGGTACGTGCAGGCCAGGGTGCACCCCTGGAGGTCAGGCAGCTTCATCGTCCGCCTTGCTGTTTGCTGTTGCATGCCAGCCTGGCTGGCCCATGGCTTCCCGAGGTTTCTCCCATCTCGCTGTTTCCCTGGGATTATATACCGAGCTCAGCTTTTAAAGGGGCTCTGAGGACTCAGGCTACTTTTAATCTATAGCTCTTTAGTGATCAAAATATTTATTGATATTACTCTACCTCTTTACTCATTGTCCCCTAAGCACCCCACCCCACCCCACCCATCCCCCAAAAAACGTATGAAAACTGCTAGGAGGGTAGAGTAACTAAAAAGAAACTTCACAGAGCTGGAGTGGTGGTTCAATGGTTTGGTTTCCAGCACCCACACATGGTCGCTTGTCCTCAGCCATCTGTAACTCCAATCCTAGGGGATTTGGCACCCTCTTCTGGCCTCTGTGTGCCCTGCACACGCATGGCGCATATACATGCATACAGGTAAGCAAAACACCCATGAACATAAAAATTTAAAAATAGGGGCTGGAGAGATGACTCGGTGGTAAAGAGCACTGACTGCTCTTCCAGAGGACATGAGTTCAATTCCCAGCACCTGCCTGGCAGATCACAACTGTCTGTAACTCCAAGATCTGACACCCTCATACAGACATCCATGCAGGCAAAACACAAATGCACATGAAATAAAAATAATAAATTATGGGGGCTAGAGAGATAGCTCAGTAGTTAAGAGCACTATCTGCTCTTCCAAAGGACCCGGGTTCAATTCCCAGGATCCACATGGCAGCTCACAACTGTCTGTAATTCCAGTTCCAAGGGATCTGACACTCCCACACCAATGCACATAAAATAAATTTGAATTATTTAAAAAAATAAAAATAAATAATAAAAAAATAAGTAAAAGGTAGCATCATGCTAAAATGCTTTCCTGAGTGAAAATGATGGCATAGTGGATAAAAGAGCTAACATGCATAGCTAAGCTAAGTTCCATCCCCGGAACCCACACAGTGACAGGAGAAAATTGACTCCTATAAGTTGTCCTCTGACTTCCACCTGTTCACCTCTGACTTCCTGTTCACTGTCACACACACACACACACACACACACACACACACACACACACCAGACAGAGACAGAGAGAATGAACTTTTTATTTAAAAAAAAAAAAGACAGCTGGGCATGGTGGCACACACCTAGCACTCAGAGAGGCAGAGGCAGGTGGGTCTCTGTGAGTTCGAGACCAACCTGGTCCACAAAGCTAGTCAAGACAGGTAAGGTTACACAGAGAAACCCTACATCAAAACACCTAAAAACAAACAAAAATGGGGAGTGGGGAGCAGAGCGGTGGCAATGCACACCTTTAACCCCAGCAGAGGCAGGCAGATCTCTGGGTCTGAGGATAGCCTGGTCTGTAAGAGTAAGTTCCAGGGCAGCCAAAGTTAACAGAGAAACTCTGTCTTGAACCACCACTACTACCCCCAAAAAAAGAAAAAAGAATTTGAGATGATTTTCCTGGGAAAGGTATAGAATAAAACACCATCTCTTTCCTTTTTTTAAACAATATCCAAAAAAGTTCCGTGCTTGGCACAGAAATAAGCATTTAATAACCTATATTAAATTAAAAAAAATTTCCCTTAGGCCTAGATAGATTTTTAAGTTGATAATGATGAGATATGATAGATATTGATTTACATTCACAATTTTAGACACACCAAGTTGGGAACGATGTTTTCTTCAAGGCTGTCAAATACAAATAGCCAAAATACTAAAAATGTAACATTTATATCATTCCTGATAGTGTCATGGTTCTTCTTGCTATAGGTAATTTATTGTATATATGTGTAATAATATAAATGTATATGTAAAAAAATAAAAAATGTTATTCTATTAATTTTTATTATCCTAAGAAAATATGTAGCCTCCATCTTAAAACAAAACAAAAACAAACAGACAAGCAAACAAAACAGATTTGGACTAGAGAGATGGCTCAGAGGTTAAGAGCACTGTTTGCTCTTCCAAAGGTCCTGAGTTCAATTCCCAGCAACCACATGGTGGCTCATAACCACCTATAATGTGATCTGATGCCCTCTTCTGCTGTACTTGTGTGCATGCAAGCAGAACACTGTATACATAATAAATACATAAATCTTTATGTACATGGTGGTGTCCACATAGACCCAGAGGCATCAGATCCCCAGAAGCTGAATTACGGGTGGTTGTGAGCCACCTGACATGGGTGCTGGGAACTGAACTCTGGTCCTCTGCAAGAGCAGTGTGCACTCTTCAGCAGTGAGCCATCTCTCCAGCCCACTCCTTCCCAACTGCCAAGATCACCTGACTGTATCATTTTCAACTAAACAACAGACAGTGCCAAAGCAATGAAAACATCTTAACTGACAGCAAAGAGCTACTGCAAGCGCTGCGTTATTTATAAAGATCATTCATTAACAGGAGGCAGGAGTTCCCCTACTAAGCCTCGATAGTTTACTACAAGCAGATATGAAGTTCCTGTGAGGAAAGTAATAGCTAACCTAAACTCAGATGAGGCAAGAATTAAAACTAAAGCATTAGAGTCAGAGGCCATCAAGGGTCTAGTCCAAACCACAGGGCCACAGGTTCCAACGCTTAGTCTCCAGTTGGTGAAACTGTTTAGAAAGGATTTGCAGGTCTGTCCCTGGGAGTAGGTTTGAGGTTTTAAAAGTCCACACTAAGCCAGGCGGTGGTGGTGCACGCCTTTAATCCCAGTACTCAGGAGGCAGAGGCAGGTGGATCACTGTGAGTTTGAAGCCAGCCTGGTCTACAAAGTGAGTCTACAAAAACCTTGTTTTTTGTTTTGTTTTGGGTGGGGGGAGAAAATTAAAGTCCACACCATTTCCAGGTAGCTCTCTCTGCTTATAGATCAAGATATGAGCACTCTGGGGGGCTGGAGAAATGGCTCAGAGATTAAAAGCAGCTTCTGTTGGCTGTTCTTCCAAAGGTCCTGAGTTCAATTCCCAGCAACCACATGGTGGCTCATAACCATCCATAATGAGATCTGATGCCCTCTTCTGGCCTGCAGGCAGAGTGCTGTATACATAATAAATAAATAAATAAATATTAAATAAATAAATATTAAAAAAAAAAAAGATATGAGCACTCAGCTAACGTCCACCCGCCTACCACTGTACTCCCGGCCATGATGGTCATGGATTCTATTTCTCTGAAACTGTAAGTACTATTAAAATCTTTTTTTTTTTTTTAATAAGTTGCCTTGGTCATGATGTCCCTTTACAGCAAAATAAAAAGTAACTAAGACAGACGTTTGTAGCAGGAGTGGCGTGTGGAAGACTTTGGGTCCTTGAACACTGTAAAGGAGCTTAACACACCGTTCTGCTAGGCACTTGGAAGACAATGGTAGTAAGAGCAGTGTGGTCTAGGGAGGCCCAGCTCAGGAAGGTTAGTGGGGCCGTGGGGGGAGGGGAGAGCCAACCAGCAAGTGGGCCTGAGGCCCACCTTTGTGCTATTTTGGCAAAGAATGTGGCTGCTTTTGCCCTTGTCCTAAGAGTCTGCCTGCGACCAATTCCTTTGGCAGAGGATATTTCAGGTCGGCCCAATACTGACTGTGTCGTGTGGTCAGCAGTGGTCACTCCTATGCAGGTCTACAGTGAAAAGGGACGAGCAGGGTAGAAGAAATACAAACATGGGCAATTTGAGAAGAAAAGGAGCATCAGAAAATTTAATGTTGCAGCCAAGTCTTGTGTTTAAAGAGCTTAAAGAAAGGCTTAACAAGGGGCTGAAGAGATGGCACAGTGGTTAAGAGCACCACCTGCTCTTCCAGAGGTCCTGAGTTCAATTCCCAGCAACCACATGGTGGCTCACAACCATCTCTAATGTAATCTGATACCCTCTTCTGCAGATAAAGCACTCATATGCAATAAATAAAATAAATAAATCTTAAAAAAAAGAGAGAGAGAAAGGCTTAACGTGAAATGGCCCTCAGGCCAAGACCCTATTATTAAATTTTCTTTCTTTCTTTCTTTCTGTCTGTCTGTCTGTCTTTTTTTATTTTTTATTTTTATTTTATTTTTTTATTTTTTGAGGCGGGGGTTCGAGACAGGGTTTCTCTGTGTAGCCTTGGATGTCCCAGACTCGCTTTGTAGACCAGGCTGGCCTCGAACTCACAATGATCTGCCTGCCTCCACCTGCCTCTGCCTCCTGAGTGCTGGAATTAAAGGTGTGCCCACCACAACCAACTTATTAAGCTTTCAACCTGCAAAAATGGAATGCATAAGGATCCTTCTGCCCCTAAAATACAGGAAAACTTGATCAACAAAGGAAGTAAACAACTCAAAACTTAAGCAAATGGACCTCCCGCCCAAGCAGGCAGCTGGGCTTGGCAGCAGAGGCCAGGAGGTTCCGGCTTTAGAGTCATGAAGAATGCAAGAGTAAAGCATATGGGGGCTGGAGAGATGGTTCAGAGGTTAAGAGCACTGACTGCTCTTCCAGAGGTCCTGAGTTCAATTCCCAGCAACCACATGGTGGCTCACAACCATCTATATAATGTGATATGACGCCCTCTTCTGGCCTGAGGTGTACATGTAGACCACTGTATACATAATCAATAAATCTTAAAAAAAAAAAAACAAAAACAAAAAAGAGTAAAGCATATGTGAGATCTTCCTCTGCAGTTAGGAGGTCCCTGCATGGAGACCAGATAGGCCAAAACCTATGAGAGTGAAGTCTGGACTGTGTCGAAGACCCTAGAGTGCTGGGGATGCCATCGCTGTGCCATACCTGCCAGGGAGAGCTGCAGACCAGCCCGGGAACCAGCCCAAGCACAAGGTTGGAAGGGCTTTGACTGCAGACACAGGACAGGATTTGGAGGCTGCCCTGCGGGGTTTCAGTTTTGCTTTGATCACTTTTCCTTAGTCTTGGAGTGGAAGTCTATTTTCTGTACCATAGTATGCTGGAAGTAGGCCACTTGCTTTTTGCTTTTGCTTTCACACGGGGTTGCAACTAAGAGGCTGCCTTGAGTCTCAGAAGAGACTTTGAAAGAAACTGTTGAGACTGTGATAGTCAATGGGGACTTTAAAAGTTGGTTTAAATGTATTTTTGCTTTATGATAGAGCTGAAAGCCAGTGGGGGGAGGGGCTAGGGAGTGTCATGTCCTGATTTGTCCCCCATAGGCTCAGGCTCACATATTTGAATACTTGTGCCACGGATGTAAAACTGTTTTGGAAGGATTGGGTGTGGCCTTGATGGAGGAGGTGTGGCCCTAGGGGTGGACTTCCAGGTTTCAAAAGCCCACAGGCTTTTGGCACACGCCTTTAGTCACAGCACTAGGGAGGCAGAAGCAGGCAGATCACTGTGAGTTCGAAGCCAGCCTGGTCTACAAAGTAAGTCCAGGACAGCCAAGGCTACACAGAGAGACTCTTGTCTTGAAAAAACATAGAACAAAAACAAAAGCCCACAACGCCGGGCACGGTGTCACATGCCTTTAATCTTGGCACTCGGGAGGTAGAGGCAGACAGATCTCTGTGAGTTCGAAGCCAGCCTGGTCTACAAAGTGAGTCCAGGACAGCCAGAACTGTTACATAGAGAAACTCTGTCTTGGAAAGGGGGGGGAAAAAAGCTCACACCATTCCCAGGTAGCTTTCTCTGTGCGTGCTTGTGGATCTAGATGTAAGCTTTCAGCTACAGCGCCAGCACCATGCTTGCCTGCCTGCCTGCCTGCTGCCATGTCCGTAGCATCCCCCTCCCCATAGGGGTCATGGACTCACCCTCTGAAACTGTAAGCAAGCTCCCTTTTCTAAAAATTGCCTTGATCATGGTATCTCTTCACAGCAATAGAAAAGTAACTGAGACAAACAAGAAGGGCAAAAGGCAGCACAGCAGGATGTGTGATTCAGCTGGGCATGGTGGCGCACGCCTTTAATCCCAGCATTTGGGAGGCAGAGGCAGGCGGATCGCTGTGAGTTCGAGGCCAGCCTGGTCTACAAAGAGAGTCTAGGACAGCCAAGGATACACAGAGAAACCCTGTCTCGAAAAACCAAAAATAAACCAAGAAGAGACTTGATACCCTATGAGCATATTCAGGGGGAGGAAGTCCCCCTCAGTCACAGTCATAGGGGAGGGGAGTAAGGGGGAAATGGGAGGGAGGGAGGAATGGGAGGATACAAGGGATGGGATAACCATTGAGATGTAATATGAATAAATGAATGAATGAATGAATGAATGAATAAATGTGATTCAAGGCTGTGGATATGAACTCTCAGACAATAATGACAGAGACAATATCTCTGTTCCTGTAATATTGAAATTCTCTCTATGCAGCGTCAGTGCCCAACGCAGATAGAGCCACAGCGAGCTCCATTCTTCTCTTCCAGGTCCTTCTTAGACACTGTCGTCACCACCCATGGCACACAGTACTCACAAAGGAAACCAAGTTCTCTCTTCACAATGCAAGATATTTAACTCTTGAACATTGGAAAGTCTCTACTGTTACGCTCTCTCCTTTCCCCCAGGAAAATCTGTATCAGCAAGCAGCCCAGAGCTGAGGGCTGGAGCTTCCATACTGCTATGCTAGTAGGAGTGTGAACTGGTTCAACCACTTTGGAAAACTCTTGCAGTACTACTACCCAAATTGCATATCTGCCCTCCCTGTGTCCCAGGAATGCTCTTCGTAGAAAACTCCACAAGAAATGAGAGTTCAGGCCCACCCAAACCGGACGATGATCATTAGCAGTATTATAACAACAACAACAGAAACAGCTTATTAAAAAGGGGCTCTAAGTCTTAGACCCAGGGGCTTCGTGCATGCTAGGCAAGCACTCTACTGCTGAGATCCATCCTTAGTCCAGGGAGAGCTTGAATGAGCAACAACATAATTGATAAACACACGGCAAAGAGATCTTGGAGGTACAGACTACAGACAGTTGTGAGCTGCCACGCGGGTGCTGGGATTTGAACTGGGGTCCTCTGAAAGAACAGTCAGTGCCCTTAGCCGCTGAGCCATCGCTCCGGCCCCGAGAGGCTCATATCAAAAAATGGCAGCCGACCTTGTTTTCAAATCTATGCTACTGGGAACAAAGTCTAACCCCATAAGTAGTGGGTTGAGTCAAAGAGGCTGGACCCTGGGGCTGGAGACGTGCCTTGGCCGGGACGAGCAAGAGCTCTTGTAGAGGACCTGGGTTTGGTTTCCAGCACCCACATGATGGCTCACAACCACCTGCAACCCCATTTCAAGGGGAGTGGACCACCTCTTCTGACGTCTGTAGGCGCACATGTGGTCCATACACGCATGCAGATGAGCAGTCATACGCCTGAGAGAGAATAAATAACACCGAGAAGCTGAGCCTGAAAGAAGGGTGAGAGGAGTGGCTCAGCGGTACAGCACTGGCCTCCTGTACGTGATCCCTGCCCCGCCCCGCCCCGCCCCCAGCACTGACCGGAGAAAGGAGAGGGGCGGGGCTCTTCGTAAACTTCACAAAAACAAACAAAGGTGATGCAGAGTTTGAGAAGTCAGAGAGGCGGTAACTTTGGAGCCCACATCTCCCTGTATCTTGATACACCGCCCCGCCCCGCCCCGCCCCCCCCCCCGTTACGTCGGAGGGTGGTCGGACTCTTAAGATGTTGCATATTTGTTGTTTGTGTGTTGCACTTGGAATCTGGAGAAGGATTAAGACATTTCCTAAGTAAGAAGGAGCTCAGTGCGGTCCCAGCATGGTTGCAAGCACTGCTCTGACACTGTTACTTCCCTTGGCCCTCTTAGGAGCTTAGACAGTCTTTTCTGCTATAGGGAAGGCCCTAACACCACGCACAACCAAAGTTAACCTTTTGCAGTAACAGAACCTCGGGGCGGGGTGGGGGGTGGGGGAAGCATATTACTCTATGTTTCTGAGTCGTACCTATTTAAGAAAGGTACTAGTTTAAGAAAGGTAAAACGTCTGTTTTCCCACCCTTTTTCTTTATATCCTGTATTTTTTTTACTTTATGATTTTGTGTGTGTGTGTGTGTGTGTGTGTGTGTGTGTGTGTGTGTGTGTGTGATTGGAAATACTTTCTGCTCATTTATGTTGCAAATATTTTCTCTATTTGTCACCAAGGGTTCAAACCAGAATCCTAAATGTTGGAACTGAAGGGGGAAGTAGGTTACCGGGCAGATGAGGAGCAGGCCGAGAGTGCCTCACAAGGCTGCAAAACTAGGGCAGGGACCGATCTTCCCCAGACTCCCAGAACTCAGATTCAATCCGACCCCTTCGTCTTCCCAAATAGAAAGCTGACGAACCGATCCGAATTGGGTCGTATGGGGACATTTTTCCTATTGTTACCATTTTCAATCACAACTATGCTTCTACCCAAGCAGGTAATTTGGGAGGGCAGTCTTTGGAGTCCTTGAAAATCTCACTAGGCTGTAATCCTAGGACAGGAAGAGAATGGAGAGGGGAAGGGCAGCTAGTAATTTAATTTGTAAGTCCGTCTTTGCATAGTATTTCCGAAGTAACTAGCCATTGAACTAACCGAAAATTGGCGCAGGTGGGGGCCGCCGGCGGGAATGACCTCTCTAGCAGAAGATGCCGGCCCGTTTTCCCATTAGACTTCGCTCAGTCAACTCCCACCTCAGCGAGGTGCGAATGCGACCCCTCAAGAACGTACAGTAGCCAGAGGTCGTGCCAGGGGGTCCCGGGCCACCTGCACTACTGCAGACTCTCCGGGGCTGGCCGCACGCATCCATGCCCAAGCCTAGACGCGGCGGCCTGGGGACTGCGGAGGAGCGCTGCGGAGGAGGGTGAGGGCGGGGGTGGGCACACCGCCGCCAAGTTCACCGCTGGCGCGGGAGGGCGCGAGAGAAGGGAGGGACGCGGCGGCGAGGGGAGCGCGGCGGGAGGAGAGGGGTGCTGCGCGCTCCACCGGCCGGGGAGGGGGCGAGGGGCCTTACCGAGCAGCGGCAGCCGGCCGCCGCGCCGCGCCAACGCCGGCATGGCCTCCGGAGCGCGCGGTACCCAGGCCGCCGGCCCAGCCTGTGATGCTGCCCCAGCGGCGCGCCCGGGGCTGCAGGTGGCTCGCTGAAGGATGCGCGTCACCGACCGCAGATTCCCTCGGACTGGTGCAGAGCAGAAGGGGGGGGGGGGAGAGGAACCTCTCCCTAGAGGTCCCGGCCGCGCGCGAGTCCGGGGGCTGCCAGGCGGGCCGAGCTGGCGCAGCGCTGCGGCCGAGCCCACGTACCCGCCATGGTCCGCAACCTGCGCTCCCGGCGCCCCGGGGCGCCCGGGCTGTAGCGGGGGAGACTGGGTGCGGTCGGGCTGGGGAAGTTGCTCGGACTCCGTGGCTCCGGCCCTATTGCGGTTCCGGGGAGTCCCGGACCTCTGCTTTAAATTCCAGAGCTTGAGAAGAGCAGTGGCCCATAGACCTCCCTCTTCAGGGCGGGGGGGGGTGGTGGTGCAGATCTTTGACGCCCCTTGAAGGTCGCCAAATCGGTGCCACACACTGGCGACTCGGTGGGATTTATTCCACGCCTGGTAGATCTTCATTGTGGACTGATTTTCTTTGTCTCCCCCTCTTATCTCTTAGGATGCCCAAGACTCTCGTCTACCTCCAACCCAGAAAAGCAGGCTCAGTTTCAATGTCAACTGCCCAAACAAAGTAGACAGTGCATCTCAAAGGCCATTTGGAACTGTCCTCTCCTAGTTCTGGCTTTTAGTGTTTCGAGGTGACAATTATTTTCTGTGCATCAAACTGACTATTGAAAAGCACAAGATAGGAGCAACCCAGCTTTCCCATTAAGGAACCCTCCTGAGCCATTTTCCTCTGCGTCCTAGCAATGGTTTACAATTCAGGAATGATCATTTTGAGTGTATGACCACTCAGCCCATAGCACGATCGGTTTTCCCTCTAGGGGAAACTTTAAAGTGACTTCCGTGGTGCAGCCACTATAGAAAACGACGTGGACTTGGTGCTTTAGGAGACCCATGGACTCCACTTCTGGAATTGCAACAGGGGCATGAAGAAATACCCTTATGTTCCTGTATATAAAACAGTACATTTCGTCTTTAAGAAGGCGAGCACTTCTGATATATCCTACAACGTGGGAATCTTTGTTGTTGTTGTTTTGTTTTGTTTTTTCGAGACAGGGTTTCTCTGTGTAGCCTTGGCTGTCCTAGACTCACTTTGTAGACCAGGCTGGCCTCGAACTCACAGCGATCTGCCTGCCTTTGCCTCCCGAGTGCTGGGATTAAAGGCGCGCACCACCATGCCGGGCTACAACGTGGGAATCTTGAGGACATTGTGCTAATATAAAGTTGCAGAGACAGGAAGTAAAACGATAGCTGGGGGGGGGGGGGGCTTGGGGGGGTGGGGTGGCAGAGCAGTGGGCAGATATTTCACTAGTGGGCAGACTACAGGGTTCCAGTTTTTTTTTGTTGGGGACGGGCTACAAGGCCAATGTTCAGCCATCTTGTCAGAACCTAGGTTCCTATTTCTCCAGAAGTCTGCCATTCACCAGAAACCAGCTGACCTTGTCGTAGGTCGGCAGTCAGACACCTGTTGTGGTTTATTGTGGGGGCTGGTCATTCCAGACCCCCGAGCTACTCCTTTTCCGGTGGGACTACTGATAAGATCAGATTAAGGGCCAGCTGCCTGCGAGCAGCAGTTCCGGGTGCTTTTTCCTGACTAACCAGATCCTTCACGACTCTCCTGGAATTTCTCTCCTGCAATTATAGCAGCTGTAAAGGTAGACACACCTGCTGAAGCATTCCAAAGTTAGGTATCCACAGCAACCCTTGCTTTTGCAAATACCCATGCCTCTGTGCCTATATAAACTCTGTGAAAATTCTCAATAAATGGGGTTTGATCAGAATGCAGACTTGCCCCACTTCTTCGTGTCTAGTGTTCTGTCTCCATACAGGAAAATTCTCCTCCCGGGTGTTAGTGGAACCCCGGCGGGCCGGGGCATTTTTCAGCATGAAGAGAGAGAAGGGGGAAAATGGGTCCTTAGCAGCACAAGGTGCACATCTAATGGTGGTTGGGATGGGCTGTGGCTGTGCGGCTGGGCAGCAGAGCGATTCGCCTAGCATGTGCAGGGCCCTAACACTGAGAGACCACTGAGAGAGACAGAGAGAGCAGCCAATGTTAGGTACGTATGTAAAGTAACAGGCAGGCTGGGCATGAGAAGGAACCGGGGCTACAGTGGTCAGTTCAGGGCTAGCCTGGGTTACATAGCCAACTTTGTCATTAACAATAAAAAGTTTAGGGGGGACTGGAGGGATGGCTCAGAGGTTAAGAGTACTGTGCTCTTCCAGAGCAGAGTTCAAATCCCAGTAACCACATGGTGGCTCATAACCATCTGTAATGTGATCTGATGCCCTCTTCTGGCCTGCAGGTGTATATGCAGGCAGAACACTGTGTATGTAATAAAGACATATTAAATAAAAAGAAAATAAAATAAAAAGTTTAAAGTTAGAAAAAAAGGGCATGAACCAGATAATATGGGCCCTTCTGAGTTTCAGAAATTATACATATGCATGCTGAAAGAGGTGCATCAGAATCCAGCAAGATGCTCCTGACCTATGGCCACAGCATGAGTGAGGCTGAGATAGAATCTCCCTCCCAAAGCTGAGCTCAGTCTCTGAGCTATGAGAGGCTCAACCTACTGGGAGCCAGAAGCGTCTGTCCGGAGTCCACAGTCTGTGCCCCCCATCAGAGGTCAACCTCCAAACAGATGCCTTCTTGCCTTTGCTATTGCAAAGCCTAAGACAGCGCCAGAGCCCAGCAGCAATGGAATATGGGATGAAGTCAGAGCTGGATGGAGCGACTAAGAAAGGAGAGGTCTGTTCATGGACGCAGAGGGGGCCTGGTGTGCAGCATCACCCACTTTCTACCTGTTCATCATCTGGTACTTGCTGTCATGGGCTTCTGAGACCTCAAAATTCACCCCCCAGTGACATGTTTTCTCCAACAAGGCCACACCTCCTAATCCTTCTCAAATAGTGTCACTCCCTGATGACTAGGCATTGAAATGAGTGAGCCTATGTGGGCTGTTTTGTTTTGTTTTGTTTGAGACAGGGTTTCTCTGTGTAGCCCCGGCTGTCCTGGAGTCACTTATAGACCAGGCTGGCCTTGAACTCACAGCGATCTGCCTGCCTCTGCCTCCCAAGTGCTGGGATTAAAGGTGTGTACCACCACAGCCTGGCAGGGGCTGTTTTTATTCAAACCACCACATTACAGTCCTGCGTTATGTTGGTTTTTTTTTTTTTTCAGTGAATCAAACACTATTATAAAAGTCCGCTGGACATGGTGGCACAGGCCTTTAATTCCAGCACTGGGGAGGCAGAGGCAGGTGGATTGCTGTGAATTTGAGGCCAGACTGGTGTACAAAAGTGAGTCCAGGGCAGCCAAGTTAACATAGAGAAACCCTGTCTTGAAAAACCATTAAAAAAAAAAAAAGTTCAGTTGAAGTTCTTCAGTGTTTAAATAGTATTTACATGAATAAGGCAGATTTTTTTTTAAAAGATGTTTTTTTCTAGACAGAGTTGCTCTATATAGCCCTGGCTGCCCTGGACTTGGTTTGTAGACCAGGCTGGCCTTGAACTCACAGAGATCCTCTGGCCTCTTTCTCCCAAGAGCTGGGAATAAAGACATGTGCCACCACCACCCAGGTTTGTAAACTTAATAATTAAATTCCATCCAAAATGTAAATAGTAATTACAAACTTAACTATATCTTTTAAATTTTTTATTTTTATTTCATGTGTATTGCATGTATGTCTGTGTGAAAGTGTCAGATTAGAGGCAGTTGTGAGCTGGCATATGGTTGCTGGGAATTGAACGTAGGTCCTGGAAGAACAGCCAGTGCTCTTAATTGCAGAGCCATCTCTCCAGCCCTAACTATATCTTTTTCTTTTTCTTTTTTTTTTTTTCTTTTTTTTTTGGTTTTTTGAGGCAGGGTTTCTCTGTGTAGCCTTGGCTGTCCTGGACTCGCTTTGTAGACCAGGCTGGCCTCGAACTCACAGCGATCCGCCTGCCTCTGCCTCCCGAGGGCTGGGATTAAAGGCGTGCGCCACCATGCCCGGCCCTATATCTTTTTCAATAGTTCAGCTTATGGGACTGGAGAGACAGCTTAGCTGTTAAAAGCACTTACTGTTCCCTGCAGAGAGGAGCCAGGTTCAATTCCTACAGCTGCCTCTAAGTCCGATTCCAATGGATCCAGTGCCCTTTTCTGGCCTCTGAGGACACCTGCACACATAGTACACATAAACACACAAAGCACACCCACATTCACATAGATAATACATGAATTATTCTTTAAAAATTAAAACTCTGATGTACAGACAAATCTAACATGTCAGATTCTCTTAAAACATATGAGCCACCTCAATCATGAATAAGACACAGACTATTCAGGTAGCTACAGAATTTAGTAACACATGCCGGGCGTGGTGGCGCATGCCTTTAATCCCAGCACTCGGGAGGCAGAGGCAGGCGGATCGCTGTGAGTTCGAGGCCAGCCTGGTCTACAAAGCGAGTCCAGGACAGCCAAGGCTACACAGAGAAACCTTGTCTCAAAAGACAATATAAATATTTATATGTACTATTATTATATTGTTAATTTTATTTATGCCACTGTGCAATGTTCATATATGTGTTACTAAATTCTGTTTTTGTTTTTGTTTTGGTCTTTTGAGACAAATTACTATTAAAATATCATATAAACATATTATTATTATTAGGACAGAGCAGAGTGAGTTCTAGGACAGCCAAGGCTACACAGAGAAACCCTGTCTTGAAAAATCAAAATATAATAATTTTAGCATAGTAAATATTACAATATCATTTTCATATTTCATAAATTATAAATTTTTATCATTAAATTAACAGTTATTACATACCTTATAATAATTAAAATTGATATTAATGTTACAGTGATAATAATATAAATTATTATTGTCACTCTGTTCTGGCCTCAAACTCAGAGATCTGCCTGCCCCTGCCTCCTGAGTGCTGAGATTACAGACATGCACCACCACCACATGACTATAAATTGACTTTTTATACACAGCCATCTCTCCAGCTTATTCATGCATTTTTATCACCTAAAAACTCTTCCTGAGGCTGGAGGTGGAGATCAATG
This sequence comes from Acomys percivali, assembly GCA_907169655.1. Taxonomy (NCBI): domain Eukaryota; kingdom Metazoa; phylum Chordata; class Mammalia; order Rodentia; family Muridae; genus Acomys; species Acomys percivali. Next base: position 4,002,913 of record OU015754.1, on the reverse strand, counting down.
GTAGATTGCCAGCTTAGCTCTTGCAAGACCCCAAGTCAGCAAGAGAAAACACAAACTGAAAACCTTCCAGATGCTGTCAGTTTACTCACCCTGTGATGCATCTGTGTTATTGGTTATTCGCCTGGGATGAGAAGACAAAGCTTAGGGCCCACGCCAGGACAATTCTCAGGAGCCAGTCTTCGTTTGAGAGGCCACTTCTTCAAACCATGTGTTTGCTTATTTTGCTTTTACTCTTTAGTGAAATGGAAAGAGTAGACACTTCATGATGCCAACACTAAGTTTTCCCGTCCTGGTATACCTGCAATTACGGTAGTTGACAGCAATTTTTTTTTTTTTAATTGAGAGCTTGGTTTATTGGCATGCACCTGTAATCCTGTCTTGGAGTATGGGTAGGGGGATGGCCCAGTTGGAGAGAGCTTGCTCTATGGTCATGAGGATCTGGAACCCAGAACACCCCGACGCGGGTCCACAGGCTGGTGCTCCAAGCACTCTTAACCCACTGAGCTCCCCAGCTCCCATTTGTTTATACCTTCAGAGGCCAGAAGAGGGCACTGGACCTCTTAAAACTGGAGTTACAGGCAGCTGTGGGAACTGAACCTGGGTCCTCTGCAAGAAGCAGCAAGGAGGGCTCTTAACAATTGAGCCATCTTTCATATTCAATCTCCAGAGCCAATGTGAAAAGGCCAGGCATGGTGTGTTGTCGCTTGTTTTTTAAACTCTGTTTTATTTGGGGTATTGATGCCTCTACCTCCCTTCCACCAACCGCTTAAGCCTGGGTAAGAGAAAGAATGCTCAGCACTCCAGAGGCAGAGGCAGGCGGATTGCTGTGAGTTCGAGGGCAGCCTAGTCTACAAAGTGACTCCATGACAGCCAAGGCTACACAGAGAAACCCTGTCTTGAGAAAAAAAAAGCCAGGCGTGGTGGCGCACGCCTTTAATCCCAGCACTCGGGAGGCAGAGGCAGGTGGATCACTGAGTTCGAGGCCAGCCTGGTCTACAAAGCAAGCCTAGGACAGCCAAGAAAGAAAGAAAGAAAGAAAGAAAGAAAGAAAGAAAGAAAGAAAGAAAGAAAGAAAGAAAGGAAAAAATGTTAGTGGAGAGAGGGGGTGCATGTGCATCCTAGCTCAGGACAAGGGGAGACTATAAAAGCAGGGTACCTACCTGACAGTGCCCTCTGCCCTTCAAGCACAGGCCTTGGAGAATGCACCACACGTGTGTACCATATACATACACCAAATCCATGTTTTTGAAAAGAAAGTAAAAAGACATCCCACAGAATGGGAGAAAAGATGTTCAGATGAGGATACAACTCAATGGGTAACCTTGGGCTTGAACTCAGAACCACATAAACAGGGCAGGGGTCCTGTGTGTAACCTCAGTGTCTAGGAGGCAGAGGCCAGGGCAGCAGACACTCAAGGTCGTCCTCAGTTACAGAGCAAGCTGAAGCCAGGCTGGGTTACATTTGATCATGTTCCAATAAATAATAGTAGACAGAAGATGGTTATGGCAACCTGACCCCAAACTGGAGTCATCAGAGAAGAAGGAGCCTCTACTGAGAAAATGCCCCCATGAGATTCGGCTGTCATGCATTTTGTTAGTGAGGGGTGCATTTCTTGGGCGGCTGGTGGCAGGTGGGGCTTGGTCTGGTGCTGTGTATTCTAATGCTAATTACTGGCCCCCAAATCTGGTTGCACCCTAGATGAGCACATGTTCATGTACCCCAAGTGCTGTTGCATAAATCTTGCTTGCTAATACTTTTTTTTTTTAAAGATTTATTATTATGTATACAGTGCTCTGCTTGCATGTACTCCTGCAAGGCAGAAGAGGGCGCCATGTCACATTACAGATGGTTGTGAGCCCACACATGGTTGCTGGGACTTGAACTCAGGACCTTTGGAAGAGCAGGCAGTGCTCTTAACTGCTGAGCCATCTCTCCAGCCTCCTTGCTAATACTTTCTGAGTGGGTAAATAAAGTAGCTGATGGCCTATAGCTGGGCAGAAGAGAGGTAGGCGGAGCTTAGATTCCCAGTCTCGGGGGGTCAGAGAGGGACCGCCATGAGGCTGAGGTGGGAGGAGGAGAAAGAGAAAGGAGAGAGAGGAGGAGGCACGCTCCACTGGAAGAGGCAGAGCATGAGGCCAAGACAAGTGTGTTCTGAGGACAGACTGAGAGAGCAGAGGCTGTCCGGGAGTCATCAGATTGGCAAGTGACGGGCTTTTCTGTGGGTTTTAAGGCTAGAAGGATTAGGATGCTCTGAACCTGCCCAGCATAGTGCATACAGCTTAATAATAAATCATAGTCTATGTCAATCATTGGGGAACTGGCTAGTTAAAGAAAACTGCCACCGTATTAATGTCCTGCATACATTGATATTGGCAATCACTTTACAAGTGGTCCTGGCTTCTGTATGGAAACGGGCTGAGCAAGCTACAGGGAGCAAGCACCCCTCCATGGCCTCTGTGTCAGCTCCTGCCTCCAGGTCCCTGCCCTCACTGCTTTGAATGAGGGACTGTGAGAGGAATAACCCTTTCCTCCCCAGGTTGTTTTTGGTCATGGTCTTTCATCACAGCAATAGTAACCCTAAGACAGACAGATGAGAGAGAGAGAGACACATATATAAATAAAAATATTTTTTAAAAACAAAAGAGCATATACAGGGGAAGGAGGTCCCCCTAGTCACAGTCATAGGGAAGAGGAGTAAGGTGAAAATGGGAGGGAGGAATGGGAGGATACAAGGGATGGGATAACAATTTAAATATAATATGAATAAATTAATAAAAATATATTCAAGCCGGGCGTGGTGGCGCACGCCTTTAATCCCAGCACTCGGAGGCAGAGGCAGAGGCAGGCAGATCGCTGTGAGTTCGAAGCCAGCCTGGTCTACAAAGGGAGTCCAGGACAGCCAAGGCTACACAGAGAAACCCTGTCTCAAAATATATATTCAAAAGAAAACCCCACAAAACAACAGCTAAGGAGGATGGCACCTGAGGAATGACACTTGAAACTGATCTGGCCTCAATACATATGCTCGCAGAGCTGCACACACATACGTATGTAGAGGAATGTTAACTCAGAACATGCTCTGGCAAGAGATCACATCCAAAGATCATTTAGGTCTGTGTGATCTGGCTGGAATACAAACATGCTTGTAACCCAGGAGACAGAGGCAAACAGATCTGAGTTCAAAGCCAGCCTGGTATAGAGCAAGATTCAGGGAAAGAAAAGCTTAGATCCAGGCATGGTGGTACACACCTTTAATCCCAAACAATGAAGGTAAAGTTAGTTTTTAGAAGGAAGCACCCATGTTTGAAAGTGAGGTCTAATTGAGTGGCAGAAAAGGGGATGAATCAGAGAAGATTTGACAGAATAGGATACGCCCAACTCTCAGGAGAAGAGAAAGGAAAGGGAAGCTACTTAAGAGGCAGTTTTACAGAGAGGAGGCAGTTTTACCAGGACAGTAATCGAGAGAGGGGTTGCAGAGAGAAAACTCAGGTGAAGATGGAACTGGCCAGAAACTGAGAGGAAGCCAGAAGATTAAAGCCGATTGCTGAGTTAGTCTAAGGCCACGCAGAGCAATTCTGGGCCGAGAGAGAAGCCAGATTAAATCAGTCAGCTGCGAGAAGAGTTTGAACCAGGAACAGGTGAGTTGAACCAGGCAGCCCAGAGCTCAGAAAGAACAAGTAAGGGTGAGCTCATTAGCAGTTAAGTCTCAGGCTGAAAATATCTAGGCCTAGGTTAGATGGTACGGAGGCTAGAAGCTTCCAGAACTAGCCTAGGTTAGTGGAAGGAGGCAGTAAGCCTGCCAGACAACAATAGAGTCAGGAGAATAAAAGCTCCTTTTACATACGTGCCCGCACTCCCCGCACTCATGGGAACACACACAGCTCCTTGCAAAAGAAACATATCACCGATGTTCTCACTGTGGCTGGATAGGGCGGTGCTAGTCTTCCTGTGCTGATATGACTTTGGTACATGCGCTGCAGAAGCACTTGCCAAGGTGTGTGTGTGTCTGTGTGTGTGTGTGTGTGTGTGTGCGCGCGTGTGCGGGCACCAATGTCTGAGGAGACCATAAGAGGGCACTGGATCCCACGGTGATGGAGTTGCAGGTAGTCATGGGAACCCAACTCAGGTCCTTCGCAAGGGTAGCCCTCCCTCTTAACAAAGAGGCGTCATTTTATGGCCACACCGTCCCCTTTAAACTGTGTGTTTTTATACAGCTTTTCATTTCCGGACTTGGAGTGTTGCTACCCCATCTAGTGATTCGTTTCTCAGCACCTCTCTGTTCCAGTTCCCATGATGCTGTGCAGTACACCTTCCACACCCTTTACCACCAAGCACGGCCGCTGGCCTTGCTGCAGCTCTTTCATCACAACTGCCCATGCGCAAAGGCTCTCTCGGGACCTCCCGCTGCCTCTCCCTTAATTCAAGTGTAATTAGGTCTGTGATGAGTCTGGACCCTGAGCTTCGGAGGAGTTTACAGGAAGGAGAGGGGAGAATGTGGTTTGACAGAGGGAAATTTGAAGGGTGACTGCTACGGCGTAGCCCCCACGAGGAACTCGTGGGATGAGTCAGGCCCACAGTAAGAGAGGAAGGAAGTTACACGAAGCAGGGCAGATTCATTTCACGTGGTGCTTTGCTTTGAAGGGAGAACTGGGTAAAAAGAAGGTAGCGTACATTTCATGCTATGGAAAAGGGAGAATACTTAATTAAGCCTTGTCCACACATGGCAGGTTTCCGCCGTCGACCAGCGACTTGCTCAGCTCTGAACAAAACCAGGCTGGAGCAAGCTTCAGATGCGGTCAGTTTCCTCTCTTCCCTGACCCTAAAAACTGCAGCATCACAGCACACATAACAAAATGGCTTCAGTCATTCAGAAGCCATATGTGTGTATGCGTATAAACATTCATGACAACATACTTGATATTTTATATATTCATCTATAATACATGCATAATAAGTATAACAAGTACGACTCTGGATCATATCCCTGAATTTATGGCTGACAACAGCAAAATTCTGTTGCCTGAAGGCTTTCTCTGCTGGAATCAATGCCAGTGATTTTAAGTGACCACAAATCCATTTTAGCTAAAGTTAAAATTGCTCACAGTCACCAGCCCAGGGCTGTCCACCTGCTAGTTTGCACTTGTGTGACACTGTCCTCAGAACACAGGCTGGACCACAAGATTCGCTCCTGAAAAAAGGAACTTTTATTCTTCTGGCACAGTTGTTGTCTGGGAGACTTCCTGCCTCCTTCTGCTAGCCTGGGCCTAGTCCTAGAAACTTCTAATCTCTGTACCATCTAACCTAGGCTTAGATATTTTCAGCCTCTGAGACAGCTTCCTGCTGGATAAGCTCACCCTTTCTTGTTCTTTCTGAGCTCTTGCCGACTGGTTCAACTCAGCTGTTCCAGCTCAGACTCCTCTCCAAGCTGACTGATTCAGTCTGGCTTCTCTCAGCTTCTCACTGAGTTGCTCTGCTTGGCCTCAAACTAACTCTAGCAGTCTGTTCTAATCTTCTGGCTCCTTCTCATTCTCTGGCTCATTCTGTCTTCACCTGTGTCTGTAAAACTCTCCTGATAAAACTGCCCCCCCCCCAGTCCTCCCTGTTCTCATCAGAGCTGGGCGGATCCTGTTCTGTCAACTCTTCTCTGATTCGTCATGTTTTCTGCCACTCAATTAGACATCACTTTCAAAACTGTCTGCTTCCTTCTACCAACGAACTTTACCTTCCTTGTTTGGGATTAAAGGTGGGTGCTAAGGACGTGTCTGTATTCCAGCCAGAGTAGCCGTGTTGCTGTATTAAATTCGCTCTACACAGTCCTAACACAGAGGACCTAGCAAAGCAGTGGGGTGTCATTTCCAAGAACAGATTATGGAAAGACACACACTCTTCCCCTGCCCTCCTCTGCAGACTGTAACCTTTCCCATGGAGGGGTCCGGATGTGAATGCGCACACACATTTTAGCTTAGGTGATCCTGCAGGTCAAGCTTAATATGGCTGCAGTCTTAGTTTTGAAGGTCATCTGTTTGGAGAGTCTCAGCCAGCACTCACACTGACACATAGAAACCAAAAGATTTTTTTAAAAAGGTAGTTTCAGTCAGGCACAATGGCCCACTCCTGTAATCTCAGCACTCGGCAGGCAGAGAGGCAGGCGGATCTAGGCCTGGATCTCTGAGTTCATGGCCAGCCTGGTCTACAGAGTGAGCTCCGGGACAGCCAAGGCTACACAGAGGAACCCTGTCTAGGGTGTGTGCGTTTGGGGGCAGGGGTGGGGAATGATCCTCTAAGCAGCAACTGATAACACCATAGCTTCTTTCTTCATACTCAACAATTAAGGAAAACATGTCTGAACTTCAGTCAAAACTGGAAACCATTTGTCTATGAAGGGAGGAAGCAGGAATGGTGGCTACAACTGTAATTCTAGCATTCCAGAGGCAGAGGCAGGAGGATTGCTGCAAGTTCAAAGTCAGCCTCAGCTATGTAGCAAAGCCTTGTCTCAAACAAACAAATAACACCTCCCCACCCCACCCCCAAAACACCCAAGCTGAAACAAAACAAAAAGAAATTCTCCGAACGTCTTGAAAGAATAGCAATGCTTAATCCCAGCACTCGGGAGGAAGAGGCAGGCGGATCGCTGTGAGTTCAAGGCCAGCCTGGTCTACAAAGTGAGTCCAGGATGGCCAAGGCTACACAGAGAAACCCTGTCTCGAAAAACAAAAAAAACAAAAAAAAAACCAAAACAAAACAAAAAAAGAATAGCAATGCTATTTTTACCAGTGCACATAGTAAATAAATATTTCCATACTTAATGTTGCAATTTGGCTCATGTGCTACAAAGGCCTGGGCCCCAGGCAATGGTGCTATTGGAAGGTGGCAGGGCCCTTAGTAATGTGGCAGCCTGGTAGAGAAGAAAGTCACTGGGCATGAAGCCCTGGCTGTCCTGGACTCACTTTATAGCCCAGGCTGGTGTTGCAATCACAGAGATCCTCCTGTCTCTGCCTCCCAAGGATTAATGGCATGTACCACCGCCACTGCCTGGCCAAGATAGAGGCCTCAGTTGGCACATATCCGTGGTGATGGCTGAAACAAATGAAGTGGAAAACAGAGACGAAATAGACAGAAACAGCTGGTTGTGCATCAGCTCCTGCCCCACGCCCCAGCACTGTCCGACGGGAAAATGATTAAGACCATATACATAACCTGATGTTCCAGTAACTGGGCTACCAAAGGGTGAAAAATAATGCAATTAATTAATAACATACCTCATTTGACCTTAGATATAAAATCATCACTTTAGTTCAGAGCCAAAATAAGTATTTATTTGGTTTTGTTTGTTTTTTGAGACAGGGTTTCTCTTGTAGTCCTGGCTGTCCTGGACTTTGTAGACCAGGCTGGCCTTGAACTCACAGAGACCCACCTGCCTCTGCCTCCCTAGTGTTGAGATTAAAGGTGTGTGCCACCATGCCTGGCTCCCAAAATAACTATTTATCTTACATTGTATTTTATAGAGAGCCTTTAAAAGCTCAGTCTGTGTTTTACCCTTATGGTACATTTCAAGGTGAGTTCCAGGACAGCCTGGGCTAAGTAGTGAGACTGTGCCTCAAAACAACAAGAAAAAGGAGATGTCTGTAGCCAAATTTTTCCAAACATTCTTAACGTTCTCCAAATCTGACCTGGGTATTAATATTAAGTCTCATGTCTCTGGTTCCAAAACAAAACAACAACAAAACCTTAATAAGATGAAGTGAAAATATGACAAAAGTAGAGTAGAAAGAAAAACTGGGAAGTAGTGGGCACAAAAGAGAAGAGAGCTTGCCTGTGGTGTGGGGAGATGGCTCAGTGGCTAAGAGCACTTGCTGCTCTGCACAGGAGTAGCCTGGTCCCCAGGATCTGTAACTCTAGTCCCAGGGGCTGCAAGGCCCCTTTCTGGATTCTGCATGCCCATGGTGCACCTAAACACATACATAGAAGCAAAGCAATACACATAAAAATAGAGATACCAAAAGACTTCCTAAAACTAATGCATGGTGGCGCACGCCTTTAATCCCAGCACTTGGGAGGCAGAGGCAGGCGGATCGCTGTGAGTTCGAGGCCAGCCTGGTCTACAAAGTGAGTCCAGGACAGCCAAGGCTACACAGAGAAAGTGTCTCAAGAAACCAAAAAGAAAAAAAAAGTAAAGAAGGTTGAGAGCCACTGGCTTAGAGGACACGCATGTTCTCAATCACAGAAGGTTTTCCTTTCTTCAGCTATAACACATAGCTCTTCTGGGAAGAATAGTCTGGGTTGGCAGTTGTTAACTTTCAGGACATCTGCCCAGGCCCTCCCGCCTTGGAAAGTTTTAGCTGAATAATCTTCTGTTATCCTGATGTCATTTGGTGTTTTTCTCTGGCCATTTTCAATACACTTGTTTGTTGTTTATATTTCATGGTTGAATTATGACAAGAGGAAGTTCTTCTGTGCAATGATCCAAATGGGTCTCCCTCCCCCTCCCCTCCCCTCCCTCCCTCTCCCCCTCCCCCTCTGCATCTCCCTATGGTTTTCAACCTGGCCTTGAACTCACAGGGATCTGCCTCCCAAGTGCTGGGACTAAAGGCATGCACCACCACTGCTGGGGGGGAGGAGGGGGGTGTCTTTTTCTTTTTCTTTTTTTCTTTCTTTCGAGACAGCATCTCTCTGTGTAGCCTTAGCTGTCCTGGACTCACTTTGTAAGCCAGGCTGGCCTGGAACTCAATGCCATCCACCTGCCTCTGCCTCCCGAGTGCTGGGATTAAAGGCGTGCGCCACCACCTCCAGGCCCTCCCATGATTCTTAACTTCAGGTGTTTCATAACATTTCATACATACAATAAACTCTTGCCTTTAGTTATTGATTTTTGTTCTTTCTGGAGTGTTCTAGTTCCTGCACCTTGTCTCAAATTCAGATAATCTATCCCTTCCTTGACTCGTTCTATTAGTGTGCTTTTCCAGTTCCTTATTTGACACATTGGGGTTTTTTTGTTTATTTTTTCAATTTCCAGTATTTGGGCTTGGGTTTTCATCAGTGTTTTTGTCTCTCTATTGGATTTCTGTTTCATAGCTTGTATTATCTTCCTTATTTCAATTGTTCATTTACCTATTGTTCATTTATTTTATTTTTTAAATTTTTATTTATTTAATGTATGAGTGCTTTAGCTGCATGTACACCTGCCGGCCAGAAGAGGGCATCAGATCACATTATAGATGGTTGTGAGCCACCACCATGTGGTTGCTAGGAGTTGATTTTTGTTTTGTTTTGTTTTTTGAGACAGGGTTTCTCTGTGTAGCCTTGACTGTCCCAGACTCACTTTGTAGACCAGGCTAGCCTCGAACTCACAGTGATCTACTTGCCTCTGCCTCCCGAGTGCTGGGATGGTTGCTAGGAATTGAATTCATGACCTCTAGAAGAGCAGGTGGTGCTCTTAACCACTGAGCCATCTATCCATGCCCAGCCCTTCTGCTTGTATTATTTATTTTTGTTTGTTTGAGACAGAGTCTCATTCTGTAGCCCAGGTTGGCTTCAAACTCAAGTCAAGTCTCCTGTCTCAGCCACCTGAAGTTTGGGCTAACAGGTGTGTATTACCTTAGACAGCAGAGCTAGGTCTTTAAGATTCAGTATCTGGCTGGGCGGTGGTGGCACTCACCTTTAATCTCAGCACTTGGGAGGCAGAGGCAGGCGGATCGCTGTGAGTTCAAGGCCAGCCTGGTCTACAAAGTGAGTCCAGGACAGCCAAGGCTACACAGAGAAACCCTGTCTCGAAAAACCAAAAAAAAAAAAAAAGTCAAAACAACTCACATATGTTAACAGCAAGCCTCCGTGCGTAACCAGTGTCCAGACCTTACCTAGGAGGGATAGGATTTCCGCCGCTTTCTTTTGCATAGCTATTGATGTTGCAGATTGTCCTAGCTTTGGCTTCTTTTTTTTTTTCTTTTTTCTTTTTTTTTTGGTTTTTTGAGACAGGGTTTCTCTGTGTAGCCTTGGCTGTCCTGGTCTCACTTTGTAGACCAGGCTAGCCTCAAACTCACAGCTGCCCGCCTGCCTCTGCCTCTGCCTCTAGAGCTAGGACTAAAGGCGTGTGCCACCACCTCCCGGCCTAGAGTTGGTTTCTATTGCTGTGATGGAATACCATGACCAGAAGCAAGTTGGGGAGGGAAGGGTTTATTTGGCTTACACTTCCAGATCTTAGTCTATCATTGGTGGAAATTAGGAACTCACACAGGGCAGGGACCTGGAGACAGAAGCTGATGCGGAGGCTACAGAGGGTGCCACTCACTGGCTTGCTCCACGAAGCTTGCTCAGCCTGCTCTCTTATAGAACCCGGGACCATTAGGCCAGAGTGTGGGCATCCGCCATGGGCTGGGGCCCTCCCCCTCCCCCATCAGTCGCTAAATTAAGAAAATGCCCTACAGGCTTGCGCTTGTGTGCTGCTGATCTTCTAGAGGCATTTCTTAATTGAGGTGCCTCCTTTCAGGTAACTCTATATATTCAGTTCAGCTTTATATGAACTTGTGTCAAGTTGATACAGGGTGATAGAAAACTAGCCAGCACATGGAGGGTCTGTACTTAATTGGTTGTTGCTGTATTTTTATCTTGTTTTGTAAAATGCTGCCATTGTTACTTTGTTTCTTTCTTTCTCAGCGCTGCAGGGGCTGGAGCCTGGCGCCCCAGACACGCTGGGCAGCTGCTTCCCTGCCTGGGAACACCCGCAGCCCAGTGGAAAGGAACTGCATCTTATTTCAGCCGTGGCCGAGACATCCTCTCATCTTGGTAGATCCTTCCATTTCTAGAACAAAGGAGTCAAGGCAGGCATGGTGGTGCATCCTTGTGATCTTGGCACTTGAAAGTCACAGGTAGGAACTCTGGGACATCCAAGGCCATCTTTGGCTCCACAGTAGCTTCAAAGGCTGTCTGGACTGCATGACTCCCTAGTTCAAAAATGCAAAACAGGGCCCGAGAGAGGGCTTGGACTGCACCTGCCACCAAGCCTGGTGATCTGAGTTCAATCTTAGGAGCCCACATGTACAAGGATTGAACCAAGTCCTGCAAGTTGCCCTTTGACCTCTGCTGTGCACATGTGCATGCAGGAGCGAGAGAGCGCGCGCGCGCGCACACACACACACACACACACACACACACACACACACACACACACGATTAAAAAAAACTCAACAAAACAAGCAAACAGCAGGGCATGGTGCTGCATGCCTTTAATCCTAGCACTTGGGAGGCAGAGGCAGGTGAGTCTCTGTGAGTTCAAGGCCACCCTGGTCTACAGAGTAAGTTCCAGGACAGCCAAGGCTACACAGAGAAACCCTGTCTCAAAAAAACAAAACCGGGCTGGAGAGATGTCTCAGTGGTTAAGAGCACTGACTGCTCTTCTGGAGATCCTGAGTTCAACTCCCAGCAACCACATGCTGGCTCACAACCATCTGTAATATGATCTGATGCCCTCTTCTGGTGTGCATAAAGACAGTGTACTCATTACATAAAATAAGTCTTTAAAAAAGGAAAAACCAAACAAACAAGCAAATAAATAGCTGACTGGATCAAGGAAGACAGTATAAGGCACACAGGAGACATTTTGTACAGAGACAAAGATTCCTAAGATAAATCAAGAAACAAAAAAATGTAGTTCTGTGTGGTGGGAATCCCAGAACTTTTGTTTGTTTGTTTGTCAGGGTCTCACCATGTATCTCCAGCTGACCTTGAAGTCACTATGTAGGCCCAGCTGGCCTTGAACTCACAGAGATGCACCTGCCTCTGCCTTCCTCCCCAGTGCTAGCATTAAAGATATGCTCCATCACTCGCAGCTGCAGTCGCAGCATTTGGAGGGGGAGGGCCAGCGCTCACTATGTAGCAAGTTTCTGGCTGACACGGGGCATGTGAAACACTGCCTTGAATAAAGAAGAGATCTTGGAAATTAAAGTCTCAACTAATCAAAAGTAGTAGGTTTCTTTTTTTAAAAAAATATATATATTATTAATTTATTCATATTTCATCTCAATTGTTATCCCATTCCTTGTATCCTCCCTCCTCCCTCCCATTTTCCCCTTACTCCCCTCCCCTGTGACTGTGACGGAGAGGGACCTCCTCCCCCTGTAAATGCTCATAGGGTATCAAGTCTCTTCTTAAGTAGAAGGTTTCTAATGAATGAATGAATGAATGAATGAAAAAAAAAAAAGGCAAAAGTAGAAGGCCTCAGCAACAGATTGGAGACAGCCTGAGAGAAGCTCAGGGATTGCAGGCTACACTGAAGGGTGAACACATTCAGACACACCCAGAAGAAACAGGAAAAGAGTGAACAGGCCGGGTGGTGGTGGCTCACGCCTTTAGTCCCAGCACAGACGAGGACCTACTAGATGCCATCCAAAGACTAGACTTCAAATCCGAATTAGCAAGTAGAGCCGGGCATAGTGGTGCACGCCTTTAGTCCCAGCACTTGGGAGGCAGAGGCAGGTGGATTGCTGTGAATTCGAGGCCAGCCTGGTCTACAGAGTGAGTCCAGGACAGCCAAGGCTACACAGAGAAACCCTGTCTCAAAAAAAAACTGGCAAATAGAACTACTGATTAAAGCCATAGAAGATTTTTTGTTGTTTGTTTTTTCCAAGACAGGGTTTCTCTGTGTAGCCTTGAATGTCCTGGACTCACTTTTGTAGGCCAGGCTGGCCTCAAACTCACAGTGATGTGCCTGTCTCTTCCTCCCAAGTGCTGGGATTAATGGCATGCGCCACCAGCTGACTAGCCATAGAACATTTAATCAGTGAAACAACAGCAAAGTCTCCAAACTGCGGGAAAGATGCGTAAATCTCCATAGAGGAGGCATTCATAATCCCAAGCCAACACAGGCAAAAAAGAACTGATAGCCATGGTATGTATCATTCACTAAAAGCCAGGCCTGCTCAAGTGAGTAGGCTAGAGAGATGAAGGTGCGGTCACAACAGGTGGCAGTAACAGCCACCAGATCGGAATAGCTTGAGACCCACATGCCATTAGAACACGACCCACCACCCACCACACACACACTACAGACTGACGCTGAAACCTGACGATAAAAAGAAATGTAAACTACTCAACAGTAATGAACGAGAGCAAAGCATTCTGAACTGTTTCCAGCGGAAGCCCAGGACAGGAGAGAGCCTCTGCCAAATCAAGTCAGACTTCTAAAGAAAAACTAGTCTCAGCGCTCTCTTCAAACGCTTCTGCAAAATAGACAGTGAAGAACAGCCCCAAACTCCAATCTATGAAGCGGCTATCACCCTGTCAAAAACGTGATATACCACCACCACCACCAGTGAAACTTTATAACCATACCCTTCATAAATACAGATGCAAAGGCTAGGTGTGATGGCGCATTTCTGTAATCCCTGCACTCGGGAGGCAGAGGCAGGAGGGTCTCCATGAGTTCAAGGCCAGCCTGGACTACAAAGTGAGTTCCAGGACAGCCAAGGCTACACAGAGAAACCCTGTATCAGAGAAACAAACAAACAAAAACAGATGCAAGCTGGGCAGTGGTGGCCCAGGCCTTTAATCCCAGCACTCAGGAGGCAGAGGCAGGTGGATCTCTGTGAGTTTGAGGCCGGGCTGGACTCCAGAGCGAGTTCCAGGACAGCCAGAGCTGTTACACAGAGAAACCCTGTCTCAAAAAACAAAAACAAAAAACAAAAACAGATACAAAATTCCTCAATGAAGATATTTGGAAACAAACAAGCAAAAAAGCTACTTGGAAACATGCAGGTGGTGAAGCGCCTCTTTCAACCCTTTATTCCCAGCACTCAGGAGGCAGAGGCAGGTGGATCTCTGTGAGTCAGACACCAGCCTGGTCTATAGGGTGTGTTGTAAGACAGCCAGGGATAAACAGAGAAACTCTGTCTGGAGGAAAAAAAACTTGGAAACAGAATTTAGCAACATATTAATAACTCATAAATGATGATCAAGTTGGTTTTAGACCATGGTTAGTTTAACATGACAAGTATAATATAAAATATATACAAAAATGCCAGGCGTAGTGGCGCTCGCCTTTAGTCCTAGTACTCAGGAGTCAGAGGCAGGTGGATGGCATTGAGTTCAAGGCCAGCCTGTCTACAAAGTGAGTCCAGGACAGCCAAAGCTACCCAGAGAAACCCTGTCTTGAAAAATAAAACAAAACAAATACACACACACACACACACACACACACACAAATCATGGATAAAAGTTACTTTAAATCGTATCATTCCAGTAGAATCTCAAAAAGCCTTGATACTTTTTTTTTTTTTTTTTGGTTTTTCGAGACAGGGTTTCTCTGTGTAGCCTTGGCTGTCCTGGACCGGCTTTGTAGACCAGGCTGGCCTCGAACTCACAGCGATCCACCTGCCTCTGCCTCCCGAGTGCTGGGATTATAGGCGTGCGCCACCACGCCCGGCTATGCCTTGATACTTATTGCTCAACGTTTCTTCAAGATAAAAAACCTGAAGAACTCGGTATAAAAGGTTCCTGCCTCGGCCGGGCATGGTGGCGCACACCTTTAATTCCAGCACTCGGGAGGCAGAGGCAGGCGGATCTTGGTGAGTTCTAGGCCAGCCTGGTCTACAGGACAGCTAAGGCTACACAGAGAAACCCTGTCTTGAAAAACCAAAAAAAATAAAAAAATAAAAAAAAAAAGGTTCCTGCCTCATGTCTACTTAAGTTTGTATTGCTGTGATAAACACCATGACAAAAAACAACGTAGGAAGGAAAGTGTTTATTTCATCTTACAGCTTGTAGCCCATTATCCCCCAAGGTCAGGACAGAAACTCAAAGCAAGACCCTGGAGGCAGGGACTAATGCCTGTGCCACAGAGGAGCTGCTTACTGGCTTGTACCTCATAGTTTGCTCGGCTTGCTTTCTGATGCTATCCAGGACCACCTGGCCGGGGATGGTAATGCCCACAGGAGCTGCTTCTATCCTTGTCAGGCGCTAAACAAGAAAATGCCACATAGGTTTGCCTGTAGGTGTCTGAGGCTCCCTCTTAGCCTCAGACGAAATGAACTCAGAGCCAATATTACCATGTGGGGGAAAGCTGGAGACACATCATCTACAATCAGGAACAAAGCAAGGCTGTCTCTTGCTACCAAACTTGTTTGTTGGGGACGATAGGCCATATGACCAATGTTCAGCCATCTTGTCCAAGTCTGCACCTTTAAGTCTGTCTTTCCCAGAGCTTGCCTTTCACCAGAAACTAGCTGACCCTGTTGTGAGTCAGCAGCTAAAGACAGATAGGGATGGAGCGACCCTGTTGTGAGTCAGCAGTTAGACTAAAGCTAGATAAAGACAAAGCAAGATACGCTGCGGAGCAGGACGTCATGACCCTGCCTGGAATTCCCTATGTTTTGAGAAGAACCCGCAACTGCGTTGCTATAGCGATATGCTTCCCTGCCTTCAGAATTATAAAAGCTGCTGCCTGACCAATAAAGTTGAGAGCTTGATCAATCAGACCTGCTCTCCTTCCTTGTGTCTTGCATTTCTCACCAGGTGACCTCCCTCCTGAGTTTTAGTCAAACCCTGCAAGGCGGGGCACTTGTTCAATTTGGTACCCCAACATCTAGGCAAAGCAAGTTAGGCAAGAAAAAGAAATAAGGACACAGACAGGAGGGGGACGAGCCTGAGACCCCTGTTGCAGATGGTGTTGACTCTGCACTCCGCAGAGGCTAAAGACTCCATCAGAAGACTCCAGCAAAGGAGCAGTATTCAAAATCAACATCTTTCCACATACCAGGAATGAGTTCCTGGAGAAATAGATGAGGAAAACAACCTATTTGTAATAGGAAAGCAAGCAAGCAAGAAAGAAAGAAAGAAAGAAAGAAAAAAAGAAAGAAAGAAAGAAGCCAGTCAGGCAATGGTGGCACATACCTTTAATCCCTGCCCTTGGGAGGCAGAGACAGGTGGGTGGATTGATGTGAGTTCAAGGCCAGCCTGGTCTCTATAGTGAGTTCCAGGACAGCCAGAGCTGTTATGCAGAGAAACCCTGTCTTGAAAAAAAAAAAAAAAAAAGGAATAAGCCAAAATGTAGGCATAGCACAGTTAGTAGGGTGCTTGCCTAGCGTGCATGAGGATTTGAGTTGGATCTACAGCAGTATATAAAATAATTGATGGGGAGGGAGAGGTGGCTCAGTGGTTAAAAGCACCGGTTGCTGCTCTTCCATTCTCAGCAATTCTCAGCACCTCCACATGGTGGCTACACCCATCTAGAACTGTAGTCCCATGGGATGGGATGCTCTTTTCTGGTGTGCACATGTATATGTAGGCAAAACACTCATGTACATAAATAAATAAATCTTCATAAAAATTGCACATGCTTATCTTTCCAGCATTCAGAAGGTGAAAGCAGGAGGATCAGAAGTTCAAGATCATGCTCAGCTACCCAGCAAGTGAGAGGCTATCTGGGGAGGAGACTGTTTCAAGAAAAAAATGTTTCAGGTGTGGTAAAGCTTGCCTTTAAGGAGGCAGAGGCAGGCAGATCTCTGTGAGTTCAAGGCCAGCCTGGTCTACAAAGTGAGTCCAGGATAGCCAAGGCTACACAGAGAAACCCTGTCTCAAAACAAAACAAACAAACAAGAAAAACACTGAAATAGGAGGATTGCCTTGAGTTGAGGACAGCCTGTCTGGAATTCCCTATGTTTTGAGAAGAACCCGCAACTGCGTTGCTATAGTGATAGGCTTTCCTGCCTTCAGAATTATAAAAGCTGTCTGACACCAGCCTGGACTACAGTGTGAGACCTGTAAAATAAAATACAATTCAGTCACAACAGATGTCAAGTTACATAAGTCAGGTGAACACTTAAAAAAAAAAAGATTTATTATTATTATGTATACAGTGCTCTGCCTGCATGTACACTTGTAGGACAGAAGAGGGCACCAGACTCATTATAGATGTCTGCGAGACACCATGTAGTTGCTGGGAATTGAACTCAGGACCTGTGGAGGAGCAGTCAGTGCTCTTAACCTCTTCACTGTTGAAGGTTAATGTGGTCATCCACCTTGACTCCATTTGCAGTCAACTGAGAGATACACCGTTAGGCATGCCTGTAGGGACTGTCTTGATCAGGTGATGGGAGTTTAGGAGACCTATCCTCAATACTGTCAGCAGCTTCTGGTAGCAGCCAAATAAAAAGAAGCCTTAGTGGGGAAAGGCTCTGCTTTTTACCTGCTTGTTTTCCAGTTGTCTGTGGTCATGCCATTGAGTTTATCTACTCTGCAGGTGCCACTGCCATGTTTGTTTGTTTGTTTTAGTTTTTTGGAGACAGGGTCACTGCCTTTTTTCTTCTTCTTTTGTTTTGTTTTGTTTTTTTTTGAGACAGGGTCACTGCCGTTTTTTTGCTGACATCAGAAGGCAGCCTCTTCAGTTTTCCAGCCTGGGCTGAAGACCAATGGCTTTCCAGGAATCCCTCAGGACTTCAGTAGCTGCTGAGGCATCTGGTTTTGTGGACTGAGCAGCCACCAGGCTCTCAGCCTCCACAGTGTGAAGCAGCTGTTGTTGAACTACTCAGACCAAATCATGTAAGGAAATCTGAGAAATCCTTTTTTTTTTTAATTAAAAAAAATTTTTTTTTTTCCGAGACAGGGTCTCTCTGTGTAGCCTTGACTGTCCTGGACTCACTTTGTAGACCAGGCTGGCCTTGAACTCACAGAGATCCACCTGCCCCTGCCTCCCAAGTACTGGGATTAAAGGCATGTCCCACCACCACCCGATGAGAAATCCTCTTTTAATTTATATTCATGCTATGGGTTCTGTTCCTCTGATGAACCCAACACAGCATTTCCCCTAATTCTGGCCTATAATGAACAGTGTTCCAAGGACACATCTTTAGGTGCACAATGATTTTGAGATAGAATCTTCCTAAATTGCAAAGGCTGGCCTTGAATTTGTGACACATTACAGGTGTGCACCAGCAGGCCTCCTAGTCTGTAGATCTTTTGGTTTTTTTCTTCCTTTCAACCCTCCCCCTTTATTCCCATCAGGGCTTGGGGTACAATGTTGCGGGCAACTCCCATGTCCTGATTTCAGATGAAAGGTTTTCAACATTTCAGCAGCACACACACCACACCCTAGAAGTGTCTGATAAAATTTTAAATGATTCTGCTTCTAGTTTACTGATTTTTAAAAAGATTCATTTTTTCCTTATGAATGTGTGCCACTATGTGGGAATACACTGTGTGTGAGCAGGTGCCCTCGGAAGCCAGAAGAGCCCTGTCGGATCCCCTGGAGCAGGCTTTAGGCAGTTGTGAGCTGCCTCACTTGCCGGCAACCAGCTGTTTTCTGATTCATTTCAGACCTGCTCCACAAAATGGGATTCCTGTCTGGTACTGTACCCTGGTCAAAGGCCCATGGCTGGGGTGGTGGTGGCCCCTAGTGGAGATGCTACTGACATACTGCCAAACAGATCTGCTGTGCGCATCAAACCGCCTTCTAGACACTTGTGTTTATGCCTGAAGACTAGTGCAGTGTCAGCTTTGGTTAGGGAAAGCCCTGCTCTGTAGTGGGCAGCCACAGAACTTTATGGTAGCTGTGGAAGCTTATAACTGGTCTAAGTGCTGAGAGTAAGGAATACCCACCAAGGTGTAGGGAACGCTGCAGAAAAGGGTGTGTCTCGGAGGAGAGTGGTGTGGAATGCCTCAGCTGGAGCATTCCTGAAGCTACTGCAGCTCAGATTATCTATTTAACATCTGGCTGTCAAGCTGGGGGTGGGAGAGGGGGAGTGCATGCCTGTAGTCCCAGCTCTTGGGAGGCAGAGGCAAGTGGATCTCTAAATTCAAGGCCAGCCTGGTCTACAAAGAGACTCCAGGACAGCCAGGGTGGATACACAGAGAAACCCTAACTCGAAAAGCAAAAAAAAAA
This sequence comes from Acomys percivali, assembly GCA_907169655.1. Classification (NCBI taxonomy): domain Eukaryota; kingdom Metazoa; phylum Chordata; class Mammalia; order Rodentia; family Muridae; genus Acomys; species Acomys percivali. The sequence continues at coordinate 3,984,048 of OU015754.1, read as the reverse complement.
AAAAAGATTTCTAAGACCTGGCCTATCAGCACCCAGCCAAGGTGTGCAAAGGTGTTCATGGGGCCACCGCCTGTCCATCCCCGAGGATTATACACAGTTGAGTGGCTGGTGATGGCAGAGGGAGTGACATTTTCTCTAGTGGGGTAGCCACTGAAAAGCTACCCATGTGCCTATAAGGCATTCCTCATCTGAGCTCTTAAGTAAACTCATTGGGTCACAAGCAAAACAATCGCAAAAAAGACTTCGAAGTGGAGGGGGAGGCAGCTGCCAAGGGGAAGGGGCTCAGTGTGTGTGGTGGGGGGCTGCAAAGGGGAAGGGGCTCAGTGTGTGTGGTGGGGGGCTGCCAAGGGGAAGGGGCTCAGGGAGTAAGGTGGTAGAAGATAATGGAGAAAACTTGTCTCGGAGCTTGATATAATGTACAATACGCTAATAAAAGCACCCCAAAATCCAGATGGTAGTGTAACTGCTGTGAAGAGGAAGGTTTTGCTTCTATGTCATAAGCACAAAACTTCAGACAGTTGCTAAGAGCGCAGTAAATTAAAGCAGCCCGTGGCATAGTTTGAGTGGCGTGTAACTGAGAATACAAGGGAAACAGATCTATTCCGTGTTTTCTGGCCTTCACAAGGGCACAATGGTCTGTGCACAGACACACACACTACTAGATACGTCTTAAGAAACAAAAACTCTGGGGCTGGAGCGATGGCTCAGAGGTTAAGAGCACTGGCTGCTCTTTCAAAGGTCCCGAGTTCAATTCCCAGCAACCACATGGTGACTCACAACCATCTATCATGAGATCTGGTGCCCTCTTCTGGCATGCAGGGCAGAATACTGTATAAATAATAAATAAAATCTTAAAAAACCAAACAAACAAAAAAACCCAAAAACTCAGCCGGGTGTGGTAGCACATGCCTTTAATCCCAGCACTTGGGAGGCAGAGGCAGGCGGATCACTGTGAGTTCGAGGCCAGCCTGGTCCACAAAGTGAGTCTAAGACAGCCAAGGCTACACAGAGAAACCCTATCTCGAAAAACAAAACAAAACAAAAAAGAAACAAAAACTCTCCACCAAACTGACAAGACTGAATCCCGAGACATTGATGTTTCCCTCACCAGGAAGAGCTGAGGGTGGAGTGCTGAGCCCTGGCGTAGGCCTAGGTTCCTGTGGTGGTCTCAATGGAAGCCATGGGCTCCCGGAAAGGGCACTGTACTATTAGGAGCTATGGCCTTGTGGTGTAGGTGTGCCACAGGAGGTGGACTCTGAGGTTTCAGACATTTGGGCCAGGCCCAGTCCAGTGTCACTCTCTCTGTAGCCTGCTGATCCAGACACAGGAGTTCCTCTTGGGCACCCTGTCTGTCCCACCCTGCTGACTGTGGACTAAACCCTCCAAGCTGTAAGAGTTGCCATGGCGCCCGTCACAGCAACAAAACCCTAAGGCAGTGCTTTACTTTGGACCAAGTTACAGAGGCTCACAGAGCCTTCTTCAACCTCAAGACTATTGGAGGAACCCATGGGACGTGAAACGCCACCACAGTCACTGCTCAAGACCTCATCACAGTTGTAGAGGGATTCAGACAGAATGCTAAGGAGATAATACGAAATTGTCACGATAAATCCCACTGCACAGCCAGGTGGTTGGACTAATTCCGCAAATGAAGGTTTCTGTTTCTGCTACCGCCACAACGGCTGCTTCCTCTTAAGAGGTCCTTATGTTATTCAGCTCCAAATAACCCTTTAGGTGGGCGCTCTTTCCAGCCCTGTCCGAAGCCACACGGGTCTAATGTATCTGTGAAGAGAGAGCCTCACCGAGGAACTGCCTCCGCCAGATTGTGCTGTGGGGAGTTTTTTTTTTTAATGATTGGTGTGAGAGTGCCGCTCGCAGGTGGGTGGTCTTGGGTAGCACAGGAGCAGTTAGGGAGAGCAAGACAATGCAGCAGCGCTCCTCCAGGGCCCCAGCTTCAGCTCCTGCCGTGATATCCTAACACCGAGGGGCTCTAACTTGTAAACTGCAACAGCCTTCCTCCCCACCTGGCTTTCGGTCATGGTGGTGCTGAAATAGAAAGCAACCTGTGGGCATGGTGGTGCACGCCTGTAATCCCAGCACTTGGGAGGCAGAGGCAGGCAGATGGCTCTGAGTTCAAGGCCAGCCTGGTCTAAGACAGCCAGGGATACAGAGAAACCCTGTCTCAAAAAACCAGAAAGGGAAAGCAACCTATCCAGAACTCAGGGAAGCAAAGGCAGATACCACAGAGACCCTGTCTTAGGCCCTTATCCCAACAACTCCTCAGATTCAAGGGGCATGCTCAGCATGGCAGGGCAGACAGCTGCCCCTCCTAAGTGTTCTACAAAATGATACAAGGTGTGGGCATTCTAGAGGTCATGCTTGTGTGGGGGGTACCAAGCCACCCCCCAAAGCAGCCTAACCTGTTAGTTTTACCAGATGCTTCAGTTTTCTGCATGGGACTCATTACAGAGTTCAAGGAAGGACTGATGTCTTATACACGTAGACAAAAACAAGAGAGAAGGCTCTGACAGGAGCGGCCAGGCGCTTCACACCTGTCTCTGCTCTGTGAAAGCATTTGGTGGAGGGCACTGCAGAAGGTGACCCTGTTTTCAAGTCTTTACCCTGGTGAGAACAGTGTCTCTGGCAGCACTAACCGCACAAGCTGACAGGAAGTGTCAGTTGGAAACCTGGCAAACGCACTAGTATGTCTTACTTCAGTGTGAATGTCAACACAGTCAAGGTTCTAAAAAAGACTCCATTTCTCAAACCTTCCCAATGCTAGCGACATTTTTTGTACAAATGAATACTCTGCTGAACCAGTCTTCAACGAAATACACTTTGAGGTACAGTATAGCAAAAATATAAGGAACTGGCCAACGAATGTCCAATTGGTTTTAATTAATTTGAAACCTAGAATAAAGAAGGATTTAATGAATACAACATGCCCACTTCTCAGAATTAAAAGGCTAATTAGACTACAGCAAGTCTTGGTGGGAAGTGGCAGTGTGCATCTTCACTTCCAGCACCTGGGAGGCGGAGGCAGAGCAGTCTGAGAGTCTAGGCTAGCCTGGTCTACATAGGAGTTCCAGGCCAGCCAGACCTACACATCAAGACCTGTCTCTCTCTGGGGAAGGGGAGGGTATGTGAGGGTGAGGGTGTATGTGTGTGTGTGTGTGTGTGTAGAAATTACAACAAATCTTAAAGCCTATTTTTCTTTTGTAGAGTATGGCTTACCAGACACAGAGAAACTTTGTTATCACCTTACTAAAACTTTGGCTAATGTTTGGAAGCAGTTTCTCTAAGCCTTATTCTGTTACTTTTTAAAAACATTAGTTAGAAAGCAAATGCAATTTTGTATCACATTTAATATTCACAAAACATCATTATAAATGCACCATTTTCATTTCTCTTTTTCGAGGCAGGGTTTCTTTGTCTAGCCTTGGCTGTCCTGGACTTGCTTTGTAGACCATGCTGACCTTGAGCTCATAGCAATCCACTTGTCTCTGCCTCCTGAGTGCTGGGATTAAAGGCGTGTGCCACCACACAAGCTTCGTGGATATTTTTATAGCTGCATATATTCTGAGCATGCCCTCCACATTGATTTCATTATTCTTTGTGTTTACAGTTTGGGCCGTTTGCAACTTTCTTTGTTGGCTTTCTTGAGTGATGCTGTCCTGAGCACACTAGAGTATATAGCTCAGAAGAACCACCTTCCAGAGTCTTATCTGTTAAGAACAGTAATATTTCAAGCTAAGGAAATCAGAGTCAATTTGCTTTTAGGGATGAGGGAGTAAGCCATCAGTGACATGTTAAGGTACCCCCATTCTTCCAAATTAATTCAGATTCAAAGCTTAATATTCATATTGGTTGGTGACAGCACACAGATTTTCAATTAGTGAAACATTACCAACCCTAGCCTGTTGTTTGCTGTTACCTACCCCCACTAGTTTTGGAGAATACCAGTCAACTAGGTATTTCTTAGGGTGTCAACAAAGTTTTGAAGTAAAAGCTAGAGTCCAAAGGGGAGGGCTATTCGGACATGCCTCAGTCCCTCCTGACACCCTCTGCCTCTTCCAGAGCTGACTTCATCAACATCTGATTACAACTAACCGGAGACTCCTGAGGCTGCCTGAGTGTCCTAGCCTCCCTTTCTCTAACCTGTTCAGAAAGGCTTAATTGCCATTTTGTCAAATGTGGTGCTGAGAGGCGACGAACTTTAATACTGGTATTTCTAATGACTCCCTGCTAACTTCTGAGGCTCAACCTTATCTCTCTCTCTCTGTGTGTGTGTGTGCACGCACCCAGTATACATGTGAAAGTCAGAGAACAAATTCAGGTGTCATCCTTAGAAAAGCTGTTCACCTTTGAGACAGTTTCTTGTTGGCCTGGAGCTACCAATTAGGCTAGACGGCTGGGCAGCTGGCACACAAGATTCTTCTGTCTCTACCTCCCCAGAACTGCTATTATAAGCTCACCCGCTATATTTTACTTGGGTTCTGGGGAATCGAACTCAGTTCTTCAGACTTGCAAGGTAAGTGTTTTCCTGACAGAGCCAAGCTGAGGCAGGTCTTACATCAAGAGCCTAGCACAGGTCTTGCTTGGTATGCAATGTGGAATAGATTCTCATTTAACGCTACTTTTAACAATGTGTTGAATGTGGTATAAACTACCGAACCCTGGTTGTCTCATTATGAACACTATCTTGTCAAGTCATTTAAAAGACATGTTTTGTTTTTTTCCATTTTTTTTTTGAGACAGGGTCTCTCTGTGTAGCCTTGGCTGTCCTAGACTCACTTTGTAGACCAGGCTGGCCTGAAACTCACAGAGTTCCAACTGTCTCTGCCTCCGGAGTGCTTGGAATAAAGGTGCGTGCCACGACCATATTTTTAAATTTTTATTTATTTATTTTGGTTTTTCAAGACAAGGTTTCTCTGTGTAGCCTTAGCTGTCCTGGACTAACTTTGTAGACCAGGCCGGCCTCAAACTCAGTGATCTGTCTGCCTCTGCCTCTCAAGTGCTGGGATCAAAGGCATGCGCCACTACCACCTGGCTACTATACTTTTTGGTTTTTTGAGACAGGGTTTCTCCACCTAACAGCTCTGGCTGTCCCAGAATTCGCTCTGTAGCCCAGGCTAGCCTCAAACTCACAGCCATCCGCCTGCCTCTGCCTCCCAAGTGCTGGGATTAAAGGTGTGCACCACCACCGCCCTGCCCCTTACTTTTTTTAAATAACAGTAAAACACACAATACAAGTAGCACAAGTGCTGGCCCTAGGTAAGCACTGCACTGGAATCAATAAACTTTAGGAATTTCAGGCCTTACTCTGCTCAGACAACTTGCCTTTATTTTCTTTTTTTCTGGGTTCTCATGGGGATCATTTTTTCTTCTACAAGGAGACGTGCATGTTGCCTCTTAGTACTTTGAAACCTTGCGATAATTTCTAATTGCCCTCAAGAAAAAGCCCACTCCTTTCCCGCAGCCAGAGACGGTGTGTGGACTCTGCTCAGCCTGCTGCTCCTAAGAGTCTGGCAGCTTCACCTCAAGGCCTCGGGAGCTCTTTGCTTTGTCTAGAATGCTCCTTCTCTACATACCTAGTAGCAATAAAAAGCAATTGCTAAACCCCACAGGGCTTCCCACACACGGGGCATTTACAAACGTCCTTAGGAAGCTGATACTCACAAGTGAGGCAGAGAGAGGTAACCAGGGCAGATCGGAACTCAACATCCAGCATCTGTAAATCCTCTCCAGCAGGCGGGCATGATGGTGCACGCCTACACTGGGTAGAGGCAGAGGCAGGTGAAGGCGGATCTTTTGAGTTTCAGGACACCTGGTCTACAAAGTGAGGCCAGGGCAGCCAAGGCTACCCCAGAGAAACCCTGCATCGGAAAAACAAAATAACAAACAACAACAACAACAAAAACCTAACAGCTGATGGCATGGTCTAACTAGACCATTAGAGACACTAATTAGGCAGAGTTTGATAAACAAGCACCGGAGTTTAGGTATGACTGCATCTTGTTCACTTTTGCATCCCCAGCTCCTTGCCGGTTCCTGATACACGTCATGAACATTAGCGAATACTTGAATATTTAAACGAGTGAAGACTCACTCACACAAGGGTATCCGTTTAGACCTGAGCTAGGCAGCATCACTAGGCTTACCAAAGGCACCTCGCTTTCTGCAGCGTGGTACTGTTTCTGTCCGTTCTTCTTTGACTTCGTCAGGCTGCCACAACTCCTTAAATACCGGCCACACCTGTTCTCATAACAGGGCTTTGCCTTTTGAGAACATCCTGCAGAGAAGAACACCTAGAACGTTAAAATCAACTTTCGTTTCACTGTTGCTCCTCAAAACGTCTTATCGCCTCTCTCCTCTAAAGAAACAAACATCTATATAATGCAGTAAATTGGAAACCGACAGGGGACAAACTTTAAAAAGTGAATTTCGGATGCAGAGTAGAAAAGCCTTCTAGCACATTTGGGAATGGGTCTTCCCACAGGGCCTAGCCAGCAGTGTCCCAGGTGGTGGAGATTTAAAAAAAAAAAAAAAAATGCGCGGAGAGTCATCAATACGGAGGAAACAGGTGCACCTGGAAGTTGGGGTGGAGTGAGGTGGGGGTTGTCCACACCATTGGCTCTGGCTCCTTTTTCTTTTATTGACAAAGAGCCCAGAAGCTAAGGTTATCTGGCTTAGTATTTCCATCACCTTGGAGTGGGAGAATACAAAAGGATACCGACGGGCGGCGGGGAGGACGGGAAAGCTGCCCTCCGAGGAGCAGCGACGCCCGGCCGGCTGTCATTTTGTGTTTTCTCTCGGAAGCTGACAGCCGCCCTAGCTGCAGGAGGGGACGCCTAGAAGGCCAACCGGTCTCGTGAGCCCCGCGACAACCCGGGGTGGGGTGTGTGTGTGTGTGTGTGTGTGTGTAGGGGGGGGAGGCACGGAGGGCCCGGGCCGCGACCAACCACCTCCCTCCAGCCCGCTCGCGGACGCCCCCGGGGGGCCACGCCTGCCGGCCCGGGCCAGGCCCTTACCCACAAGCCCCCGCGCCGCGCGCGCGCGCACGCGCAGTGGAGGCGGCGGCCGTCTCAGGAAGAGGAAAATGGAATAAACAAGTCGGGAGGAACCGGAGCGCGAGGCGGCGAGCGGAGGCGGAGTTCGCGGACGGACCAGCGCTCCCTCCGCCGCGCCCCCCCCGCCCCCTCCGCGCGCGTGCGCCCGCCCCTCCGCCTTCCACCGCGGCCCCTTTAAGGGCAGCGCCGAGGGAGAGCCCCCGCTCGCCCCTCCCCCCCTCCCCGGGCGGCTCCGGCTCGCTCCGCGGGCCCGACCCGCCCGCCCGCCCTCCCGGCTTCCGTCCGGCTTCCGCGGCTCCGGCGGCGGCTGCTTCCCGCCCTCGTCTATGGTGGCGGCGGCGGCGGGAGACGCGGCTGCGGCGTGGCCATGAACAGTGGCGGCGGCCTCCCGCCCCCGTCGGCCGCCGCCGCCTCCCCGTCGTCCTCCTCGCTGGCGGCGGCCGTGGCGGCAGTCGCGGTCGCGGCCTCGTCGGGCGTCGGGAGCGTCCCGGGCGGGCCGGCGGCGGCGGTGGCGGCGGCGGCTGCGGCGGGCGTGAAGCTCAAGTACTGCCGCTACTACGCCAAGGACAAGACGTGCTTCTACGGGGAGGAGTGTCAGTTCCTGCACGAGGACCCCGCGGCCTCCGGCGCGGCCCCGGGGCTCGGCCTCCATAGCAACAGCGTGCCGCTGGCGCTGGCGGCCGCTCCGGGGGCCGGCTTCCCTCCCGGAGCGCTCCCTGGCGGGGGAGCGGGGCCGCCCGCGGGGCCCAAGAAGCCAGAGCTGGGCGTCCCGGGGGCGGCGGCGGTGGTAGCGGCGACGGCGGGCGGCGGCGGCGGGCTCGACGGACCGCGGCTGGCGAGTGAGTGCGGGGCGGGGTGGGCGGGAAGCCGGGGGCTGCCCCTCGGCTCACCCCAGGGCGTCCCAGGCAAGGCCTAGGTCCCAGGCTCCGGGCGCGCGGCCCTCCTTCCTCCTTCCTGCTTCTCTCGGCTGCCCCGGGCGAGCCCTGGAGCTAGGGGAGGCGGGCTCCTTAGGAGCGTGGGCGAATGGAGGGATGTGTGTGGCGGCGGTGGGGGCGGGGGTGAACCGCTGGGAGTGGGTGCGGCGGGAGGTGGGAGGGAGGAGGCGGGAGGTGGGCCGCAGAGTGTGAGCCAGGGGGCTGTCGTTTCCGGGTATGCGAGCACATGGGTTCCTGCGCGCCCGTGCGTGTGGAGTGCCGTCTGCCCGGTATTGAGGTTCACCGGTGGGTGTGTGTGTGTGGGTAGGACGCGGGAGGTGAAGGGCGGGCTTAAGGCACATTGGCTTTGCTGGAAAGGACGCGAAGAAGTTCTGTAGAAGGCTTTCCGGAGCTGAGGATGGCGCGGGGCGGGGGCGGGGGTGGATGGCATATGAAGATCAGCCTTTTAGTGTTATCTTTAAAGTATGCACAAGTTTAATAGAGAGCTTGGGTTAGGGATTTCCAGGATGTACACTCCGGCAGTTTTCTGCAAAAGCTAAGTGAGCTGGGTGCCTTTCCGGGATCTTGTCTTAACTATAACAGCATTGTGCCTCAAGAGAGTCCCTGTCCCCCGTCCTACTCCCGCCCCCCCCCCCCCCGTTTTTGTAAGAATAACTTAGGGCCGCGTATGTATAGCTTTTGAGTTAAGTGGAGTTTGCTGTGTATGGCTTGTAGAATGTTGCCCTTGAACATTAGTGGGCGCCTGATTTCCGCTCCTTCTGGATCTCGATAGATAGGTTAACTAGGACTTCAGAACAACCCTCCTGTAGCTCTAAACAGCCTGATTCAGTGGCTTAGCACTTGCTGGCACGATTTGGTTTTAAAGCTTTCTTGTTGAATGATGGGCTTGTCTCTGTTTACCGAAGTTTATATGATAATGCATTTAGATGTTTTGTAAAATAGTTACTTTATTGCCAGGATGTCTGTGTCTGAGTGTGTCTCCACCATAACATGGTTGAAGAGGTCAAGAGTTGGGAGAGTCATTTCTCTCCTACTGCGTGGGTCCTGGAGCTGGGACTCGTGTGGTCATTCTTGACAGGCACTTTCGCTGCTGTGGCTGAACAAGCCTGGGTGTGTGTGTGTTTGTTTTTTGTGTTTTTCGAGACTGGGTTTCTCTGTGTAGCCTTAGCTGTCCTGGACCCACTTTGTAGATCAGGCTGGCCTCGAACTCACAGAGATCTGCCTGCCTCTGCCTCACGAGTCTGGGATCACAGGTGTGGGCCACCACGCCCAGCATTTGTTTCTTTTTTCAGACAGGGTTTCCCCATGTAAGCCAGGCTGGTCTGGAGCTGGCGATCCCCCTACCCCCCAGCCCCATAAGCTGAGGTGACAGGTGTGCTGTTACACTCAGTGGAGCTTCTCTTCCTATAAAATGAAGTATAGTGTCTGATTGGTAAGGAATGAGAAAGAATAGTATCTGTCTATGTTACTTTTTCTCTCTCTCTCTCTCTTGAGACAAGGTTTCTGTGTGTGTAGCCCTGTCCTGGACTGCTTTGTAGACCAGGCTGGACGTGAACTCAGAGATCCCCTGCCTCTGCTTTAAAGGCATTGGGCCATCACCTGGCTTCTCTGTTGCTGTTTTAAAACACCACAACCAAAAGCAGCTTGGGGAGGTAGGAGGGCTTGTTACATGTTAGCATCCATTATTGAAGGAAGCTGCCAAGCATACACTCAGGCTCTGAACCTGGAGGCAGCAGCTGAAGCCACTCTTTCCCTACTTGCTGCCTGTCTCAAGCCCAAGCCCACCTGTCCAGGGATGGCATCTCTATTAATGGACTGGGCCCTCCACCATCAGTTGGCAGTCAAGAAAATGCCCCACAGAAATGTCTACAGGCCCCCGTGTGTTAAGAGGCAGTTCCTTGACTAAGGGTCCTTCTGCCTGTGTGACTGGTTTGTGTCCAGTTGACAAAACAAAAAACAGGCAGAAAAGAGACAGTGTTTCTCTATGTAGCTCTGGCCATCCTGGAACCCATTCTGACTCTGTAGACCAGAGGGGGCTTGACCTCACCTGCCTCTGCCTCCTCCCAAGTGCTGGGATTGAAGGCCACATGCACCACCACCACCTGGCTCAGAAGAGGGTGCTTTATAAAATGCTGATCCTTAACACGAGATCTTTCTGAGGCGTCTTAGGTAGACAGGAAAACTGGAAGGTGGAGTTAACAATGGAGGGCCTCACAGGAGGACCCAGCCCTTACCTGAGGAGATACAGACAGAGGCTCGAGATGATAGGCAGCTTCAAATGTTTAAGTGAGAATCACAGTCCATTTTGTATTGTTATAACAGAAAGACACAGATTGAACAATTTATAAAAAATATGAAAAGGGTCTGGCAAGATGGCTTAAAAGGTTAAAGGCCTTTGTTATCAAACCCTCTAACTTGAGTTGAATCCTCAGGACCCACGTGTTAGAAGGAAAGAACCAACTCCTTCAAGTCCTCCAATCTCACAGGCACTGCATTCCCACTCATCCCTAATAAATAAGTATGTTAAAAAAAATATGATTGCAGCCCTGTAATCCCAGCACTTGGTAGAAGGAGGCAGGACCAGAAGTTCAGGTCATCCTTTGTCATAAAGGTTTATTGGCTACAGGAGACCACAAGGAAAGGACCTGGAGCTCTCTGTTTTGGAGATTGAAAAGTCCACCATGAAGGTGCTGGCCTGTGTGCAGAGGACCTTGCTGCTGTACCATCCAGCCTCAGCAGAAAGAGCAGGACAGGGCCCAGACTGCTGGTTCATTGTAAGCTTGGCTTGTGGTGACTAATCCAATCTCTCACACCACCCGTCCGTCTATGAGAGAGAACCCTATGGGCGAATCACCTCTTGATTTTCCGGTTTTCGAGATAGGGTTTCTCTGTGTAGCCTTGGCTGTCCTGGACTTGCTTTGTAGACCAGGCTGGCCTCGAACTCACAGTTTGAACTCACAGTGGGCCTCTGCCTCCAGAGTGCTAGGATTAAAGGCCTGAGCCTTTAAAAGGCCTTCCTTTTCACTTCTGTTTCACTGAGAATTTAGTTTTTAACGCTTGGACTTCCGGGAGGCATCTGGAGGCTGAACTCTGCACACGCTGCCCTCACAGCGCCTGATACATTCCTTCTATCTCAGGGGTCACAAGACTTTTGACTCCTTCCGCTGTCGGCTGAAAGTGTGCAGTCCAGAGCAGTGTCTAGAGGAGTCATAGGTGAGGAGGAGGGATGGCTCCTGAGGCTTATTCCCTCTGCCGGTGTGTGAGAAACTGTTACATGCTTCCAGAGTTCTGCAGAGCTCGGTGCTAGAACAGGCACCAGGTAAGACTTCATTCTAGAAAGAACAGGCAGGAAATGAGAGGTTTAAGCCTGTGCTCCTCATCCTGGGCTGGGAGCTGGACCTGGCGCCCCAGGGGGCCCTACTCCCATGGCTTTTTTGTACCCCCCCGACAGCGTCTCTCTGTGTAGCCCTGGCTGTCCTAGACTCACTTTGTAGACCAGGCTGGCTTCGAACTTACAGCTGGGAGCTGCCTCTGCCTCCCGAGTACTGGGAGGCGTGTGCCACCATACCCAGCTTCATTTTTACATCTCTTACCTTAGTCTTTTCCATTTGGACGTGGATACTGATGACTTTAGTTTGTGGTGTCAAGGGGTTAGTACTACTCAGGTATTGTCTGAGGGTGGGCTGTGAGCGTGTGGCTCTAACTCCACTACAGTGCTCAGGCTGTCCAGGACACTCTTTGAAATGTAGTTATGTGTTTCCCAAGGCCCCTTAGATTTTACTTGTGTGACAGTCAATGGCACACATCCTGTATCCAGTTCTTTGGCTGTGGGTCATGCTTCCTGGACTTGCTTGAGCGGTAGCTACTGGGAGCAGAGAACAGATTCCCAAGGTGATCTGGCAGCCAGCCTAATAAAAGGACAATCTGGCCTGGGTGCCTAGACTATTTCTATTTCTTAGAGCTCTGGGTCAGTCCCAGGAGAGGCAAGCTCAGGGATCTCTAGGTGCTTTAACTGGCATATTCAGTGTCTTCCTGCCCCTCTTTTCTTCTTCCTATTTGTTCTTTGACAATTTCATACTAGTCTCTTTCTCTCTCTCTCTCTCTCTGTCTCTCTCTCTCTCTCTCTCTCTCTGAGACAGAGTTTCTCTGTGTCTGTGTAGCCTTGACTGTCCTGGACTCACTCTGTAGACCAGGCTGGCCTCAAACTCACAGAGATCTGCCTGCCTCTGCCTCCCAAGTGCTGGGATGAAAAGTGTGTGCTATCATACCCGGTCCCGCCCGGCCCCTCATATGTGTTTTAATGTACTTCCCAGATGCTCTTCTCCTCCTACCTCCCGTTCCCTCCGGGACCCTTCTTTCCAACATGTCCCCCTCCTTCTTTCAGGTCTCTAAAAATTCTTAAAAATAGCCCATGAGCCGGGCGTGGTGGCGCACGCCTTTAATCCCAGCACTCGGGAGGCAGAGGCAGGCGGATCGCTGTGAGTTCGAGGCCAGCCTGGTCTACAAACCAAGTCCAGGACAGCCAAGACTACACAGAGAAACCCTGTTTCCGAAAAACAAAAAACAAACAAAAAAAAAAAAAAAGCCCATTGAGTTAAAATAAGGTTGCCTGCATGAGCATGGGTGTGGGGTTATTTCCTGGAGCATGGGTAATTTGCCTGTGGCTACACCCTTGAAGAAAAATGACTTCTGCCTCCCCCTAGCCATTAGCTACCCGATAGCTCCTTGGCTAGGGGGTGAGGCCTCAAGCTCTTCCCTGTCCCTACTGGAATGTGGACAGGTTCAGTCTTGTGCAGGTACCAGTCCATCAGTTTCACCCCTCCTTCATGTCCAGAAGACAAAGACTTTCAGCAGCATTTGGCTCCACCCTCCAGCTCTTGCGTTCACATGCTTTCTGCCTCTTTCCCAAAGTTGGCAGAGAGCCTTGGGGTGGTGTGAGTGTGCCTGTGTGTGTCACAGATAATCCTGTGCGGAGTACTCAACAGTTAGATGTCTCAGCATTACCTGCTGCCCATTGCAAAAGGAAGCGCCTTTGAGCAGTGCTGCTCAGTGCAGTGAGTTGCCGCTGCAACTGTGCTGAGCACAGAGGTGAAGTTCTCAGAGTCTATGGCTCTAGCCCTGCTGTTGGGCCAGGTTCTGGCTTTCCACTTCTGTTCTTTGTCTGGTGAGGCACCAGATTTACCGGGCCTTTCTGCTTAGCTTCCCTTTTCTTTGCAAATTCTGTTTTCTGCCTTTCAGACCTTGTGTGCAGTTAAAGGTGGTCATGCAGTTCCTGTAACCCTCTGCCAGCTAGCCTCCTTCATTGTCCTCTGGGAGGGACCACAGTCGGCCAGGATGAGCGGCTGGCTTTTGTGTAGGAAGAGCCTCTTCAGTTCATTTCTCAATAACGTTATGTCATGAATGTAGCATGTGCTTTCTAGTGTTACTCGGCACTTGTCTGTGAAGAAAAAGTTCTATGTGTGCTGGAGAGGCGGCTCAGTGGTCAGGAGCACTGATCTTGCTGCTGACTCCAGTCCAGCTGCCCACCTGGAGCTCCAGCTGCAGAAGATGTTGCAGTGCCCATTTCCGACCACTTCTGTCACCTTGTACATTCATGAACACACAGGCGTAGACACACACATAAAAATAAGAGTCAGGGCTAGAGAGACGGCTCAGAGGCTAAGAGCACTGACTGCTCTTCCAAAGGTTCTCAGTTCAATTCCCAGCACCCACATGATGGCTCACAACCATTTACACTGACATCTGATGCCTTCCTCTGGCATGCAGGCAGAACATTGTATAAATAATAAATAAATAAATAAAATCTTTTGTAAAAAGAAGCCCAGGTGTGTTCTGCAGAGTTTCTTGCTCAGTTAACTAGGCCTGGGCTTGGCATGTACTCAGCTTCAGTTCCCACGTCAGCTTTCTCCCTCTACAAGTTTATGAACTGTGTTCATTCTATATCCTCTTCAGGGGCTGGCATTGCCTTCTTAGAGCTGCAGCTATCCTGTGGCTAGAGAGTATGGCATAATGTTTTTTATATGGGTATTACTTTTAATTGAACTAGTTAACAATGACAACATCAGAAGATATAATAAGGAAAACAGATTTTTTAAACCTTTGTATGATTTAGGCTCGTTGATGGGGTAAGACTGTCTCCATTTTGCTTGCCCCCTACCTAACCAGTGGCTTTTGTACATGGCGTTTGAATGTTTGACTCTTGACTTAGTATTTCACATTAGCAGGATACCGTGTTACTGCTTCCCCTGGGGAGGTAGCGTGGCGCCATTAAATGCAGGCAGTACGTGGTGAGCCAGGTGCCACGAGGTCTCACCCCAACAGGGACGTGGCTTTTATTTGTTGTCTCTGTCCTATAGGAAGGCTCTCCGCTCCAGCTCTGATGACTGGCAGTGCAGTAATAAGCATGCTCTGACAGTCAGGGTGGTTATGAGGAGGAAATTTAAAGGCACTGCCTCTTTCATGGTCGTAATTCTGTTGGAGTTGATTTTCTTTTTTTAAGGCTTAGATGTGGTTTGTGTTCCAATGAATTGATGATTGATGGGATTATATTTTCAAGTAGCCAGATTTCTCAGATGGCTTTGCTCTTGAGGGTACTCAAGCTTCAGTAGCCACACTGTGTCAGGGTTAGTTTTATGTGCCTGTCTTTATTTGAAATCTAGAAGATCTGTTTGTGTTATTAAAACATAAGCTGTTTGGCAAGTGGTTTCCTTTCTAGCTTGTAGCTTTGTTCAGAATTACTGTCTCAGCCAAGTGTTTCGTGTGCAAGCTGCAGGTGGGGCTGAGTGGAGAAGACAGACCAGGCAGTAGCCCCTCTTCTGGAGTAGTTGGGAGACTAGTGTGGGCGCCGGGAGGCGTGGCTTGGTCCATGGTGAAGTTCAGGCTGGATTGCCACAGTTACTGATGTTATTATTTATTTTTATTAATATGGAGGCTCAGATTGGAGCTCAGGCTGTTCTTATCTTGCCTTAGCCTCCTAAGGGTTGGGGTCATTGGAATGTGCCACTAGGCTTAACTGGGGTTAACAACATGCCTTCATTTTACATCTGTATTTCCTGTCCTTGTGCTTTCATTTATTTGTGTTTATGTGTGCCCCTCCTCCACCCCATCATTGGTCTAGAGTGTGCGCACCCACGCACGCCTCTGCTGCCTTGCTCGTTGTTCTCTAGGTGACGTTTGAGATAGTGTCTCTAACTGAACCTGGACCTGTCTCCTCCTCCTGAGGGCTGAGGTGTCGCTGTGTGCCCTGGCTCCACACCTGCAACTGGACCCAGGACTGCCTGTGTTCTAGGCAAGCCTTTAACAAAAGAGCTATGGCCCTGACCCTAACAACTTAAACAAGATAAAGACTGTATGGGAGGACAAATTTTCCCCTCTCCTAAGTTCTCAGATCTTTCTTTCCAGAAGACAGTTTTTTCTAGTTTATTTTACATCCATTCAAATATCATTCTTGTTTATACTGCCCTTTTTAACCTCTGAGCCATCTCTCCAGCAGGGATTATATTGCCCTTTTTTCAGTGCATCTTGGCACCTATATACACACTGGTATGAGTCTATATACACAGCCTAATGTCCTTTCACTTTTTTTTTTTTTTGAGATTTATTTATTATGTATACAGTGCTCTGCCTGCATATACACCTGCAGGTCAGAAGAAGGCACCAGAGCTCCTTATAGATGGTTGTCAGCCACTATGTGGTTGCTGGGAATTGAACTCAGGACCTCTGGATAGTGCTCTTAACTTTTGAGCTGTCTCTCCAGCCCTACATTGTTTTTGAATCTAATTGTTTAGCTTGTATTTTGTTCTACATTTGCATAGAAATCTACCCATTTCTTCATGGCTGCATAACATTGCACTTTATGCCTGTATTATTTTTTTTTAATGATGGCACTGTGTGTGTGTGTGTCTGTCTGTGTGTCTATTTGTTTTGCCTTTTTTGTTCTTTTACTGTGGGATAGAATTTGTTCTGCCACTGAAATGTATGTCTAGACTAGGACCTTTAAGCTTCCTTAAGTGTTGATTAGCAATAGGTTAGCAACCTGTTAAGAAGTATTCCTGTTGCTGGAGCTTGAAAAAAAATAGCAATGCAGCTCTTACAGGAGACTGTAAGGTCTTTAGGTACATGTTTATGAAAAACTATCATGAGATAGTATTGCTTCTTTTTTTGAAAGACCTGTTTATTATTATGTATACAGTGCTCTGCCTGCATGTACACCTACAGGCTAGAATAGGACATCAGATCTCATTATAGATGGCTGTGAGCCACCATGTGGTTGCTGGGAATTGAACTCAGGACTTCTGGAAAGAGCAGTCAGTGCTCTTAACCTCTGAGCCATCTCTCTAGCCCATATTGCCTCCTTGTTAGGGGGGAAAAAGAGTCTTAACAGAATTTTTTTGTTCAAGGTCTTAAAAGTGAAAAGCGGCAGGGGGTGTACTTACTCTGTTTTAGCACATCTGCATCTTTTAGGCCGTGGTTTAAGGTACAGTCTTCATGATGACAGTCAGCAGCCGGATTGTGACGAGGATGCAGTGTGGGCTGAATTTTCTTAAGCAATATATTTTATTACAAACTTATTAACTGAGCATACGTCCCTTATAACCAGACTAACCGAAACAATAGGAAAAGAGGATTAAAGAATAACAAAACCGTAAGGATATCAGTTCTGAGGAACGATTTTCCTGGTGTAATCAGCAGGATTTCTTCTGCTGGGACCTGGAGTAAACAGAACCCGGAACCTCAGCAGGAGCTGGAGCCCCGAAGCCTTCCCTCAAGTGGTTCTCTCTAGGAGCGTCTGGAAGTGGAACCAAAACTATCCCAAGTCTCCCAAGGTCCCGCCTCCAGTTTTGGGCTCATTTATATATCTCCTCCCAGAGTCTGTTCACAAGACTGTTCTCCATCTTGAGATCATAACAAAAACAGGTTTATTGCTCCTTCAATGCAGGGTTACTTTGTGTCCACAGTCTGGAAGAAAGTGAGGAATACTGCACTAAGCAGATTTCTCCTCCCTCCAGAATGCCTGTACTGGGAATGGTGCCGCCCTGTGTGGGCAGTTTCCAGCCCTATTATCTTAGGCCAAGGCTACCTATAGCCATGCTCAGAGGCCTGTCTCCCTGTTGGCCATTGAGATCTACCACCACCACCACTGCTTGGTTTATGTGAAGGTATTTGTAGGCTGTTGTTTGAGTTTTCTTCCCTGTTGCTATGGCAAAATACTTGCGACAAAAGCAACCTAATGGAGAAAGGGTTTATTTTTGCTCCCAGTTGTAGGGTACAATCCAACTTTTGGGGAAGTCACAGTTGTAGGGCCTTGTGAGAGCTGGTCACATTGCATCCACAGTCACTTCATCACCCCAGACAGTATGGTATGTCCCTGGCTAGAATGGTCCTGTCCAAAGTTAAAGTGGGTCTTCTAGGGGCTGGAGAAAGAGCTCCTCTCTAGGCTTAAGATTGTGTATTGCTGTTGTAAAGGACCCATTTCCAGCAGTGTTTACTTTCTATATAACTCAGGCTCCAGGGGATAGAGCCCTCTTTTTCTGTCCTGTAGATACCTGCACCCACTTGCAGTTTGCATGAGCACATGTGTATGCAGTAGGGTAATAACCAGTATTAAAAAGACGAGCCCCACACATCAACTTATGCAGTCATGTCCTGTCAGCATGCTGAGGCCCCAGCTCCCAGACTGTCTCCCACAGTAGAGCCTGTCAGGCTGACAGCACTGATCATTACGGTTGTGTGGATGCTCTCTTTGATGTGACCGTTTTCTTGGGGAGAAATGAGAACCTCAGTATTCAGATTTCAGCAGAAACACAACACTGGTGTGTAAGCCTTTCCCTGTATAAATACTTCATTTTTTTTATCTTCTTTGGGTGTGTGTGTGTGTGTGTGTGTGTGTGTGTGTGTGTGTGTGTTTTTGTTGTTCTTTTTCTCTGTTTAGCTTTGGCTGTTATGAACTCACAGTGATCCGCCTGCCTCTGCCTCTGCCTCTGCCTCTGCCTCTGCCTCTGCCTCTGCCTCCTGAGTACTGGGATTAAAGGCGTGCACCACCACGCACGGCCTTAGCGTGAGTTCTAATGAGGATCTTGTCTGTGCAGTATTAGCAGAGGAAAGCTACTTGGCATTTTCTGTGTAAAATGTTTATGCATTTCCATTCTTTAGGATGCTCTGTTTCAGGTCATTTTCTGTGGCCATGATGTTTGGCTCATGACTAGAAAGTCCAGGAGTGCCACAGCAGGAAGATGGCACAAGTGTTGTAGCTCCATTCTCTTCCTCTGTCTGCCACTCCTAAACCCAGGCCCCAGAGCATGATGGGCTGGCTGGTTAGTGCTGTGTCGCATGCTGGGAGTTGTAAGACCAGGCAAGAGCAGCTCTTTTTTGTTTGTTTCTGTGCTTTCACATAAAGCAGAACGGGTAGACAGTTACGTAATACTTAGTGTTTGTAGGTACGAATCCAATGTTTCAATGTATGAATTTGGGGAACACATTTCAGATCCTACCACTCTGCTCAAAATTCCCATGTTCCTGTCCTTTTAACATGGAAACCACATCTATCCTGTTCCAGTAATTCAAAAAATGACTACACTACAGGATCCACTCCTATCTATCCTCAAGTCAGGGATCTCAACATATCTGTTGTGGACGAGACTTGGGCAAAGGGTACTTTCAGAGTGACCACACAAAGTCAGCGTGAGCTTGTGGCTGCACTGATGGGACCGGAGAGCACAGACAAGGGGCAGCACCCAGCAGAGCACAGGCTCTACCCTCAGGGGCTGAAGTTCCTCAAGCTGCAGAGATACCTGTTCCCAAAGCGCTTCTGGGAGCAGCGCCACATTGCAGCGCCGACCATTGCTGCTGCTCTGTCCCCATGCCGATGGCTGTGCAGTTCTGGCTCTAACATACACTACTGTCGGCCGATCTTGTGGGGAGTCTCTCCAGTGGTCCCCGAGGTTTTCCAAAAGCCCTTTGAAATGTAGGTCCTCACTGTGACTTCATGACTGCTCTGCTCGCACTCCTGCAGCTAGCACTGTACAGATGCCATCAAGGTTTACTACCGTGCCTTTCCCAGAGGCAGCTGAGCCAGGGAACACTGCACACGGAACACAGGAGTGCAGTGGGACAGACTTGAGGTGGCCCTGGGCAAGGAGAACTGAGGGCCTGCTGTCTCTGTATCCTCCCTAACAAGCTCTGTCGTGGAGGCCACAATAGGCAGGGAGGAGTGGCAGACTGGAAGACAGCCAGAGTGCCCCCAAGGCCGTTCTTGCAGCAACAGCCTCCCGAGTGCTGGAGGGAGGCAGAGGCAAGTGGATCTCTCTGAGTTTGAGGTCAGCCTGGTCTACAAAGCAGTCCAGGACAGCCAAGGCTAAGCAGAAACAAACAAACTGTCACTTTCTAGAATTGCATTCTGTTGTATGGGGGGTGGGGTGGGGAGTGATGTACCAAAGGGCTCAGTTCTTGTCATCTTCAGGGTGAGAACAGCTGCACTGCAGAGCAGTCAAGACAACACTAGATAACACTTCCTGCGTGTTTATTCAATCAGACTTTCTGTGTTGATATAAGTGTGTAAGTGTGCATGATCGTTATGCTGTAAATGTTTCCCTTCCCACTCAGTATTATAAGTGGTTATTACACTAATGAAATAAGCCGCGCTTGTTCTTTTTCCTGTGCTTTGACAATCCCCCTAAAGCAGCTACACCTCCCTTGGACAGGGTGTGATGACGTCACTTATCTTTGCCCCTACAAAGCTGCCTCTTCCTTCTGCCCCTGAACCACAGACCTCTATTCCAAGTAGCAGGTCCCCAGGCTGTCTCTTCTGTCTGACTTGGCTACAGATCGAGGACTCTTGTGACTTCCCCACTCGGGTTGGGAGTTTGCTATACAGCTCCTAGAACTCAGGCTCTCCTATCAAGGAACATAACCGACAGGCAGGCGAGAAGGCAGGCAAGGTGAGCTTCTGTCTCTTTGGACCGGATGCCATTCTTCTGGTCCAAGCTGGTGGTTGCTGGAATCCCATAATTGAGGAGTTTGGATGCAGACTCACGTGGGCATGATGGGCAGTAATTCCATCAGTTCTCTTCCCTGTAGGGGAGTTGAGGTAGGGTTCACAGTTACAGCCTGCCACAGTGGCTTAGCTGGTGATACCTGGTGATACCGCTACCCAAGACTTACTTGGTTAGAATATGATGTCTTTTTTTTTTTTTTTTTTTTTTTTAAGATTTATTTATTTATTTATACAGTGCTCAAGAGGGCATTAGATCTCATATAGGTGGTTGTGAGCCACCATGTGGTTGCTGGGAATTGAACTCAGGACCTCTGGAAGAGTAGACAGTGTTCTTAACCTCTGAGCCATCTTTCTAGCCCTAGACTATGATGTCTTGAGCTTTTGGAGCTCTATGTCAAGAAGCAGGGTCAGGGATCCAGTGTTAGATCAAAGGTGTACATATCTGTACCCCAACTGCTTGGCGAGTTAGAGGTCTTAGGAACACTGCCAGGATCTGGAAACAGCTGAAGGAATGAACTAGGAATTATTTAAATAAATGATTTAGTTAATAAAATAGATGCTAAATTATTTAATAAATGAATTATTTAAGTACAAATACATGAATTATTTGCTCTTTATTTTCTACATCCTACCATTTCAGAAAAAGGTTTTTTTAAAAAGCTTTTTTGTTTGTTCTTTTTGAGACAGGGCTTCACTGTGTAGCTCTGGCTGGCCTGGAACTGGCTGT